>JARBWK010000015.1:9925146-10575160 GCA_030556195.1 Anolis apletophallus
CAGGAAAGCCTCTGACGGAACGGCTGGGGGTGAGAGCGGGCGGAGGCCTGCAGCCTCCGATCGTCCTCTGCTCTGCTGTGGCTGCGGCGGCTGGGTACGCTTTGCCATCCTCTGGGCTGGGTCCATTGGGCCATTCCATCTTGGGATCCTTCCTCTCTTGCGGATGTCAGCCTCCATCTTGGTTCACAGCTTGTCTTCTTGAATTTCATTTCATTTTATTTTAGTGGTTTTTATTATTATTTTATAATAATAATTTTATTATAATAATATAATAAATAATATAATATAATGTTATATGATATTATAATTTCAATATATTATGTCTATATATATATATATTATAATATAATAATTATGATATTATTACTAATAATATATGAATATTTCTTGATATATTAATATGTTAATATTAATTATGTGTAATATATAGTAAATAAATAAATAAATAAATAATGTAGATTAGAATGTAGTTCCGCCTTTAGGTGCGGCCCTCCATAATATTTTTTGGCTCTCGTGTGGCCCCTTGGAAAAAAAATTGCCCACCCCTGCATTAGAAGCTCTTTTGGGGACCCCAAGAATCATCCAATAACAGTGTTTGTGGCAATTCGTTGCTTTGTAGCTGATCCACCTGGAGATCAAGCCGGCCATTCGGAACCAGATCATCCGGGAGCTGCAAGTCTTGCACGAATGCAATTCCCCTTATATTGTGGGTTTCTACGGAGCGTTTTACAGCGACGGGGAAATCAGTATTTGCATGGAGAACATGGTAAGAAGGTCTTTGGCATCGTAATATACCATATGTCAGATGCATGTGTTTCTATGAAAATATCAATATTTTGACTTTCTATATTGCTTTTTAAATGTTTTTTGGGCTTTAAATGGTTGCATTTTACTCAGCACCCATGCGGCTCGCCCAGTCTCCCCTTCTCTGACACTGTTCGCAACAACAGTATATATTTGGCTTGGAAGGGAGCGTTTGTACTTTGCGCAAAACCAGGTCCTGATAAGCCAAGGGAGGGGCAGCCTTGAAGCCGAACCTCAAAGACCAGCTTTTGGTGTGGCTTCATCGTACCTCAGAGATTACTAGCATATATAGTCTCCGTAGCCTTCATACACTTTCTCCTTCTTTTCATTTCCTTCTTCCCTTGCTCTCCTCCATATGCCTCCCTCATCTTCCTTCCTTCCTTCCTTCCTTTCTTTCTCTTCCCAGCTTTTTCTCTTTCCTCATACCTTCCCCCTTTCATTTCCCACTCTCTCTCCCTTCATTCTTTTTCTTTCTCCCCTTCCCTCCTTTCTTCCATTCTTTTCCTTCTCTTTTCCTTCCTTTCTCCCTTCCCTTCTCCCATCCCTTCTCCTTCTCCTCTCCACCCTTCCCACCCATCCTTCTCCTTTCTCCTTCCCCTTTCCCTTCCTTCCTTCCTTCCTTCCTTCCTTCCTTCCTTCCTTGCTTCTTCTTCTACTTCCCCTCCCACTTCCCTCCCTCCCTTCCTTCCTTTCTCTTCCCAACTTTTTCTCTCTTTCCTCATACCTTCCCCCTTTCATTTCCCCCTCTCCCTCCCTTCATTCTTTTTATTTCTTGCCATTCCTCCCTTCTTCCATTCTTTCCCTTCTCTTTTCCTTCCTTCCTTCCTCCCTTCCTTTCTCCTTCTCCTCTCCACCCTTCCCACCCATCCTTCCCCTTTCTCCTTCCCCTTCCTTCCTTGCTTGCTTGCTTGCTTCTCCTTCTACTTCCCCTCCCGCTCCCCTTCCTTCCTTCCTTCCTTCCTTCCTTTCTCTTCCCAACTTTTTCTCTCTTTCCTCATACTTTCCCCCTTTCATTTCCCCCTCTCTCCCTCCCTTCATTCTTTTTCTTTCTCCCCTTCCCTCCTTTCTTCCATTCTTTCCCTTCTCTTTTCCTTCCTTCCTTCCTCCCTTCTCCTTCCCACCCGTCCTTCTCCTTCCCCTTTCTCCTTCCCCTTCCCTCCTTCCTTGCTTCTGCTTCTCCTCCTTCCCCTTCCTTCCTTTCTTTCTCTTCCCAACTTTTTCTCTTTCCTCATACCTTCCCCCTTTCATTTCCCCTCTCTCTCCCCCTCCCTTCATTCTTTTACTTTCTCCCTTCCCTTTTCCCTCTCCTTCTCCCCACCCGTCCTTCCCCTTCCTTCCTTCCTTCCCCTTCCTTCCTTCCTTCCTTCCTCTCTCTTTTCAATTGGATAGGTTTGGTCCAGATCCATCAAGCCACGTATGAGCTTTTGTGATGCAAACAAATAAACAAAATTCTTACGTAGACATATAGCTAGCTAGCTAGATGATAGATAGATAGATAGATAGATAGACACACACATCTTTGGATGGAGTTACACTAAAAATGCATCTGTTCTGACTTACAAACTGATTCAACTTGAGAACCAATTTTGTTTGTATCTTGGGGACTGCTTGTATTTTCCGCAGCATTCAGCCATGGCAGTTGAAGTGGCATCAAATGGCATTGATTCTAGAGTTGGTTGTTATCCATTGCACCATTTTTTTGAAATTGGACTTCATTGCACTTTAATCCATTATTATTATTATTATTTTCTTGGGCCGGAGAAGCCTCACGGGATCCAGAAAGGGCTATAAATCCTGGAGATTGCAAAGTTTCCCCTTATTCTGACTGATTATGGATAAGGTTTTCCCCATGCTGATGCCATGCTTCTAGCCCAGCGTCCAGCCTCATCGGAGACCCAAACACACTCCCGATTCCCAGTTGGGCTTCCTTCCTAACGACGCCAAGCATTTCCTGGCTCTGCCGTTGAATCCCAGCCATTGAGCTTCATCCGAAGCTCAGCTGTCCCTTTGTTGACATGCTCTCAGATGCCGAGATGCCTTTTCCCTTCCCAAAGGGCTTTGCAGAGAATGCATTTGACACTCGAGAGCGGCATCACGACTTCCCTTGATCTGGACACTATCCACTTTTTTTTTTTTGCGGCTGCATCACATTCCCGCTTCATGTTCCACTTGTTGTCCATTAAGACTCCTAAATAACACACAATCCCGCTTAATCCCCTCGTCTTTTCCAGGACGGCGGCTCCTTGGACCAAGTCCTGAAAAAGGCCGGCAGGATCCCAGAGAAGATTCTCGGCAAAGTCAGCATCGCGGTGAGTCTGCGGCGCCAGCATTTGGGGAATCTTTATTCCCTTCCGAAACAAATAGATCTGACGGTGCTTTCCCCCCATGATGTAAACAAATGGCCTTCCGTTAGGTTTTGCATCATCATAATAACAACATTATGCGTACCGTACCTTGGGAAGTCTGACTTGGCCATGGTAGTCCATGCTCTGGTTACATCCCGTATAGATTACTGCAACGCTCTCTACGTGGGGCTGCCTTTGAAGGCTGCTCGGAAGCTTCAATTGGTCCAATGGACAGCAGCCAGGTTGATAACAGGAGCGGCACTCAGGGAGCGTACAACACCTCTGTTGTGCCAGCTCCACTGGCTACCAGTTTGCTACCGGGCACAATTCAAAGTGCTGGTTTTGGCCTTTAAAGCTCTAAACGGTTCTGGTCCAAGTTACCTGTCCGAACGCATCTCTCCCTATGAACCATCAAGATGCTTAAGGTCATCCCTGCTCTTGGTCCCACCTGCTTTGCAGGCACGCCTGGCGGGGACGAGAGACAGGGCCTTCTCAGTGGTGGCTCCTTGGCTTTAGAAGTCCCTTCCTAGTGACATCAGATCGGCCCCCTCCCTCCTGACATTTTGTAAGAAAGTCAAGACTTGGCTCTTCGAGCAAGCATTCGCAGACGAACTTTAATCGAGATCAAGGATTGCTAGGACGATGAAACGGAAACCGATTTTAAGATTGTGGAGCTGAGATTTGTATTTTGTAGTTTTTAACTGTTAATTTTATATGTTTTTATATGACTGTTTTTATCTTGTGATGTATTGTATGTGGGCACTTGCTGCCGCTTGTTCACCGCCTCGAGTCGCCTTCGTGCTGAGAGAGAGAGGCGGTATAGTAGGGTTGCCATTTTTTGATATAAGAAATAAGGGACATTTACGGGATTTTTCACAAAAATAAGGGACACTTCATTAAAAACTTGAAACTCAAACGTTAGGTATAAATAGTTTTATTAACAGAATAAGATAATGATTGAAACTCACAAAAGAAACTGACTTACACCCTCTTAACAGGACATGGTACGTTTCTGCATGTTTTGTCATGCAGAAAAAACACTATTAGAGCTACCTAATTTTCTCCAACTGTATTTAGTACTTGACTTTGCTGACTTTAAAAGTGCACTGTCTAAACATTAAAATAAAATAAATTTTATAAGACAGTACATCTTCATGATTATTATGTCAATAGTTAATGGTGTAGTATAGTATGGCAGTGTTTTTCAACCTTTTTTGAGCCGCGGCACACTTTTTACATTTACAAAATCCTGGGGCACACGACCAACCAAAAATGACACAAAATGACACTCTAACACAGTAATACAAATAGTTAATATGTTTTTAATGTATTTAAACACTCAGTGTGAAACCTGGGCCTCTTTCAATGAACACAACATAGGTATCCTGGCAGGAATGGCAGAAAGACACAAACTTCCCACACAGAACTCCCCTAACCAAGAGAAAATGCTATAAGAGTTTGGTGGGCATTGACCTTGGGTTTTGGAGTTGTAGTTCACCTATATCCAGAGAGCACTCTGGACTCAAACAATGTCGGATCAGGACCAAACTTGCCATGAATACAAAATATGCCCAAATATGAACACAGCTGGAGTTCAGGGGAAATAGACCTTGACATTTGGGAGTTGCAGTTGCTGGGATTTATAGTTCCCCTACAATCAAAGGGTATTCTGAACCCCACCAATGATATAACTGGGCCAAACTTCCCACACAGAACCCCCAGGAGGCAAGAAGAGGTCTCTACTTGGGGAAAGGGAGACGGGTCTTCCCAATTCATGGAGAGGGAGAGACCAAGTAGACAATGGGTGGGGAGGGCGGTGGTTGTAATTTTGTGCCTTTATCGAGGTAGGTTTCTTAGGGTTTTTATACTTCAACACACTAGACTCTCCCCCCTCGGAGGTTCCAATTTCCCACGGCACACCTGATGATCGCTCACGGCACACTAGTGTGCCCCGGCACACTGGTTGAGAAACACTGTAGTATGGGATACACAGCATTGTATAGTATTGGGATGCACAGCTAGGCCTATTTTAAGAGTAACTCTCAAGCAACCAGAAACTATCTTTATCCAACATGATTCAACATTCCCCTTGGGTAACGGTTAATTGAGTCTACTGTACTTTGAAAAAGTCTTGTATCGCCTCTTCCTTTCAACGGGGACGCAGGCTGCCCTGCGAGTTGGAATCCCCGGGCAGGCATCTCCGTGGAAACCACAGCACACACCTTCCTCTGGTCAACCCCGCCCAGTCCTGTCCTGCTAGTCAAAAATAAGGGACAGGGCCTGAAAATAAGGGACACAAATTTTAGGGCCAAAATAAGGGACGTCCCTTAGAATAAGGGACATATGGGAACCCTATATAGAAGCATGGCAAATAAAATAAATAAATAAATAAACAGCCTGGATATACCATGGCGAACTGGGACACTGCGATATTTAAATGCATTTGTCTGTATTCAATGTTTGAAAGATTTGTAAATATATCATTTGATACTGTTATATAAGCTTGACGTTGCATTTGCATTGCGTGGTTCTGCAGTTTAGCTTATATTTACAGCTGAGTAAGCTTCACCATAGATATTTCTGCTTAGATACCATTGCATTTCCATTGTGTTTTGGGTATTGACACAGTAAGCTACCATTGTTGTGTTGTTGTGTGGACATATATACACATAACAGTTAAAGGCAATTAAAACACATAATAAAATCCATATACAATCATTAAAACTATAAAAATCTATAAGAATCTATTTTAAAAATCTGAAACGATGGATCCCATCCTCGGCTGCTGCAAGAAGATCACGCAGGCAGACTACAAGCAGAGGCACAACACCGTTGCTCAGACCTTTTTTGAGCCACGGCACACTTTTTACATTTACAAAATCCTGGGGCACACCACCAACCAAAATGACACAAAATGACCCTCGAACACAGTAATACATATAGTTAATACGTTTTAAAATATATTTATACACTCAGTGTGAAACCTGGGCCTGTTTCGATGAACACAACATATATATGACTTCCTCTCACATATTTATACATGGCTATCATGTCTTCTCTCAGCCTTCTCTTCTTCAGGCTAAACATGCCCAGCTCTTCAAGCCGCTCCTCATAGAGCTTGTTCTCCAGACCCTTGTGAAATTTCACCCTGAGTGAAACTTGCTTCCAGTTAACTATGGATGTCATGAAGCTGTTATAAACAGTTCCTTGGAGGGGGGAGGCAACTCTCAAAAAATCCAGTAAAATAGTTTTTTAAAAAACACTTCCAAGCGGAGAGGTTCAATTTGTTTCTTGGAACCTGTGAGGGGGCTGCTAGGAGGGGGGAGAGTGCCAATTTCCCACGGCACACCTGATGATCGCTCACGGCACACTGGTGTGCCACGGCACACTGGTTGAGAAACACTGTGAGGCTCAGATGATCCATTGGAACTTGTGCCACAAAGACCATCGGCCTGTGACAAAGAACTGGTGGGATCACAAGCCTGAAAAGGTTACAGAAAATGAACACGTCAAGCTACTTTGGGACTTCCGGATTCAGACTGACAAGAGTTTTGGAGCACAATACTCCTGACCTCACCGTCGTAGGGAAAAAAAAGTGTGGATCATCGATCTTGCTATGCCAGGCGACAACAGAATTGACAAGCAACTGGGAAAGCTGACATGAGACTAGGATTTAAAGATCAAAGTGCAAAGCCTCTCGCACAAGCCAGTCAAAGGGTCCCTGTGGAGATCGGCACACTGGGTGCAGTGCCTCAAGACCTTGGCCTGTACTTAAAAACAATCTGCGCTGACAAAATTACCATCTGTCAGCTGCAAAAGGCCACTCTATTTGGAACTGCATGCATTGTTCACCGATACATCACAGAGTCCTAGGCACGTGTCCGACGTGTGGTCGAAAACAAAAGCCAGCAGAGTGATAATGTTTGCTGTGTGCCAATCTTGTTGTATATCAAATAATAATAATAATAATGTTATTTCGTATCCGCCTCTCCTTATGGCGGGGTACAACATAACTAAAAACACCCAATGGCCGTAAACCTTCTATAAAATTCACACATTCAAATGTATTTCTATAAAATCCAGATTAAAATAAGTGGAGCAAAGATTAAAATAATTATTATACTCATAATTTTAATTTTTTTTGCAGGTGATAAAAGGCCTGACATACCTGAGAGAGAAGCATAAGATCATGCACCGAGGTAAGAAGGCTTCCTTCTGTCTGTTTGGGTATATTCCCAATGCTAAAAATTTTCAATTTCATTTTTTTTCTGTCCAGAATGCTGGTCCAGATGATATTGCCTTAAGATGAAAAAACCTTGATTCATTTCCTTGCAAAAATGGTGAATCTCGCTCGCTAATCTTGAGCCTGGCAACCAAATATTTAGCCATTATTATTATTATTATTTTATTTTATTTTTTTTGAAAAAAGGCTTTATTGATAAAAGGGAAAAAACACAAACATATAAACGAACATATGCACAACACATTAAAAGCTTACATTGGGGTGGTCCTGCCAATATCTGGCCACTGTTGACCCATATCCATGTTGCTAGGATATCCCGCCACCTCCCACCATGAAGAAATACTAGAGTATTAGGGATAGGCAATGGAAGGAAAGGGTATGGAGGGGTGGGAACAGGGGAAGGGGGTAAGGGTAGGGCTAGGGGTATGGTTAAGGGGGAGGGGGTGAAGCAGAGTACAAATAAGAACATACAAACTAACAAAGGGATTGACTCCACGTCTTCACCATTATTAAACAGAACATAATTTCTTGCCCCAGACAGTTTGAGAGAAACTTACATGGTTTTTTTTTTTTTTTAGATTAACACAACTCATATTTTAAAGCCTTTCAGCAAAACTTTTTTCTTTTCTTTCATAAATTCTAAGAATGGGGTCCATGTATCATTAAAGCTTCGTGGTGACCCATATCGTAGTAGGCATGTTAATTTATCCATTTCTGCCAGTTCTACTACTTTACTGAGCCATTCATCTTCCTCGGGTACTTGAGGCAGTTTCCAATATCTGGCAAAGCTCATCCTTGCCGCAGTTATCAAGAAAGTTATCAATTTCTCAGCTTCCTTACTCAGCTTACATCCTGTAACATTTAAAAGATATAATTCTGGTTGCTTCTCTATCTTACATTTCATAATTTCTGATATTGTTTTATGAATCCCCTCCCAGTAATTTTTAGTCACTCTGCAGGTCCACCACATATGATAGTATGTGCCACTTTCCTGTCTACATTTCCAGCAGGCGTCTCCGTTATTTTTGTATATCTTGGCCAGTTGGGCTGGAGTGAGGTGCCATCTATAAAACATTTTGTATATGTTTTCTTTTAGACTATAGGCATAGGTGTATTTCAATTTAACATTCCAAATCCTATCCCATTCCTCCGGTTTAATATTATGTCCTATATTTTTAATCCACTTTTGCTTGTATTCTTCTATTGGTCTCTTATCCTCTTTCTCCTGTTCTAATAAAATTTTATAAATTGAACTTATAGGCTTTTTATGTGAGTATATCCATATCTTCTCTATCTTATTCGATTTCTCTTCCCACCCTATCTGTTTATCTTCGTTAAATCTTTTCTTAAGTTGGCCGTATTGGAACCAGTTTGGTTCCCATTGACTCAGCTCCTCCTTCCCTTTTAACTTAAAAATCAAATCTTCTCTCTTTAGTAAGTCTTTAGTAAGTCCTTATAAGTCCTGTCTTTCCTAAGGAAGGCAAAGATACGGAGATTGTCGGAAATTACCGCCCAATCTCTCTCCTTAACCAAGACTATAAAATCTTTTCGGCGGTCATAGCAAATAGATTTAAGGAATTTTTAAAAGACTGGATTTCCCCGAACCAGAAGGGGTTCCTTCCGCAGAGGTTTATGAAACACAACATCAGACATATTATCAATATAGTGGAACATCTGGACAAAAATATTGGGAAGAAAGTGGCCCTTACTTTTATAGATGCTGAAAAGGCCTTTGACCGGGTCAATTGGGAAACCATAGAGATTCTGGTCAGGGATATGGGGAATAAGTTCTATAATGCTATTATGAGTATCTATACTTCACAGAGTGCGGTAGTGATAGTTAATGGCCAGAAATCGGAAAAAATTAACATACAAAGAGGAACCCGACAGGGGTGTCCGCTTTCACCTCTAATTTTCAATTTTGTTTTAGATTTACTGTTAAAAAATATAAACAAGGATGTCAACCTGAGAGGGTTAAGGATAGGGAAAGAAAATTATAATGTATATGCATTTGCTGATGATTTGGTTTGTGTAATAGAAGACCCAAAAGAGAATGTAGCTATGTGGTTAAATAAGCTGGAGCAATTTGGGGAGATTTCGGGGTTTAAATTAAACAAGAAAAAATCTAAAATCATTACTAAAAATATAGATGAAAAAGAAAGAACCTGGCTGGGGGAAAAATCCGGAATGGAAATAGTGAAGAAAGTAAAATATTTAGGAATTGAGATATCAGCAAATAATTGTCAGCTAGTAAAGAACAACCACGAAAAGCTATGGTTGGAAATTAAAAAAGATTTGGACACTTGGAAAACCTCTAATTTGTCACTTCTTGGCAGAATTTCTGCCATAAAAATGAAAATTCTCCCAAAAATTAACTTTCTCTTGCAGATGTTGCCCATCCTAAAGAATAACTATATACTAAAAAAATGGCAGGCAATTCTAAACAAATTTATATGGCAAGGGAAGAAAGCCAGAATACGAATGCAGTGCCTTCAAGAAAGAACAGAGAAGGGTGGGCTGGGAGTCCCCGATCTAGGAAAATATTACGAGGCAAACTGCATTAATAGTTTAAAAGAGTGGGTAGAGCTGAAGGATAAACATCTACTAAAGCTGGAGGGCTCGAATATAAAAGGGGGCTGGCATGCCTATTTGTTTTACAATTATATTGAAAAAGATAGGGGTTTTAATCATATAATTAGATCCGCTTTATTTAAAGTTTGGACTAAATTTAAGAAGAAGAACTATAAGAAGCTTCCACTCTGGGTTTCCCCGGTGGAAGCATTTCAAATCCGAAATATTATTATTATTATTATTGCCTTGCTACCATTCAGTTACTGTATGGTGTTTTGATTATGTTGTCTAATGTGATTTATAACTGACTTGTTTTCATAATTTCATGTTAAATTCAGATGTCTGTGTTTTGTAAGTTTTCAGTTGCATTGTTTTGTAAGGTCGTGGACTGCTTTGGGTTTCAAATCAAGCGAGGAAATATATGTATAAGTCAATATAATAGTAATTGTAATAATAGGGCAGTGTTTCCCAACCGCTGTTCCGTGGCACACTACTGTTCCGTGACGGATCAGCTGCTGTGCCGTGGAAAACCTCTCTCCCCCTCCTGCCGAACTCCTGCTGCTGCTACTTGGGGGAGGAGGAGGAAGGGCCGGGCGGCGGCGAAGAAAAAAGAAGGGGCCGGGACGCCGCCTCCAGCCAGGCTCCAATCGAGGGAGGGCGGGGAACGGAGGCGGAAGTGAAAGTGCGCTATAAATCCCAGAAACTGTAACTCCCAAATGTCAAGGTCTATTTTTCCCAAACTCCATCTGTGTTCACATTTGGGTATATTGAGTATTCATGGCAAGTTTGGTCCTGATCCAACATTGTTTGAGTTCAGAGTGCTCTCTGGATGGAGGTGAACTATAACTCTAAAACGCAAGGTCAATGCTCACCAATGCCTTCCAGTATTTTGGGTTGGTCATGGGAATTCTGTGTGACAAGTTTGGTTCAATTCCATTGTTGCAAGAGTTCAGGATGCTCTTTGTTTGCGGGTGAACTATAACTCTATGTTGTGTTCATCGAAACAGGCCCAGGTTTCACACTGAGTGTATAAATACCTTTAAAAACATATTAACTATATGTATTACTGTGTTAGAGTGTCATTTTGTATCATTTTGGTTGGTGGTGTGTCCCAGGATTTTGTAAATGTAAAAAGTGTGCCGCGGCTCAAAAAAGGTTGGGAAACACTGTTAGGGTATAAGTAAATATATATTAACAGCAGTAATATCAATAATAATAATCCACTCTTCTGAATACAGTAGTACCTGTTGTTGTTGATGTCAAGCTGGCATTGAATTTTGGCCATGGAAATGAAAGAGAGATGTCAATAGCCCTGTTCAGAATCAATAATAATAATAATAAGCCTATAAATATCTGGGCATACTACAGCTGGACAACATCAAACTGTGGTCAGCAAAGAATACATTCAAAGGGTCAGAAAAATTCTCAAAAGCAAGCTCAATGGAGGCAATACCATCAAGGCCATAAACACCTGGGCCATACCTGTCATAAGATACACTGCTGGCATCATAAACTGGACGCAGGCAGAATTGGACAACTTGGAAAACTCATGACCATTCCTAATTCACGGCATCCTCGCAGTGATGTTGACCGGCTCTATCTGCCTGGAAGGTCTGGTGGCAGAGGACTCTTACAAGTCAAACAAGCAGCTGAAGAAGAACAACACAATGATGCCCTGGCAGAAGATGTCAAGGAAAGCCAAGAACCTTCTTTAATCGAAGTCAGTAATCGGAAACTTCACGAAGCACAGCAGACAAAGAGTCAGTACAAGAAAACTGCACTCCAAACCAGAGCTGACAGCTGTCACAACAAAGCATTACATGGGCAGTTCCTTGACTAAATTGAAGGAAAAGTTGGCAAGGAGAAGACCTGGTGATGGATCACGAATGGAACGCTGAAGAAGGAGACAGAAGAAGGCCTGGTTCCTGCAGCCCAGGAGCAAGCCGTCAGGACAAAGGCCAGGATCGAAAAATCAGCGGATGACCCAAAATGCAGACTGTGCAAGGAAGCTGATGAAACCATGGACCGTATCCTCAGCTGCTGCAAGAAAATTGCACAGAAGGACTACAATCAGAGGCACAACTCTGTGGCCCAAAGGACTCACTGGAACTATGTGTCACAAGTACCACCTGCCAGCAGTCAAGACTTGGTAGGATCATAAACCCGCAAAGGACGTGGAAAACGAACATGCAAAAATACTGTGGAACTTTCGAATCCAGGCTGACAAAGTTTGGGAACACAATACACCAGACATGACCAGGCCCGGATTAATGGTTTGTGGCTCCCTAGGCCACACTCTCTAAATGCCGCCCCTGGGGGGCGGGGCTGCTTGATGGGGCGGGGCCTCTTGCGGGGGGTGGAGCCGGCACGAGGGAGAAGGAGCCGGGGGGAAGTCCCACCCCTAGGGCGACTGACGTAGCTTCCCCCGCCGCCTCCTCACTCGCACAGGCGAGCGAAGCCACGTCAGTCGACCTAGGGACGGCGGGGCTTCCCCCCTGGCTCCTTCTCCCTCGCGCGGGCGGCCGCCACTCCTTCTTTCCACTGAAGGGAGGAGGGGCGAAGCCGGCATGAGGGAGAAGGAGCCGGGGGAACTCCCGCCCCTAGGGCGTCTGACGTGGCTTGCCCCGCCGCCTCGCTCGCACGGGTGCCCCTCCTCCCTTCACTGAAGGAAGGAGCGGCGCCCGCCCGCGCGAGCAAGGAGGCAGCGGGGGAAGCCACGTCAGACGCCCTGGGGGCGGCGGAACATCCCCCGGCTCCTTCTCCCTCACTCCTTCTCAGTGCGTAGGCGCAGAAGCAAGCGCCCCAGTTCGGACAAAAATTTTATTATTATTATTTCAATTTGGGGGGTCTGGATCTGCTGCTCCCCCAAAGCTGCCGCCCTAGGCCATGGCCTAGGGTGGTCTTATGGGTAATCCGGGCCTGGACATGACGATTGTGAAAAAGAGAAAAGTCTGGGTTATTGATGTCGCCATACCAGGGGACAGCCACATGGAGGAAAAACAACAGGAAAAGCTCAGCCGTTATCAGGGAGGGCGTTCCAAAGGGTAGGCGCTACTACAGAGAAAGTATGCTGCCGCGTCGAGGACGGGCGGCAGATCTTATGTGAGGGAACCTCCAATAGGTTTTGATCTATGGACCGTAGTGGTCTCTGGGGAACGTGCAGGGAAAGGCGTTCCTTCAGGTACACTGGCCCCAGACCATGCAAGGCCTTAAAGATTAACACCAGCACTTTGAAGGCAATCCGGTACTCGATGGGGAGCCAGTGCAATCGCTGTAGGACTGGAGTGATGTGGCACGATACTGCTGCACCAACCAGTAGTCAAGCCGCAGCGTTTTGCACCACCTTAAGTTTCCGGATTACCGACAGAGGAAGGCCAATGTAAAGGGCGTTACAGTAGTCCAGTCTCAAGATGACTGTGGCCTGGATTACTATGGCTAGGTTGCCACCGGAAAGGTAGGGCGCCAGCTGCCTTGCCTGGCGCAGATGGAAAAACGCCGCTCTGCTCACAGTGGAGACCTGACCATCGTCAGCAGAGGGTCCAGTTGGACCCCCAGGCTTTTAACCAGGGCCGACGGGCTAACCACCTCGCTGTCCATTATTGGCAGCTGGAGCTCCCCCCCCCCCAGGGCGACCTAGCCACAGGACCTCCGTCTTTGACGGGTTCACCTTCAACCTGCTGTCCCGTAGCCACCCAGTCACGGCTTCCAGGCACTGATGGAAATAATCGGGTACAGAGTCCGGCCGGACTTCCATCCTCAGCACCAGCTGGGTGTCATCAGCATACCGATGACACTCCAGACCAAAGCTACGCATCAGTTGGGCCTGTGGACGCATGTAGATGTTAAATAATAGAGGAGAGAGGATAGCCCCTTGGGGGACCCCACAATTAAGGGGGACCCTTTCCGAGACCATCCCTCCCCTCTCTACCCGATGTCCCCGATCTTGGAGAAAGGAGACCACCCATTTAAGGGCGGACCCCCTCACTCCCGTCATGGCTAAACGGTGGATCAATAGAGAATGGTCAACTGTGTCAAATGCTGCCGTGAGGTCCAATAACACGAGCAGCGCCGACCCGCCTTGGTCCAACTGGCAGCGCAGCTGGTCTGTGATAGAGACCAGCACAGTCTCTGTCCCGTGCCCCAAGCGGAAGCTGGACCGGAAGGGATCTAATCCGGCTGTATCGTCCAAGAACCGCTGCAGCTATCCCGCTGCCGCCCTCTCAATTACCTTGTCCAGAAACGGTCGGTTCGAGACTGGGCGGTAATTGGAGGAAACCGAGCCATCTAGTATTCGACTTGTGATTTTGTGATACGAAACCCAGCATATAGATCTTTTTTGCTGCGACATACTGTGGTTTTGTGTCAGTAAAATAATAATAATAATAATTGCATTACTCGCCTCTCCCTACAACTCTTTTCCTATTCCATCTTTTTAAGGAAACTTTCCTACTGAGTCCTTGTGTCTCATGAACCCAATAGTCGTCGTCCCCCAATTTGTAGAACTGCAAACGTTCTCAAGGAGTCGGTGTTTTCCTATCTGCGGTGTGTAATATGCCTGTCGAAGCCATTTCCACCTGTTTCCAAAACTCAATGATTCCTTGTCAGCCCGGTCTCTTCCTGCCAGCTGCTTCTGGACCTTTGAGCAACGGGAATCGATCGGGTGCAAATGAATAGGAGATGAAAAGGCCCAGGAAAGGAAATATTGTTCACCTCCGTATGTCTGAAACAGCCAAGGGCCGGCCTATCGATTCCAGTGAGCGGCACAAGTGTTAAAGAGAATTTTAAAGTAGGGCAAGCAACCGTTGGGGTCAGGAGGCTGTACTCCCACCTTAAATGGCCTGCTGTGTCCCTTCCCGGATTTAATGTCGCAGGAAAAGCACCCCATCCAGCTCATGCATAATAATAATAATAATAGAATCGTAGAGTTGTAAGGGACCTTCAAAGAACATTTAGTCCAACCCCCTTGATGCCAGAAAAATACTATCAAAACGACCGAGCAACATGACCATCCAGCCCCTGCTTAATAATAATAATAATAATAATAATAATATAATTGTAGAGTTGGAAGGGACCCCCAAAGGACATTTAGTCCAATCCCCTTAATGCCAGAAAAATATGATCAAAACGACCGAGCAAGATGACCATCTAGCCCCTGCTTAATAATAATAATAATAATAATTGTAGAGTTGGAAGGGACCCCCAAAGGACATTTAGTCCAACCCCCTTAATGCTGGAAAAGCACAATCAAAGTACCCCAGGCAGATGATCATTCAGACCCTGCTTAATAATAATAATAATAATAATAATAATAATAGAATCGTAGAGTTGGAAGGGACCCCCAAAGGACATTTAGTCCAAACCCCTTAATGCTGGAAAAGCACAATCAAAGTACCCCAGGCAGATGATCATTCAGACCCTGCTTAATAATAATAATAATAATAATAATAATAATAGAATCGTATAGTTGGAAGGGACCCCCAAAGGACATTTAGTCCAACCCCCTTAATGCCGGAAAAATACTATCAAAACGACCGAGCAAGATGACCATCTAGCCCCTGCTTAATAATAATAATAATAATAGAATTGTAGAGTTGGAAGGGACCCCTAACGGACATTCAGTCCAACTCCCTTAATTCCGAAAAATCATGAAGTACCCCAGCAAGATGACCATCCAGCCCCTGCTTAATAATAATAATAATAATAGAATCATAGGGTTGGAAGGGACCCCCAAAGGATGTTTAGTCCAACCCCCTTAATGCTGGAAAAGCACAATCAAAGTACCCCAGGCAGATGATCATTCAGCCCCTGCTTAATAATAATAATAATAATAATAATAATAGAATCGTAGAGTTGGAAGGGACCCCCAAAGGACGTTTAGTCCAACCCCCTTAATGCTGGAAAAGCACAATCAAAGCACCCCAAGCAGAAACGTCAGGAGAGAATGCTTCTGGAACATGTCCATACAGCCCGAGAAAATTGCAGCAACCCTATGTGGTCCTTACTTTGAAAGCAAAATGTGCTATAGTGGGATGTCAAATCAAGAAAAAAATTGGATATTTAATCAACTTTTCCCATGTTTTTATGATAGAAACAATTAGGAAACGACATTGCTGACTCAGGAACGAAAACCGTGTTACGTAGAGTTATATATGCTGCTTGGAAGCCTGGCGGAAACATTTCTCCCATTGATTATGCTGGAGAGGCATCTTTTGAAACTGTGGCAGCAATGAAAGGCAGACTAAATTAATAAAAACCTTTCCCCAGTTTTTTGCAAGAGGGAAAACAAGGCAATCTCTGGGCGAGAACCATAAATAATCCAGACTGTATTTTGGATGCGATGCAGAAGAGTTGCCAGGCGAGGCTTCCATTAGCCTAATGGACCGCATTGACTTGAGGCTTCTTTCCACAGCCATAAAACACCGGAAGCCATAAAAAAGCACTTTCAGCAAGTGGTGTCAAACTGCTGCAGTTCTGCAGTGCGGATGATGGCCTCTGAGATACAGAAGCAAGGCCAAAGAGAGTGGCAGAAATCACTCTTTCCTTGAGTCCCATCTCTCATTGGGCATCAGGCCTTTTTAGGAGAAAGGGATGTTGCTATCCATTAATAATAATAATAATATTATATTATTTTATTATATTTTTTATATATTGGTTCTGTTCATTTATATATATATATATATATATATATATATATATATATACATACATACATATATACATACATATATACATACATACATACATACTAGCTTGGGGACCCGGCGGTGCCCAGGTTATTTGAGGAAGGAATTGTGTGCCAAGGTTGGTTCCTATCAGATGTTTATGTGGCTTGCAGTGGTCTCCGGAACTTAGTGAAGGTACTGCAAGTCCCATTGGCCATGGTCCATCCCCCTCGAAACAGCACCAGGATGTAGACTGGGTCATGGGGGCTCTGTGTGTCACATTTGGTCTTGATCATTCATTGGATGAGGGTTGCAGCGGTCTCGGAAGGTGAGTGAAGGTATTTCAAGTCCCATCATCTGTGGTCCATCCTCCTTGAAACAGCACCAGGGTATAGAGTGGGTCAAGGGGGCTCCGTGTGCTAATTTTGGTCTGTATTGGTCATTGGGTGAGGGTTGCATTGCGAAGTGGGCCATTGGGCCCCTGTGTGCCAAGTTTGGTCCTGATCCATAACTGCTGTGGGCCACAGTATCTGACTGCCTGAGGCCTTTCCTTTTCCCTCTGAGTCACCTTAGAATGTTGGGATGTGGTTGGCCAATCGGAGTCCTTTATGCAAATACCATTTCAATGGCAACCAATCCCCTCTGTCTGGGGCCGTAGAATGTTGGAGTTCTGAGGCTGGCCAATCAGAGTCCTTTATGCAAATAATACCATAGTGGCAACCAATCGAAACACTGGCACATATTCCTCCCACTCGCCTCCTCCCGCCCGCAAACACTGACTTTTATTATATAGATAGATGTGTGTGTGTGTGTGTATTTTATTCATTTTGATATATATTTACTCCAGCTAGGACGTGTTGGGCCTCTTTGAAGGATACTGTTGGGAGCAGCGCATGATTCAGGCAGGAACTATGCCAGGAATGCCGCCCGGAAACAACGCAATACAGGCATTGAAAAATGCGCCTATGGACAGCCTTTGACTCTTTTGCGAGCCTCAGGCAGTGTCCAAAACGCCTCTCTGCTTACTTGTCCGCATGATGCAGATTAGACCATGGGGGGAATTGGTTTGGTTGGAGCATTAAATTACATCTCTGGAAACCAGGGTTTCCATTCCCAGCCATTGGGTAACCTTAGATTTATGGATTGATTCTTTTAAATACTAATGATATTTAATATTTGCATATTTCTATATTGAAATGCTTTCAATGTAAGCCGCTTGAGATTTCCTGGTGGAGAGAAAAAGCGGGATTATTATTTGTACCCGCCACCATCTCCGATGGGGACTCGGGTGGATTACATGATGCCGAGCCCAACAACCCAACACCAAAGTAAACATAGTCATAAAACAATATAGTGAATTAGAGAGAACAGTGTTTCTCACCCAGTGTGCTGTGGCACACTAGTGTGCCGTGAGCGATCATCAGGTGTGCCACGAGAAAAGCTCTCTGCCCCCTTCCTTCCCCTACTTCTGCTGAACTCCTGCTGCTTGGGAGAGGAGGAAGAAGGGCCCAGCGGCGGCGCAGAAAAAGCAGAAGGCCGGGGCGCCGCCTCCTTCGGCCGTGGCCCCAGCCAGCCTCCAATCCGCCATGACTACCACGACTCTCACCCTCACTCGCTGAAGCCACGCAGAGGAGGAGCCCTGCCTACTGAAGCCCCTCCCACTGCCTTCATGCTTCTCCTCTATGGGAGAACTGAAGCCGGGGGAGGGGCGGGGCATGCACACGGCTCGCCCCCTCCCCGGGCTTCAGTGCTCCCACAGCTTTCTCCAGCCTTGAGGCAGTGCCTAGCTAGCATTGTGCTGGCTCTGCCACCGCTGGCTTGGCACTGCTCCTCAAGGCTGGCAAAAGCTGTGGGAGAACTGAAGTCATAGGAGGGGGCGGGCATGGCGCAGTCTGGCCCTCCCCTCCCCCAGCTTCGCACTTCCCAGTAGCTGCTCCCAGCAGGTCACCCCCCAGCAGTTCTTTACTGTGTTAGAGTGTCATTTTGGTGGTGGTGTGCCCCGGATTTTTTTAATGTTAAAAGTGTGCCACGGCTCAAAAAAAAGGTTGGGAAACACTGATATAGAACATGCTATGCACATAATAATAATAATAATAATGTTGTCATTCCAAGTGACAGTCGAATTCGATGAAAAATAAGAAAACTCAGCCGTTATCAGACCTCAAAATCGAACTACAAAGGCTCTGGCATAACCAGTCCAGGGGTCCCAGTGGTGGTCATCGGCACACTCATGCATCATAGGCAAAAGATCTCAGCCGGCATTTGGAAATAAACATTGACAAAATCACGATCTGTCAACTGCAAAAGGCCACCTGACGTGATCTGCACACATCATTTGAAAATATATTGTTTTCTAAACGCTTGGGAAGTGTTCGACTTCCAGATTTGTGACACGAAACTCCAGCATATAGATCTCGTAAATCCAGCATATAGATCTCATAAATCCAGCATATAGATCTCTCGAAATCCAGCATATAGATCTCGCTTTGCTGTGACATACTGTGTTTTCGTGTCAGTATAACAATAATAATAAATCTCTAATATCCAAGAGCCCGATATTCAAAGACAAATCCCAGACACTTGGACCTAATGTTATTGTGTGCTGTGTTGTTATGTACATATAATAAATAATAGTAACATATAATATACTAGTTGTGTCTGCACGCGTTGCTGTGCCCTATTTAGGAGATGCGAGAAAGTTTGAGTATGTAAGGGTTGAAATTGATGTTACTATGGTCTTGGTGGGTCATGGCTGTGTCGCTAGTTGTTCTGGTGGGTGATGTTGAAGTCCTGGGGAGTTGTCGTGTGTGGTGTTGCTGGCGTCTCTGCAGAGCTTTGTTAGGGGTGTCCCTGGACTTTATACTAGCCGGCTCTCAAAGAGGCTGCTTCCCAGCCAGCCTCTTCCTTCAGGCTTTGCTTTCACCCTCAACGTTAGTTGCAGTCTCTCTCGGGTCCCGGCTTTTCGTTTAGAGCGAATCAGGCGGGCGGCTCAGTGCAAAATCGGTCAAAAACAGGCGGGGCGTCCTTTCCAGCCCTCCTGAGTTGCCTCACCTTACTTGCCGGGAGCGCGCTGTCAACAACGGAGATCACATTCGTTTTCCCTCAACACAGACCCGTCTAGACACCTTTTACCATCACGTCGGGGTCACCAAATGAAGCAGAACCGGAGTTCTAGAACTCCAAGTACCAAGTTAACCTTACCAACGCTGCCCGAACGTGCGGATACTAGGAAGAGGGAGAACGCGTGACAACTGTGGAGTAGGATGAAAAACAAAAGGTTTATTTTCTATCACCAGCTGGTGGGTATTTTGCTTACGGAACGCAGCCGTAGGTAGGGGCAAAGGACCCTCTACATTTCATACAAAGGTATTTATACTCGTAATGGATTCCAGTCAGTTAAATCCACCCCTTCTTTATGGTTAAAACAATCATAATTGGCTGGTGATTAATGTTGTTACATGACATTTCAATAATCCAATAAACATCATTCAAATCTTTTACATCATTTCTCTGTCATCACTAAAATGAGAACAATAGCCATCTATAAACATATTCCTTTCTCACAGGCAAACTTATCAATGCAGAGCCTCCTTGTTCTCTCTTTGCAACTTTTAGGTCTGGGCTTCCTGCCAGCAGTGAAACCAGACCAGCTCTGTCATGCAATGATGTTTTCCCATTAGCACTAAAAAATTCCATTAACTTTCATAGCTCAACTGCACTATATTCCCACTCATCTAACATATATGGTATAACTTGGCACAGAGTGGATTAAAATGCATTTAATCAGGGTGTTAGTCTTCTATAACATGTGCCTGATTGATTCCAGACACCAAAACCCTCTTTTTCAGAGTTGACGCGCAGGTAGCATCACTCTCTGACTGTACTTTTTGCTTGGAAAAGTACCAAACCTGCTTCAGTGTCAAGCTGTTGCAGTTCTGCAGTGCGGATGATGGCCTCTGAGATACAGAAGCAAGGCCAAAGAGAGTGGCAGAAATCACTCTTTCCTTGAGTCTCATCTCTCATTGGGCATCAGGCCTTTTTAGGAGAAAGGGATGTTGCTATCCATTAATAATAATAAAAATAATAATAAATTATTTTATTATATTTCATATATACTGGTTCTGTTCATTTATATATATATATATATATATATATATATATATATATAGGTATGTATATATACATACATATATACATACATACATACATACATACTAGCTTGGGGACCCGGCGGTGCCCAGGTTATTTGAGGAAGGAATTGTGTGCCAAGGTTGGTTCCTATCAGATGTTTATGTGGCTTGCAGTGGTCTCCGAACTTAGTGAAGGTACTGCAAGTCCCATTGGCCATGGTCCATCCCCTCGAAACAGCACCAGGATGTAGAGAGTGGGTCATGGGGGCTCTGTGTGTCACATTTGGTCTTGATCATTCATTGGATGAGGGTGCAGCGGTCTCGGAAGGTGAGTGAAGGTATTTCAAGTCCCATCATCTGTGGTCCATCCTCCTTGAAACAGCACCAGGGTATAGAGTGGGTCAAGGGGGCTCCGTGTGCTAATTTTGGTCTGTATTGGTCATTGGGTGAGGGTTGCATTGCGAAGTGGGCCATTGGGCCCCTGTGTGCCAAGTTTGGTCCTGATCCATAACTGCTGTGGGCCACAGTATCTGACTGCCTGAGGCCTTTCCTTTTCCCTCTGAGTCACCTTAGAATGTTGGGATGTGGTTGGCCAATCGGAGTCCTTTATGCAAATACCATTTCAATGGCAACCAATCCCCTCTGTCTGGGGCCGTAGAATGTTGGAGTTCTGAGGCTGGCCAATCAGAGTCCTTTATGCAAATAATACCATAGTGGCAACCAATCGAAACACTGGCACATATTCCTCCCACCGCGCCTCCGCACCGCCGCAAACACTGACTTTTATTATATAGATAGATGTGTGTGTGTGTGTGTATTTTATTCATTTTGATATATATTTACTCCAGCTAGGACGTGTTGGGCCTCTTTGAAGGATACTGTTGGGAGCAGCGCATGATTCAGGCAGGAACTATGCCAGGAATGCCGCCCGGAAACAACGCAATACAGGCATTGAAAAATGCGCCTATGGACAGCCTTTGACTCTTTGCGAGCCTCAAGGCAGTGTCCAAAACGCCTCTCTGCTTACTTGTCCGCATGATGCGGATTAGACCATGGGGGGGAATTGGTTTTGGTTGGAGCATTAAATTACATCTCTGGAAACCAGGGTTTCCATTCCCAGCCATTGGGTAACCTTAGATTTATGGATTGATTCTTTTAAATACTAATGATATTTAATATTTGCATATTTCTATATTGAAATGCTTTCAATGTAAGCCGCTTTGAGATTTCCTGGTGGAGAGAAAAAGCGGGATTATTATTTGTACCCCGCCACCATCTCCCCGATGGGGACTCGGGGTGGATTACATGATGCCGAGCCCAACAACACAACAACAAAGTAAAAATAGTCATAAAACAATATAGTTAATTATATAGAACAGTGTTTCTCAACCAGTGTGCTGTGGCACACTAGTGTGCCGTGAGCGATCATCAGGTGTGCCACGAGAAAAGCTCTCTGCCCCCCTTCCTTCCCCCCTACTTCTGCTGAACTCCTGCTGCTTGGGAGAGGAGGAAGAAGGGCCGAGCGGTGGCGAAGAAAAAGAAGAAGGGCCGGGACGCCGCCTCCTTCGGCCGTTTCCCCAGCCAGCCTCCAATCCGCCATGACTCCCACCACGACTCTCACCCCTCACTCGCTGAAGCCACGCAGAGGAGGAGCCCCGCCTACTGAAGCCCCTCCACTGCTCATGCTTCTCCTCTATGGGAGAACTGAAGCCGGGGGGAGGGGGCGGGGCATGGCACGGCCTGGCTCCGCCCCCTCCCCCGGCTTCAGTGCTCCCACAGCTTCTCCAGCCTTGAGGGGGCAGTGCCTAGCTAGCATTGTGCTGGCTCTGCCACCGCTGGCTTGGCACTGCCCCCTCAAGGCTGGCAAAGCTGTGGGAGAACTGAAGCCGTGTGGAGGGGGCGGGGCATGGCGCAGTCTGGCTCCTCCCCCTCCCCCAGCTTCGGCACTCCCAGTAGCTGCTCCCAGCAGGTCACCATCCCCCAGCAGTTCTTTACTGTGTTAGAGTGTCATTTTGGTTGGTGGTGTGCCCCCGGATTTTTTTTAATGTTAAAAGTGTGCCACGGCTCAAAAAAGGTTGGGAAACACTGATATAGAACATAAGCTATAATAATAATAATAATAATAATAATAATGTTGTCATTCCAAGTGACAGTCGAATTGATGAAAAACAAGAAAAACTCAGCCGTTATCAGGACCTCAAAATCGAACTACAAAGGCTCTGGCATAAACCAGTCCAGGGGGTCCCAGTGGTCATCGGCACACTGCGTACCGTGCCAAAAGATCTCAGCCGGCATTTGGAAAAATAAACATTGACAAAATCACGATCTGTCAACTGCAAAAGGCCACCTGACGTGGATCTGCACACATCATTTGAAAATATATTGTTTTCTAAACGCTTGGGAAGTGTTCGACTTGTGATTTTGTGATACGAAATCCAGCATATAGATCTCGTAAATCCAGCATATAGATCTCATAAATCCAGCATATAGATCTCGTAAATCCAGCATATAGATCTCGTTTGCTGTGACATTCTGTGTTTTCGTGTCAGTATAACAATAATAATAAATCTCTAATATCCAAGAGCCCGATATTCAAAGACAAATCCCAGACACTTGGACCTAATGTTATTGTGTGCTGTGTTGTTATGTACATATAATAAATAATAGTAACATATAATATACTAGCTGTACCCGGCACGCGTTGCTGTGCCCTATTTAGGAGATGCGAGAAAGTCTGAGTATGTAAGGGTTGAAATTGATGTTACTTATGGTCTTGGTGGGGTCATGGCTGTGTCGTTGTGGGTTGTTCTGGTGGGTGGGATGTTGAAGTCCTGGGGAGTTGTCGGTGTGTGGTGTTGCTGGCGTTCTGCAGAGCTTGTGGATATACAATGTTTTTTGTCTTTCCGTCTGCTGTGTTGATGGAAAGAGGTTCTGTGGTTTCCAGCTCTGGATTTGAAAAAAAGAAACTGTGTTTCTGTTCTGGCGTTTGCTCTGCCCTTTTTTGTTTGATGTATGTAGCGTTGTGAGTGTGTCGTCCGATGCTGTTCTTTTTAGGAGGCATGGCTTGTCTTTTGGGTCAGTTTCTGCCTGTGTGGAAGGAAGGAATGGCATACAAATGGGTTGAGCAGTAGACGCAAGGTTGTGTTATGTGCGTATTGTGTTGTGTGTAGGTATTACCTTTTTGGTGAGTTAGTGGGTGTGTGGTGGAATTGTGGGTGGTAGTATGTTGTGGAATGCTTGTGTGGGTGGGGTGTTTTGGGTGTTTGTGTGTGTTTGTAGAGTATCAGTGCAGTCTTGTGTTGTGGTTGGAGTATAGGTGGAGTTGGTTTTTGTTTGTGGTGGTGGTAGGTGTTGTGTGTGCGGGGTCCCGTAAGGTTGGGGGGATGGGTTGTGATAGGAAGTTGTGTTGTGTTGTGTGGGTAGGAATTGCTAGAGAATTGCTCCCTCATAGAGTTTGGTTTTGTCAGTTTAACCCTCAAACACCAACTGACTGAACTGAAATCACTCAGCATTCTATCCTAGTCTTGGCTGGCTGTGCCCAGCGTTACTATGGTTACTCAGCCTCCCTGCATTTTGTGTGGGCCGATGTTGGGCAATGGGTTTCGATGGCTGCCGCAGAGGATGCTGGGAAATGTACAGTAGTTTTTTGTATCGTTGTTTTGGGGGCCTTCTAGGTTTTTGGGGGAACGTTTTTTTGCTATAAACCTTCCTTGCCTGAGGCCTATTTTTGTTGCCAAGTTTGGTGTCTCTGCCTTGGATGGTTTCTCTGTCTCTGTCAGTCGTTTGACGACGGGACCTCCTTTACATAATAGATTCCTCTTCGTTGGCGCCCCCTTGTCGTGGGGGAGAGGCTTGCGTGCCCTAATGAAGTTGTGAGCTATGTGGTGGCATTGGGGTCTCCCACTTCAGAGGTGTCTCCATCACCACCGTGACTGGAGTTCCCACAGCTTGTGCGTCCACTTGGGTTTACTCTCCTTTGGATATACGTGGATTATCTTTATATACCCATTGGGTTGGACTTTCATCCTTACCTTATACCGGATTATTCCTACATCAAGCGGACATTGAGCAGATTGCTTGTTTTCAGACTTACAGTAAGACCTTTTACCTTGGGCGTACGATACTTACATTTACATCATTTTGATAAGAGACTATTTAGACTTTGTACTTGATAAATATGATATTATTGACATGAGTGTGTTCTTATGGATGTGTATATGAATATGTGATAAACTATATACGCAGGGGCGGTCTAAGGTAATTTTAAATGGTGTTTAACATTATTTTGCCCCCCAAAAAACATTATTTTGCCCCCCCATGTAAAAAAAATATACAATTATAATATCACAATACCATTAGTAGTATTATATTGTATCAATGTATATACAATATATTATACCATACTCATACTATATTATATCATAATTATATTATACTACATTACAATATAATTATATTATAATATATTGACATTATAATATAATATAACATTCTATTATATTATTATTATTGTAAAATAATAAATAAAATTATTTATTTAAATAAAATTATCCTCTACTAAATATTTTCATTACTCCTATAAAACTCAAATAACCCAAAATAAAGTAAAATAAAATATTATATATTACTATTTTGTACAATACCACTATGCTGCAATATTGTTTGTAATATTACATGTAATATAAAATATATCATTATTCTATTGTTATATTGTACTTTTATTATATTGTATGACAATATTAAGCAGAACTGTATAATAATCAACAAGAAATGCAATGTAAATGCATCAAAATCAGAATATATTACCTACCACCCGTCTCATAATCCATAGGAGTCTCCCATAAGTCCAAAATTAGGATCCCAATGTAAATGTAAATAGAAAAACAGCCAAAATGTTCAAATGAGGTCGAATACAGGCAGCACGGCCTGGGCAAACTTGGGCCCTCCCTCCCTCTAGGTGTTTTGGACTCCAACTCCCACAACTCCTCATAGCCTCAGGTCCCTCAGGGCTAGACAGAAATAGAGCCGAAGAAAGGAAGGAGGGAGAGAAGAGGTCACAGAGGAGGAGGAGGAGGAAAGCCCTTCATTCATTCCTTCACTTACACTTCCTTCACTGATTCTTTTCTCCTTCCCCGCAAACGCGCATGCGGCGGAGACAAAGGGAGAGGGGAAGCACTCCCTGCCTGCCCGATAGGGAGTGCTTTGCTTACAGGCTTCTGCGCAAGGGAGCTACTGGGCATGCAGAGGTTTTCTCGCATGTGCAGTTGCTCCTGCGCTCAACTTCAGCTCCGGAGCAACTGCTCCTGCGCGAAAACCTCCGTGCATGCCCAGAAGCGGCGTCGGAGCACACAAGGCCGGGGCCCAAAAGCAGGCAGCTGCGGCACTGCCTGAGGAATATCGGCAGGGCCAGGATGGCGCCCCCTTCCCAGATGGCGCCCTAGGCGGCCGCTTACTTGGCCTACCTGTAGGACCGCCCCTGGATATACGCAAGACGATTATTTGTGTTGAAGATATTACATAGAAATCCAGAGTGTGGATTGTTCACACGGTGGATAGCCCAGTGTTTTTGTGTTTGTGACTACAAAGAGCGTCAACGGGCAGGATGGGCTCTCTAGCATTTTGGCATCCATCCTAAGAGAAGGAAAACTCTGATTTCTAACCCGGGCAGATGGTGCTCGTCTAACGCTGTAAGGTCAACCATCTAAGACAGGGCTCCCCAACTGGCGGCCCGGGGGGACCGTATAAGGCCCCCCAGCCCCTTCCCTCCGGCCCCCTAAGCTTTTTAATAAAAAATAAAAATTGAAAAATAAAATAAATAATAATTTTAAAAAAAAAAAACCTACTATTGGGTTCGGAGCAAGTATGCAATCCACACGGGATTTCGCTGTCAACGCGAGATCACACCAGCGTTGACCGCGAAATCCCGTGTGGGTTGCGTAGTCTCGTACTACTGGATCGCTGGGGCCCACAGACGCGATTAGGACCTTCTTTGACTCAGTCGGTCGTCGCCTCTCTTGTCGGGTACTCCTGGATCCTGCGCGTTTGGAAAAGGTAGGCCGAAGCAGGGCTCCTCATTCCCTCCCCATCTCCCTCATGTATTAAATATAAAATTAAATATATTTAAAGATGAAATAAGGGAGATGGGATACATTAAAATATAAGGGAGGGGAGGATGGAATTAAATATATTTAATATTAAATTAAAATAAGGGGAGAGGGGAGGATGGAATTAAATATATTTAATATTAAATTAAAATAAGGGGGGAGAATAGAATTAAATATATTTAATATTAAATTAAAATAATTTAATATCTTATCCTTGCATTCTATCTCAGTAAAAGATTATATTTGACTGTATGGATGCCCCTTTTGAATTCCCACCCTGCATTTTATCTCAGTAAAAGATTATATTTGACTGTATGCATGCAGGGCGGGGGCGGGCCGGGGCGGGGCAGACCCTCATTTAGGTCATTAGTTACCGGAATTCAGGCCCCTGGGCCGGTAGAAGTTGGACAGCCCTGATCTAAGAGAAGGAAACTCAAACCAAACCAACAACCTGAGGACCTCGCTGCCACCGTCCTAAGCTTGCTAGGCCCCGGCAAACGAACCTTTGGTTTAAAGGGTGAGGCCAGTTCTGTGCACGCTGAGCTCCACCAGAAAGGTCCATTGCACAGGCTCGAAGGACACATCCAACCTCCAAATCATCAACGCACTTGTAGAAAGCATGGGATGAGTCCTTCCTAAGTATCTTTGTTCGCGAAGAAAAGCCAAGACTAATATAATACCTTTAATATCCTAGACCAGGGCTGTCCAACTGGCGGCCCCGGGGCCGGATCCGGCCCCGTAGCCTGTTGGACACGGCCCCACCTATGCCCTCAGCCGCCATTTTTAAAATTTTTTTAAAATCTGTTTTTTTAAAAAAATGGCGGCCGGGGAGGGGGAGCGGGGCAGGGAGGAGGAAGAGAGCTAGCGCCTCCTTTTCGGCGCCCCCCCCTCCCTACCTAGGGCGGGGGAGCCGCCGAAAAAGGGCAGAAGGCGGCGCCAAGAGCAGCGCGTCACAGGCGGTGCCAAGGGCAGCGCGTCACGCCAGGCCTGTGACGCTGCTCTTGGCGCCGCCTGCTCCTCCTTTTTCGGCGGCTTTAGGAGGGGCGGGGCCTGGGGGGCGGGGCCTGGGGGCGGGCCGAGTGGCCCATGCAGGTCATCAGTGACCTCTTATCTGGCCCTGGACCCGCCAGAAGTTGGACAGCACTGTCCTAGACCCTTGGGAAGAGCCTGGTATTCAGACACGAACCCCAGTCACTTAGACCTAATGTTATGTACATCTAATAAATAATAATATATTATAATACCGCGAAGTATGGATCATCGATGTTGCAACCCGAGGTGACAGCAGAATTGACGAGAAGCAACTGGAAAAACTGACACGATATGAGAATTTAAAGATCGAGCTGCAAAGACTCTGGCGCAACCAGTCAAGGGCGTTCCAGTGGTGATCGGCACATTGGGTGCAGTGCCTCAAGACCTTGGCCTGCACTTAAAAATAATTGGCGCTGACAAAATCACCACCTGTCAGCTGCAAAAGGCCGCCCTACTCGGGTCTACATGCATTATTTGCCGATATATCACACAGTCCTAGGCACTTGGGAAGGGTCCAACGTGTGATCCAATACAAAAGCCAGCAGAGTGATCTTGTTTGCTGTGGACTCATCTTGTGTATCAAATAATAATAATACCTCTAATATCCTAGGCCCATGGGAAGAACCTGATATTCAAAGACAAACCGCAAACACTTGGACCTAATGTGCATGTGTGCTGTGTTATTATGTACATGTAAAAGAAATAATAATAATAATAATATCTATGTATATAATAAAAGTCAGTGTTTGTGGCGGGAGGTGTGGATGGCCGGAGATGCGGAGGTGCAGAGGAATATGTGGCAGTGTTTTGATTGGTTGCCACTGTGGGATTATTTGCATAAAGGACTCTGATTGGCCAGCCTCAGAACTCCAATATTCTAAGGCACCAGACAGAGGAAATTAGTTGTCACTGAAGGAGTATTTGCATAAAGGACTCTGATTGGCCATCTACATTCCAACATTCTAAGGTGACACAGAGGGAAAAGGAAAGGCCTCAACCAGGCAGTCAGTGCAGCCCACAGCAATGACGGATCAGGACCAAACTTGCCACACAGGGGCCCAATGGCCCACTTCACAACCTGGTGTGGATTAGGGCAGGATGGCTCACCAATTATGGGATTTGCAGTACCTTCACCCGATTCATTTCCCACAAAACATTGCAGCCCCTATAAATCACAGACCAGGCCTAAACTTGGCATACAGAGTACCCATGACCCACTCTACATCCTGGTGCAGTTTTGAGTGGGACGGACCATGGATGATGGGACTTGAAGTACCTTCAATCACTTTCTGAGACCGCTGCGACCCTCATCCAATAACTGATCAAGACCACACTTGGCACACAGAGCCCGCATGACCCACTCTACATCCTGGTGCAGTTTGGAGAAGGGTGGACCACAGACGATGGGACTCGCAATACCCTCACTAACTTCCAGAGACCACTGCAAGCCACATAACCATAAAGACCAACCTTGCCACACAATGCCTTTCACAATTAACCCGGGCACCGCTGGGTCCTCAGCTAATAATAATAATAATAATAATAATAATAATAATAGAAGAGTGGGTCACACTCCCTCAGCCCTGGATTGAAAATCACGCCATAACATCCAATGACAAGTGACCTTACCATAGGTCAGAAATGCATGCAGCAGCAGCAACAACAACAACAACAACGAGAGAAAGATTGGTGAATACTGCCCAACAATTATTATTGAAGAGCAATTGCAGTCGTCTATGAAAGATATTAAAGATTCATTGTGACTAATGATGACTAATACTGTTTTAATACTTGTATGTTGTATATTTTTGGTTATATTACAATGTTTTTAGTTGGGAGCCACTTTGGGTCTCCGTATAAGAGAAACAGCAGGATATAAATAAACATAATAGTGATCAATTATCGCCACAATTTCATCTTCCTAGACGTGAAGCCGTCCAACATTTTGGTCAACTCCAGAGGGGAGATCAAGCTGTGCGATTTTGGGGTCAGCGGGCAGCTGATCGACTCCATGGCCAACTCCTTCGTGGGAACGCGGTCCTACATGTCCGTAAGTACCGGCACCGAAACAGCAACACCCCATTGACTCCAGTCTAATGCTAAATGACCTTTGCAATAGATCTGCGTCATACGGCAATCAATTACACTATGTAACACCATTTCCGTTCCTGGGTTATCAATAATACTTCCTAATTGGTCCTATGAGATAAACATGGGGAAAGTTTCTCAAACTCCTTGTGCTGAGGTTTTGAAGCAGAATTGGTAGGTGTGAAGCCAGACCTTGAAACTGCTAGGCCATTCAGTGCTAATCAAGGTGGCCAACTGCAACATTCACACCTACCTCAAATAGACAGGAGTTCTTTCTCCCACCCTGGATCTTCCACAGATATTCAAAAGGAAACCCCAAACACTTGGACCTAATGTGCATGTGTGTTGTGTTGCTATGTACATGTAAAATAAATAATAATAATAATAATAGAATAATGGTCCAACAGACCTCACAACCTCTGAGGATGCCTGCCATAAATGCAGGCGAAACGTCAGGAGAGAATGCTTCTGGAACATGCTCATACAGCCCGGAAAACTCACAGCAACCCAATAATAATAATAATGCTGCTGCTAATGATGATGATGTGTGTGTGTGTATCCTAGACCACTGCACATCCTGGCTGATCAAAGAAGCCAGAGGGGGTTTGGCAGAGTGGGTGAAGGTGGTGGTTAATGCCTCCTTACAGGAGGGCAAAATTCCAGCCAGCTTAAAGCAAGCTGTTGAAGAAACCATCACTGGACCCCACTCAATTCGTCAACTATCGGCCAGTTTCCAATCTCCCCTATTTGGGCAAAGTCCTGGAACGTGTGGTGGCCTCGCAACTCCAGGGGTTCTTGGTAGACACTGATTATCTTGATCCGGCACAGTCTGGCTTTAGGCTGGGACATGGTACTGAAACAGCCTTGGTCACCTTGGTAGATGATCTACGCCAAGAACTCGACAGGGGGAGTGTGTCCCTGTTGGTTCTGCTGGACCTCTCAGCGGCTTTCGATACCATTGACCACGGTATCCTGGGTCGCCTTGCAGACATGGGGCTTGGGGGTACTGCTTTGCAGTGGCTCCAATCCTTCCTGGAAGGTCGTACCCAGAAGGTGTTATTGGGTGACACCTGTTCGGTTCCACAGCCTTTGTCCTGTGGAGTCCCTCAGGGTTCAGTACTGTCCCCGATGTTATTTAACATCTACATGAAACCGCTGGGAGAGATCATTCGGAGTTGATAACAGGTGTTATCTGTACGCAGATGACGTCCAGATCTGTCACTCCTTCCCACCTGTCACCAAGGAGGCTGTCCAGACCTTGAACCGGTGCTTGGCCGCTGTGTCGGACTGGATGAGGGCTAGCAAATTAAAACTTAATCCAGACAAGACAGAGGTCCTCCTGGTCAGTCGAAAGGCCAAACAGGGCATAGGGTTACAGCCTGTGTTGGACGGGGTTACACTCCCCCTGAAGACGCAGATTCGCAACTTGGGAGTGATCCTGGACTCATCGCTGAGCCTGGAAGCCCAGGTCTCGGCGGTGGCCAGGGGAGCTTTTGCACAGTTAAGACTTGTGCGCCAGCTGCGCCCGTACTTTGGGAAGTCTGATCTGGCTACGGTCGTCCACACTCTGGTCACATCCCAAATAGATTACGGCAATGCACTCTACGTGGGGCTGCCTTTTAAGACAGTTCGGAAATTGCAATTAGTCCAGCGGGCGGCAGCCAGATTACTAACAGGAGCTACATACAGGGAGCATACCACCCCCTGTTGTGTCAGCTCCACTGGCTGCCTGTCCACTTCCGAGTTCAATTCAAAGTGCTGGTTTTGACCTTTAAAGCTCTATACGGTTCTGGCCCAGCTTACTTGTCCAAACGCATCTCCCTCTACGTCCCACCTCGTAATCTAAGATCATCTGGGGAGGCCCTGCTCTCGCTCCCGCCTACTTCTCAAATGCGGTTGGTGGGGACGAGGGAGAGGGCCTTCTCGGTGGTGGCTCCCCGTCTGTGGAACGCACTCCCTATAATTATCATCATTACAATTGGTGGTGTCTAGAATGGAAGAAATATGTTGTTTCCAATGGGTTTTCCTATCCGCCGGGCTCCCAGACCAAAATGATTATAATATAATTAAAATATAATTAAAATAAAAACGAATGATGGCAGAGGTACCCATAGAGTTGTCTATTTTATGATTGTTTGTGTATGTATTGTGAGCCATTGGGAATGGTGGTATATAAATTTGAAATAATTTGAAATAATAAATAAATAACGTGCACCTGATGGTTTCTGTGCCCCCCACCCCCACCCCAGCCTGAGCGGCTCCAAGGGACACACTACTCGGTGCAGTCGGACATCTGGAGCATGGGCCTCTCCCTGGTGGAGATGGCCATTGGCCGGTACCCCATCCCGCCGCCAGACACCAAGGAGTTGCAGCTCATGTTCGGGGAGCCCGTCTGTGATACCTCGCCGCGGCAACGGCCCCCCGGGCGGCCCCTGAGTGGTAAGGAGCCTCCACAGGGGAGAAAAGTGTATTTGGGGGACAGCAGGTATGCGGCCTGATCCCGAGGTAAACACCTGACTTACACTTGACTCCTAGTTAAGAATGGGGCTGAGACAACAGGAAGTGAGTGTTGCAGCCCAGCCATTATTTACTTATTTATTTACAGTATTTATATTCCACCCTTCCCACCCCGCAGGGGACTCAGGACGGATTACAATGTACACATACACATGGCAAACATTCAATGCCATAGACACACAACACATAGACAGACAGTCAGAGGCTATTTAACATTCCAACTTCTGGCCACCAGGGGAGCTGTTGCTTCACCGTCCATCTGCGACACTGATGAAGTACTTCCCGCATTCCTCGCATGCTTTGGCTGGAAATTTTGTGTGGGGAGGGAGGAAGGGGGGGGGGGGTCTCCATTGATATATACACATTTTTGGCTGGAGTTACACTTAAACAAGTGTCCCTGTTCCCAACTTACAAACAAATTCAACTTCAGCGCAGACCTCCAGAACCAGCCTTCTTCGTAACTTGGGGAAAGGCTATATATGAATACAACTTGGATCCCACCCCTGGGACATTTCTATATGCAGATGCAGGGGCATGGAAAATAAAATCCCAATCCAACCAATTTTGGGTAAGGGAAGCTCCAACATGTAATAAACCTTTCGTGGGATGGAAAACCACCACCAAGAGGCAGCTCTGGGGGTAATGAATCGTTTTGGGGGAAGTTAGTGATTAACTCCTACTCTCTGCTTGGTTTTTCCCAGCTTACGGCTCGGACAGCCGGCCTCCGATGGCCATCTTTGAACTCCTAGACTATATTGTCAATGAGGTGAGCAAGGCAGCAGCACTCTTGTGTGGACTTGGCCTTTTCGCTCATGTGAGCCCCACAAGCAAGAATAATGCTAGAAAGGGAAGATGCATACATTTATGGGTGGGCACGTGGACGAACTGACAGACAGAGAGGGATCTCCATTACAAGCCAGATAGATAGATAGATGTAAAGGCAGGCAGATGGACAGACAGACAGGGAATCCACATTACAAGCCGGATGGATGGATGGACAGGAAGGTGGACAGACAGACAGGGTTCTCCATTACAAGCCCTATAGATAGATGATGGATGGACGGACAGGAAGATGGACAGACAGGGCTCTCCACAACAAGCCCTATAGATAGATGGATGGATAGACGGATGAATTAACAGAAAGATGGACAGACAGACAGAGCCTTCCATTACAAGCCCTATAGATAGATGGATGGATGGATGGATGGATGGACGGATAGACAGGAAGATGGACAGACAGACAGGGCTCTCCATTACAAGCCCTATAGATAGATGGATGGATGGACGGATGGATAGACAGGAAGATGGACGGGCAGACAGAGCCCTCCGTTACAAGCCCTATAGATAGATGGATGGATATATGGACGGATGGATAGACAGGAAGATGGACAGACAGACAGGGCCCTCCATTACAAGACCTATGGACGGATGGATAGACAGGAAGATGGACAGGCAGACAGGGCCCTCCATTACAAGACCTATGGACGGATGGATAGACAGGAAGATGGACAGGCAGACAGGGCCCTCCATTACAAGACCTATAGCTAGATGGATGGATGGACGGATGGATAGACAGAAAGATGGACAGGTAGACAGGGCCCTCCATTACAAGACCTATAGATGGATGGATGGACGGATGGATAGACAGGAAGATGGACAGGCAGACAGGGCCCTCCATTACAAGACCTATAGATGGATGGATGGATGGACGGATGGATAGACAGGAAGATGGACGGGCAGACAGGGTCCTCCATTACAAGACCTATAGATGGATGGATGGACGGACGGATGGATAGACAGGAAGATGGACAGGCAGACAGGGCCCTCCATTACAAGACCTATAGATGGATGGATGGATGGATGGACGGATGGATAGACAGGAAGATGGACGGGCAGACAGGGCCCTCCATTGCAAGACCTATAGATGGATGGATGGACAGATGGATAGACAGGAAGATGGACGGGCAGACAGGGCCCTCCATTACAAGACCTATAGATAGATGGATGGATAGATGGACGGATGGATAGACAGGAAGATGGACAGACAGACAGGGCCCTCCATTACAAGACCCATAGTTGGATGGACGGATGGATGGATAGACAGGAAGATGGACGGGCAGACAGGGCCCTCCATTACAAGACCTATAGCTAGATGGATGGATGGACGGATGGATAGACAGGAAGATGGACAGACAGACAGGGCCCTCCATTACAAGACCTATAGATGGATGGATGGACGGATGGATACACAGAAAGATGGACAGGCAGACAGGGCCCTCCATTACAAGCCCTATAGATAGATGGATGGATGGACGGATGGATAGACAGGAAGATGGACGGGCAGACAGGGCCCTCCATTACAAGACCTATAGATAGATGGATGGATAGATGGACGGATGGATAGACAGGAAGATGGACAGACAGGGCCCTCCATTACAAGACCTATAGATGGATGGACGGATGGATGGACAGGAAGATGGACGGGCAGACAGGGCCCTCCATTACAAGACCTATAGCTAGATGGATGGATGGACGGATGGATAGACAGGAAGATGGACAGACAGACAGGGCCCTCCATTACAAGACCTATAGATAGATGGATGGACGGGCAGGCAGGCAGATGGGCCATATGGATGGACAGCAGACAAATAGGCAGATGGATGGACAAACAGACAAGGATCTGCATTACAAGCCGGATGGATGGATGGGTAGACGGATGAATAGAGAGGAAGATGGACAGACAGACAGAGCTCTCTATTACAAAATCTATGCATGGATGGATGGGCGGGCGGGCAAGCGGGCAGGCAGATGGGCCATATGGATGGGCAGCAGATGGATGGACAGACAGACAAGGATCTCCATTACAAGCCGGATGGATGGAATGATAGACTGACTGACTGACGGATAAATAGGCAGGTGGATGGGCAGGCAGGGATCTCCATTACAAGCTGGATAGACAGACAGACAGACCACCAAATAGGCAGGCGGGTGGAGGAAGGGGGATGGAAGTGATTTAATTGCATGGTACAGAAGAGACCTGGGAGCCAGATTCCTGGGCTGAAAGCAGGGGTGAAACTGTCCCTCTGGTGAGTACCTCCGAAGCTCCTTTCTCGTAAGGACACCAGGAAGACCCTCGGGTGGCCCTTTCCCATTTGGGATGGGGCTCTAAGGGACATGAGAGCCGTTCTTGGGGCCAATGTGGGTTCCCATCTCTGTCTTTGCAGCCACCCCCGAAGCTTCCCAGCGGACCCTTCAGCCCAGACTTCCAGGACTTTGTGAACAAGTGGTGAGTCCAGCCCTTAAGCAGCTTGTTTCCCTTAAAGAAAAGGGAGGTTTGCCTTCTTCGAAAGGATGCACTCGCGTGAGCAGAGGAGGAAAGAACCGGAAAGGTTTGGTTTTGTCCTTTGCAGTGGCGAGGTGCGAATGGCGGCTATGGCGAGGGCTGGGTAAACGACATCGGGGGGCTGTAGCCATCCCGCAGGCCGTAGTCTAGGCTGTAAGGAGACAGGCGATTTCAAGGCACTGATTCCTCCTGTTGCCATTGAGGTTTGCAATGAGAATGGGACTCTTCTCTTCCTTGTTTTCACACAGCTTGATCAAGAATCCCGCAGAAAGAGCCGACCTCAAGCAGTTGATGGTGAGTAGGAGTTTGTAAACAAAGCACAAGTACTAGTTCTGTGTGAACCGAAGCCAGGCTTTATTTAAGCTTGTGTCCAAAAGCAGGCATTTTTTTGGATCAAAGGCAAAGGGGGAAGCTGGGAAGTGAGGGTTTGCCACCCCATTCATCACTGTTGCCACCTGTCCCGTATTATACGGGATGTCCCGTATTTTTGCTGAATTTCGTGTCCCATATTTTCAGCTCCTCTCCCATATTGACAGGACAGGTGGCAGCAGGAGGCAAGGCCAGCAATGAGGAAGAAAGGGAGAACTCTACGTAAATGCCCGGTAGCTGCTGCTCTCTCCACACAAACACCGCCATCTTGGTGCCTTCCCTGGCCGCTCTAGCCCTCCCCCTTGACTAGGGGCGGGCAACCTACGGCCCGCGGCCCGGATGCGGCCCGGCAGCCGATTCTGTCCGGCCCGGGAAGAAGGGCGTTGGGGGTGGGGCCAAGAGGAAGGGGTGCCGCCGCCGCCATCCGATCGCAGCAGCTTTGGAGTTCCTGCCATCCCTGGAGACGATCCGGGCCTGCAGTGGGAGCATTCGGTGACCTACAGTGGCTGATCGCCCTGGCGACCCGGAAGACTTGATCGTCTTCTGGGTCGCCAGGGCGATCAGCCGCCTCAGATCGCAGACTGCTCCCCCTGCAGGCCCTCCATAGCAGGGCGATCAGCTGGGGAACGTCTGGGGGCGAGAGCGGGCTGAGGCCTGGCTGCTGCTCTGCTCTCCTCTGCTGTGGCGGTGGCTGGGTCCGCTTTGTCATCCTCTGGGCTGGGCCAATTGGGCCATTCCATCTTGGTTCTCACCTTGTCTTCTTGAATTTTTTAAAATTTTAGTGCTTTTTATTATTATTTTATAATAATTTTATAATTATAATATAATAATAAATAATGTTATATATTATAATTTCAATGTATTATAATGTCTGTATATATATATATACTATACTATAATTATGATATTAATACTAATATATGAATATTTCTTGATATATTAATATGTTAATATTAATGATATGTAATATATAGTAAATATAGTAAATAAATAAATACATTATGTAGATTAGCATGTAGTTCCGCCTTTAGGTGCGGCTCTCTATAATATTTTTTGGCTCTCGTGTGGCCCCTTGGAAAAAGTAATTTTCCCACCCCTGCTCTTGACCATAAAAAGAGGCGAGCGCAGAAGGGGAGCAGAAGGGGGTGATTTGGTGGTGCGCGCTGGGAGTGACAGACCGGAAGAGGCAGGCCTTCCTGGAAGGAAGGGCGGAAGGGACGGGGTGGCGGCAGGAGGCGTTCACGGAAAGAGGGAGCCAGAGTGAGGTTCGCGCACACGGCTGCTTTCGTCTCAGGCCTGCTGGGGATTTTGGGCCTTGCATAACAGTTGCAGAGGAGGAGGCCGCGCGGGAGGGGATGAAATGCCAGGTTTGCGGAGGCGGTGGCGGGTTTCCCTGGGAGCGCAGGAAAAAAAGGAGGCCACGTGAAACATAACCTGAGTTATGTTTTATGAATCCAGGTGAATGTCCCTTATTTCTTATATCAAAAAGTGGCAACCCTAATCACTGTCACGGTGGGCCCACAGAAAACTACAATAAGCATATCTAAGAAACGAGAGGTGATTTGGTCTCTCCAAGGTTTTTTTCTGAATCCCACTAACAGGCCCTAAAAACTCATCATATCCTGCAATGATCCGAGCCCGCTTTGCTGACGAACGTCCCTCTCCTTGCTTCCCGCCAGGTCCATGCATTCATCAAGTGCTCCGAGGCAGACGAGGTGGACTTTGCGGGATGGCTGTGCGCCACCATCGGTCTCAACCAGCCCAGCACCCCGACCCACGTTGGCGGCGGCGTCTGACTCTCGAATTGGGGCAAATTGGGGGTCCTCCATTCCGAAGTGAGCTCAACGGAGCGCCTTGTCCTCCTCTTCCAAGATGGATACCCACCAGGGCAGTCGCTTGGTGGATCGGCACGCACCAACACTGCCTCCTCCTCCTTGGCCATTTCAACCAACGCAGTCTTGGTGCTGTCTTCTCAGATCTTCTCTCCGCTTGGGAGGGCAACAATGTGTATTTCCACCACAAAACATTGCCCTACTTCGCATGTGCCAAATTATTATTTCCTCCCTGTGTCACTCCTTCCTTCCTTCCTTCCTTTTTCCAGGGTCCCAAATTAATATGTTTCTAATTGACAACTTGTTTGCCAACTGACCAAACGAACACGTGATGCTTCAAAGCGAACGAGAGCATCCTTTCCAAATGCGAAGTGTGTCCTCAACTCCGCCTCGATTGTTGTTGACCGCCTTTCTTTTCTTGTCACTTGGTGGGTCTTTTCTCAGTCCTGCTTCTCCAAGTCTCTCAGGTGAAACCATCAGGGAAGGCCTCTCCTCCCAAAGAAGTTTGAGCATGATCTGCTCCGAAGCCGAGATCGAAGTAACTCTCCCGACCTTTGCATAAAGACTTCTCCATCGGGACGGGACGGGTCAAAATCTATTTATTCGTAAAGTCTCTTGTCCGAAAGGTGGGGACGACACTGCCCGGCTCCGATTGTTTTGTAATGCCAAACACACACTATAACTGTAGAAATGTACAACTAAAAACAGTAGGGAAGCATAGATATCAAAATATAAGCATTATATTGCAATGTGAATAAATACGTCAATACACCTGTATACACAAGGCGCCATGCAAAAGCCCTTAAGCCAATATACATCACCACAAGACATTGGGAATCGTAGGAACAAAATCGCGGGTAGGGAAGTGTAGACCTGAGTGGGAAAAAGTTCATACGGGGGGGTAAATCCAGTCCCAGATGGATTCAGGTCGACACACAATGTCCAAATTCAATTTGAATTGTAAAGTTCCAAACGATAGTTCACCTTACCTTCGGGTCCACAGGAGACGTTATGCTGGATTCCCACCATGTCTTGAACATATATCCTCCTGTGTCACGCCACTTTATATAGCCATTTGCCGCTTGAGGAAGCCCGAGCAGGGCGAAACGGATCGGGCCCGTAGTCAGACCGTTGCGGCCCTTCTGTGCGCCTTACACAAGCCCTCCACCGCCATTGGATTATTTTACTACTCATAGGATCGTTTGGACTATCGTTTGGAACTTTACAATTCAAATTGAATTTGGACATTGTGTGTCAACCTGAATCCATCTGGGACTGGATTTACCCCCCGTATGAACTTTTTCCCACTCCGGTCTACACTTCCCTACCCGCGATTTTGTTCCTACGATTCCCAACGTCTTGTGGTGATGTATATTGGCCTAAGAGCTTTGCATGGCGCCTTGTGTATACATGTGTATTGACGTATTTATTCACATTGCAATATAATGCTTATATTTCGATATCTATGCTTCCCTACTGTGTTTTGTTTTGTAATGCCGTCGGCCAAAAGAAGGAAATGCACTGAAATCCTCCTCCTCCAAAGACCAGCCGACTTTTGGTCACAAAGAAAAACTGCGCAGACAACTGTGTTTGGAAAATCCTTTTTAATCATTTCATTCTGTCAGAAGTTCCGCAGTTCCACCCTATACTAATAAATAGATCGTGGCATTACTCTGGGGAGGTGGTTTCTTTCAGGCATTAATGCTGTTAATTCAAACAAGACTCGAGGCCTTTTGAGATGGAAATTGTGCACATTCCCTATTCGAGAACCCTCCCGTCACTTGCCTGGCTTTTCCTGCAAGATACAAGAGAACCGATGGGTTGTTGTGATTTTTCTGGGCTGCCTGGCCATGTTGCAGAAGCATTCTCTCCTGACGTTTCGCCTTTATCTATGGCAGGAAACCTCAGCGGTTGTGAGGTCTGTTGGAAACTAAGCAAGTGAGGATTATATATCTGTGGAATGATGTCCAGGGTGGGAGAAAGAACTCTCGTCTGTTTGACGTAGGTGTGAATGTTGCAATTGGCCACTTTGATTAGCCTTGCAGGGTTTTTTCCCCTGGCTACCAGTATTAAGAAACTCTAAAATTGTGACAGTAAATAAAATAACAACACTCAAAAACAGGGGAATTCCAGACGAGAAACATATCAGGGCAGGCAAATCACTTCCCAACAAAGGATTCCCCCAGGCAGTATGAAGCCAGGCTTTGAAGCTGCATGGCCATTCAATGCTATTCAAGGTGGCCAATTGCAACATTCACACTTGCCTCCAACAGACAAGAGTTATTTCTCCCAGCCTGGTAATTCCATAGAGCAGTATTTCCCAACCACTGTGACGCGGCACAGTAGTGTGCTGTGACGGACCTCCTGCTGTGCCGTGAGAAAAGCTCTGCCTCCCTTCCTTCCCTCCTCCTGCCGAACTCCTTCTGCTTGGGGGGGAGGGGGAAGGGCCGGACGGCGGCAAAGAAAAAGAAGGGGCCGGGCGCCTCGTTCGCCCGTTTCCCCAGCCAGCCTCCAATCCACCATGACTCCCGCCCCTCGCTCGCTGAAGCCGCGCGGAGGAGCCCCGCCCACTGAAGCCCGTCCACCGCTCATGCTCCTCCTCCACGCCGCTTCAGCTTCAGCTGTGGGAAAGCTGAAGCTGGGGGGAGGGGGCGGGGCATGGCACGGCCTGGCTCCGCCCCCTTCCCCAGCTTTGGCTCTCCCACAGCTTCTTCAGCCTTGAGGGGACAGTGCCATTGTGCTGGCTCTGCCACTGCTGGCTTGGCACTGCCCCCCTCAAGGCTGGAGAAGCTCTGGGAGAGCTGGGGAAGGGGGTGGGGCATGGTGCGGCCTGGCTCCTCCCCCGGCTTCAGCACTCCCAGCAGCTGCTCCCAGCAGGCCACCATCCCCCAGCCATTCTTTACTGTGTTAAGAGTGTCATTTTGGTTGGTGGTGTGCCCCCGGATTTTTTTCATGTTAAAAGTGTGCCTGCCGCAGCTCAAAAAAGGTTGGGAAACACTGGCATAGATATACAAACCTCACTTGCCTAGTTCCCAACAGACCTCTCAACCTCTGAGGATGCCTGCCATAGATGCAGGCGAAACGTCAGGAGAGAATGCTTCTGGAACATGGCCAGACGGTCCGGAAAACCTAGAACCCCATGATTCTGTCCACAAAAGCCTTTGATAATAGAACTGATGTTCATCCAATCCAAACCCAATGCTTGTTTGTTTTCTCATTCTAACCCCCAACTCGGGAAACTGACGCACTCCCATCCTCCCCTTGTAAAGATGGCCGCCGGATGAGCCTGGGAGCTGCAATTCCCCTCCAAATAATGTGGGTTTCTTCCTCGCTAAAGCATGATTGGATCCCAATGCTGATCATTCCCAATTCGCCTTGGTTCTGATCAATAATCAAGGAGAGGAAGATGGGGAGGGAAGGAGGACCGCTCCAAACGGGAAACGACTGAGGCAAGTCGCCATTCCAACCTGACTTCCATTCCGACCCCTTTTTTCCCGGGACCAACCTCCCGTTTGCCATTAGCAAAAGGTAAAGGGGCCTAGCAACATCTGACAACAGCTGGAAAGACCCGTCTTTCCACGTAACACTGTAAAAAAAAAAAGAAAATCCAGATTTCCCCAAAATGTTTAAAGGTTCCACGCAATGGGAGAAACGATGCTTCGAACTGAGGCGTCTCCCAGCTTCCGGGGCGGTTCCGTGAGCGGCCCACGGGCTACATGCAAAGGGCCCAAAACACTTTTGGGTTGGTCTATTTGGGCTGGAGGCATTTCAACGTGGGCTTTGAGACTCTATATATTTATTTTTAGCAGCAGCGGATGCTTCGAGGCTCAGTTATTGCTGTGAGAGCGGTGCGTGTGGCGCCTCCCAAATGCTACTCGGCTCAAAACGAGTGTTGCATGTGTTTTGGGGGAAAAAAGGAAGTTGTGCTACATTGGCGTTGCTGCATCCACGGCGCATGCCATGCCCCCCCGACTCAGACCCACGGTTTTCTGGCCGCCTCTGGAAGCCTAGCTGAAACCAAGTGCCATTTCCTCTTTGCAGTAAAGGTCGGGGGACACGGTTTCTCCTTGAACGGTGGGCAAGGAGCTTCCTGAGAAAAGAGGCTGCGTGTCCTGCTTTAGGAATCTGATTCCTCTTCTTCTTCCTCTTCCTCCTCTTCACTGACGCACATCTGGAGCTGGAGTTTAGTCTGGTTGATTGCTTCCTCGTTGTCCATCTGTCAAGGAGGCACAAAGCATCTGGTTAATGCAGGCCAGCAACTGTATAGTGTTATAGTACAATCTATCTATGTATATAATAAAAGTCACTGTTTGCGGCGGGAGGTGCGGCGGGAGTTGCGGAGGAATATGTGGCAGCTTTTTGATTGGTCGCCAATGTGGGATTATTTGCATAAAAAACCTTGATTGGCCAGCCACCCAACATTCCACCGCTCCTAAACAGCACAGAGAGGAAACGAAAGGGCCTAAGGAAGACATACATGGCTGGAGTTGAAGTTAACCAGTTGACAGTTTTTCCCGTTGGAAATTGAATGTTCAGTACCTTCACCCAACACACTTCACAAAAAACACTGCAACCCCTACAAATCACAGACTAGGCCCAAAATTGACAGTTAGGTTTCATTAACTTGATTTTCCTGACTAGGCCTCAGCTCATGGGATACTGTTTAAGCTCTGAATTGACAGTAAGGCTTCATTAACTTGATTTTCCCAACTAGGGCTCAGCTCATGGGACATTGTGTAAGGCCTGAATTGACAGTAACCAACCTTGCAATGACGGCTCAGGACCAAACTTGGCAAACAAGGGACCAATGGCCCACTTCACAACCTGGTGTGGTTTAGGGCAGGATGGGCCACAAATGATGGGATTCGCAGTACCTTCACATCATACACTTCCCAAACAACACTGTAGCCCCTTTTAATCACATACCAGGCACAAAATTGACAGCAAGGCTTCCTTAACTTGATTTTCCTGACTTAAGTCTCACCTCATGGGATATTGTTAGGCTTCCTCAACTTGATTTTCCTGATTAGGCCCAACTTGATTTTCCTGGCTAGGCCCCCAACAATGGCAGAACAAGACCAAACTTGGCACACAGACCCCCCCCCCCCCAAGATGCACCCTACATCCTGGTGCAGTTTGAGGGAGGGTGGACCATGGAAGATGGGACTTGCAGTACTTAAATTCACTTCCTTAGAGCACAGTGGCCCACACCAATGACGAATCAGGAACAAACTTGGCACACAGAGGCCCAATGGCCCACTTTACAAACCTGCTGCGGTTCACAGCAGGAAGGCTCACAACTGATGGGATTTGCAGTACCTTTACCCAATTCATTTCCCACAGAACATTGCAACCCCATACAAATCAGAGGCCAGGCCCAAACTTGGCACACAGAGCACCCATGACCCACTCTACATCCTGGTGCTGTTTGGAGGAGGATGTACCATGGCCAATGGAACTTGCAGTACCTTCACTAACTTCCTGAGGCCACTGCAAGCCACATAAACATCTAATAGGAATCAACCTTGACACACAATGCCTTCCTCAAATAACCCGGGCACCGCCGGGTCCTCAGCTAGTGTAATATATAATATTAATATTGTGCTATGGCAATAATATAATATATTGTATTTACATTTTACTTGTAAGCCGCTCTGAGTCCCTTTCTGGGTGAGAAGGGCGGCATATAAATGTCGTAAATAAATAAATAAACTGCAAGCACTCCTTGTAAATAAAGGGTTGTACAGCATGCAGGGATACCTTCAGCACATGGATAACAACTTAGAATCAAAGAACCATAGAGTTGGAAGAGACCCCAGGGGTCATCTAGTCCAACCCCCTTTATTCTACCATGAGGAAAAGCACAATCAAAGCACCCCTGACAGATGCCCATCCAGCCTCTGTAATAATAATAACAATCGCAAATCTGGGGTCATCTAGTCCAACCTCCTTTATTTTGCCATACAAGAAAAGCACAATCAAAGCACCTCTGACAGATGCCCACCAAGCCTCTGTAATAAGATGATGATGATAGTAATAATAACAACAACAAACCCAGGGGTCATCCATTCTGCCATGCAGGAAAAGCACAATCAAAGCACCCCCGACAGATGGCCAATCACCTTCTGTATTAATAATAATGATGATGATGATAATAAAAGCAAATCCAGGGGTCATCCAGTCCAACCCCCTTTATTTATTTTATTTATTTGCATCATTTATATTCTACTTTTCTCACCCCGCAGGGGACTCATGGCGGGTCACAATGCACATATATAGGCAAACATTCAATGCCCTTTGACATACAAACATGTAAGACAAGACACTCAGAGACAATTTAACATTTCAGCTTCTGGCCACCAGGGGGAGCTGTCGCACTCTTTCACTCCTTTGCACACTTCCTGGAGATTTTATGGCCGCCTAAATTAGTTAAATTAGCCTCCCCACAACATGGTACCTAAATTTCCTACTTGACAGACGCAACTGTCTTTCGGGTTGCAAAGGTCAACAACGAGCTACACAATTGGTCGAGCGCTCACCCCAACCCGGGCAGGCCTCGAACTCATGACCTTCTGGTCAGTAGAGATCTTATGCAGCTGACTCCCAGCCAGCAGCGCCACATTCCCGGTGCCATGAGGAAAAGCACAATCAAAGCAACCCCGACAGATGGCCATTCAGCCTCTGTAATAATAATGATAATAATAGCAAACCCAGGGGTCATCCAGTCCAACCCCCTTTATTCTGCCGTGCAGGAAAAACACAATCAAAACACCCACAACAGATGGCCATCCAGCCACTGTAATAATAGCTGTATTATTATTATTATTATTATGAGCCTTTTCTTCCTTGAGCCAAAACTTCTCCAAGCTCTTCTCCCTGTCCGTCATTCAATGTTGGCTCTGAAAGGTCAAAACAGGAGGAAGCATCCCTGTGCGATGCCATCACTTACGTTTTGTTGCTCCTCCATTTCGGCACCGGATGAGACCGACACCGTCCCCTCGCTTTCCTTGATCATGGACTGCAGCGCCAGCTCTTCCACCTGGAAAGGAATCGCAAACATGATCAGCCCTGAATCCCCACCTTCTTGGAAAGCAGGATTCGGTTCCAAACAGGCAATGACTATACTATATGTCAGTGTTTCCCAACCAGTGTGCCACTGCGCACTAGTGTGCCGTGAGCGATCATCAGGTGTGCCGTGGGAAATGGGAACCTCCAATCCCCTTTCTTCCCCCTCCTGCCGAACACTTTTTTTTTCCACTCGGGCTCCCTTCTTCCCAGCCTCGCTCTGCTCGCTTTGCCTTGCTTTGCTTTGGGGCGAGTCTGCGCAGTAGCGCCCGCACGGGTCACGTCTTCCTCCCTCCCCCTCCCCTCCTGAACACGCTCACACTGCCCCCTTGGATCAAAATAGCGGCATAAGCGGCAGTGTAGAAGAAAAAGTAAGTGTTCGGCCGGAGGGGGGGAGAAAGGGCGCAAAGAAGAGGTCTCTGTCGAAAACTGTCATGGGCAAACTTGGACCTTCCAGGTGTTTTCGACTCCAACTCCCACCATTCCTAGCAGCCAATTTTCAGCCTTTTCCCCCCCAGCCACTTAAGCAGGAAAGGGCCTCAGGGTGTTAGGAATGGTGGGAGTTGAAGTCCAAAGCACCCAGAGGGCCGAAGTTTTCCCATGCCTGTTTTAGGGACCTTAAAGTGGTGAGCCTCCTTCCAACATTGTGTTTCTGGATAGAAAACAAACAACAACATAACATAACATTGTTTGAGTCCACAGTGCTCTCTGGATGTAGGTGAACTACAACTCCAAAACTCAAGGTCTATTCCCACCAAACTCTTATACTATTTTATCTTGGTTATGGGAGTTCTGTTGTGGGTTCAGGAGTTTGTGTTTTTCTGCCATTCCTGCCAAGATATCTGTGTTCACATTTGTTTGAGCTCATGCCAAGTTTGGTCCTGATCCAACATTGTTTGAGTCACCCTGAGCGTATAAATAAAACATTGCACCAAACATAGTATAACTAAGTTTGTGTCTGTTCCTGCCATCACTGTGTTACTGAGTGTTTAAAATCATATTTGGTTGGTGGTGAGCCCCAGGATGTTGTAAATGTAAAAAATGTGCCGCGGCTCAAAAAAGGTCAATTTGTGTCAATTAGCGCCCCTAAATTAGTGTCAATTCCTCTCAACCTCCTTCGGTATTTTCTCTTCGTCATGGGGGTTCTGTGTGCCAAGTTTGGAGCAGGTCTATAATTTGTGGGGGTCTCATTGGGCTGTGGAAGTCAGAGCTGTATTGGTTGAAGGTACTTCAAATCCCTTCATCCGTTGTCCATACTCCACCAAACATATTGTTTATGCTTTAATTATGTTCAATTTGTAACAATGAAAATACATCCTGCATATCAGATATTTACATTACAATTCATAACAGTAGCAGTTATGACGTAGCAAACAAAAATGTGGTTGGGGGTCACCACAACATGAGGAACTGTATTTAGGGGTCACGGCATTAGAAAGGTTGAGAACCACTGCTCTAAGTCTTTAGCTCAAATGAAACATTTACAGTTGTGGTTTGCATTTCTAACTGGGAAAGACAAAAATGCAGGTCTATTCTCCACTTCTTTGTTTGTGCCCAAGGCTCACCTTTCCCCCCTGTAGCTATAAAAAGGCCTTGACAAAGGACCTCTGCCACTAAACCTCATGTTTGCATTGCTTGAACACAGCAAAAGTGTTAAGACCGTGGCCTGAGGAATGGCGGAAAAGGAAAGCATACACACACAGAGGGAGGGCAGCAAAATTATACATAAATAGGCCGCCACCAGGGAATGTGTTTTCCGGAAGGGATTAAGCCTGAAGCTTGCTGCATGTACAGCGCATTGTTTGGTGCAGTGCCAAGGCAGGTCAGATGTTGTTTTGGGCCTTTGGAGACTCCATGCGCCTGCAAGTGAGCTTTGGAAGCACAGAAGTTGGCTTATGTTGATTCCTAGTAGAGATACCCAATGTTGCCTGGGTTTGCATTTCCTTATGGCTCTTCCATCCTTTGCCCCAAACACCTTCTTCTTTCCTTACTTTCACTCATACACATGTCTGTCTTTCCTCCCTCCATCCTTCCTTCCCCTCTTCCTCCCTTTCTCTTCTTTACATCTTCTCCCCTTGCTTTCCCACATACACCTTTCCTCCTTTCTTTTTCTGTCCCTTCTTTCCTTCTCCCTTCTTTCTTTTTCCATTTCCTTCATATACTCATTTCTTCCCTTGCTTTTCTACACATACCTTCCCCTCTTTCCTTCCTTCCTTCCTTCTCTCTTTCCTTCCTTCTTTCTTTTCTTCCCTTGCTTTTCTACACACACCTTCCCCTCCCTCCTCCCTTCCTTCCTTTCCTTCTTTCTTTTCTTCCCTTGCTTTTCTACACACACCTTCCCCTCTTTCCTTCCTTCCTTCCTTCCTTCTTTCTTTCCTTCCTTCTTTCCTTTCTTTCTATTTCTTTCCCTTTTTCCTCCTCTCTCTTTCCTTCCTTCATTTCCCTCATCTACCTCCTTTTTCCCTAGCTTTCACTCAACTTTCCTCTTTTCCTTCCTTCTTCCTTTTTCGTTTTTTTTCGTTTCGTTGCCCCCTCTCCCTTCATTCTCTTTCCTTCCTTCATTCCTCTCATATACCTTCTTCTTCCCTTGCTTTCACTCGTACACCTTCCCTCTTTTCTTTCTTTTTCCTTCCCTCTACCTTCTTTTTCTTTCTTTCCTGCTTTTCCCTCCTATACCTCCTTCCCTTGCTTTCACTCATAAACTTGTCTGTTTTTTTCTTTCCCGCTCCCTCCCTTCTTGCCCTTATTTTTCTCCTTCGTTTCTTTCATACATCATCTTCTTCCCTTGCTTTTCCACACACATTGGAGGTTCCAATTGGAGGTTCCAATTTCCCACAGCACTCCTGATGGTTGCTCACGGCACACTAGTGTGCCACGGCACACTGGTTGGGAAACACTGTATTATGCAACCGAGTCACATACTCTCAGCTTCAGCCTGTTTTTATTATAACCTTCAATCTATTATTATTATTATTTTGCAACCAAGCCACACTCTCTCAGCTTCAGACTGTTGTGTTATTTTGTTCAATCAATTATTCAATCAATTAATCAATACTCTAATCCAGGCCTGGGCAAACTTGGGCCTTTCAGGTGCTTTGGACTTCAACTCCCACAATTCCTCACAGTCTCAGACCCTTTTCTTTTCCCTCCTCAGCCACTTAAGTAGGAAAGGGCCTCAGGCTGTTAGGAATGGTGGGAGTTGGAGTCCAAAGCACCCAGAGGACCGAAGTTTTCCCACGCCTGTTTTAGGGACCTTAAAGTGGTGAGCCTCTTTCAAACATTGTGATTCTAGATAGAAAACAAACAACAACATAACATGACATTGTTTGAGTCCACAGTGCTCTCTGGGTGTAGGTGAACTACAACTTCCAAACTCAAGGTCAATTCCCAAGCAAACCCTTTCAGTACTTTCTGTTGGTAATGAGAGTTCAATAGGCCAAGTTTGGTTCAATTCCATTGTTGCAAGAGTTCAGGATGCTCTTTGATTGTGTGTTAACTATAAATCCCAGCAACTACAACTCCTAAATGTCAAGGTCTATTTTTCCCAAACTCCATCTGTGTTCACATTTGGGCATATTGAATATTCATGCCAAGTTTGGTCCTGATCCAACATTGTTTCAGTCCACAGTGCTCTCTGGATATAGGTGAACTACAACTCCAAAACTCAAGGTCAATGCCCACCAAACTCTTACAGTATTTTCTCCTGGTTATGGGAGTTCTGTGTGGGAAGTTTGATTCCATTCCATCATTGGTGGAGTTCAGAGTGCTCTTTGATTGCGGGTGAACTATAACTCCCAGCTGTTGAGCAAGACCTCAGTGTGTGTCTTTCTGCCATTCCTGCCAGGATATCTATGTTGTGTTCATCGAAACAGGCCCAGGTTTCACACTAAGTGTATAAATACATTTAATAATAATAATAATAATAATACCTCTAATATCCTAGGCTCATGGGAAGAACCTAATATTCAAAGACAAACCCCAAACACTTGGACCTAATGTGCATGTGTGCTGTGTTATTATGTACATGTAAAAGAAATAATAATAATAATAATAGAGTGGGTCACACTCCCTCAGCCCTGGATTGAAAATCACCCCATAAAATCCTATGACAAGTGACGTTCCCATAGGTCAGAAATGCATGCAACAACAACCAGAGAGAGAAAGATCAGTGAACACTACCAAACAATTATTATTGAAGAGCAATTGCAATCGTCTATGAAAGATATTAAAGATTCATTGTGACTAATGATGACTAATACTGTTTTAATACTTGTATATTGTATATTTTAGGTCAGTGATTTTCAACCAGTGTGCCGCGGAACACTAGTGTGCCGTGAGAGATCATCAGGTGTGCCGTGGGAAATTACAGTGTAGAGAGAGAGAGAGAGAGAGAGAGAGAGAGAGAGAGAGAGAGAGAGCCTAGCGGAAATGAGGCTTTCCTGGTCGAAACAGCAATGCCAGCCAGCCTGGCTGCAGTCAGGGAGAGCCCTCGGCGTCCAGAACTTTCCTCCCTCCCTCCCTCCTCTCTCTCTCCTTCCCTTCCTTCCTTCCTTCCTTCCTTCCAGGGCAACCTGGCCGGGCTGCGGCTCCTCCTGCTTTCTGGCTCCTGGGCCCTCTTCTGCCCTCCTCCCCTCCGGCTAGGGTTGCCATATGTCCCTTATTCTAAGGGACGTCCCTTATTTCGGCCCTAAAATTTGTGTCCCTTATTTTCAGGCCCTGTCCCTTATTTTTGACTAGCAGGACAGGACTGGGCGGGGTTGACCAGAGGAAGGTGCGCGCTGTGGTTTCCACGGCAATGCCTGCCCGGGGATTCCAACTTGCAGGGCAGCCTGCGTCCCCGTTGCAAGGAAGAGGCGATACAGGACTTTTTCAAAGTACAGTAGACTCAATTAACCGTTACCCAAGGGGAATGTTGGATCATGTTGGATAAAGATAGTTTCTGGTTGCTTGAGAGTTACTTGAGAGTTACTCTTAAAATAGGCCTAGCTGTGTATCCCATACTATACTATACCAATATACTATAATAATATGTCAATAATTTATTTTATTTTAATGTTTAGACAGTGCACTTTTAAAGTCAGCAGAGTCAAGTACTAAATACAGATGGAGAAAATTAGGTAGTTCTGATAATGTTTTTTTCTGCATGACAAAGCATGCAGAAACATACCATGTCCTGTTAAGAGGGTGTAAGTCAGGTTTTCTTGTGAGTTTCAATCATTATCTTATTCTGTTCATAAAACTGTTTCTACCTAATGTTTGAGTTTCAAGTTTTTTATGAAGTGTCCCTTATTTTTGTGAAAAATCCCGTAAATGTCCCTTATTTCTTGTATCAAAAAGTGGCAACCCGACCTCCGGCAGCAAGGAGGACGAGAGGAAGGACGATCCGCGGGAGCTGCCCCCGTCTGACCCCGCTCCCGGAGGCTTGAGGCGAGGCTTTCTGCCCTCTAGCCCCTTCGCGCCGGGGAAGGGGAGCAACCCCTCATCTCCTGGCCTCTCCTGGCTGGGCTCCGGGTTCACTGCAGAGCAGAGGCCGGGATGCGCAGCTCCACAGCCCAGCTTGGTTCCTTCCCGATCTGGCCCCAAGGCAACAGCAGGGAAGCCGAAGGGACGCGGGGGGGGGGAGGCACTCCTGGGGGGGCTGAACCCATTTGGGAAGGAGAGCTGGGGGTGGCGACGGCTGCGAACCTGCGCCGCAGTTTGTTCCGAGGCTCGGAGCCACCCCGTGTGCTCAAATCCTATTCGTCCTGCTCAGCCGAGCCCGCGTGCGCTTCGGCCACTCAGCGCAGCCCTCCCCCGCGGGACAGTGATGGGCCTCCTGCGCGTGGGCCTCCCAGGGGGACGAGGGGGTTGGCGGAAGCGGCGGCGTCACAAGGGGGGGGAGGGTGACAGTTAGTAAAACGACAGAGAGGAAGTCATATCTATGTTGAGTTCCTCGAAACAGGCCCAGGTTCCACACTGAGTGTATAAATACATTTAGAAATATATTAACTATATGTATTACTGTGCTAGAGTGTCATTTTGGTTGGTGGTGTGCCCCAGGATTCCTTTGGAAGGGGCCTGAGGCTGTGAGGAATGGTGGGAGTTGGAGTCCAAAACACCTGGAAGGCCCAAGTTTGCCCAGGCCTGCTCTAATCTCCTTTGGAAGGGGCCTGAGGCTGTGAGGAATGGTGGGAGTTGAAGTCCAAAACACCTGAAAGGCCCAAGTTTGCCCAGGCCTGCTCTAATCTCCTTTGGAAGGGGCCTGAGGCTGTGAGGAATGGTGGGAGTTGAAGTCCAAAACACCTGGAAGGCCCAAGTTTGCCCAGGCCTGCTCTAATCTCTTTTGGAAGGGGCCTGAGGCTGTGAGGAATGGTGGGAGTTGGAGTCCAAAACACCTGGAAGGCCCAAGTTTGCCCAGGCCTGCTCTAATCTCCTTTGGAAGGGGCCTGAGGCTGTGAGGAATGGTGGGAGTTGGAGTCCAAAACACCTGGAAGGCCCAAGTTTGCCCAGGCCTGCTCTAATCTCTTTTGGAAGGGGGGAAAAGGAGGCTGTGAGGAATGGTGGGAGTTGGAGTCCAAAACACCTGAAGGCCCAAGTTTGCCCAGGCCTGCTCTAATCTCCTTTGGAAGGGGCCTGAGGCTGTGAGGAATGGTGGGAGTTGAAGTCCAAAACACCTGGAGGGCCCAAGTTTGCCCAGGCCTGCTCTAATCTGTAGTTTAGGAGGCTGAGGGAAAAAGGAAGAGGCCTGAGGCTGTGAGGAATGGTGGGAGTTGAAGTCCAAAACACCTGGAGGGCCCAAGTTTGCCCAGGCCTGCTCTAATCTGTAGTTTGGAAGAGGCCTGAGGCTGTGGGGAATGGTGGGAGTTGAAGTCCAAAACACCTGGAGGGCCCAAGTTTGCCCAGGCCTGCTCTAATCTGTAGTTTAGGAGGCTGAGGGGAAAAGGGGCCTGAGGCTGTGAGGAATGGTGGGAGTTGAAGTCCAAAACACCTGAAAGGCCCAAGTTCGCCCAGGCCTGCTCTAATCTCCTTTGGAAGGGGCCTGAGGCTGTGAGGAATGGTGGGAGTTGAAGTCCAAAACACCTGGAGGGCCCAAGTTTGCCCAGGCCTGCTCTAATCTGTAGTTTAGGCGGCTGAGGGGAAAAGGAAGAGGCCTGAGGCTGTGAGGAATGGTGGGAGTTGAAGTCCAAAACACCTGGAGGGCCCAAGTTTGCCCAGGCCTGCTCTAATCTCCTTTGGGCCTGGCTGAGGGGCCTGAGGCTGCTAGGAATGGTGGGGGTTGAAGTCCAAAACACCTGGAGGGCCCAAGTTTGCCCAGGCCTGCTCTAATCTCCTTTGGAAGGGGCCTGAGGCTGTGAGGAATGGTGGGAGTTGAAGTCCAAAACACCTGGAGGCCCAAGTTTGCCCAGGCCTGCCCTAATCTCCTTTGGAAGGGGCCTGAGGCTGTGAGGAATGGTGGGGAATGGTGGGAGTTGAAGTCCAAAACACCTGGAAGGCCCAAGTTTGCCCAGGCCTGCTCTAATCTCCTTTTAGGAAGGGGCCTGAGGCTGTGAGGAATGGTGGGAGTTGAAGTCCAAAACACCTGGAAGGCCCAAGTTTGCCCAGGCCTGCTCTAATCTCCTTTGGAAGGGGCCTGAGGCTGTGAGGGAATGGTGGGAGTTGAAGACCAAAACACCTGAAGGGCCCAAGTTTGCCCAGGCCTGCTCTAATCTCTAGTTTGGAAGGGCCTGAGGCTGTGAGGAATGGTGGGAGTTGGAGTCCAAAACACCTGGAAGGCCCAAGTTTGCCCAGGCCTGCTCTAATCTCCTTTGGAAGGGGCCTGAGGCTGTGAGGAATGGTGGGAGTTGGAGTCCAAAACACCTGGAAGGCCCAAGTTTGCCCAGGCCTGCTCTAATCTCCTTTGGAAGGGGCCTGAGGCTGTGAGGAATGGTGGGAGTTGGAGTCCAAAACACCTGGAAGGCCCAAGTTCGCCCAGGCCTGCTCTAATCTCCTTTGGAAGGGGCCTGAGGCTGTGAGGAATGGTGGGAGTCGAAGTCCAAAACACCTGAAAGGCCCAAGTTCGCCCAGGCCTGCTCTAATCTGTAGTTTAGGCGGCTGAGGGGAAAAGGAAGAGGCCTGAGGCTGTGAGGAATGGTGGGAGTTGAAGTCCAAAACACCTGGAAGGCCCAAGTTTGCCCAGGCCTGCTCTAATCTCCTTTGGAAGGGGCCTGAGGCTGTGAGGAATGGTGGGAGTTGGAGTCCAAAACACCTGGAAGGCCCAAGTTTGCCCAGGCCTGCTCTAATCTCCTTTGGTAGGGGCCTGAGGCTGTGAGGAATGGTGGGAGTTGAAGTCCAAAACACCTGAAAGGCCCAAGTTCGCCCAGGCCTGCTCTAATCTCCTTTGGAAGGGGCCTGAGGCTGTGAGGAATGGTGGGAGTTGGAGTCCAAAACACCTGGAAGGCCCAAGTTTGCCCAGGCCTGCTCTAATCTAATCATACCCTTCAATCTATTATTATTATGCAACCAAGCCACACTCTCTCAGCCTCAGAGGAATGAGGATCCCACAGGGAGGCCCCCGACCAGCAGTGAGGGGGAAAGGGAAGGGTCACACTCTCTCAGCCTCCTCAGGGAAGCCATGGCAACCAACTCCCCTCCTTGGGAGGGCCCTCACTAGCACATGGGGGCGAGCCCGACCTTGAGGCGGTGGAGCTGGTCGTGGAGCGCCGCCTTGACCCGCAGCAGCGTCTCCTCCTCCTTGCGCAGCTCCTGCAGGCGGCTCAGCATCCTGCTCCTTTCCGGCGCGGGGCGGTGACGACGACAACAACGTACGGCGAGCCCTCTGACGTCGCTTGAAGAAGACGCGGTGAGGGCAGCGGCGCCATCTTCCTCAAGGGCGGAAGCGAGCGGGGAACGCGTTCCTATTGGACGCGGCCTGGAGTGGGAGGAGCTACTATTACTGAAGGGGAGGGGGGAAGAGTGGAAGCAGCAGGTTGGGGAATGGGCCAGCCTATACCAAACATTCTGTATTTCTTAAGCACTACCCAATATTTTGGGGATCAAGAGCTAGGAAATTATAATAGATACAATAGACAAGATTATATTGTAATAATAATAATAGATTATATTTATATTGTATTATTATATTATCATAATATTAAATTATAATATAATTATATATATTATTATAATATACTAGCTGTACCCGGCACGCGTTGCTGTGCCCTATTTTGGAGATGCGAGGAAGCCTGAGTATGTAAGGGTTGGAGTTGTTGTTAGTTATGGTGTTGTTGGGGTCACGGCTGTGTCGTTGTGGGTTGTTCTGGTGGGTGGGATGTTGGAGTCCTGGGGAGTTGTTGGTGTGTGGTGTTGCTGGCGTTCTGCATAGCTGGTGGATATACAATGTTTTTTGTCTTTCCGTCTGCTGTGTTGATGTAGAGGTTGATGCGTGTGTGGGTGGGGTACTTTGGAAGTGAGTGGAGGTACTTGAAATCCCATCATCCATGGTGTGTCCTCCTCTGAACTGCAGTCGGATGGAGTGTGGGTCATGGGGTGCATTGTTTGCCAAGTTTGGTCTTTATCGGTCTTGGTTCTGGGCCACAGTGGTCTGTGGGGAATGATGGGTTTTGAAGTAGTACAAATCCCATTATACATGGAGGTACTTCAAGTCCCATAATCCATGGTCCACCCTCCTCCAAACTGTAGTAGAATGTAGCGTGGGTCATAGGGGCTCTGTGTGCCAAGGTAAGTTACTGTAAATTCAGGCCATACACAATGTCCCATGAGCTGAGGCCTAGTCAGGAACAGCAAGTTAATGAAGCCTTGCTGTCAATTCAGGCCATACACAATGTCCAATGAGCTGAGGCGTAGTCGGGAGAATCAAGTTAATGAAGCCTTACTGTCAATTCAGAGCGTAAACAGCATCCCATTAAGTGAGGCCTAGTCAGGGAAATTAAGTTAATGAAGCCTTACTGTCAATTTTGGGCGTGGTCTGTGATTTGTAGGGGTGTAAATTTTCTGTGGGAAGTGAATTGGGTGTTTGTGTTTGTGCCTCAGCCCTTTGCCTTATTCTCCTCTGACAGTTTATTATGGGTCGGAATGTTCATGTTGGCTGGCCAGTACAGGAGTTATGCAAATCCATCCTTATTGGCAGCCAATCATGTTGTCAGAATTTAGAGGCTGGGAGAGTCGTTGGCAGCCCCGGAGGATGCTGGGAAATGTAGTTTTTTAAACTCGTTTTGGGGGCCTTTTAGGTTTTGGGGGGGAAAGTTTCTTTGCTACAAACGTACCTTGTCTGAGGCCTATTTCTGTTGGCAAGTTTGGTGTCTCTGCGTTGTAAGGTTTCTCTGTTTGGGACGGTCTTTCCATGACGACTCTTCCTTTATATATATAGATTATTTTTATTATAATATATAATCTATGTATATAATAAAAGTGAGCGTTTTGTGGAGGGATGTGTGGCAGCGTTTTGATTGGTTGCCACTGTGGGATTATTTGCATAATGCCTCTGATTGGCCAACCACCAACATTCCACCACTCCAAGGAGGCAGAGAGGGGATTGATTGCCACTGAGGGAGATTTTGTATACGGACTCTTGATTGGCCAGCCACAACCAACATTCTGAAACTCTTAGGAGGAAGAGAGGGGATTGGTTGCCACTGAGGGATATTTTGCATACGGACTCTTGATTGGCCAGCCGCCACCAACATTCTGAAACTCTTAGGAGGCAGAGAGGGGATTGGTTGCCACTGAGGGATATTTTGTTGGACTCTTGCCACTTCTGAAACTCTTAGGAGGCAGAGAGGGGATTGGTTGCCACTGAGGGATATTTTGCATACGGACTCTTAATTGGTCAGCCACCACCAACATTCCGACACTCAGGAGGCAGAGAGGGAAGGCGGCAGAGGGGATTGGTTGCCACTGAGGGAGATTTTGAAAATGGACTCATGATTGGCCAGTCACCACCACCATTACAACACTCTTGGGGCAAAGAGGGAAAAGGAAAGGCCCTCAGGTTGTCAGGAATGGCTCCCACGGTGGTTTCGGATCGGCCAGCCTCCACAAACTTGGCACACAGAGCCCCCATGACTCACTCTGCATCCTACTGCAGTTTGGAGAAGGGCGTACCATGGATGATGGTATTTGAAATACCTTCACTCACTTCCTGAAAAAAATGCGACCCTCATCCAATGACCAATACACACCAAACTTGGCACACAGCTCCCGCATGACCCACTCTACATCCTGGTGCTGTTTGGAGGAGGGACCATGGACAATGGGACTCCCAGTGCCCTCACTAACTTCCTGACACCATTGCAAGCCACATACATAACTGATAAAAATCAACTTATACCTTTCTCAAATAACCCAGGCACCGCCGGGTCCCCAAGCTAGTAATATAAGGAAGATAGATTCATAGATTTGGGAGAGACTCCCAAAGGCTATCCAGTCAATCCAGTCAGCAGTTCAGCCGGCACAAGGGTTTAACCCATTGCGCCACCACGGCTCCAGAGATAGTTGACAGAGGATAGAATACATAGATAGGATAGGAAGATAGAATGGATAGTAAAATATTCCTAGAGTTGAGAGAGCCAAGGGCCATCCAGTTCATACTATAAGAGATAAATAGGTAAAGGTTTCCTCCTGACATTAAGTCCAGTCGTGTCCGACTCTGGGGGTTGGTGCTCATCTCCATTTCTAAGCCAAAGAGCTGGCATTGTCCATAGACACCTCCAGGTAATGTCGCTGGCATGACTGCATGGAGCGCCTTGGTACCTTCCCAACGGAGTGGTGATCTACTCACATTTGCAGGTTATCGAACTGCTAGGTTGGCAGGAGCTGGGGCTGACAGCGGGAGCTCATGCCGCTCCCCGGAATCAAACCTACGACCTTTCGGTCAACAAGCTCAGCAGCTCAGCACTTTAACCCACTGCGCCACCAGGGGCTCCATATAAGAGATAGATTAAATCTGAAACCATGTAGGTTGCCTTTCAGAGGTCCAAACAGGTGAAAGATTCAATGACCTTTAAACAAAAACCTGATTTTTTTCCGAAATGGTTTTGCTACCTGGGTTAAATGGCACAAATGTGTACAAATTGATGGAGAATATCCTGAAGGGTAGCTTTGTGTATTTTATTTTATTATATTTCTAACCCATCCTTCTCAAAGGGGGACTCAGAGCGGCTTACATTCAATCCCATCGAGAGGCTATTTCATCAATACAGTAAAATCACAGCATAAACATAACATAAAGCAACATAATTAAAACTATAGAAGCCATCATTACATATTAAACCAGCCTCATCAGTCTTCACGGCAATCCAGTTCGTCCCTTAAGGTGCCGATTGCATTTATTGGCCAAACGCCTGGTCCTTGCTTTTGTTTCAGAAAGGAAGGAGGGAGACCGATCTTATCTCGGTTGGGAGTGTGTTCCATAGGCGGGGAGCCACTGCCGAGAAGGCCCTGACCCTTGTCCCCGCCAGCCATAGTTGAGATGTAGACAGGAGCGATAGCAGGATGATCTTAGATTTCGAGTTGGGACGTAGGGGTGGATGTGTTCCGAAAAGTAAGCTGGGCCAGAACCGTTTAGATTTTAAAGGTCAAAACCAGGACTTTGAATTGGGCTCGGAGATGGACCAGCAGCCAGTGGAGCTGATACAACAGGGGGGTGGTATGTTCCCTGTACGCCGCCCCCCGTTAGTAATCTAGCTGCCGACCATTGTACCAGTTGGAGTCTCCGAACTGTCTTCAAAGGCAACCCCACGTAGAGCGTGTTGCAGTAATCTACACGGGATATAACCAGAGCATGGACTACCGTGGCCAAGTCCGACTTCCCAAGGTACGGGCGCAGCTAGAACACAAGTTTTAGTTGTGCAAAAGCTCCTCTGGCCACCGCCGCGATCCTGCGTCTTCAGGGGGAGTGGAAGCCCATCTAACTCAGGACAGTTCAGGCTGATTTGTAGCAACTTCTGCTATTATATATTGTCATAACGTCTTCACACAGGAGGCAAAACTTTCTGATCCAGCCGTATACAGGTCCTTCTCAAAAAATTAGCATATAGTGCTAAAGTTCATTATTTTCCATAATGTAATGATAAAAATGATTCATTGCACACCAACTGATATATTTCAGGTCTTTTTTTGTAATACTGATGATTTTGGCATACATATCTCAAAAAATTAGCATATTCCACCCGACCAAATATGCCAATTTTTTGAGACAGTATTTTTGGGTTTTCAGGAGCTGTATGCCAAAAGCATCAGTACAAAACAAAAAAAGACCTAAAATATTTCAGTTGGTGTGCAATATATGAAAGTTTAATTTTTATCATTACATTATGGAAAACAATGAACTTTAGCACTATATGCTAATTTTTTGAGAAGGACCTGTATATTTTTAAGTTTTAATACAAATCAGTTTAAATGAAGTTAAACTCCTTTGTATTAAAGTTTTGAGTCTGTTTTTTTTAAAATAGAGAAAATTAGGGAAATAATAGATATCACCAGTACAAAAATAATAATCTTAAATGTGATGTCATTGCTATTTTAGTTTTGGACGCATTTTTAGTATGGTTTTATGCATCCTGCATCTAATTTTGATAGGCGAGACATCACGACTCTAATTTCTGGGAGGAAAAATGCAAGATGATAATGAGTTTCTAGATTTGTTTCAATCTGCTTTTAACTGAATTGCAACCCTACTACCGTAATAGAAAAAGCAGTAGATAATAACAAAACTTTATTTATCCCCCACCACCATTTCCTGAGGGGACTCGAGGCGGCTTACATGAGGCCAAGCCCAATTATACATAATAAAACAACACAACAGCACCCCGTTTTAAGAAGCTTTTCCGTCTTTAGCAAAAGGTCTGACCTCAAACTCTTCTCCAGGAATGTATCTGCTCGATTTCTGACTGCCTTTCAGTGCTTATATAATAATGAACAAAGGAAAAAAGATACAGCTCTGGGTAAATTGTTTTTTATTCACTGTCATACACAGTACAGCCCTTTTCAGCACTGAAGCAGGCCAAGCGCCAACTCTTTTTTATTGTCAGATTTAGGCCGCACTTTCTTTTTTAGCAGCAGTGGCGGCGGCAGCAGCCTGAGCCTTTTCCTTCCCCTTCGCTGCTTTCTCTTCTTTGAGTTTGTGCTGCAAGGAAATAAGACAAGAATGTCAGATAGATGTATAGTTCTATCGAATTGCAATCCGGTTTAGATCCCACTCACTCACATTTTTAGCGTGGCGCAGAATGGTGTTGCGCCGCATGGTCTTGGCGTATGGGTTCAGCTTAATCATAATTCTCAGATTCTTCAGTGGGTTTTTCTTAAGAACTCTGCGGTGAATCTTTTTCCTGAAAGGAGATTGGAAAGAACAGGAGTGATTTAGAGGAAGCGGACATGAAGACAGGCCCGGAAATAGGATGTTGCTAGCACCAGATTGCATTATGTAACACGATGTTTTGTTCCTGGGTTTATCAATGTCATTTCCTAACTGGTTCTATCATAAAAACATGGGAAAAGTTTATTAAACTGCCAAAACTTTGTCATTGTGTGAGGGGCATCCTGCAGCACATTTTCCTCTAGTTTTTTCAATGAATCTCTAGTCGAAAGAAAGAAAGAAAGGCGAGAATAGAGAAAAGGAGGAGGGAAGAAAGAAGCAGCAGGAGGGGTGGAAGAAAGAGGGAGAGGACGGAAAAAAAGAATAGAGAAAAGGAAGGAAGGAAAAGTGAATGAGGAAAACAGGGAGCAATAAAGGTAATACAGGAACGGAGGAAGGGAGAAAATAGAGAAAAGGAAGGAAAGATGAATGGGGGAGTAAGACGGAGCGGGAAAGATATAACAGGAAAGAAGAATAGAGAAAAGGACGGAAAAGGAAATGAGGGAGGAAGACAGACAGACAGGAAGGACAGGAAGAAGGGAGAGAACAGGGAAAAAGGAAGGAAAAGCAAATGGAGGAGAAAGATGGAGAGCGGGAAAGATAAGATGAAGGAGGGAAGGAGAAAAAGGAAGGAAAAGTGAATGAGGGAGGGAGAAAGATAAGACAGGAAGGAGACAACGGAAAAGAAAGGAAGGAAAAGCAAATGAGGGAGAAAGGAAGGAAGGACAGGAAGAAGGGGGAGAACAGGGGAAAGAAAGGAAGGAAAAGCAAATGGGGAGAAAGATGGGGAGTAGGAAAGATAAGACGAAGGAAAGAAGGAAGGAAACGTGAATAAGGAAGGAAGACAGGGAGGGAGAAAGATAAAACAGGAAGGAGAGAGCGGAAAAGAAAGGAAGGAAAAGCAAATGAGGCAGGAAGACCAAAAGCAAAGGTAAGACAGGAAGAAGGGAAAGGACAGGGAAAAGAACAAAAGGAAAAGCAAATGAGGGAGAAAGACGGGGAAGATAAGACGAAGGAAGGAAGGAAGGAAGGAAGGAAGGAAGGGGAAGGAAGGAAGGAAGGAAGGAAGGAAGCCATTCAAGCCAAGCCACAAAAAAAATTGTGAAGCAGAACAACTACTTTAAAAGTAAGAGCCGCACAATAAAACACGAAATAAAAACTTTCAAACCAGGATCAGAACAAAGTTTACAAAGTTTGTTACATGGTGTTTGAGAAATAGGGCGCATGCAGAAAAAAACGCTGGATCACGGGATGACACCGAGAGCCTGGACTCCATTGTTTGATATTTTAAGGCAGCATTTCTCATTTGGTGGGTCACGAGGGGGTGTCAGAGGGGTTGCCAAAGACCATCAGAAAACACAGTATTTTCTGTTGGTCATGGAGGTTCTATGTGCGAAATTTGGGTCCAATACCCCGCCCCCATCTCCCCAATGGGGACTTGAGGCGGCTCACATGAGGCCAAGCCCAAACAACATATTACAATAAAATAAAATCAAAACATCAACAATAGCACAATAAAAATACATACATAAAATAAAAGAACAATACGCAAATATATATCTAAAATCACAAATGACAAGGCGGGCCGCATGCACGGATATAAAATGTTAAAACTCAGGGTGAGATAAGCAGAGTTTATATTGATCATGGGGGGGGGGGGGTGGACTCCAAAAACGGGGTCATTGAGGAGAGCAATGGTAAAAAGTTAAATGACTACTCTCCGAAGGCAAAGCGGAAAAGCCAGCTTTCAACGTGTTTTTTAAAGGTTGCCACATCATTGGTGTGGTTCAGAATGTTCTTTGATTGTAGGTGAACTATAAATCCCAGCAACGGCAACACCCAAAAGTCAAGGTCTATTTTCTGTGTTCATATTTGGGCATATTGAGTATTTGTGCCAAGTTTGGTCCAGATCCATCATTGTTTGAGTCCACAGTGCTCTCTGGATGTAGGTGAACTACAACTCCCAAACTCAAGGCCAATGCCCACCAAACCTTTCCAGTATTTTCTGTTGGTAAGAGGGAGTTCTGTGTGTAAAGTTTGGTTCAATTCCATCGTTGGGAGTTCAGAATGCTCTTTGATTGTAGGCGAACTATAAATCCCAGCAATTACAACTCCCAAATGACAAAACCAATCCCTCAACCAGTATTCCAATTTGGGTGTATGGGGTATTTGTGTCAAATTTGGTCCAGTGAATGAAAATCCATCCTGCATATCAGATATCGACATGACAATTCATAACGGTAGCAAAATTCCAGTTATGAAGTAGCAACAAAAATGTTATGGTTGGGGGTCACCATGACATGAGGAACTGTATTAAGGGGTCATGGCATTAGGAACGTCAAGAACCGCTGTTTTAAAGGGATAGTCATGGGATGCAAAAGAAGACAACTGTGTTCAAGAAAATATTAAATAGCATTGTTCCAGGAGTGAATAGGACTCTGCTTGAATTTGGGTCATTTTCCGAATGAATTGGGGTTAGGCTAGTTACACATCATGAAAACTAGGCTTTCAGAGGACAAACTGGTAGATTACTTAACAGATACAAGTGACATCTCTTATTAGTTTCTACTGGAATACCAGGACAAGCATCACTCCATAAATTTACCTTCATTCAATAAGTAATTTATGGAAGGAGTGTCCTATTCCTTTTTTTTGAAAGCAACTACCTTAAAACACTTTCGAGAGGGACTTACTTTGGTGCACGCAGGGCCTTCTGGATCTCCTGACTCTTCAGGATCCTTCCAAGATCAGTGTTGGTCATCTTGTGCATCGGCAAGCTGCATTGAAACAGACCACGTGTGCATTATTTGCCATCATAGGACTCCAATAAACAAGTCATTTCTGCCTCACACCTAGTATCAATAGAGATGTTTTGGGCTACAGCTGGAATCAGTTCCAAAGGAAATAAGGGATGATAAAAAATAATCATAGAGTTGTAAGAGGATCACTAAGGTTGGAAGAGGATCACTAAGGTTGGAGGAGTCCAACCGCCTTCTGCCCGCATGCAGGAAAAGCACAATTAAAGCCCTCCCAGCAGATAGTCATCCAGCCTCTGTTTACATCAGGGGTGCCCACACTTTTTCAGCATGCGAGCTACTTATAATAAAACCAAGTCAGAAAGATCTACCTCCGTCCACGTTTGCTTCCGGACAAGAGAAGCAGAGCGGAGCCGGGGAGGGGGCGGGGCTTGGCGTGGCCTGGCTCCGCCCTCCTCTGGCTTCAGCTCTAGCAGCAGCTTCTCTAGGCTTGAGGATGGCAGGGCCAAGCCAGTGGTGGCATAGCTAGCACAAGGCTGGCTTGGCCCTGCCCTCCTTAAGCCTGGAGTGCCGAAGCCGGGGGAGCGCGGCCTGGCTCCGCCCCCTCTGAGAATCGCCCCCTCTGGCTGGGATTGACCTCCTTTGGTCCCGCGATCGACTGGTCGATCGCAATTGACTTCCTGGGCAGCCCTGATTTACATCATCCAAAGGAGGAGCCTCCAAGGCAGTGAATGTAAATAAGCAGCACCAGCCAGCCTCCTAACCCCATCTATTTTAGTTATTTTTCCAACTGTTATGGATGTAAGGGCTCCTTGGCTGGGGATAGCATGCTTCTTCCATCTCATTGCTCCGTGTTATTATTAACATTGATGTCTTGCCATTTCCCTATTTATTTCTATCTGTCAAATGTATTCAACTGTGTTGATGAGCGCAGTTTCCTCTCCTAGGAGGATAAAGCTCAGACCTGCAACACTGTGTTTGGACCAGGAAAATGTGTAAAGTGAATTTCACAATGTGATAATGGGATAAAGAGAAAAAAGAAGGAGGGAGCGACAAGGAGCAAAGGAATGTGGATAAGACAGGCCGGCATAAATTATTATGTCCCTAAGGCAAAGGATGGAGAGCTGCTTGAAAGGCAGAAAAAGATCGCGTTGACCCGAAGATATGGGAGGGGAAAGGAAGAGCGAATGAACATTGTTTACAGAATTTATTGATGATTTACTGTATTTATATACCACCTTTCTCACCCCTGGGGGATTTCAAGGTTGTTTACAACATACTAATGGCAAAAAACAATGTCAACATCTATGTAAAAAAAATCATAACTAAACAGTAACATATAACTATGAATTAAAATAATTAAAACCATTAAACATAAGACATAGATAGACATTTAAACATTAACACAAAGCATTAAAACACCCTACTATAACTATTACAATCACATGATCCAAAATCATAAACTGTAGCCACTGCAATTGCCATTGTACATATTTCCTAATTATTCTTTGTTCTGCATTACTTTACTGGCCAAAGGCTTGGTCCCACAGTCATGTCTTAGTTTTCTTTCTGAATGCAAAGAGGGAGGGCGCTGATCTAATCTCGCTGCGGAGGGAATTCCAGAGTCGAGGAACCGCCATTGAGAAGGCCCTGTCTCTTGTCCCCACCAACCGCACTTGTGATGGAGGTGGGACCAAGAGCAGGGCCTCTTGGTTCTTAGTCTTCATTGGGAAGTTTAAAAGGACCAGTCATCTGTAACTTGTGATTGGGTGAAAACAAGCTTACTTGTAGTTGCTCTTCAAGGTGGCCGGCTTGCGCCAAGTTCCATACAAATCATCCAATTTGCGGAAAGCGCTTTCGGTCCAAATGCAGAAGCGCCCGACATGGCCGCCAGGAGCCAGTCTCAAGATGTTCAGTTTGTTGACATTGAGAACAGTAATTCCTGTTAGATAAAAAAAATATCCTGCAAGTTAGGAAATAGCCACAACTGCCAAGTATGAAGAGCTAATTGTGTGTTGGTTGTTAATATACTAGACACGTATCAAATCCCACTTTTCTGAGTCAGAACTTCCACCAAATCATGTGTTTCAGAAACACGGACCAATGAAGTGGAATCTCATCATTTTCGAGCCGTCCCGCCTACAAACCTTCAAGACCGTACACCTTGTTATACAAGCGACAGCTACCTGGGATGTTCCTGAAAGCTTTTATGATCCCGTTGTCCTCATTGAAGATAACGCAGGGTCCTTTGCGCTGGATGCGACGGCGGTTTCGCATCTTTCCTTTGCCTGCACGCATGCGCTGGGAGGCATAGACCTGGTTTACAAAACAAAAAAGCTGTTGAAATCCAAACACAGCACAAGATTTCTGGGCGAACAGATGGATCTGTCCAACTCAGAACTTCACCATCACCATTGCTCATCTGAAACACGGACCAGTGAAAAATTCATCACTTTTAAGGGACAACAGAAACTCAAATATGCTTGCATAGCTATAGATCAGGGCTGCCCAGGAAGCCGATCGTGATCGACTTGTTGATCCCGGGACCGAAGGAGGTCGATCCCAGCTGGATGGGGGGCTTCTCGGAGCGGAGCCAGGCCGCACCAAGCCCCGCCCCCTCCCCGGCTTCAGCGCTACCACAGCCCACTGGCTTGGCATTACCCTCCTCTAGCCTGGAGAAGCTGTGGTAGCATTAAAGCCAGAGGGGGGAGGGGGCGGAGCCATGCCACACCAAGCCCCCTGGCTTCAGCGCTACCACAGCTTTTTCAGCCTTGAGGAGGGTAGTGCTAAGCCTGTAGTGGCTACTAGCTATGCCACCACTGGCTTGGCACTACCCTCCTCAAGCCTGGAGAAGCGGTGGAAGAGCTAAAACCAGAGGGGGCGGAGCCAGGCCGTACCAAGCCCCACCCCCTCCCCCTGCTCCGCCCTGCTTTTCTTTCGGTAGATCTTTCTGACTTGGTTTTATTCTAAGTAGCTCGCGTGCTGAAAAAGTGTGGGCACACCTGCTGTAGAGGAATATTCTTTAATTAGTTACCAACTACCATACAGAAATATGTAAATGAAATCAGATAATAGGCACTGTAAAAAAGAAATTCTAATAATGGATGAAGTATGTATTTTCAGACTGGCAGCATCATAATTCTGTATCTGTGCTTGATGCAGGGTTGTAAAATATATATATATATTTGTGTTTTTCTCTATGTCATTCTTTGTGTAGGTTTTATATTCATGTTTTCAAATGTGTTGTGCCTCACCTTGAGCTGTCAGAAGACTGCAGTAATAAATAAAATCTATTACCATTGCTATCATCATTGTTATATTATCAGTCCAGGGACAACCAAACTACCACAAGATCTCGAGCTATTACAATACAATACAAATATTTCAATCGATACCAAAACCACTCTTAATTAAAAGTAATGCCCTGCTCACCTTTTTGATATCATTCCAGGCTTTCAGCTTCTTGAGGAGCAGGACAGCTTCCTTTGTCTTTTTGTAACCCTCAACTTTGTCTTCAACAACCAGAGGAAGTTCTGGGATCTCCTCAATGCGATGGCCTGGCAGAGAGGAAGCTTGGAGGTTAAGTGTTATGCTGATTACGAGGACAAGATTGTGATTATGAATGAGCCTAATCCAGGCCTGGGCAAACTTGGGCCCTCCAGGGGTTTGGACTTCAACTCCCAGAATTCCTAACAGCCTACCGGCTGTTAGGAATTCTGGGAGTTGAAGCCCAAACCCCCTGGAGGGCCCAAGTTTGCCCAGGCCTGGCCTAATCTATGAGAAGAAATTTCTTTGTCGCCCAAAATACAATTGCTCTGGTTATTTTTAGCAATGTGTTAATAAAAATACCCACTCTCTCCAGGATTCAGGGCTATACTTCTACCCCCCAACTGCAGTTTTGCTGCATGGACTAAATACGTCCCCCAAATACTTGCCTTTAGACATCACCAGCGCCGGAAGGGCTGAAGCCGCCAGAGCAGAGCAGATGGCATAGCGCTTCTGGGTGATGTTCACCCGACGGTGCCAGCGTCGCCAAGTCTTGGTCGGGGCAAACATGCGGCCTCCACGACACATCTATTTACTCCGCATAAAGGATGCAACTGTAATATTCATTGCAGATGTCCCCTCCCCTCTTTTCAGCCTTGCTCAGAATTAGGTGGTCACCAACCATCTGCACCAGCCTTGTGACAGCAGGCAACTGTCGCTGGGCGCAGAGTCAGACGCAAATTACGACATCATGGCAAGCCTGGGTCTGTTTTTTTTCTGAGTACTTCCAAACTGCCTCAGATTTCAAATGGCAGAGTATTTTTAGCTATTAAAGCTAGTCCCCCTTTGGGGTGAGAAGGGTGGGGTGTAAGTACAGTAAATAAATAAATATCTCCCATAAAGGCAGCTATGCAGGAAGAAAGGTGGGATATAAATCATAACAGCAAGGGCCCTTTCACACAGCCATATAACCCAGAATTTCAAGCCAGAAAATCCCACAAGATCTGCTTTGAACTAGGTCCACCCTGCCATATATCTCATGAGGGATTTTATTCAGCTATGTGGAAGGGTTCTGACAGTTAAGTCAGCGCTGCCTTAAGTGATGGCATTAGGATTGATAGCTTCTCTCCTAATGGGATTCCCAGGAAAGGCAGTCACAGAATGAAGGATACATTGCCAAAGGCACCCTGGCCAGACCGATGGGTTCCACCTCCACGAACCCTTGGGATACGAGCCACAGCTCTGCCAGTGCCCCATGATTCAGCGCTGGTCTGATGCCCTGGAAAGGAAAGCAGCACAATATCAGTTACGCACTAATCACGTTTTGAGGCTGTTTCCCCGAACCTGCAAAAGCCAACGTCAGAACTTCCACTAAGATCACAGAATTCAGAAACACGGACCAATGAAGTGGAATCTCATCATGGTTATGTGGCACAGGAAGAAAGCTCACTCTTGCAGAAACACAATCCCCAAAATGTGACAAAACACATAGCAGCCCAGAAGCATCCATGTTGCCTGTTTAGATCCTATTCCAACCTTCTGATCCTCTTACAACTCTATGATTCTTATTTCTTATCAGAGCTGAAGGAATAATCTAACATATACTGCGCATTTCACATTCCACTGAACTTGTGGCAAAAATCTGAAAACTAAATCTTCTCAACATCTCTATATCTACAAAATGATAGGTACAGGCCGTCCCCATGTTATGAACAAGTTCTGTAGGTTTGTTCTCAAGCTGAATTTTTATGCAAGTCCGTACCTTTTAAAGTGTAACTCCAGTCACACACCCATATAAAAGCTTTGGATAATATCCTCACTTTCTGTCCCTGTGAGAATTGGGATTTTGGAAAATGTGGCTTGTTGTGAAAACAAGAACTGGCGATAAAGCTTCAGTTAAGACCCCTTTTCACCATGACAATAACTTCGAGGAGTTAATTTCCCTTCTGAGTATAGGGTCAGGGCTGGGGGTAAAGTGCTAGGTACAACCTATCTGTCAATAGGGGCTCACCATACAATTGCACACTAGAATATCCATATTATACACATATATGTCTCGTGTGTGTGTGTGTATTATACACACACATATAATAAAAGTGAAAATGTTTGTATGAATGTTTCTATCTATGTTGAATGTGTTTTCCAAGATGGCTCCCACATCCAGAGAGCCTTGTGACTCCCACCAACAACAGATCTGAACCAAACTAAGATACTCTGAAGCTCCGCAGCACTATTTGGAAACATACCTGCAAGTTCACTGACAGCATAGGGCTGCCTGCTGTTCTTCCGCAAATTAGTGTGAACAAAGTTCACAATATCTGGGCGAATGGGGGCCTTGAACACAGCCGGCATGGTGACATTTTTACCGGACACTTCTCCCTTTTCAGAGTACACCGATATCAAAGGACGAGTACAAGCCTGGATTTGGGGGAGGGGGGAGAGAGAAAAGAGAAGACTGTTATAATAGACACATTCACACTGCTCAACACAAAGTCACAGTGCTCAACACAAGCACAAATATTGCTCAGTTTTAGAGAATCTTCAGCTCATCGGTGACAGCATGCGGACAGCAGGCAACTGTCCCTGAACACCGGATACGACGCAAATTACAACATCATAGCAATATGTGCAGTCATAAATAAAGCAGACCCAATATAAATGCAATATCAGGGCTGGATGTGCCCACTCTTTGCCTAAATGCAACTACCAATGAGTAACATACAATAACCTAGTATACACCTCAATTTTCAAAACCCTGAAACCAACAAAGTATTTACCGTTTAGAGCAGGGGTGCCCACACTTTTTCAGCATGCAAGCTACTTATATTAAAACCATGTCAGAAAGATCTACCTACCTCCTCAAGGCTGGGGAGGGGCGGGGCTTGGTCAGAGGGGGCGGAGCCAGACTGCACCAAGTCCCGCCCCCTCCCCTCTGGCTTTGGAGCTCCCAGCAGCTTCTCCAGGCTTGAGGAGGGCAATGCCAAGCCAGTGGTGGCATAGCTAGCACAAGGCTGGCTTGGCCCTGCCCTCCACAAACCTGGAGCAGCTGCTTGGAGTGCCGAATCCGGGAAGGGGGCGGGGCTTGGCGCGGCCTGCCTCCGCCCCCTCTGAGAAGCGCCCCTTCCAGCTGGGATTGACCTCCTTCGGTCCCAGGATCGACTGGTCGATCACGATCGACTTCCTGGGCAGCCCTGGTCTAGAGCAATGCATAGCAGTAAAAAGTGCACCCGTTGTAATTTGGCCATTACAGTGGCTGCCTGCTTAGTATTTTCTTTAAAAACAAGTGTTAGAGCAAGAAAGCCCTGGGGTGCATCTATGCTGTAGAATGAATCCACTTTAACTTCCCTGGTTCAATGCTATGAAGTCGTGGAGGCTGTAGTTTTACAAGGCCATTATACTGGAAGTGACATCTCTCAAAGAGAAGCTCCAGGTGCTCCTGAAGTAGCTTCCCCTTTGGCTCAGTAGTAAGATGCCACAAATCCCATGCGCACACCCATTTTAAGGGAGCTTTTTTCCACCTACGCCAGGCACGTCAACTGGCACCTTACCTTCCATCAGATGCGCTGGCTACGGTGGTCCATGCCACAGTGACATCACGGCTGGACTACTGTAATGCCTTGTACGTGGGGTTGCCGCAGTCAACCACTCGTAAAATCCAGCTGGTGCAGAATGCAGCCGCCAGACTCCTCACCGGGACACCACTGAGATGCCATATCGCGCCATCTCTGCAGCGCCTGCACTGGCTGCCAGTCGAGCTCAGAGCCATCCACAAGATCCTGTCGCTTACCTTTAAGGCCCTCCATGGTGCCGGCCCAGCTTATTTAAAAGACCGCTTGTCCGAACCAGCTCATTTAAGGTCGCCGCGCTCAGGAAACAGGGACCTTCTCCGCATCCCAGGTGTGAGTGAGGCCCGCCTCGACACCACGAGACGGAGAGCTTTTTCCATCGCGGCCCCTGTCCTTTGGAACTTGATGCCGGCGGATCAGAGAGCTATCCGGGACATGCCCCAGTTCCTGACCGCACTGAAGACCTGGCTCTTCCGAAAGGCTTATGGCTAAGGACACCTCCCAGACTTAGCCTGAGCTACTGGAACTATTTTAATTAATCTTTTTATTCTTTTAGCTTTTAACTATTGAATTCTTTTATGTGTTTTTGTGTGTAAGTCGCCCGGAGCACTGACGTGGAGGGCGACTCATAAATAATAAAATCAATCAAAATCAAATCAATTTTAGCAAGGTAATTTAGCCAAAAACAGGTAATAGATGCTGGCAAATAGGGTATTTAAATCTGAAAATTTAAAATAGACAAGGGGCCTTGTTGTAAAGTGTGATCACAGCTCTTGGAAGTTTACTGAGGGGGTTGCAGCACATGAAACTTCTAAAGAGCATTTTTCTATTCTACTATACAGATTGTCGTATAAGGTGCTAACTACAAGGAGAGCTGCCTCAAATGACAACAGGCTGATTCTGCCTAGTGTTCTTTCTCAGTGGCCAGTCACATCCCTATGTAAAATATATTTGCAACCAGAGCACAACTGCAATTTCATTCTTATTTTACAGCCTAATAAATGGCATTCAAAGAATCCTAGAGTTGGAGAAGATCCCATGGGCTGTTTAAAGATGAAGGCTTTTAATATCAATTCAAGGGGTGCTGTGGTTTTAGCTTTGAATGAATATGCCTCAAATATATTTGAATGGTTTTAACTATGAATCTTTTAATACTGTTGACATTTAATTCTGTTTTAATATTTGTATACTTTAAATGCTGTGCTAAAAGCATCTTGCCATAAAAGCATTAGGATACAATTTAGTGTATGTATGTATTACTTATTATGTGTATATTACTGCTTGGGATCCCTTTTGTTGCTTCAACTGTTCTAATTGTAATTCCATCTTAATTGTATTACTGTGGTTTATGAGTTATCTGACAATTGTATTTTACGAACTGTTGTAAGTAGCCCCGAGCTATTGGGGGGGGGGGGGGACAGACAAATGCAAAATAATAAATAAATAAATAAATCCCAATGTTGACGTGGAATCTCTTCTCTTGTAGTTTGCATGCACTTATCCATTGTGTCTCTGGAGACGTGGAAAACAAGCTTTCTCCCTCTTCAATGGGGCATCCTTTGCAATATGGAAACAGGGCTAATCTTCCTGTCTTCACCTTCTGTGTTTTCCTCCCTCTGTGCAATCCCTGCCTTCCAGGATGCCCGCCTGCTTTTTATGGGAAGAGCTGTGCCAACGTCTGCCAGTGCCAGAACGGGGCGGATTGCGACCACATCACGGGGCAATGCACCTGCCGGACCGGGTTCACGGGGAAACAGTGTGAGCAAAGTAAGCGACTCGCTGCTCTTTCAGGAGATCTCCCTGCCCAACTTCTCTTCACTTCATTTTACCTTTTCCACTAATAACACTATGTTGCAAAATTTGAAAAAAGTTTCTGTTCCTGGTTTGAAAGTGTTATTTCCTATTTACTTGCACAATCTTTACTTGGAAAGGAGTTATTCTGCTCCAGGAACTTCATTTTTGAGACTGCCACAAACTGGGGTTGCAATTGGTCAAGACTCGATGATGACATATTTATCTGTTGTAAGTCGGCCCGAGCCGTTGGGGGGGGGGGGCGACTGACAAATGCGAAATAATAAATAAATAAATAAAATGGCTACTGAGAGGAGGGAGGCAGGAAGAGAAGTAGAAGCCACTCCCAGCTTGAATCGACTTAATTGACAGCAACATAAGTGAGCAGTAACAACACTGGCCAATAGATATCAGCGTCACATTGGTAGCTGAATGAACTTTAGTTTCTGAAACCAAGTAAAGGAGAAAGTCTTCCCACAGTGGAGGTGTATCTGAAGGTACAATTGTACCTCTGCAGCCTGTTAACGTGGTAGAAATATGCAGCCTGGCGAAGGTTAAATGCCTGTTGGGGGGTGGGGGTGGGAGCCCAAAACAGGAAGCCTGCCCAGGCCTGAGGGGATGTCATAAAGGCCTGTTTCCCTGAGGCCTCGAGGCCTCCTCCACGCGGCGGCCCAAAATGGCGCCTGGCCGGCCTTCCTGGCATGGTGGCTCCCCTCCTTGGCTCCTTCCCCTTCTCTGCCTCCCTTCCCAACAGCCCTTTTAGGACCCAAAAGCAGGCCTGGGCAAATTTGGGCCCTCCCCCCCAGGTGTTTTGGACTCCAACTCCCACCATTCCTCACAGCCTCAGGCCTTTTCCTTTTCCCCTCAGCCGCTTAAGCGGCTGAGGGGAAAAGGAAAAGGCCTGAGGCTGTGAGGAATGGTGGGAGTTGGAGTCCCAAACACCTGGAAGGCCCAAAGCCTTCCTCTCACCATGACGGCGCCGCTCCCGAGCCGCCCAGGAGCTCCCCACGCCGACACTGCCGCCGCCTCTGCCGCCCGGCCGGAAAAGGAAGTTCTCGTCACAACGGCTCTCCTTTTGAGGGACTCCTCCGCCTCGTAGCCACGCCCCCTTTCCCTCAATCAAGCCGAACTTCGCTGTCAATACGGTTTGTAGAAACCAAGCCTTCTCTCAAGGAACACTGAGTTCGTTCGCTTCTCCTCCCTGACAGGAATGGGGAGAATCCGCCTCGGAAAGGGGAGGGACTCTTTTTTCTCTGAGGCCGCTTCACTGCGCGTAGGGATCCCGGAAGAGGGCCAATCAGAACGCGAGGAAGGCTCAAGGCGGGGGAAAAGGCCGCAGTTCGAAAAAAGGAATCCAAGATGGCGGACTCGCTTCAGGAGCGGCGGGAGTTCGCTCTTCGCTTCGACCGTTTCCTTCAGCAGTGAGGCCCCCCCTCAGCCCCTTTTTTTTGGTGTCTTCCATTCGTAACGTTACTCTTAATATCTCGTGGTGTTCTTTGTGTGTTTTGAAAAATGACTTAAATCCTTTTTTTAAAAAAAAAATTTTGAATTTAATTTTTATGTTAATTAATTTTATTAATTTTAATCAACGACTTGAATTAAAATTATTTAATTTAAATTTTATTTTATTTTTATGTTCATTGATTTTATTTTTATTTTAATTAATTTTAATTTATTTAATTTAAATTATTTATTTTAAATTAATTAAATTAATTAAATATTAAATAAATGACTTCAATATTTATTTTAATTAACTAATTTAATTAAAATTATATTTATTTAATTTAAATTTTATTTTATGTTAATTGTGTTTATTTATTTTAATTTATTTATTTCATTTACATTTATTTACTTTAAATGAATTTAATTAATTAAATATTAATAAATAACTTAAAATATTTATTCTAATTAACTAATTTAATTAAAATTAAATTTATTTAATTTAAATTTTATTTTATGTTAATTGTGTTTATTTATTTTAATTTATTTATTTCATTTAAATTTATTTAATTTAAATGAATTTAATTAATTAATTAAATATTAATAAATAACTTAAAATATTTATTCTAATTAACTAATTTAATTAAAATTAAATTTATTTAATTTAATATTTATTTTATGTTAATTGTATTTATTTACTTTAATATTTATTTAATTTAATTAATTAATTATTAATAAATGACTTCAATATTTATTTTAATTAACTAATTTAATTTTAAAAATTCAATTTAAATTTTATTTTATGTTAATTATATTTATTTTCTTTATTTTAATTAATTTAATTTAAATTTATTTAATTAAAATTAATTAAATTAATTAAATATTAATAAATGACTTAAAATATTTATTTTAATTAACTAATTTAATTAAAATTAAATTTATTTTATTTTATGTTAATTTTATTTATTTTAATTAAATTAATAAATTAAATATTAATAAATGACTTTAAATTAAATTCATACTACACATAGAAGGGAATAGCTACAGAAAATAAACACCCCAGACTTGATCACAATTCTCTCAAAATGTAATCCCTTCATTTAATATCAACAACAAGGAATTAACGCAATTATGGTTTTTTTTAAAAAAAGGTATATTTATTAAAATAGACATACAATGTAAACGTTTGTTGCGTACAGTTGTGGACAACCCATTGCCCTTTCTCCATCATGCCTTGTCCAACTCGGGCCTGGGGGCTGGATACGGCCCTCCAAGGCCATTTACCCGGCCCTCACTCAGAGCCAACCTAAGTCTGAAACTACTTGAAAGCACACAATAAGAATAGCAATCCTATCTCATCAGCCAAAAGCAGGCCCACGCTTCCCATTGAAATACTAATAAGTTTATGTTTGTTAAAATTGTTCTTCATTTTAATTTTTGTATTGTTTTTAAGGTGGTTTTACACTACAAATAAGATATGTGCATTCAAATTGTCTATAGCTTATGTGATCTATCCAATGCAATTTTCTGAATCAACGCCAGGAACAGTCCAGAAGGTAAGAGTTTTTACACCAGCTTTTCTGCTGCCTGCCTTCTGGACTACAACATCAAGGACTGCTACTGCCACTGTACAGATTGCCGCCGCCAACATCGTTCATCCAGTGGTCCTAAATACTGGACACTGTCTGGTTGCCGTTTTCTGCCTGGTGTTTATGGCTGTCAATCACTTCTCTTATCCTGCTCCATGTTCTAGTTTTACTCCTCTGTTGCGTCAGCTCCACTGGCTGCCAATTTGCTAACGGGCCCAATTCAAAGTGCTGGCTTTAGCCTATCAAGCCCTAAACGGTTCCGGCCCAGCTGTCTGAAAGTATCTCTCCTTATGAACCATCCAGGAGCTTAAGATTGTCTGGGGAGGCCCTGCTCTCAATCCCGCCTGCATCGCAAGCGCTATTGGTGGGGACGAGGGACAGGGCCTTTTCATGGTGGCCCCCAGGCTATGGAATTCCCTCTCCAGGGAGGAAGAGGAAGGAAGAGGCCATACAGGACTTTTTGAAAGTACAGTAGACTAATTAACAGTTACCCAAGGGGAATGTTGGATCATGTTGGATAAAGATAGTTTGGGGTTGCTTGAGAGTTACTCTTAAAATAGGCCTAGCTGTGCATCCCAATACTATACAATGCTGTGTATCCCATACTATACTATACCATTAACTATTGACATAATAATAATGAAGATGTACTGTCTTATCAAATTTATTTTATTTTAATGTTTAGACAGTGCACTTTTAAAGTCAGCAAAGTCAAGTACTAAATACAGATGGAGAAAATAAGGTAGCTCTAATAGTGTTTTTTCTGCATGACAAAACATGCAGGAACCTACCATGTCCTGTTAAGAGGGTGTAAGTCAGTTTCTTTTGTGAGTTTCAATCATTATCTTATTCTGTTAATAAAACTATTTCTACCTAATGTTTGAGTTTCAAGTTTTTAATGAAGTGTCCCTTATTTTTGTGAAAAATCCCGTAAATGTCCCTTATTTCTTATATCAAAAAAATGGCAACCCTACTCGGTACTATAAGAGGGTTTTGTGAGACGGTCGCTGTCATTGCAATGGTGTAGTAACTGTGAGGCCGTGGACCATATTTTAGTTCTTGTGGACCACTGGCTGAGAACCACTGTTCTAAATTAATAACAGATTCCTCTTTGCCTACTACCTTATAGTTTTCCTAATTACTATTTTTACATATAATTTAACTTTATTTTTTGTTGAGGTGTTGGATCTCTGGCTGCCATTCTTTAATGAAATTATTTAGTTGCTTTCCTCTTCCCTCTTACTTTTTTATGCATTACTGTATTCTGTTATTCCCAAATCCGTGAGCCGCTCCGAGCCACCTGGGAGTGGCGGCTAAGAAGTCCAATAAATAAATAAATAAAAGTACAGTTATTTTATCCATTATTATTAAGTAAATATTATATTTTCCCTTTCTTCTATATGTGGTACTTATTTATTTACTATATTTATACCCCACCCTTCTCACCTCAAAGAGGACTCGGGGTGGCTTACAAACTACAGCAAAAATGCAATGCTGCATTGTGCACATAACAATAAACATACCATATAAAATTATAAACCAGTTAAAAATATCAACAGTTAAAACATATAAAACAGTAATGTGCCTTTTTCATTTCCACATTTGCAGCATCTATCAGTGCAATTATACGTCTTCACTAATGTTTCAGGCAATTCTCATTCATTCAATGGGTTTACTCTTGTGGGGGTCTGTCAATAGGATTAAGGCCACAGGATGACATGAAAGGGAAGTAGATACTTTGCGCCTTCAGTGCAAGGGAGAAGGAGAAATATTTATGGGATTTTCACCTTCAGATAAAGTAACTTGGTTAACGGTGGGCGCTGTTCTCCTTGAACTAATGATAAACCTGTGCAACAAAACATTGCTAAAGTAATCTGGATCTCGACAACCTGCATTATGTTGCGTGGTTGTATCGTTGTGTATCAAAGCTATTTATAATTAAAGTGAATTCTGTTGTAATTCTGCTGCAATATTGTCTCCAACTTCTGCAACATAATTGTAATCCTGATAAATCTCCACAATTACATCATACCTTTTCTTCATAAACTTTGTGCCAGCTATTACATGATGTTTAAATGTTAATATTAAGATGTTTTAATTCTATGTTTTAAATGCAATTGTTTATTGACTTTGTTGTATATGGCATTGAATTGCTGACTGTAAGGCTGCTTTGAGTCCTCTTCGGGATGAGAAGGACAGGGTGTAAATATGGGAAATAAAGTCTAGAGTTCAACATTATGTTACTTATGAGGCATGATCAAGTACATTCTCTTACTAAAGTTTGTTTTTATTTATTCATTTTTAATTTAGTTATTTTAACTGTTAATTTTATTTCTTTGTTTTGTTTGTGTTCTTTGCTTATTTTGCTACTGCACATGGCATTGAATGTTTGCCGTTTTATTTTTGGAAACCGTCCTGAGTCCCATTGGGGAGACAGGGTGGGTTAGAAATAAAACTAACATATTGTTGTCTGTATTTTAGAATATATGATGAAGGAAAGAAGGGTGCCAGCAAAGGACCCTGTACTTTTGAGGTAAGCATTAGACATGTGCCATCCATTAAAAAAATAATAATGTTTGGACAAAAATGTTTTTTTTAAGCCCCAACAGCTATCTCATTTAATGTCTCTCATATTAACCAGTAGGAACCAATATTAACGAATTCTACATTTTCATAGTATCCTAGAGTTGGAGGGGACCCCCAAGGGCCATCTAGCCGAACTCTTCTTCCAGGGAGAAGTGCACCATCCAAAGTCTCTAAACTAATTGATATACTTCCCCTATTGAGTTGGAAGGGACCCCCAGCAGAGCGCAGAGATTGGAACTCTGGCTGGCTGCTGCTATGGAGGGACACATCTCTTCCCTCTCCTCATTGGGGCTTTTTGATGCTGAGCAGAATTCTGGGAAATGTAGTTTAAGGCAGGGCCTTTTGCATTCTATGCCAGTGTTTCTCAACCAGTGTGCCGGGGCACACTAGTGTGCCGTGAGTGATCATCAGGTGTGCCGTGGGAAATTGGAATCTCCAGGAAAAAAAGGGGGGGGGGAGCTAGTGTGTTGAAGTATAATAACCCTAAGAAACCTACATCGATAAAAGCACAAAATTACAAAAAAAAAACCTCCCCACCCGTTGTCTACTTGGTCTCTCCCTCTCCATGCATTGGGAAGGCCCGCCTCCCTTTCCCCAAGTAGAGACCTCCTCTTGCCTCCTGGGGGTTCTGTGTGGGAAGTTTGGCCCAGTTTTATCATTGGTGGGGTTCAGAATGCTCTGATTGTAGGGGAACTATAAATCCCAGAAACTGTAACTCCCAAATGCCAAGGTCTATTTCCCCTGAACTCCATCTGTGTTCATATTTGGGCATATTGAGTATTCATGCCAAGTTTGGGCCTGATCCAACATTGTTTGAGTCCACAGTGCTCTCTGTGAACTACAACTCCAAAACTCAAGGTCAATGCCCACCAAACTCTTATAGCATTTTCTCTTGGTTATGGGAGTTCTGTGTGGGAAGTTTGTGTCTTTCTGCCATTCCTGCCAGGATATCTATGTTGAGTTCATCGAAACAGGCCCGGGTTTTACACTGAGTGTATAAATACATTTAAAAACATATTAACTATATGCGTTACTGTGTTAAGAGTGTCATTTTGTGTCATTTTGGTTGGTGGTGTGCCCCAGGATTTTGCAAATGTAAAAAGTGTGCCGCGGCTCAAAAAAGGTTGGGAAACACTGTTCTATGCCATAGGTCTCCTCACCTTCCCAAACTGCATTTCCCAGTGAATAGTGCTCCCTGCTTTCCCTCTCCTAATGGCGAGAGACCATTAATTTACAGAGGAATGGGAGCCTTTTGAGTTTGCTTTGCTTGCTTGCCATGTAAATGAAGCTGACTTTGGAAGCGAGCCTTCCGAGATTTCAAAAATGCAAACTGTTTAGGTGCAGGCCATGTCCACGTATCAGAAATCACTTCGGAAGTACAGATTTTACCAATTTTAATCCAACTTTAGAAACTTTTGCAACAGTCTAGTAAGCTTGCATGGCTTTCTTTCCAAACAAAACATTGTGCTTTATGGGGGAAAAAATCTAAATAAATGTTTTGTCTTTGGTACTCTGCTTGGCTTTGTTTTTGTAATGTAGCCAGAAGAAGAGAAGCAGAAGGGAAGGGGTGGATGTCAATATTGTACTTATTAAAGCTTGAAACCTGTAGCTCTCTTGTTTTGGAATGTATACCTGTTTGCTTTGAAATAAGAAATACGTTCTAAACAAATGGGTGCCATTCTCTCCCCAATGCTTTTTAATATTTACATGAAACCGCTGGGAGAGATCGTGCTTAGGCATGGGGTGGGGTGTTATCAATATGCTGAAGATATCCAAATTGGCTAAGTTACATAGGGTGGGCGTGGGTTCGCACTAGGCTTTTCATGGCCTCAGATTACAGTAGTCCAATGTTTCCCAACTGCTGTTCAACGGCACACTACTGTTTTGTGACGGATCTTCTGGTGTGCCACGAAAAACGTCTCTCCCCCTGCTTTCTCCCCCTCCTGCCGAACTCCTGCTGCTTGGGGGAGGAGGAGGAAGGGCCGGGTGGCAGCAAAGAAAAAGAAGGGGCCGGGGCGCCGCCTCCTTCGGCCGGTTCCCCAGCCAGCCTCCAATCGAGGGAGGGAGAAGGGAAGGGTAATGTTGCTCGGGCCCCGCCCCTTCCTAGCGGCAGAAGCTTGCTTGTGCCTGATTGAGTCATGGTGGAGAGCGGTCCCCAGCGCCGCTCTCCGCCATGACTCCGGCCTTTCACTTGCTGAGACCACGCGGAGGAGGAGGAGCATGAGCGGTGGACGGGCTTCAGTGGGCGGGGCTGAAGCCCATCCACCGCTCATGCTCCTCCACATGGCCTCAGTGAGCGAGGGGCGGGAAACATGGCGGAGAGCGGCCCCCGTTCATGGCGCTGCTTCCTGCCATGAATCCAGCCTCTCGCTCGCTGAGGCTGCGCAGAGGAGGAGGAGCATGAGCGGGGTCCACTGCTCATGCTCCTCCTCTGCGCAGCCTCAGCGAGCGAGGGGCCGGAGTCATGGTGGAGATCGGCGCCGGGGACAGGGAATTGCCGCCTTCTCCCTCTCCCCCCGCCGCCCCTTTCGCCCTTGAGCCGCTACCCGTGGCAATCGGAGTGGCTGATGGTGGCGGCGGGACCCTTGGCCGGAGCCTGGGCTTGGTGGCGGCCCTCGGCCTGCTCTACTGCCTGAGGGGCCCGCTTGCCAAGTTTGGTCCAGATCCATCATTGAGTCCACAGTGCTCTCTGGATATAGGTGAACTACAACTCCAAAACCCAAGGTCAGTACCCACCAAACTCACATAGTATTTTTTCTTGGTTCTGGGAGTTCTGTGTGGGAAGTTTGTGTCTTTCTGCCATTCCTGCCAGGTTTCACACTGAGTGTATAAATACATTTAAAAACATATTAACTATATGTATTGCTGTGTTAGAGTGTCATTTTGTGTCATTTTGGTTGGTGGTGTGCCCCCGGATTTTTTTAATGTTAAAAGTGTGCCGCAGCTCAAAAAAGGTTGGGAAACACTGCTTAGTCAGCCAATCCTTTTTTTAGTACACACCTTTAATACCAAGGTGTGCATTAAAGTCGATGCTATATTACACTCATCCTTCTGCAATGTCATTTTAAATGTGCCCAATGAAAACCGAGCTGTTTTCTTCTGCCAGACAGATGTTCACGGCTATTTGAATGGCGAGGGACATGCTAATCCCTTGGAGATCTTCTGGCCAAGAAGCGGGGAAATGATTGTTCTGGAGAAAGCAGTGAGTAGCATAAAGTTTGGGGCTTGCTTTTCCGGTTAAGAGCAGCCACTATAAGAAGCCTCTTTTATCCTTGCAGAAGCCATGTGAAGAAACCAGCCAACTAGAAGAAACCAGCCAACTAGGTGATGTCTCTGTTTCTGTGGAGAAGTCTTCGGCACTTGCTTTGTCAGTTTCAAGAGCGAGGTGTGTTTCATCCTAACTCTTACATTTTCCTCTAAAAGAAATGGACATTCTTCTGACCAGACAGAAAGGCATGTTCAATGTCTGCTACATTAGTGAGCAAGTGAAATATTGTACGTGTTGTCGAGGGCTTTCATGACCAGAATCACTTAATTTTTGTGAATTTTTCGGCCTGTATGGCCATGTTCCAGTAGCATTCTCTCCTGATGTTTCAAATGCATCTATGGCAGGCATCCTTAGAGGTTTGTTCAGAGGTCTGTTAGAAATTAGGCAAGTTGGGTGTATATCTCTCTCAGCATTACTTCGCGAACGAAGATTCTTAGGAAGGACTCATCCCACGCTTTTTACAGGCGCGTTGATGTTCTAAAAAGGCCAATCTGAGATAGGCAAGTTCAGTTGCAGAAAGCACAGCAGCAAGTCCCCTTGGGTGATGTCGTTTCCAAGTTGCAGTTCTTTCTGCGTTGTCGTTTCTCTTCGAGACCCATTCGGCGTGTCTTCTCGAAAGAGGCCGCAGCATTGTGCATGGTGCGCCTCCATGCCTCCCGATGTGAGGCCAGGGTGGACCATTGTTGGTGATCAATCTGGCCGAGTCTGAGATGTTTCTTCAGGGAGTCCTTATATCTCTTTTTGGGGGCGCCTCTCTTGCAATGACCCGTGCCGAGTTCACCATAGAGTAGTATCTTTGGGAGGTGGTGGTCCTCCATCCTAGAGACATGCCCTGCCCAGTTCAGCTGTGTTCTCAATAGCATGGCCTCAATGCTGGTGATCCCTGCTTGCTCAAGGACAGCAACATTCGTCACATAGTCGGTCCAGTGTATATTTAGGATTGTGCGAAGACAGCGCTGATGAAAGCGTTCGAGGAATCGCAGGTGTTGGCGATAGGTGACCCAAGTTTCAGACCCATAGAGGAGAATAGACAGTACGATAGCTCTGTACACACTGATTTTGGTGCTTTGCCTCAGGTGCTTGTTGCTCCAGACTCTTTTGTGAAGCCTTCCAAATGCACTCTATGCCTTTGATAATCTGTGATCTATCTCTTTGTCAATTTTGGCACCTGAAGAGATGATGCTTCCCAGGTAGGTGAACTGCTGAACGGACTTAAGCACAGATTTGCCTATGCTGATGTGGGGATGATGGTGTTCTTCCTGTGGTGCGGGCTGGTAGAATACTTCCGTTTTCTTCAGGCTGACTTCCAGCCCAAACAGCTCTGCAGCTGCTGCAAAGCAGGATGTGAGGCGCTGCAGGGCTGCTTCTGAATGGCGACAAGGGCAGCATCATCAGCAAAAACCAGCTCACGGACTAGATAGTTTAGAGTCTTAGTGCGATCCCTCAGACGGCTTAAGTTGAACAAGCTACCATCAGTACGATAGCGTATATATATGCCGTCTTCTTCTTCGAGTCTGCCGTAGCCCTTTGGAGCATCATCCTGAAGAAGATTGTAAATAGTGTTGGAGCAAGAACACAACCTTGTTTCACTCCGTTAGTTATTGGAAAGGGCTCCGAGAGAGCATCGCCATATCTGACTTGACCGCGCCGGCCCTCATGGAGCAGGATAATCATTTTGAGGAATTTGGAGGGACATCCTAGTCGTTCCAGGATCTGCCACAGACCTTTTCTGCTCACAGTGTCGAAGGCTTTGGTGAGGTCGACGAATGTTACATAGAGTCCTTTGTTCTGCTCTCTACACGTTGTGTGTGTGTGTGTGTGTGTGTGTATGTATATATATATATATATCTGGAAAGTCCAGGGTGAAAGAAAGAACAGAGTTGTGCAATATGGGCCCCATGGGAACTGTGCTTTATTGAATGCCTTCTGACTTATGAAAGGAAGGAACATATGAGAAAAAGAGGCTTGTGCATAACAGAATCTGTTAAATCAAAATGTATTTTTTACTGGAGTTACTGGAGCAATAGAGCAGTAAATGTGACAATTCAGCCTGATGCGTTCAGTTCTTCCAAACGGTAACATCCAAAACTTGTGGGACAGAGACAGAAAACTAAGCATTGATTCGAGTTGAAGTCTTTTTATGACTTTGTGTTTGTTTCTAGGCAGCTTGTTTCGTTCTTCACAATGGCTCATAACCCATATATGAGCGACTTAAACATAAACAGGAACAGTGCAGCGCTGCGTCTTCCATTGTGGGTGAGATGTGATCGCTCCAATCCTCTGCAGACGATTTGGATGGGAGCTGAGCCTTGCAGTGCCGGGAACAATTCCACAGGCGTAATTGTTTACTCAATTACCTGCAAAGGTAAGCACTCCTCTCGATTGGGCATTTATCACAATGAGATTTGCTGGGTATAGTGTGGGAAGTATGGGAAGGCTTTAGGAGGGGGCACGTATTACAAAAACGTTGCAAGTTGCTGTTTTTTCCATAATCAAAATGCAATTAGAAAGTTCACAGTAGTTCAGGAGCTGTTTTTTTTTTAAGTGATTATTTGCAGTATGCATCTGATAAAGGAAATAGTCACTTTAAAGTCTAGCAGTAGTCCCTGGAAAGTGACTCCAGTGGATGCACTTCCCTTCTTACTTCAAATACATTTAGTCTTTATATAGATGTATTATTCATTTGATTGCTTTTATCTCAGAGAAATATACAATCACAGCTGCCAGAAGCAAGACAACGAACACTTAGAGCCCCACGTCTCGGCGGTGGTCGGGAGAGCTTTTGCACAGTTAAAGCTTGTGCGCCAGCTGCGCCCATATCTTGGAAAGTCTGACTTGGCCACGGTGGTCCACACTCTGGTTTCATCCCGAATAGACTACTGCAACGCTCTCTATGCAAGGTTGCCTTTGAAGACTGCTCGGAAGCTGCAATTAGTCCAACGTTCGGCAGCCAGGTTACTAACAGGAGCAGGGCACAGGGAGCATACAACTCCCTTGCTGCGACAGCTCCACTGGCTGCCAATTAGCTTCCGGGCACAATTCAAAGTGCTGGTTTTAACCTACAAAACCCTATACCAGTGGTTCTCAACCTTTCTAATGCCGTGACCCCTAAATCCAGTTCCTTATGTTGTGGTGACCCCCAACCATAAAATTATTTTCGTTGCTACTTATTTTATTACTAATTATTTTATTTAATTATTTAATATTAAATTCCATTATTTATCAAGTGTGCTGCTATGACTGAGTTCTCTGGCTGAATCAGTCTGCAGTGCCTTTCATGTTCCTTGATTCATGATTTGGGGAATGCTGCTTTTGGCAATCCCTGTGTAGAATTGTCACCAGCTGCATGGTGTACAATAGACTCCTGCAGAGGTCCTGCAGGACAAATCTTCATAGGGACCGCCAAGCTGTGGGCAAATATACATAGGGATGGACCGCCAAACACAGCACCCAAACATGAATCAAGGAACATGAAAAGCACAACAGACTAATTCAACCAGAGTACTCAGCCATAGCAGAGAACTTGATGAACTAACCTGGACACAGAATATTATTTGAGAATACAGAAATGCTTGGCCACTCTAACAACCACCATGTCAGACAACACAGAGAAGCCACATGAAGCACATGGAAATTTTCAACAGAAAGGAGGAAATCATGAACATGAACAAAATCTGGCTACCAGTATTAAAAACTCTAAAATCAGGACAGTGAGAAAAAAACACTCTGAAAACAGGGAATTCCAGGCATGAAACAATCAAGGCCAGCTAACATCTCCCCAGGCAGGAGTCTGTCAGGCTTTGAAGCTGCAAAGCTTTGCAATGCTAATCAAGGTGATTAATTCCAACTTGCTTCCAACAGACAAGAGTTTTTCCCCACCCTGGACACCATTCCACAGATATATAAACCTCCCTTGCCTAGTTTCCAACAGATCCCAAGAATCTCTGAGGATGCCGGCCATAAGTGCAGTCAGGAGAGAATGCTTCTGGAACATGGCCAGACAGCCTGGAAAACTCACAGCAGCCCAGTCATATAAATATCTGATATATATGGTGTATTTAAATTGTTACAAATTGAATATAATTAAAGCATAGTGATAAATCATAAAAATGATACTTAGGCCCTCCAGGTGTCTGAACTTCAACTCCCATAATTCCTAACAGCCGGTAGGCAGTTAGGAATTGTGGGAGTTGAAGTCCAAACCACCTGGAAGGTCCAAGTTTGCCCAGGCCTGGGCTAAGGTCACCTGGAGAGGCACACCTTCCTCTTTCAACTCTGGGGGCGCCACAGAAGGCAGCAGCGCCAGGCGGCTTCCCTCCCTTCCTCATGCCTTCCTCCCAAAAACAAAAGCAGAACACGAAGGAGGAAGAGGAAGAAGAGGAGGAGGGGGGGGGGCAGCAAAAGCAGCCTACCTTTCTCTCCCCCTTTCCCCAACGCAAGGGTGGATGGCTGAAGAGTACACACAGGGGCTGCAACCTGATTTAGGCAGCCTGGGGAGGGGCGGGAAGGGAACTGGTGGACAGATGTAAGCATGGACGGAAAAAAGGAAGGACGCAAGGAGAACGGGGGGAAGAAAGGGAAGGAATTGAACGGGGGGAAGGAAGGAAGGGGCATTTCTCATCGGGGGCATATTGGTAAGGAAGGGAAAAACTCAGAGCAACCCAGCCAGGTCTCTGCCCCCGCCAGAGGGTTTCAGGGAAAGGGGAGCAGAGAGGAAGTCAAAAGGACTGGAAAGGAAAGGGCATCAGCACCTTCCCTCTCTCCCTCCTCCTCCTCCTGGGGAGACCCTGCATGCGGCTCCAGTCCCCACGGCCTGCGGGGAGGAAGGAGCAATGGGCCCTTCACTCCTCTCTCCCATACACACACACACACACGGCCTTTTCGCGCCGGTTTTTTCCCCCGGTGCTCTGCCTGCCTTGCAGCCTGCAGGGAAGGCAGGGAGCAGGGCAGCGGGGGGGGGGCTCCTTCGCTCCCTCCCTCCCTCTGCACCTAAAGGCCACCATGCGCCCTTGCCGGCCGGCGGGAGCGCAAGGGAGGCGACGCACAAGACCTTGCGCAAAGGAGCCCTGCTGAGCTGGCCAGGGGGCGAGGAGGGCCTTGGCTTCTCAGCTCCTCTTCCTCCTCCTGACTCCCTGCAGCTCTGTGGGAACAGGAGGAGGAGGAGCGGACCTGGACTGCCTGGCTGTTTCCCCGGCACAGGGGCCGGCAGCCATTGAGAGCAGGCTGAAGGGGACCCCCAGGTTGAGAACCACTGCCCTATACGGTTCTGGCCCAGTTTACTTGTCCGAACGGATTCTCCCCTACGAACCATCTAGAACATTAAGATCCTCCGGAGAGGCCCTGCTCTCGGTCCCGCCTTCCAAGCGGCTGGTGGAGACGAGAGACTAGGCCTTCTCTGTGGTCGCCCCTCGGCTGTGGAACTCTCTACTAAGTGAAGCTAGATCTGCCCCCTCCCTGTTGTCCTTTAGGAGGCGGGTGAAGACCTGGATGTGGAACCAAGCCTTCCCAGAATAGGCTGAGACTGGCTATTCTGAACGAATGACCACGTTTACAGATTGAGTGGAATTGTTTTAATGGCGATGTGGTTTTATGTTGAGTTTTTATGTATTTTAATATGTTGTTGTAGTTGTTTTTAAATTGTATAGCATGGAATTTTTGCTGTTATGCCGGTCTGAGTCCCTCGATAGAGGTGAGAAGGTCGGGGTACAAACGTTTTAAATAATAAATAATAATAATTAGTTGCAAGGTGCGGGTGATCACCTACAAAGCCCTAAACCAGTCTTTCTCAACCAGTGTGCCGTGGCACACTAGTGTGCCGTGAGCAATCATCAGGTGTGCCGTGAGAAAAGCTCTCTGCCCCCCTTCCTTCCCCCCTCCTCCTGCCGAATTCCTGCTGCTTGGGAGAGGAGGAGGAAGGGATGGGCAGCGGCAAAGAAAAAAAAGGGACCGGGGCACCGCCTCCTTCGGTCGTTTCCCCAAACAGCCTCCAATCTGCCATGACTCTCGCCCCTTGCTTGTTGAAGCCGCGCGGAGGAGGAGCAGCCCTGCCTACTGAAGCCCGTCCACCGCTCATGCTCCTCTGTGAGAGAGCTGAAGCCGGGCGAAGGGGGGGCATGACGCAGCCTGTCTTCGCCCCCTCACCTCGGCTTAAGCACTCCCACAGCTTCACCAGCCTTGAGGGGGCAGTGCCAAGCCAGCGATGGCAGAGCCAGCACAATGCTGGCTTGCCCCCTCAAAGCTGGTGAAGCTGTGGGAGAACTGAAGCCGGGGGAGGGGGCGGGGCATGGCGCAGCCTGGCTCCACCCCTCCCCAGCTTCAGCGCTCCCACAGCTTTGCCAGCCTTGAGGGGGCAGTGCCAAGCCAGCGGTGGCAGAGCCAGCTCAAGGCTGGCGAAGCTGTGGGAGAACTGAAGCCAGGGGGAGGGGGCGGGGCATGGTGTGGCCTGGCTCCTCCCCTGGCTTCGGCACTCCCAGCAGCTGCTCCCAGCAGGCCACCATCCCCCAGCCATTCTTTACTGTGTTAGAGTGTCATTTTGTGTCATTTTGGTTGGTGGTTTGCCCCCAGATTTTTTTAATGTTAAAAGTGTGCCGCGGCTCAAAAAAGGTTGGGAAACACTGCCCTAAACGGTATAGGACCCGCCTACCTTCACGATCACATCTTCCCTTATGATCCAGCACGTACCTTGAGATCATCCATGGAGGCTCTGCTCTCATTTCTGCCACCATCTCATGTGAGGGAGAGAGCCTTCTCCGTGGTGGTCCCCAGCTTTGGAACTCCCTCCCTAGGGAGATAAGACAGGAGAGAATTAAAACCTGGGTGTTCCTTTGTGCCTTCAATTAGGCCAGTTTCACTAGAGCATTACCCTGGAAGGCAGCTATGCTAAGCAATATACCACCAACGCCACTAGAGCATTATCTTGGCCTATTCTAAATCCTGCACTTCGTTCCTCGTCATTTGTTTAGCTTATGCCCCCTGTACATTTTATTTATTTACTTATTATTTCAATTTATATACCCCCCCTTCCCAAAGAGGCTCAGGGTGGTTCACACTAGTGAACAACATAATCACAATATAGTTAAAAACATCATAAAACAGATTGAGGCAAGAGTGGAATTTAACAGCCTTAAAGGTTAAACGCCTGTCTGAAGAGGTTGATCTTATAGGCCCTCCAGAAGGCCTGTAGATCAGTTATTGCTCGGGCCTCCTCCGGGAGAGCGTTCCAAAGGGTAGGCGCTACTACAGAGAAAGTACGCTGCCGCGTTGAGGATGGGTGATGGAACCTCCAATAGGTTTTGATCCATGAACCGTAGTGGTCTCTGGGGAACGTGCAGGGAAAGGCGGTCCTTCAGGTACATTGGCCCCAGACCATGCAAGGCGTTAAAGGTTGACCCCAGCACTTTGAAGGCAATTCGGTACTCGATGGAGAGCCAGTGCAATCGCTGCAGGACTGGAGTGATGTGGCACGATAGTGCTGCACCAACCAGTAGTCGAGCCGCAGCGTTTTGCACCAGCTTAAGTTTCCGGATTACCGACAGAGGAAGGCCAATGTAAAGGGCGTTACAGTAGTCCAGTCTCGAGATGACCGTGGCCTGGATTACCGTGGCTAGGTCGCCACCAGAAAGGTAGGCTGCCAGCTGCCTTGCCTGGCGTAGATGGAAAAACTCCCCTCTGCTCACGGTGGAAACCTGAGTCTCCATCATCAGCAGAGGGTCCAGCTGGACCCCCAGGCTTTTAACCAGGGCCGACAGGCTAACCACTTCGCCGTCCATTATTGGCAGCTGGAGCTCACCTCACCCCCCTAGGGCGACCCAGCTACAGGACCTCCGTCTTCGACGGGTTCACCTTCAACCTGCTGGCTCGTAGCCACCCAGTCACGGCTTCAAGGCACTGATGGAAATAATCGGGTACAGAGTCCGGCCGGCCTTCCATCCTCAACACCAGCTGGGTGTCATCAGTGTACCGATGACACTCCAGACCAAAACTACGCACCAGTTGGGCCAGTGGACGCATTTAGATGTTAAATAATAGAGGAGAGAGGATAGCCCCTTGGGGGACCCCACAAGGGGGACCCTTTCCGAGACCATCCCTCCCCTCTCCACCCGTTGTCCCCAATCTCGGAGAAAGGAGGCCACCCATTTAAGGGCGGACCCCCTAACTCCCGTCATGGCTAAACGGTGGATCAATAGTGAATGGTCGACTGTGTCAAATGCTGCCGTGAGGTCCAATAACACGAGCAGCGCTGACCCGCCTTGGTCCAACTGGCAACGCAGCTGGTCCGTGATAGATTCCAGCACGGTCTCTGTCCCGTGCCCCAAGCAGAAGCCGGACTGGAAGGGAACTAAACCGGCTGTATCGTCCAAGAACCGCTGCAGCTGTCCCGCTGCTGCCCTCTCAATCACCTTGCCCAGAAACGGTAGGTTCGAAACTGGGCGGTAATTGGAGGGAACCGAGCCATCTAGACCCGGTTTCTTCAGCAGCGGACTTACCATTGCCTCTTTTAAACTCTGTGGAAAAAATCCTTGCTCAAGGGAGCTGTTTACTATATTCAACAGAGGTCCACGTAACCCCTCCCTCTCTGCACTTTCCATTGGTTCTTTTACGGAATTATTGCACTCATGGAACCTGATCCCAGCTATGACCGTACCCCAGCCACATTGTTTTTATGATGTTGTTTATTATTGTGTTTTGTTTGATTATGTTATTGATTGGTTTTAATGTATTTTATTTTATCTGTGATTTTTGGACTTTCCCCCCTGTAAGCCGCCCCGAGTCCCCGCGGGGAGATGGTGGCAGGGTATAAAAATTAAATTACTTACTTACTTGATAGAAATCTCTTAAATGTGAACAAGTGCTGGTGGAAATCTCGCACATTATATTTTAACTCTTTGGGAGTTTGACAACACTTGCTAAATTTTATTTCCAGGTCCTATGCCAAAGAAAGAATGTTCCACAAGTCTGGAAAACGTGAAAGAAAAACATCGAACAAGACATCGGTGTACTGATGTAGATGTAGGTGTTTTTTTAAAATTCAAATTTGCAATAACAACAACTGTATTGTTACGTCCCACCACCACCTCCCCGAAGGGACTCGGGGTGGCTTACATGGAACCAAATGTCCATAAGACAGTAAACAAGCAACACAGCAAACAAAAGCACAATTAAAATAAGAACATAATCAAATTGCGCATTTGTCCAGTTAAAAACAAAGTAAATAGACACAAAAGTATAAAACATTAGCATTAAAACTCTATCCAATTAATCCTCAAATCCAGATCTAGGAACCAGGGCTACTAAAATGGGCATGACCCAGCTATCAAAAGGGATGGGCATGGGGAAGTGCAAACAGTAAACTATAGTTGTACATCTTTATTCAACAACAACAACAAACTTTATTACGGTCAGTGACCAACACAAAGCTGGCACAAGCGCCCTAAGAGAAGAAGGACATATTTATTCAATCTGGTTTTGTTTAAAAGTGTGCTGGACTGGAATATCTCAGTGTTCTTAAGTACACTATAACAAAATTTCACCAAAAATTCTGTTCCTTGTATGCCTACAGTGCAATAAGAGTCTTTGAACCATAATAAAATGTTGTTGTTGTTGTTGTTACTATTTTGAAAGTCGTTCTACTCCAGGAACTTCATGTTTGTGGCTGCCACAAACTAGGTTAAATGGGTTGAGACTCAATGAGATATTTGTTGAAAAACTATAGCAAAATGTGCTGCAGGATTAGGGTTGCCACTTTTTGATATAAGAAATAAGGGACATTTACGGGATTTTTCACAAAAATTAGGGACACTTCATAAAAACTTGAAGCTCAAATGTTAGGTATAAATAGTTTTATTAACAGAATAAGATAATGATTGAAACTCACAAAATAAACTGACTTACACCCTCTTAACAGTACATGGTATGTTTCTACATGTTTTGTCATGCAAAAAAAACATTATTCCCTTATTTTCTCCATCTGTATTTAGTACTTGACTTTGCTGACTTTAAAAGTGCACTGTCTAAACATTAAAATAAAATAAAATTTATAAGATAGTACATCTTCATTATTATTATGTCAATAGTTAATGGCATAGTACAGTATGGGATACACAGCATTGTATAGTATTGGGGTACACAGCTAGGCCTATTTTAAGAGTAACTCTCAAGCAACCAGAAACTATCTTTATCCAACATGATCTAACATTCCCCTTGGGTAACGGTTAATTGAGTCTACTGTACTTTGAAAAAGTCCTGTATCGCCCCTTCCTTCCAACGGGGACGCAGGTGGGCACACACTCACAAGCGCGCAACTGTCAGCCTGCCCTGCGAGTTGGAATCCCCGGGCAGGCATCGCTGTGGAAACCGCAGCGCACACCTTCCTCTGGTCAACCCTGCCCAGTCCTGTCCTGTTAGTCAATAATAAGGGACAGGGCCTGAAAAAACGGGACACAAATTTTATGGCCAAAATAAGGGACGTCAATTAGAATAAGGGACATATGGCAACCCTATGCAGGATGTCCTCGCACAAACAAATTTTGTGCAGTTTAATAATCGTTTTCCATGTGTTTATGACAGAACCAATCAGGAAATGACATAACCCAGGAACAAAAATCGTGTTACATAGTATGATCTAATCCTTTAAAAGATTGCTTTAAAAAGTTGATGGTAGGGAGCCTGAATAACCTAAAGATGTTTATTTGTAAGGAAAGCCCTCACAAGTCTCCCCCCATAAACAATCTGCTCCATCCCTATCTTACCCTGAGTTTCTAGCATTTTAATATTTTTATCTTTTACATGCGGCCCGCTCTTTGTCACTGTGATTTATTATTATGTTTATGTATTTTATTATGCTGTTGTTTTGTGCTTTGGCTTTATTTTATTTTATTGTAATTGCGCTTTTGGGCCTGGCCCCATGTAAGCTGCCCCGTGTCCCCCTTGGGGAGATGGTGGCGGGGTATAAATAAAGATTATTATTATTATTTCAGTGGGACTTTCTTCCAATATTCAAGCATGCTAAGAATTGCATTCCTAATGGGAATTCTTATGCCCATTGCTACTGGCTGGGTTTTGATTATTTTCCCTTGGTTGTTGACTTGTTGACCAAGTTAGTAGCAGGCTGTGTGACCCATATATTGTATCAATTCCAGCTGACCATAAAGGGATTTGCTCGTTACGAGTTCCTTGAAACCGTTTCCTTGGGCTCCCTCTCTTTGGAGGATAGCCTTGCTCCCATGGAGAGAAATATATGGGCCGATTTCTCTTGGAACAACGTCACAAAAGTCCTGCAGACGCCTCCTCTCACTTCAGTTGCTATCCTGGTAAGGAAAATATTTACCTAAGTTTTATTTATGACTAGCTTGGGGTGGGCCAGGCCTCAGCCAGGTGGGCCAGGCTTCAGCCAGGCACAGTCGCTCCAACAGCAGCCATTGCCGCACACCAGCAGCACAGCAGCGGAGACGTAGAGGCCTCCTCCTCCCGCTCCCTGGCTCCAGGCGGCCTTGGGGCTGTTCTGCCAGGTCTTCAGGAAGAGGCCTCTCTGCCCCCGATTCTGCTGCTTAGGCTGGTACACTTGAGATTAGGGATTTGTAGTTCACCTTCAATTAATGTGCATGCCGTACTCCACCACTGACAGAATTGAACAGAAGGGGAAGGTGAGGTAAGGTGGGCTAATCGGTGATCCTAGCCTCCCTGGCCTCCTGCCGTGAGTGAGGATGGCCGTTGGCGCCTCTCACGCTGGCTTTCTCTCCTTTTCTTCTTCCCTCCCTCTTTCTGAGCCAGCGGTGGCAGCCATGTGCTTGTGGGAGCCAGCCAGGCACCGCTGCGCATGCGCTGGCCCCCTTGGGCATGGGGCAAGCTGGGAAATGTAGTCTCCCAACTGTTTTGGGATTTGTAAGTGATTGTTTGTGCTTTCTTAAATTTTTTCATAGTGTTGGTCACCTAGTAGTGTTGGGCGTTTTGTGGCCAAATTTGGTGTGTTTTCGTTCAGTGGTTTTTTTGTTTAGAGGGTACTAACTAATTACGACACAAACATATTACATATATATATATATATTCATTACTATTTATTGATATAGATAGATATAGAATGGAATAGGGTAGAGGGGGATAGAAATAGGGACTAGGATATAGAATAAAATACATGTAAGATAGATCTCTCTCAGCATTATATCTCTTTTAGGGGGCGCCTCTCTTGTGCTGACCCGTGGCGAGTTCACCATAGAGTAGTATCTTTGGTAGGCGGTGGTCCTCCATCCTAGAGACGTGCCTTGCCCAGCACAGCTGTGTTCTCAATAGCATGGCCTCAATGCTGGTGACCCCTGCTTGCTCCAGGACAGCAACATTTGTCACATGGTCTTTCCAGTGTATATTTAGGATTGTGCGAAGACAGCGCTGATGAAAGCGTTCGAGGAGTCGTAGGTGTTATCAGTCTTGGTGTCTGAAGAGATGATGCTTCCCAGGGAGGTGAACTGCTGAACCGACTTGAGCACAGATTTGCCTATGCTAACGTGGGGATGATGGTGTTCTTCCTGTGGTGCGGGCTGGTAGAGGACTTCCGTTTTCTTCAGGCTGACTTCCAGCCCAAACAGCTCTGCAGCTGTTGCAAAGCAGGATGTTAGGCGCTGCAGAGCTGCTTCTGAATGGGCGACAAGGGCAGCAGCATCAGCAAAAACCAGCTCACGGACTAGATAGTTTAGAGCAGGGGTGCTCACACTTTTTCAGCAAGCGAGCTACTCTTAAAGCAACCAAGTCCAAAATATCTACCTGCCGCCGCGCGCTCTTGCCACCGCACGTGCTCCTATTGCTGTTTTCCGCCTGCACAGCACTTCTTCCGCCTGTGGGGCATTACAGGAAGGAGAAAGCACGAGGCGGGGCATCCAGAGGGAGTGCTCTGCCCTGCCTGTCTCGCTGGCAACGGAGGCTGCACAGCTGCTTCTGGACGAGAGGGAGGCAGGGCGCTCCCTCCAGAGGCCCCGCCTCGTGCTTCCTTCTTCCTGCAATGCCCCGCAGGCGGAAGAAGCACCACGAGAGCGGAAGCCAGCAGCAGGAGCGCGTGTACACGTAGGGTGTGTGCACGCATGGCAGGAGCGCCCCATCCAACTGGTGAGGCCCGAAGATCACCTGGAAGAGGGCCGAAGATCTACTAGTAGCTCCCGAGCTACCTAATGAGCACCCCTGGTATAGAGTCTTCGTGCGAGCCCCGAGACCTGTCTGGCATGGGAGGCCCTACCAGTGGCGCCAGCATAGCTCGCAACTTCATTAGGGTACGGAAGCCTCTCCCCACTGCAAGGGGGCGCCAATGGAGAGGTGTAAGATAGATAGCTAGAAGTAAAAGATATAATAAATAAATAATGAGTAGCTATACTTATTAGTCTGAATGTGTTCCAGCAACAATCTCTTCATTACTAATTTTATTCTCTCAGAACATTCAAATGGCGCCTGGAAGCACCTTGAGTTCTATATATGAGCTGTATAGGGAGCTGCAATTTATCATCGTGAGTATGCCAGCAACATTCACATTCCTGCTCAGCCAAAATTGTACTTGTTTTCACTGCGCTCAGAGGGGCTTAATCTACTAGAGGTCCCTAGTATTAAGATCTGTAGGCTGTCGAGCACCCGGCAGAGAGCATTTACAGTGGCCGCTCCGACCCTCTGGAATTCTCTGCCGGAGGAGATACGAGCACTACGGGGTTTGTTGGCCTTCCGCAAGTCTGTGAAGACTTGGCTATATAGGCAGGCATTTGGTCCCAACTGATGCCTCCTTAGTTGCCAGCTGCCAACATACCGTCCTGCCATGTATTGCCTCTGCGTATTATTGCTTGCCGGGATCATTTGTGGGGAGGGGGGCTTTTGGGTATACGTCTTTTATCTGTTTATTGATGTTTTATTGATTTTATGCTGTAAACCGCTCTGGGCTCCAGAGAGAGCGGTCTACCAAATCGAATTTATAAATAAATAAATTTATAAATATATTTAAACCTTTTTTCTGAAGGGAAACTGAGTCGTAGATACCCTTGCCAATCTCAAATGGGGTTCACATCTGAAGAGTTGAAAGGGCTTAATGCTGAGGAGAACTGCAGTGGAAAATGACGCAAGTGTCATTCTGTTTGCTTTCTTTTTCCGTATTGCTAGAATTTAAGCGAAAGCTTGAAGAGCGGCACAACCGACTGGCCTAAGCCTTTGGGCCAGAAATCGGCTATTGAAGTCGTGCGGAAACTTTTGAAAGGTAAAGTTGTAGTCGTATAGAAAAACCTGCCAGGCAACGCTTAACACGAGTAATTAAAAACATGTTCTTCTACAACCCTGGGGGCTTAATTAATACCAATTCTGGGCATAAGTTTATCAGTTTTAAACTAAACTGTTGCCTTGTCCTTCTTTTTTTGTGCTACAACCCCATCGTTTTATATTCTCTCTCCCTTTAGATTTAAAGGATGAAGCAGATGGATTTAAGACACCAAACCAAGATTCTTCTGAGGTATATGATAAGACCATTGTATATACGCGAATATAAGTGGAGTTTTTCAGCCTTTTTTTAAGGCTGAAAAAGTCCCTCTCAGCTTTTACTCAAGTCAAAGTCTATTATTTGCATTTATTATTTTATTTACTCATATTATTATTACATTTACATTATTTTATGCTATTATTGTTGTAATTATTATTTTTCTTTACAAATTATTTTGCATTTATTTTTATTATATTGCATTTATTATTTTACTTTATTTACTAATATTATTACATTTACATTATTTTATGCTATTATTGTTGCATTTATTATTTTTCTTCATGGATTATTTTGCATTTATTATTTTTTATTATATTGCATTTATTTTACTTTATTTACTAATATTATTACATTTACATTATTTTATGCTATTATTGTTGTAATTATTATTTTTCTTTACAAATTATTTTGCATTTATTTTTATTATATTGCATTTATTATTTTACTTTATTTACTAATATTATTATTACATTTACATTATTTTATGCTATTATTGTTGCATTTATTATTTTTCTTCATGGATTATTTTGCATTTATTATTTTTTATTATATTGCATTTATTTTACTTTATTTACTAATATTATTATTACATTTACATTATTTTATGCTATTATTGTTGCATTTATTATTTTTCTTTACGGATTATTTTCCCATATATTATTTTTCTCTGTTATTATCATATTTACATTTTTTTACTTTGTTATTATTATTGCCATTGCATCTATTATTTTTATTGATTAATTATTATTATTAAATTTCCATTATTTTGTTCAATTATTATTAATACATTAATTATTCTAGTTTATTATTTTACAATATTATTGTTGTTATTAGATTTCCATTATTTTACACTATTATTAGTATTATTATTTATTGGTATATATTTTTATTATGAAATTTACCCTGCTGCATTTCCCACCCTCGGCTTATGCTCGAATCAATACATTTTGCCAATTTTTTGTGGTAAAATTATATTCGAGTCGGCTTATACTTGAGTGGTCATCTGTCGGCGGTGCTTTGAATGTGATTTTCATGCTTCTTGGCAGAGGGTTGGACTGAATGCCCCGCGAGGTCTCTTCCAACTATGATTCTAATGTATTGGTTTGGTTTGATTTGATTTATCACAACAGATGGATTTAAATAATGTTAGTTCTCTCGGAGGGTCATGTTTTTTTTCCAAATTTTGTTACCTAGCACTATAATTGTCTGTATTATGGTTATTTGTACCCATTGCCAGCAATTGTTTCTGGGTCCTGAAGTCATCCCTCCCCCCCTTTCTCCATCACAGAGTCCCCGAGATACTAGCAGTGCAGTCTATGGCTCTATGGAAAGTCTCTTCAGTCGGCGAGGAGACCTGGATTTCGTGGAACAGCTGTGGTCCAAAACATGGGGAAGTATGTATGTCTTAAAGACTTGTAACTCCAGCAACCTCCTTTTCAGATTTTTAGATTTCCAGGCGCTAAGAGAAATGTCAGATATTTTATATTTATTTATTTATTATTTACAGTATTTATAGTCCGCCCTTCTCACCCCGCAGGGGACTCAGGGCGGATTACAATGTACATATACATGGCAAACTTTCAATGCCATCTCTCTCGGCAATACTTCGCGAACGAAGATTCTTAGGAAGGACTCATCCCGCGCGTTTTACAAGCGTGTTGATGACTACGAATGGGCGACAAGGGTAGCATCGTCAGCAAAAAGCAGCTCACGGACTAGATAGTTTAGAGTCTTAGTGCGAGCCCTCAGACGGCTTACGTTGAACAAGCTACCATCAGTACGATAGCATATATATATGCCGTCTTCTTCGAAGTCTGCCGTAGCCCTTTGGAGCATCATGCTGAAGAAGATTGTAAATAGGATTGGTGCAAGAACACAACCTTGTTTCACTCCATTAGCAAACATTCAATGCCAGAGACACACAACATATATAGACAGACACTCAGAGGTTATTTAACATTCCAGCTTCTGGCCACCAGGGGAGCTGTCTCTTCCTCATTCTTTGCGCACTTCCTAGAGATTTTTATGGCCTCGTAAATCAGTTAAATTAGCCTCCCCACAAAGTGGTACTAAATTTCCTACTTGACAGATGCAACTGTCTTTTGGGCTGCAAAGGTGAACAACAAGCTACTCACTCCGACCCGGGCTGGCTTCGAACTCAATGGCATTTTGGTCAGTAGTGATCTTAATGCAGCTGATTCCCAGCCAGCTGCGCCACGGTCCCGGTTAAATATAGGCAGTCCCTGACCTACAAACAACTCATAGTTAAGAATAGAGTTTGGGTACCTGGTGTTGATCAGTTTATTTGAAAAAGTCTTTTTTTTTTTAATTGTACAAAATACATAAATTTGTGGGTGAACTACAACTCCCAACATGCCAGGTTAACCCTGAAAAAATCCATCAGTACTTACCAAGTTGGATATGTTGAGCAAATTTTCTCTGCATGCATCATCGGTGGGGCTCAGCATGCTCTCTGACTGTAGGGTAAACTACAACTCCCACTATGGTGAGTCGATCCCCTCAAACCCCGCCAGTAAGTTGAGCTAGGCATGCGGCTTCTGTGAGCTAAGCTTGGTCGAGGTCCATCATCAGTGGAGGTCACAGTTTCTCTGGTTGTAGGTGAACTACAACTCCCAGAAAGGAAGGTCAGTCCCCATCTCCCCAAACCCCTCCAGCAATCGGATTTTGGCATATCAGGTCTGTGTGCTAAGTTTGGTGTTCGGATTCACAGTGCTCTCTGGATGTCGGTGAACTACAACTCCCCCAAATCAAGATGAATTTCCTCCAAAGATCTCCAGTATTTTTTGCTGCTCATGGGGGTCCATGACTGGGTTTTCAGAGCTTATACTCGAGTATATATGGTATATATATTGATCAAATCAGGAATTAGGTTCCTTGAAAAATTAATAATAGTAATAATAATAATATTCAAATAAATATTAAATATCTTCTGACTGAAAACGCTTGGGGTTTCAACAACTCATTGCTTTCTTTTTTATCCATTCTTCCTTTCTTTAACGCTGAACTCTATTCTTCCTAGATCTCGTTTCCTATGAGGAACTGGTACAGTGTTTCAAGTTGGTCATGAAATCCCTTCAGTGCGGTGAATTGCAGGCACCGGTAGGTATGAGGAACAGGGCAGAAATCTAGGCGGAACTATCATCATTTTTGTGCCAAGGCAAAGGCCCATCAGCAGAATGGCCGCCCTCTTCTGCACGCGCTCAACCTCCCAACAGCATACAACACGCAATTAGGACTCTTGAACATAGGAGCAGCAGTGAAGGCAACCAACTGAAACAGTGCTACGACTTAGATTCATAGCATTGGAAGAGACTCAAAGAGCCATCTAGTCCCCGTCCCATAACACACACACACACCCCGGTGCCAGGCAGGAAAAGCACAAGCAAAGCACTCCTGACAGGTGGGCATCCAGCCTCTATTCTCAGCTAACACATCAACATTCCCTATATCTCAGAAGCTTATGGTTTCTGCTCAGATTATTCAAAACATTTGAGGATAAATAAAGGACCCCAGTTTACATACTTGTATATATGTTCTGGAGGCTCCTTCTCCCATCCTGCAGCAGCTGCACTGGCTTCCAGTAGAGTACCAGATTACATCCAAAGTGTTGGTGTTAACCTATAAGGCAGGGATCAGGAACCTATGGCTCGGGAGCCAGATGTGGCTCTTTCCATGATTGCATCTGGCGCTCCAGACCAGCCTGGCCTCGGTTTCCCAGCATGCAACGGGGAGGAATGATGCAAATGCACTGCAACTACCACTTCCGCACTGCCTCTTCGACACCTTCCGGAGGGACTGCCTCGCCGACATCGACACCAAGGTCCACCTTGGTTCCGGAGGGACTTCCTCCTTCCTTTCTCTTCCTTTTCCCCTCTCTTTTCTTTCATTCACCTTATCTCCTCCTACTTCCTCCCTCTTCTTTTCTTCCTCCCTTTCTTCTTCCTTTTCTTTTCCCCTTCTCTTTTCCTTTTCATTCTTTTACCTCCCTTTCTCCCTTCACCCTTTCCTTCTTCTCTGCTTCCTCCCTCCCTCTTCCTCTTCCTTCTTTCCTCCATTCTCCCTCTTCCTTCTCTTCCTTCCTTCCTTTCTCCCCTTCACCCTTTCCTTTCTCCTTTCTTTTCCCTCCCTCTCTCCCCTTCCTTCTTTCCTCCTTTCTCTTCCTTCCTTCCTTCTCCTTCCTTTCTTTCTCCCCTTCACCCTTTCCTTCTCTGCTTCCTTTTCCCTCCCTCTCTCCTCTTCCTTCTTTCCTCCATTCTCCCTCTTCCTTCCTCTTCCTTCCTTCCTTTCTCCCTTTCACCCTTTCCTTTCTCCTTCCTTTTCCCTCCCTCTCTCCCCTTCCTTCTTTCCTCCATTCTCCCTCCCTCTTCCTTCCTTCCTTCCTCTTCTATTCTTTTCCCCAAAGTCTTCCTTTCCTTCTCCTTCCTTTCTTTTCACTTCCCTCTCTCCCCTTCTTTCTTTTCCCTTCATTATTTTACTTTTTCCTCACTCCCTTTCCTTTCTTTTCCCCACTCTTTCCTTTCCTCCCTTCGCATTTCCTTTTTTCCCCTCCTTGTCTCTCACCTGCTTTTCTTTTCTTCCTTTTCCATAGTTTGTTCTTTTTTTCTTCCTCCCTCTCCCCCTCCTTCCTTTATTTCCTCTGTCTGCCTTTGATTCTTTCCCCCTTCCTTCCATCTTCTCTTCCTTCCCAGAGTCCTTTTGCAGAGCCAGGTCTGAAGTGTCCCGTCGTTCTGCCGGGGGAATCCTTTCCTCATAGTATGTACGTATATACTCACATTTAGTTGAATTCAGTGTTAAAATATATGATATATATAATATGGCTCTCACTGAAATAAATTTCCAAATATTTTGATTTCATTGCTCTCTGAGTCAAAAAGATTCCAGACCCCTGCTATAAGGCCTTATATGGTCTAGGGCCTGTGTACTTGATGGACCGTCTCTCCCTGTATGTTCCCCAGAGATCACTACGGTCTAAAGAACATAACTTATTGGAAGTCCCTTCTATCCGTACTTATCACCTGTCCTCTACCAGACAGAGAGCCTTTTCGGTGGCAGCCCCGACTCTTTGGAATGCCCTGCCAGATGAGTTCCGGGCCCTTAGAGAGTTGCCTGCGTTCCGAAGGGCCTGCAAAACTTTATTTCGGCAGTTTAGAAAATCTAAACTGACCCAATGCAACTATGTGTACTAGGGGTGATTGTTTTATTGTTGGTTTTAGCATTGTTTTATTGTTTTTTATAGTGTATTTTATTGTTAACGTTGCCTTATATAAATCACCCCGAGCCTGTTGGGATGGGGCGGTATATACAATCGAAGTAATAAATAAATAAGTTATGAAATCATTTTTTCTATTAGCCCTGATAGGCCCTCAACCATTGAGGAATTATTATTATATATTAATATGCCGAAGAAGACCCAAAGCGTCTAACCCTTAAAACCATAACAATGTGTGGAAAAAAACCTAACATTTATTATTATTAATAATCCACATTTTCTCTGCCAAAGGAGATCCAAAGCAGTTGACATTAACCTTGGATTATGTGAATTTAGATTGTTGTTTAATGTTTTTAACTGGTTCATTTTTAATGTTTTAAAGTATTGTTTATTTATCGATATGTGCACACACGGCATCGAATTGTTGCCTTTGTAAGGCTTCCCTTTGAGCTTGAGAAGGGTGGGGTATAAGTGCGGTAAATAAATTATTATTATTATTATTTATACTCCTTGTTTTCTCTGCCAAAGGAGACCCAAAATAGCTAATACTGAAAACCATAACAATGTGTGGATTAAAACCTAACATCATATAAACGTTAAAATAGAATCAAACATAGAAATATTTAAAATAGATAGCTAAAACCAATACAGCCATTCAACATCTGTGTCGTGAAGCAGACTCCAATTAAAGCTAAGCCCAGATGTAAAAGGGGGTAACAAAAGATTTATTATACAAGGAATGGGAATGGGACTAACAAAAAACTAGCCTAACTGGCAAAACCCCACAAAAAACCCAGGGAAAGCCCAAAAAAATCACTGCAGGAGAATCCAAAACAAACTCAGGACATCCTCTGTGACGTCCTTCGTGGGATGATCCAAAAGCGTAGTCTGTAACCGGTCTAGAGTCAAGGGCAGGAGAATGATGGAGGAAACGATGAGACAGTCCAATGTCCAACAGGAGTTAAATGTATAGGGATAACACACATCGTATTCCCCATAAATCACATTGTCAACCTCCCTCCGTTGTAATACAATACCAGTCTTGCAGCTTGAAACTCACAGAAGGTCCTGCGGAGTTCAAACCCAGCCACTAGGAACACATGGCTGTAGCTGGACAGAAAGCAGAACATTGAAATCCAAAAAACCCCACCGTTCCCAACTGCAGCGTCTCAGCCCAAAAAGGTGGCAGAGTAAAAACCTTAACTCACGAGTAAACTGGATCAGGAGCACGATGCAAGATAACAGGATGCCAAGATAACAGGATACCAGACACAACTTGCTCGCCGCAAGGAGTCATTTCCCAAGCCCACATTTTATTGCCCTAAAGATCAGACTCGCCCGAAGAACACTCCCCTGGATCAGGCGATGCAGCTGCTTCCCTCTCTGCAGCTGACACCCTTTGTGAGTCTCTCCAGGGCCCCCAGTCTCTCTCAAAACTTAGTGCTTCCCAGTCATTCCCAGAAGTTTCAGAGGGCCAGTCTTTGTCACTGTCAAATCCCATAAACGTATCACTACTGGAGTCAGCATTACACACATCCCTAACATCCTGTACCAAGGTCCAATCCAGCTCAGTATCACTCTCTTCTGACTCCATTTCCTCATCTCCGTGATCTGCACTGGCTCCCAATCGAGCACCGGATCTCCTTCAAGGTGTTGGTTCTTACCTTTAAGGCCTTGCATGGCCTGGGGCCAGCGTTCTTGAGGGACCGACTCACCCCATACTGTCCCCTGAGATCACTACGCTCCGAGGATGCTAATTTGTTAGAGATACCCTCGGCGAAATCGGCTAAACTGACATCTACTCGCCGGAGGGCGTTCTCCGTTATAGCTCCTACGCTGTGGAACGCCCTCCCGGCTGGAACGCGGGCTATAAAGGACCTGCTCCCGTTTAGACGCGCCTGCAAAACTTATTTGTTTAAGCAGGCCTTCAGTGAGTAGGTCCTACCCATGTTCCGCTTTAGCCACTGTCCTGGGGTGTCACGTTGTCTAATTTCTGAACTGTACCTGGGGGTTTTGTATTTTGCTGTTTTAACTGTTTAATTGTCTTAGATGTTTTATCGCATTGCTTGTGTGTAGTTTTACCTTCGGTTCCTGTGAGCCGCCGCGAGCCTCAGGGAGTCGGCGGCATAGAAGCCCGAATAATAAATAAATAAATAAAGCCCTCAAAGGATTCAAAATCCGTAGGAGACGCAAGTATCTGCCGAATTCTCTTCCTCTGTTCCAACCCCTCATTACTGGCATTGCTTGCATTCCTTTTCCTGCTTGCTCCAGCGTTTGAAGTACTATCAGCCCTTCCTAATTGCATACTACTCTCAGACGCTGATGACTCAGCGTCTTCTGCAGCCCTACTATCAGGCAACGCCGAGGGCTGAAGTACAACGATCTGATTATCTGGTGACTCAGTGAGGTAAACTGCTGAACTGCTAAACTTGCTGTCTGAAAGGTCACTGGTTCAAATCTGGGGAGTGGGATGAGCACCTGCTGTTAGCCCCTGCTTCTGCCAACCTAGCAGTTCGAAAACATGCAAATGTGAGCAGATCTATTATTACTGCTCCAACCGGAAGGTAACAGCTCTCCATGCAGTCATGCCGGCCACATGATCTTGGATGTGTCTATGGACAACGTCAGCTCTTTGGCTTAGAAATTGAGATGAGCACCAACCCCCAGACTCTGACACGACTAGACTTAATGTCAAGGGGAAACCTTTACCTTTACTTTTTTTGTTGTTTATTCATTCAGTTGCTTCCTTTTATCCTTGTATATTTCGTTTAAATAAAGTGTTGTTGTTTTTTTAAGTGTGCATTGCATGTTGTGGAGCCTTCAGAAATAGAATCATACATTGTTTTGGAGTTGTTGGTTTTTTGCCATCGTTATTTTATATTTCAAGGTATTTTGGAATCGGGGTATATCAATGAATCCGAATATATAAATGACATGTATCTTGTCCTCATAGGTCCATCAAGGAAGCAGCAGTTTGCTGAGCAAACTGATTAAGCAATCCTATTATGGAAACGTTGAGCCGGTTTCTCTGAGTGGTGATGCTCCCATGCGGATGTTTCTCGAAATGGGCGTGGATAAATTGAAGCGAGATTATTTCCGCTATTTTGTAGGTATGTACGCTTTGTGCCCAACTATTATAGTCCTGTTCCAGCATTCTGTCACCTTTTAAAATAATTGCTTCTGATTTAAGCATATTTACATTGGACTAGTTATCAAATTTATTTATTGTTTATTTCACAACATTTATACGCCATCCTTCCCAACCCCGAAGGGGACTCAGAGCGGCTCACAAGCAAAATGCAAATACAACATACTATGCCATTGCCACTGCACAACATCAATATTACATATCACATTGTACCGTAACATTATACCGCAGTATTATTAGTAATATTACATGTAACATAAAATATACTATAAAATTATAATATCATACTACAACATTAGCAATATTATATACATATGCAATATTATACCATACCATATTATACTATATTATATCATATTAATATTAGTAGTATTACATTGTATTACATTACAACATTAGCAATATTACATGCATATACAATATTATACCATATTATATTATATATTATTATTAGTATGATATTGTATTACATTACAACATTAGCAATATTATATGCATATACTATATTATATCATATTATTAGTATTATATTGTATTACATTACATTAGCAATATTATATGCATATACAATATTATACCATACCATATTATACTATATTGTATTATATCATTATTATTAGTAGTAGTAGTATTATATTGTATTACATTACAAAATTAGCAATATTATATACATATACAATACTATACCATACCATATTATACTATATTATATCATACTAACTGTACCCGGCACGCGTTGCTGTGCCCTATTTTGGAGATGCGAGGAAGTCTGAGTATGTAAGGGTTGGAGTTGTTGTTAGTTATGGTGTTGTTGGGGTCATGGCTGTGTTGTTGTGGGTTGTTTTGGTGGGTGGGATGTTGGAGTCCTGTGGAGTTGTTGTGTGATGTTGCTGGCGTTCTGCATTGCTTGTGGATATACAATGTTTTTTGTCTTTCCGTCTGCTGTGTTGATGTAGAGGTTGATGCGTGTGTGGGTGGGGTACTTTGGAAGTGAGTGGAGGTACTTGAAATCCCATTATCCATGGTGTGTCCTCCTCTAATCTGCAGTCAGATGGTGCATTGTTTGCCAAGTTTGGTCTTTAACGGTCTTGGTTCTTGGACACAGTGGTCTGTGGGGAATGATGGGTTTTGAAGTAGTACAAATCCCATTATCCATGGAGGTACTTCAAGTCCCATAATCCATGGTCCACCCTCCTCCAAACTGTAGTAGAATGTAGCGTGGGTCATAGGGGCTCTGTGTGCCAAGGTAGGTTACTGTAAATTCAGGCCAAACACAATGTCCCATGAGCTGAGGCCTAGTCAGGAACAGCAAGTTAATGAAGCCTTACTGTCAATTCAGGCAATACACAATGTCCAATGAGCTGAGGGCTAGTCGGGAGAATCAAGTTAATGAAGCCTTACTGTCAATTCAGAGCGTAAACAGCATTCCATTAAGTGAGGCCTAGTCAGGGAAATTAAGTTAATGAAGCCTTACTGTCAATTTTGGGCGTGGTCTGTGATTTGTAGGGGTGTAAATTTCCTGTGGGAAGTGAATTGGGTGTTTGTGTTTGTGCCTCAGCCCTTTGCCTTATCCTCCTCTGACAGTTTATTATGGGTCGGAATGTTCATGTTGGCTGGCCAGTTCCGGAAATTATGCAAATCTGCCCTTATTGGCAGCCAATCATGTTGTCAGAATGTAGAGGCTGGGAGAGTCGTTGGCAGCCCCGGAGGATGCTGGGAAATGTAGTTTTTTTTTACTCGTTGTTTTGGGGGCCTTTTAGGTTTTTTTGGGGGGGGGAGTTTCTTTGCTACAAACGTACCTTGCTTGAGGCCTATTTCTGTTGGCAAGTTTGGTGTCTCTGCGTTGTAAGATTTCTCTGTTTGGGACGGTCTTTCCATGACGACTCTTCCTTTATATATATAGATTAGTAGTAGTAGTATATTGTATTACATTACAACATTAGCAATATTATATGCATATACTATATGCATATTATGTGATGATATAATATTTTATATCATCAAACAGAGCTTCAAAGCTCTGGCAAGTGAACAGATGTTGGATTTGTTGCGCTGAAGAGTTCACTGATATATTAACTTGCAAATACAGTAATTATTTTTAAAAGAAACTTCCTTCAATGAAGTTGCCCTGAAGGTTATCTATGGAAACCTGTGACATCTTTACATAGATGTTCTTTCTAGGTTTTTTTTTTGTAAAAAGTGAAAATGAAGATGTAATATTTCATATTTCTGGTGTATACAACTGTATTTTACTTTCAACTATTTCAGGCAAAGAACTTACAACGCGGACTCAGTTGGTAAGATACATGCAATCTACTTCCATTCCTTGTAAGCAGCACTGAAATAATACCTAGAGAATTGAGCATTATTTATTTCTTTGTTGGGCAAAGAAGGAAGCTTTGTTTTGCTTGTGTTGAGTTTTTCCCCAGCGGCATGCAAAGCTAGCCAAATGAATGTCAACGAAGAGAAATGTAGGATACTTCACGGAGGCAGAAAAAATGAGACCTTGGAGTCTTAGTGGTCAACAAGCTGAACATGAGCCAGAAATGTGATGCAGCAACTAAAAAAGCTAATGCAATTCTAAGTTACGTCAGTAGGAGTCTAGTGTGTAGATCAGTTGTTCCCAAACGTTTTTGGCCTACCGCCCCTTTCCATAAAAATTTGTACTCGCCGCCCCCTAGAAATTAATTAATTATAATAATAGTGTTGGAAGGGATCTCTAAAGACCATCTAGACCAGGGCTGCCCACGAAGTCGATCATGATCGACCAGTTGATCCCGGGACCGAAGGAGGTCGATCCCAGCCGGATGGGGCGCTTCTCAGAGGGGGGCGGAGCCAGGCCGCGCCAAGCCTCATCCCCAGCTTCGGCACTCCCAGCAGCTTCTCCAGGCTTAAGGATGGCAATGCCAAGCCAGTGGTGGCATAGCTAGCACAAGGCTGGCTTGGCACTGCCATCCTCAAGCCTGGAAGAAAACAAGTTTTGCTCCCTCTTCCCTAGAGCATACTTTTAAATATGTAAACATAGCAATCATGTCTCCTCTCCACCTTCTCTACTGCAGGCTAAACAGACCCAGCTCTTTAAGACGCTTCTCCTAGGGACTCATGATCTCCAGACCAGATCATTTCAGTTGCCCTCCTCTGGACAAGTTCCATCTTGTCAATACCTCTCTTAAGTTGCTTTGCCCAGAATCGGACATGGTTATTATTCCAGGTAAAGAGGTATGAACAAAGAGAGGGACCCCATGATTTTCCTTAATCTAGATCAGTGGTTCTCAATCTGTGCATAACCAGATGTTTTGGCCTTCAACTTCCAGATATCCTAACAGCTGATAAACTGGCTGGGATTTCTGGGAGTTGTAGGCCAAAATGGGGGTGCACAGATTGAGAACCATTGATCTAGACCCGTCATTCCCAAAGTGAGCGCTACCGACCCCTGGAGGGGTGGTATATCGATCCAAGGGGGCGGTGGGGAGCCCCATGGCCACGGCTCCCTCCTCCGCTGAGGATACCTTGCATGGAACGAGGGAGGAGGGAAAGGCAAGCCTTCCTCGGCGGCAGAGGAGGAGGAGGGAACCCCAGCGGCAGGCTTTTCCGCAGTCTTGCTCTCCTTCCTTGTCTCATGAGCGGCGGCAGGGGCAGCGGTGGGAGGAGGCAGAAAAGCCGCATATGGGGGGAGGGAAAGGTGCTCTCTCCTTGCTCTCTTGCCCCCTGCGTGCGCCTTCCTCGGCAGCTGAGGTAGGAAAGGCGCGTGAGGGAGAAAGATGCACGCCTTTCCCTCCTCCCATGCCCCGTGCACGCCTTTACCACCGCTGCCGCTGAGGAAGGCGCACGGGGGGCAAGATAGTGAGGGGAGAGGAGCGTGCCTTTCCCTCCCCCCTCAGAACCATGCGTGGCTTTTCTGCCTCCTCCCACCGCTGCGGCCGCGCATGGGACAAGGAAGGAGAGTAAGGCCGCAGAAAAGCCTGGCTATGTCACCACTGGCTTGGCATTGCCATCCTCAAGCCTGGAGAAGCTGCTGGGAGCTCCAAAGCCGGAGGGGGGGGCGGGGCTTGGGGTGGCCTGGCTCCGCCCCCTCTGGCCAAGCCCCGCCCCCTCTCCAGCCTTGAGGAGGTAGGTAGATCTTTCTGACTTGGTTTTAATATAAGTAGCTTGCATGCTGAAAAAGTGTGGGCACCCCTGTTCTATGATATCTTATGAATTGCATTCAGCAGCTCACTCCAGGGCTAATGGTTTCTGCCTTTGCCCATCTCTCCCTTTCTCTCAGGACTACTTCATGTCTGCATCGGTCGACTTGCAGGAACAGGTCCATCGAGTGCAGAAGCTCCATCATATGCTGGAGATCATGCAGAACTGCATGGAGCTCCTCACACTTGAGCAGGAACACCTCATCTTTTTGACACAGTAAGTGTTTGCCTCCATGTTTTTCTTTAAACAGATCAAAAACTGATTGAAAGAACTTATCCTGTTCTTTCAAGAATATTATTATTATTATTATTAGCAGTAGTAGTAATACCCCAATTCATCTCGCTAAACAAAAGACCCAAATTGGCTATCAGTTAAATATATAGACATTTTCTAGCACAAATACTCTTGCATAATAGATATATAGTCTGCTTGGGGTTAGCTAGTATCTTTCTGATCTTTTTTTAAAAAAAAATCAGGCCACAAGGTTTTATGAAGTCTGAGGACGCAGTTGGCTTTTAAGTGTAAATAATTTTATTGGATGTTCCTTTTCCGTCAAGGTTATAAGTGCCGTAGAAATACTTTTCTATATTTAAGTAAATTATTGTTGTTGTTGTTATTATCATTTCTCCCCTGCTGTACCTCTCTAAAAAGGGAGTCAAATAGCTAACATTATATATATCGAGAGAGAGAGAGAGAGTTTAAAACAAAAAAATAGGATTAGACATTGAAACTATTAAAAAATTAAACAGCTAAAATTATTTAAATCATTTAAAACGCGTCTGAAGTCCCACCCAGCCAGTCAGTTTTCATATGAAAATTTAAAATCACATCCCATGTTTATTGTGTGTTTTTAACTTTTGTTTCATACATTTTGATATCTGTATGTTTAAATATATGCTTTAATAACGTGGTTTTATCCTGACCTTCTTGTGACTCACCTTGAGGTGATATTATTATTATTAGATACATTATTATTATTAGATAAATTAATTTGAGTATATATTATATATATATATGTTTCTCCTTCGTGTGGTCTGTGAAATGCACACAAATGGGTTTACTCCCGCGCATGCGTAGAATCTCGGACATACTAGCTAAAACTAAAGATTTACATATGCCCCTCCCACTCCCCGCCCTCCCTCATCCCCCACTGTAGCTACCTAGTCAGTCCTTTTTCCGCCTTGACAGCGAAAGGATCTCCGACTACTAGCTCCTGTTAGAAGTCCACGGATTCCCTCGACTATTCAGATAAGGATAGAAATGTCTTCTCTGTCTTTTAAGAGGTGCTCTGACTGTGGAGCAACCTTGCCCCAAGAGGATCGACATGCTAAATGTCTCCTCTGTTTGGGGGATACTCACGTTCCCCAGGCCTGCAAGATATGCAGGACCTTTTCAAATAGGACCCTGAAGAACAGGGATTCTAAATTAAAGGCCTCCCTCTTTGAACAGGCCTTGTTCCCCTCAGAGACCGGGCTCTCTCGTTCTGTGAGTCAGCCCTCTCTGCCCTTGGAGACTGTAAGCCCGATCTCAATGAGTGCCTTGTCTGATGGTGCCTGCCGTGAGCCAGCCTCTGGTCCTGCCATTGAGCTGCCACGGAAGAAAAAGCAAAAGACTGAAAAATTGAAAGCTGCCAAGGATGGCAAGCAGAGGGAGAAGGCAAAAGAGCCTGTGGCTCAGAAAACTCAAGGGCAACTGGTTGGTCTTCGGCCCTCCAGCCCCTTACCTATGGCACAAAACAATTTGAGGCAACTGGCTGGCTCTGCGCCCCCCAGCCCTCCTATAATGCTGTGTGCAGCAGACGCACTTCAGCTTTTTGAAGAGGACAGCAATCAATTTTCAGGGATGGAAATCCTCACACAATTTCCTCCCAGCCTCCTACTCTCCCCGGGGACTGAGCCTGGGCTTCCCTCGCCTCCTCAATCTTCCCCTCAATTGCCGGTTACCGAGGCTAACCACGTGGAGGCCAGCGCCACGCGGCCCCCTGCCTTTCTCTCGCAAAAAGCTGCTTCTGTCTTCCCGCCGCCGCGTGCGCGCGCGGTGCGCGCCCCGGCTCCTCCGGTTACCGAGCAGCGCCACGTGGAGGCTGCTGCCTTGCAGCCTCCCTCCTCTGGTACAGTGCAACCTCCGGTGACCGAGCAGAGTCACCTGGAGGGTAGCGCCATGCAGCCTCCCTCTTCTTCCAATGGAGCGCCTGCAGCCTTCCCGCCCGCTCGCGAGGCCGCGCGCTTGCCTTTTCAGCACCGCGCGGCCGCGCGCGGCCCCATGCCTGATCTGGGCATTCATCTCCATGAGTTCTCTTCCCCCCGGTCTCGGAGCCCTCTGAGGGCGGGCTCCGGTGACCAGCTTCATTTCTGGGATTCCCCTTATGGGTATCCCTATAGTTATCCTCCTCCTTCCCCCCCCCCCCTTCCCCCACTACCCTTATTACTCTCCTGCAATTTCTTATATTGTTATTGTTACTATTGTATTATATTGTATTTTGGGAGATAGATATTCTAAAATACAATATAATACAATAGTAAAAAAATATAAGAAATTATTGTTACTATTGTATTATATTGTATTTTAGTGTGTGTATGTGTGTGTGTGTGTGTCCTAAAATACAATATAATACAATAGTAACAATAACAATATATAGGGTATTTATTTATTATTTATTTATTTACAGTATTTTTACCTCATCCTTTACCTCATCCACTCAGGGTGGCTAACAAGGCAGCAATTAGATGCCAGAGACAATAGACCAGGGGTGCTCATTAGGTGGTTCGCGATCGACTGGTCGATCCCGGGACCTTAGGAGGTCGATCCCAGCTGGATGGGATGCTTCTGAGGGGGCGGAGCCAGGCCACGCCCCCTCCCCCGGCTACAGCATTACATAAGAACATAAGAAGAGCCATGCTGAATCGGGCCTCAGCCCATCTAGTCCAGCATTCTGTGTCACACAGTGGCCCACTAGTTGTACACGGGATCTCTAGCAGAAAGGAGGGCAAAACCTCACCTGCTCCCGACCCCCACAACCAGTACCCGGGGAAATCCTGCCTGCCTCCATCAACACAGGGGTGGCACTTGGATGTCCATTTCAGTAACTACTGATTCCCTTGGTATCCATGAATCTGTCTAATCCTGCCTTGAAGCTGTCCAGGCTGACCGCTGTCACAACCTCCTCTGGAAGTGAGTTCCATAACCCAATGACCCTCTGGGTGAAGAAATATTTCCCTTTATTAGTCCTAACTTTCCTACCTTGGAGCTTCAGGGAGTGCCCCCTAGTCCTAGTGTTGTGTGACAGAGAAAATATATTTTCTTTATTCACCTTTTCTATCCCATGCATGATTTTATGCACTTCGATCAAGTCACCTCTTAAACGCCGTCTTTCAAGGCTGAAAAGACCAAGGCGTTGCAACCTGGTTTCATAAGGGAGCTGCTCCATCCCTTGGATCATTTTGTTGCCCTTTTCTGTACCTTTTCCAGTTCCGTTATATCCTTCTTGAGGTGCGGTGACCAGAATTGTACACAGTACTCCAGATGTGGCCTCACCATAGATTTGTAGAGAGGCAATGCAACATTTGCCGACCTATTTTCGATTCCCTTCCTGATCATGCCAAGCATAGAATTTGCTTTTTTCGCTGCTGCAGCGCACTGGGTTGACATCTTCATTGAGCTGTCCACCAAAACCCCAAGATCCCTTTTCTGGTTTGTCTCTGAAAGCTTTGACCCCATCAATTGGTAGGTGTAGTTGGGGTTCTTTGCCCCGATGTGCACAGCTTCTTCAGCCTTGAGGGGGGTATGCCAAGCCAGTAGTGTCTAGCTATACCACTACTGGCTTGGCATACCCTCCTCTAGCCTGGAGCAGCTGTAGCAGCGCTGTAGCCAGAGCGGGGAGGGGGCGGAGCCAGGTCGCGCCAAGCCCCGCCCCCTTCCCTGCTCCACCCTGCTTCTCTCTCAGGTAGATCTTTCTGACCTGGTTTTATCATAAGTAGCTTGCATGCTGGCAAAGTGTGGGCATCCCTGCAATCTATCTATCTATTACATATAATAAAAGTCAGTGTTTGCGGTGGTGCAACCGAGCGAACGGAGGAATATGTGCCAGCGTTTCGATTGGCTGCCATTGCGGGATTATTTGCATAACGGGCTCTAACTGGCCGGCCTCAGAAATCCAACATTCTACAACCCCAGACAGAGGGGATTGGTTGCCACTGAAATTGAATTTGCATAACTGCCTCCAAATGGCCAAGCACATTCAAACATTCTAAAGTGACTCAGAGGGAAAGGGAAAGGCCCACAGCACTGACAGATCAGGACCAAACTTGGCAAACAGGCAACCAATGGCCCACTTCACTACCTGGTGTGGTTTAGGGCAGGAGGGGCCACGAATGATGGGATTTGCAGTACCTTCACGTCATTCACTTCCCAAACAACACCAAAGCCCCTATAAAACACAAACCAGGCCCAACATTGACAGAAAGGCTTCCTTAACTTAATGGGATATTGCTCATGGGATATTGTTAGGCTTCCTTAACTTGATTTTCCTGACTAGGCCCCTCGGGACTCGCAGTACCTTCACTAAGTTCCTGAGACCACTGCAAGCCACATAAACATCTAATAGGAACCAGCCTTGGCACACAATGCCTTCCTCAAATAACCCGGGCACCGCCGGGTCCTCAGCTAGTAGACAATATAAAAGGGTAACGTAAAGGTAAAGGTTTTCCCCTGACATTGTCTAGTTGGGTCTGACTTTGGGGGGTAGTGCTCATTTCCATTTCTAAGCCAAAGAGCCGCTGTTGTCCATAGACACCTCCAAGGTTATGTGGCCAGCATGACTGCATGAAGTGCCATTATCTTCTCACCAGAGTGGTACCTATTGATCTGCTCAAATTTGCATGTTTGTGAACTGCTAGGTTGGCAAGAGCTGGGGCTAATAGCGGGAGCGCACCCTTCTCCCCTGATTCAAAGTGCCAACCTTTTGATCAGCAAGTTCATCAGCTCAGCGGTCTAACCCGCTGCACCACTAGGGGGTCCTATATGTTGTTGCTGTTGTTATAAACCTATTCACATCCCTAAAAATACCTCTTTTTAGGTCCTGTATAAAATACTACAAGGAAAATCCCCTGAATGAAAAGCATGTCTTTCAGCTACCAGTCAAGACGGCTTTTCTGAAGGAATTCTACCAAAGGTAAGCTCAATCTCAATGCTTTAACTTGGCCTAGCCAATCTTTGCCAACCGTTTTTTAGGGTGAGGGATGAGAGGACCAAAGGTGGTGGGACGCACTGTGTGTCTTTGTCATTCTTCCCTTGTTCGTTCCCTTTCTTGTTCCTTAAGGCAGTGTTTCCCAACCGCTGTGACGCAGCACAGTAGTGTGCCGTGACGGACCTCCTGCTGTGTCGCGGGAAAAACTCTCTGCCCCCTTCCTTCCCCCGCCGAACTCCTGCTGCTTGGGGGAGGAGGAGGAAGGGCCAGGCGGCAGCGAAGAAAAAGAAGGGGCCGGGGCGCCGCCTCCTTTGGCCGTTTCCCCAGCCAGCCTCCAATCTGCTGTGACTATCGCCCCCCACCCACTGAAGCCCGTCCACCGCTCATGCTCCTCCTCTGTGGGAGAGCTGAAGCTGGGAGGAGGGGGCTGGGCATGGCGCAGCCTGGCTCCGCCCCCTCCCCTGGCTTTGGCACTCCCCGCAGCTGTTCCAGCCTTGAGGGGACAGTGCCAAGCCAGCATTGTTCCTGCCCCCGCTGGCCTTGCCCCTCAAGGCTGGAGTGCCAAGCCAGCATTGTGCTGGCTCTGCCACCGCTGGCTTGGCACTGCCCCCTCAAGGCTGGAGAAGCTGCTGGGATAGCTGAAGCCAAGGGGAGAGGGCGGGGCTTGGCCTGGCTCCTCCCTTGGCTTCGGCACTTCCAGCAGCTGCTCCCAGCAGGCCACCATCCCCCAGTGTTCTTTACTGTGTTGGAGTGTCATTTTGGTTGGTGGTGTGTTAAAAGTGTGCCGCGGCTCAAAAAAGGTTGGGAAACACTGCCTTAAGGGCCATGCCGTTTGCCTTGATTCTCTATCCTACCCCTCTTGAACGCTTCATAAACAGGTTTTTTTCCCCCTTTGGCCCAGTGCTTTCCCCCAAGTTTGGAGAGTGGAAATCAGCAGTGGAGAAGGGCCAAAGAAACTGAGGACAATGTGGCTGCTCAGCACCAGCCCTCCGGAGGAACACATGAATGCAAGCCTTGTGGGTGAGCAGCCTTTACGACCTGAAGCCTCTGACACCCAAGACATCTTGTGTTTTTCCCCATGCTGCTGTTTAGTAGTAGTAGTAGTAGTTCAGGTACCCAGTGATGCCTGGGTTAGATCTTTTGGAAGGACAAATAGTATTAGAAAAATAGTCATTGTTTGGTTTGGGATTTTGAATCTCCCCACTTCTGAGATTCCTAGGTCTTTCTGAATGTGGTGAACTACGACTTCCGACATACTGAGTGAATTCTGCCAGTAATTCAAAGTTGGTCATGATGGTCTTGCACGCCAAGTTTGGTCCAGGTCCATCGTCGATAGGATTCACAGTGCTCTCTGGATGTGGGTGAACCGCAACTCCCATCATCCTGGGTCATTTCCCCCCCTCCCCAAATCCAGTCAGTACTTAATGTTGGTCATGTTTATTTATTTGCTATATTTATATCTGGAGCCCCCGGTGGCACAGTGGGTTAAACCGCTGACCTGCTGAACTTGCTGATTGAACGGTCACAGGTTTGAATCCGGGGAGTGGTGTGAGCTCCCGCTGTTAGCCCCAGCTTCTGCCAACCTAGCAGTTTGAAAACATGCAAATGTGAGTAGATCAATAGGTACCACTCCGGCGGGAAGGTAATGGCGCTCCATGCACTCATGCTGGCCTCATGACCATGGAGGTGTCTACGGACAACACCGGCTCCTCGGTTTAGAAATGGAAATGAGCACCACCACCCCAGAGTCGGACCCAACTGGACCTAATGTCAGGGGAAAACCTTTACCTATATTTATATCCTGCCCTTCTCAACCCTGAAAAGGACTCAGATGTTGGGTCTGTGTGCCAAGTTTGGTCCAGATATATTGATAGTTGGGTTCACAGAGCTCTCTGGGTGTGGATGAACTACAACTCTCATCATCTGTTATTGGCCGCAAACGGCACATAGTATTTAAAGTTGTTTGTGATGGGTATATCTGAGAAGTTTGGTCCAGATCCATCGATGGTTGGGTTCCGCATGCTCTCTGGATATGCTCTCATTTTGGAAAATACATAGAGAGATATAATAAGAAATATATATAGTAGATATAGATGATGATGATTAATATACTGGGTCACACTCCCTCCCCAAAAAACTCCTCCAGTACTTAAAGTTTTTTGGGGAGGGAGTGTGACCCAGTATATTAATCATCATCATCATCTATATCTACTATATATATTTCTTATTATATCTCTATGTATTTTCCAAAATATATGTATGTTTGCCAGGTTTGATCCAGATTCATCAATGGTTGAATTCAGCACTCTCTCTAGATGTGCTCTCACTTTGGAAAATACATGAAAGAAAATATAATAGTGTGTGTGTGTCTATCTATGTATATAATAAAAGTCAGTGTTTGCGGAGGACGGGAGGTGCAGAGGAATATGTGGCAGCGTTTCGATTGGTTGCCACTGTGGGATTATTTGCATAAAGGACTCTGATTGGCCAACATCCAAGAATCCAAGCCTTTACAGTCAAACAACATGATTGGCTGCTACTGAGGGAGAATTTGCAAAACCGGCTCTGATTGGCCAGCATTCCTACATCCCAAATCTCAAAGGTGCCAGAGAGAGTACTTCACAAAAAGGCTTCCTTTACAATCTAGGCCTCAGCCTGAATTGATTTTACAATCTAGGCCTCAGCCTGAATTGACAGTAAGACTTCCTCAACTTGATTCTCCTGGCTAGGCCTCAGATAATAGGGCATTGTGTATGGCCTGAATTAACAGTAACCAACCTTGGCACACAGAGCCCCAATGACCCATGCTACATTCCACTGCAGTTTGGAGGAGGGAGGACCATGGACGATGGGACTTTAACTATGTCCATGGAGTATGGGATTTGTAGTACTGTCAAAGCCTTCCTTTCCCACAGACCACTGCAGCCCTGAACAAAGACCTATAAAGACTACACTTGGCACCCTGTGCCCCCATGACCCAGTCTCCATCCTTCTACAGTTTAGAGGGCAGACCATGGATGATGGGACTTCAACTACCTCTACTCATTGCCCAAGACCGCTGCGGCCCCCATGACCGATAAAGACCATACTTGGCATACAGAGCCCCCATGACCCACTGCAGTTTGGAGGAGGGTGGACACCATGGATGATGGGACTTGAAGTACCAAAGACCAACTTTGGCACACAATGCCTTTCTCAAATAACCTGGGCACTGCCGGGTCCCCAAGCTAGTGTGTGTGTGTGTGTGTATATATATATACACATACATACATATATGAAATAAATGATTATTGTTATTATTATACTGAGTCAGTCCCAGAAATATATATTTATAGTAGAAATGTGTTATTATTATTATCATTATCTTGCAGATCTCTTGGATGAAACAGAAGCTTACACCAGCAAAGAGGAAAAGTGTTTCACCGCTCTGGCAGAATGCTCTCCAGTGTACTTTGGCTGGTAATAGATTGTTTATGTCGACTTCCTTACCTGATGTAAAACTGGTGGAGTTACACAACGTCAGCGGTGTATTGAAATCACTTGCCTTAACGTTTCAAGAAGGGTCAATGGGACACGCGTGTATAATATAGCTGTTAGGCGTTAAAATAGCAACCCATTGTATATGTATATAGTATTTATGTCACATTGACTATTTGTTTGGTGGCTGTATTAAATGCAGTGAAGGGAAAGGGGAATCCACAGGGATTGAAAGGAAAAGATGTCCGCGCCAAATAAATATACAACCCTGGAAATTTCTAGGGAAGCAGCATTATTACTGGATTCTTTGATGCCGTTTTTTTTTTCCTCCAGATTTTTGTTTTTGCAAATTTTTGTATCGGTTCCAGCGCTGGAAGTAGTGTTGATTTTAAACACAACTGCTTCCATCAGGGAAAAGGTTGATTTTGGTTATCCAGTTCAGTGTTTCCCAACCACTGTGCCGTGGCACACTAGTGTGCCGTGGGCAATCATCAGGTGTGCCGTGGGAAATTGAAACCTCGATACCCTTTCTTCCCCCTCCTGCCGAACACTTTTTCTTCTCCACTTGGGCTCCCTTCTTTCCAGCCTCGCTCTGCTCGATTTGCCTCGCTTTGCTCTGGGGCAACATAACATTGTTTGAGTTGACAGTGCTCTCTGGGTGTAGGTGAACTACAACTTTCAAACTCAAGGTCAATTCCCAAGGAAGCCCTTTCAGTACTTTCTGTTGGTAATGAGAGTTCAATATGCCAAGTTTGGTTCCATTCCATTGTTGCAAGGGTTCAGGATGCTCTCGGATTGTGTGTTAACTATAAATCCCAGAAACTGTAACTCCCAAATGTCAAGGTCTATTTTCCCCAAACTCCATCTGTGTTCACATCTGGGCATATTGAGTATTCATGCCAAGTTTGGTCCTGATCCAACATTGTTTCAGTCCACACTGCTCTCTGGATATAGATGAACTACAACTCCAAAACACAAGGTCAATGCCCACCAAACTCTTATAGTATTTTTTCTTGGTTATGGGAGTTCTGTGTGGGAAGTTTGTGTCTTTTTGCCATTCCTGCCAGGATATCTATGTTGTGTTCCATCGAAACAGGCCCAAGTTTCACACTGAGTGTATAAATACATTTAAAAACATATTAACTATATGTATTACTGTGTTAGGGTGTCATTTTGTGTCATTTTGGTTGGTGGTGTGCCCCAGGATTTTGTACATGTAAAAAATGTTCCGCGGCTCAAAAACGGTTGAAAAACACTGATCCAGTTGAAGCCAAGGCTGGTCATATGCCGTCCTCCCCACACGATGGCAGCATTGGAACGGCTTATTCTATTCTTTTCATCCATTCAGGAGGCATAAGCTCTGAGTTGTGCTGCCTTCTGAACTTCCAAACCAAGTCGGGGCCTGCAATTGCATTTAAACCTTTCCTTTTGAGATAATGCAGGAAAAGCCGAAGAGCCAAACAGCTCCTGGGCAACAGCAGGAGTGGAAAATGGACATCACTGGGACAAAGGCGTGGTGGGGGGGGGGTGGTTGGTAAAAGCCTACGAAGAGAGACTCCAAAAGGGAAGAGAAACGGTGCCATGAGATGAGACTCACGGATTGCGAAAAGAACAAATCCACACATGCACACAGCCTTCATCAGCGTACAACAACAAAACCACAGCACGGGCATATACAGCAAGAGGAAGTCACAGATCAAAGGGAAAGCATAATTAAGAGCTACTTATCTCAAGGATAAAATTTGCGAGGTAAAGGTTTTCCCTTTACATTAAGTCCAGTTGTATCCAACTCTGGGGAGTTGGTGCTCATCTCCCTTTCTAATCCGAAGAGCCGGCGTTGTTCGTAGACACCTCTGTTCCTAGTTTGAAAGTGTCCTTTCCTGTTTCATTGTGCGGTCCTTACTTTGAAAGTAGTTGTTCTACTCCAGAAACTTTGTTTTTGTGGTTGCTACAAATTTATTTGAATTGGTTGAGATGCTATGATGAGAAATTCATTGAATCCTAGAATCCTAGAGTTAGAAGAGACCTCGTGGGCCATCCAGTCCAACAACACAAGAGGGCTACAACACACTAGAAGCAAACACTGGGAGAAAGAGACAAAGCCTCACTCAATCATATCAATAATATTGTGGGTTTTTTTGTTTTTTTAAAAAAGTTTTATTGAGTTTCATTTTACAAACATACACACTAGAACAAAGACAGTGAGAAAGCAAACAAAAAAGAAAAACAGTGGTTTACAGCATCCGACGCGGTACTAATAAGTGTTGGCCTGCACTTTACAGGTAATCGGGGGGCTTGACGTTCCCTTCCCTTTCCCTACGTCAGGACCGCTGGCAACCGCGTTAGATGGGTGGGTTTGGAGGGGGGAGGTAAGGAAAAGGGAGAAAGGGGGGTAGGAGGTGAGGGGGGGTTGAAAACATTGGGGAGAAATTAAAAAGCATGGGTAGGGCAGAACTTTCTATAGACCATTTTTGGTCATGGCTAATCTTTCTATAGGCTGTATTTACACATTTTTACAAGGGACTCTATGTGAGGGGAGTTTAGAGAAAGAGGAGTAAGTTGTTACTTAATTTTTAACATCCGTTACCTGCCCTCCGTATTTTTTCACAACTTGAAAAACCAACCAACCTTAAACATTTAAATCAAAGTTCAATTCATATTCATTTTTACAATATTGGATAAATAAGTCATAACTTTTTGATTGTGGAATGTCTTTTTTTGAATTTCCTTTAAGGCAGGCAGTCATTCTTTCCATTTGAATGGTGTCTATTACTTTGAATATCCAATCCTCTTTTGTTGGAGTTTCTTCGGATTTCCAGTGTTTCGCGAGGATCATTTTCGCGGCTGTCGTGATTAAAATAAAAATATTTTGTTCTATTTTGTCTAACTTAGAATCTAGTATTCCTAAAAGGAAGCTTTCCGGGTTTTTTCTTATTGGTTTTTTCAATACCTTTATAATCTCTCTATGGATCATGGACCAAAAATTGCGGGCTCTCTTACACGTCCACCACATGTGGAAGTATGTTCCATTATTCCCCACACAGTGCCAACATTGTGGGCTAGCTGACTTATAGATTCTAGCAATCTTAGCTGGGGCCAAATGCCAGCGATATAATATCTTTACCCAGTTTTCTTTATAATTCTGACTATAAGATATGTTTACATTCCTTCTCCATATGGTCTTCCATACCTCAGATTTTATTTTGTAACCAATATTTCTCGACCATTTTATTACGTGGTCCTTTACTTGGTTTTGTTTTCCTCCCCAATTTTGGAGGGTTTTATAAATTTTGCTTACCAATTTTTTATTTTTATTTAATAAAATCTCTTCTAACTCATTATTTTGGTGACGAAATCCCATTTTTTGTCTTCTTTATAGATATTTTTGATCTGGAGGTATGGAAACCAGCTTAAACATATGCTCTCCTCTTCTAGTTTTTGTCTTACTTTTAACCTGAATTCCGTTCCTTCCCAGTACAACAATTTATTATATGTCAACCACTGTTTATTATCCAATTGTCTAATCTGGAAGGCCTCTACTGGGGACGTCCAAGTGGGAATCTCTGCCCTGTCCTCTTTATGATATTTTTCCCATACTTTTATGAGAATACTTCTAATATAGTGGTCCCTGAAACCGGAGTCAAGTTTTATTTTACTATAACACATATAGGCATGAATACCAAACTTTAAATTAAAATCCTCTAAATTTAGGAGCCTGTCTTTTAGGTTAATCCATTCTTTTATCCATTGTAGACAATTCGCATGGAAGTATAATTTCCAGTCTGGGACTCCCAGACCCCCATTTTCACTCCATTCTTGAATATATTTGAGTCTTACTCTAGGCTTTTTTCCAGACCATATAAATTTTGATAGATCTTTGTTCCATGTATCTAATTGTTTTTCATTTTTTATGATGGGTATTGTATTGAATAAAAAGTTTATTTTAGGAAGAATAGTCATTTTTATAGCGGCGATTCTACCGAGCAAGGATAAATTTAATTTCTCCCATTTTTTTAAGGTGCATAAAATCTCTGCCCATTTCGGAATATAATTATTTTTATAGAGTTGCGAATTTTTCGAAGTTAGCTGCACCCCTAAATACTTCACTTTATTAGTAATTGAGATACCCGAGATCTTTTGTAGTTCTTGTTTATCTAATTCGTTTAAGTTTTTGACTAATATTTGTGTTTTTTCTCTATTAATTTTGAAACCTGAGCAGTGGCCAAACCTTTCAATTATTTTCAGCCATTGGGTTATCTTGTTTTTTGGGTCCTCCAAAATCTGGACTAAATCATCCGCAAAAGCTTGGATTTTTAGACTTTCCTTTTTGATCTGGAGGCCTTTTATTTCTTCCGCTTGTCTAATCTCATCCAAAAGTAATTCTAAAATCATAATAAACAATAGAGGAGACAAGGGACACCCTTGTCTAACCCCTTTCTGTATAGTTATCTTTTCTGTTTTTTATTATTAACAATGATTCGGGTATATTGTTCACTATATATAGCAGAAATAATATTCCGGAACTGATAGCCAATGTCCATCTCGTTTAACAACGAAGAAAGAAAAAACCAGTTGACCCGGTCGAACGCTTTTTCGGCGTCGACGAAAATAAAAGCAACACTCCTGTCAATATTCTTGTCGTAATATTCTATGGCATCTAATAAAAGCCTAACATTTGTATAAAGATGTCTTCCTGGGAGAAACCCGTTTTGGTCCCTCTTGATCCAGTCATTCAAAAATAATTTTAATCTATCTGAGATAACTAACGCAAAAATTTTATAATCAATGTTTAATAACGATATAGGTCTGTAATTTGCTGGATCAAAAGGGTCCTTTCCCGGCTTCTCTATAAGGACAGTATTAGAATCTTTCCATGACTCTGGCAGTGTTGCTTTATTAAGGATATCATTGAATACCTTCAAGAGGATATCTATAATTTCTTCCATATAGGTTTTATAGTATTCCGCTGAATATCCATCTGGGCCTGTGGATTTACCTATTTTTAAATTTATTATTGCTTTTTTAATTTCCTCTTTGCTTATCGGGGAATTTAGTTTTTCTCTATCTAGATCGGCAATCTTTCCAATTTTTTTTCCGGAGAAATATGCTGCTACCTCCGCTATGTTTGTGTCTTTCCTTTTATAAAGTTTAGAGAAAAAAAATTCGAAAATTTTCCTGATTTCTCCATCTTTTGAATAGATATTTCCGCCCACCTTTAATTTGGTTATCAATGTACGTTTCCTTTTTTCTTTTAGTTGCCACGAGAGCAATTTCCCTATTTTGTTTCCTGATTCGAAGTACCTTTGTTTTACTGCTTTCAAATTCCTCTCAATTATTTCCATTTCATAAATTTCTAATTGTTTATTATAGGCTTTTAATTCCTTTTTCTTCTTATCATTATTCGGCTCAGATTTTAATATCTTCTCTATATCTATTATTCTTTTATGTAACTCATTTGTTTTCCTGAGCATCCGTTTTTTCCTAATGGACTGTTGTTTGAGAAAATAACCTCTCATAAAGGCTTTACTAGTGTCCCATATAATATTATATTTTTGATTATCTTGGCAATTTATTTCAAAAAATTCTTTTAGTATTTTTTTACTCTCATCCAAGATTTTTTCATCCTTCAGCAAAACTTGTGGGAATCTCCAGTGAAACTCTCTATCTTCGTTGTAAAGTTCCAATATCGACTTACAATACCCGATAATGGCGTCTGCGATATAAAAAGTTCCAAGGCGGTCAGGAAACCACAATAGGTCCCTTGAATCCCACGTGTCTGTAGAGATGAAATCAGGAATCCTCCAGAAATGATAATAGTAGTGCCCAGTTCCAATGTAAACTGCCCAAAGTTCCGAGACGCTGAAGTTAGCGGCACATGGCAAAGTCCATTACGCCGTGGAGGATGCCGTAATCCAATGTTTCCGCCAGGTGGACGCTTGTCACAATGCAGGGACTCGGCCGGCCCCTTAATCACACACACAGAGACGGTAATCAGCTAACTCTTTTATTGCAGAATAAAGAACATGTTAAAAAGGCAATTGTTCATAGGATAGAAAAGATCAGTTCAAAAGCAAAGAGTCTGTAGTAAATCCAAAGGCAAGGGTCTTGGCAAAAGGCTTGGCAAGAGCTCCGCAAAACCAAGCGGATTAAGAAACAAGGCAGAGTTCAATCAGGGTCCAAGAAACTTCTTGGCAAGGCACGAGCCGCAACTTGGATCCGAGATCCTTTCCTCGCTACACCTCCTTAGGTTAGAAGTGGCCGAGGTACTGAGGATCCGTTCCCACGGATCCTATACTTAATTCCCTTGGCGAGGACCCCGACACTCTAGGCTTCTCCAATTTATGCTTCGAGCCCTCGCCCCCTTTGGCCGGTCTAGGCTGTGATGCCAGCCCCTCCTGCTAGCCTCAATGCTCCGTCTCCTATCAAAGCTTCGACCTTGCCTCCCAGCACCTGGTTCCCTATCTTCGTGAGAACGCTGTCGGTATGGAGAGGCGTAAAGCGATAGTATGTAGTGAAAGAGCCGCAAATGCGGAAATACAAAGAAAGGACGCGAAGACCAACTTGGGGGCTTCTAGATTGGAAATAACAAAGCCGACGGCATACTTACGCTGTAGATATGCGGCCTGAAAACCGTTTCACCATTTAGAGGCTTTCTCAAGGCAATCAACAGCACATTAGGCATCCAATGATATCTATAAAATAAACGTAAGTAATGAAAGTATTGCAGTTTACATTTAAATCCCAAAATAGCCCAAGAATACAAAGCAATAAATACATACAAATTCACACTGCTACAATAGCATAACCCTGATTCGATTGCTGGTCATTGCTCTATATGTTGCCACATAGACCCCAGTAAATCCATCTATAGTTCTTCAAAAAGAAGATCATTTAATGTAAAAAGCATTTGCCACCTGTGCAACCAAAATGTCTGTATATGCAATCACATGGGGATGTTCTAATAATTTAATTTATGTGGTGAATACAAACAGAAGTCCTAACATTTATATACAATTGTAATCAGCTGATTAGAGTAACCTGGAACTGATGACATCATTGAGGCCACATGGCCATTCTGTACCCAGTAGGATAATCCAGTAATTTTCTAATTGTCGCAAACGAGTTGGTGATGTTCATTGCAGGTTGAGGGGAAAGCTTTTCAAGAACCCTGATTCTTAAAGAGCTAGTGTCATGGTTCATTTGCTTACAATGTAAGTAAAATGCCGAATCTGTGGAACCCGATCTAATTCTAGATCTGTGTTCTATAAATCTCATTCTAATTTCTCTGCTGGTCTGACCCACATACATTAAATTATTAGAACATCCCCATGTGATGGCATATACAGACATTTTGGTTGTACAGGTGGCAAATGCTTTTTACATTAAATGATCTTCTTTTTGAAGAACTATAGATGGATTTACTGGGATCTATGTGGCAACATATAGAGCAATGACCACACATGCGAGTTCCAGGACTCAGAATACTTTTAGTTTGAATGGTAGGTAAATCAGAGTGAACTAAATAAATTTTAATATTGTTGGTACGTTTTTAAGCCACTAAGCATTCAAAGCACCCCCAACAGATGGCCATGCAGCCTCTGTTTAAAAGCCTCCACCACACTCCGGGTCAGAGAGTTCCACTGTTGAACAGTTCTCACAGTCAGGAAGTTCTTCCTCATGTTCAGGTGGAATCTCCTTTCTTTCCTGTAGTTTGAAGCCATTGTTCCACTGCATCCTAGTCTCCAGGGCAGCAGAAAACAAGCCTGCTCTCCTTAGAAAACTATAGCAAGATGTCCTTGGCAGTTGAATAAACTTTTCCCATGTTTTTATGATAGAACCAATTAGGAAATGGGATTTATAACCCAAGAACAAAAAATCGTGTTACATAGTCTGTCCCATAGAGCAGTGTTTCCCAACTGGTGTTCCGCGGCACACTACATAAGAACATAAGAACATAAGAAGAGCCATGCTGAATCGGGCCTCAGCCCATCTAGTCCAGCATTCTGTGTCACACAGTGGCCCACTAGTTGTACACAGGGATCTCTAGCAGAAAGGAGGGCAAAACCCTCACCTGCTCCCCGACCCCCACAACTAGTACCCGGGGAATCCTGCCTGCCTCCGTCAACACAGAGGTGGCACTTGGATGTCCATTTCAGTAGCTACTGATTCCCTTGGTATCCATGAATCTGTCTAATCCTGCCTTGAAGCTGTCCAGGCTGACCGCTGTCACAACCTCCTCTGGAAGTGAGTTCCATAACCCAATGACCCTCTGGGTGAAGAAATATTTCCCTTTATTAGTCCTAACTTTCCTACCTTGGAGCTTTAGGGAGTGCCCCTAGTCCTAGTGTTGTGTGACAGAGAAAATATTTTTCCCTATTCACCTTTTCTATCCCATGCATGATTTTATACACTTCGATCAAGTCACCTCTTAAACGCCGTCTTTCAAGGCTGAAAAGACCAAGGCGTTGCAACCTGATTTCGTAAGGGAGCTGCTCCATCCCTTGGATCATTCTTGTTGCCCTTTTCTGTACCTTTTCCAGTTCCGTTATATCCTTCTTGAGGTGCGGTGACCAGAATTGTACACAGTACTCCAGATGTGGCCTCACCATAGATTTGTAGAGAGGCAATACAACATTTGACGACCTATTTTCGATTCCTTCCTGATCATGCCAAGCATAGAATTTGCTTTTTTCACTGCTGCTGCGCACTGGGTTGACATCTTCATTGAGCTGTCCACCAAAACCCCAAGATCCCTTTCCTGGTTTGTCTCGGAAAGCTTTGACCCCATCAATTTGTAGGTGTAGTTGGGGTTCTTTGCCCCGATGTGCATGACTTTACACTTGTTTAGGTTAAAATGCATTTGCCACTTTGTTGCCCATTCACTCAATTTCGAGAGGTCTTTCTGGAGCTCTTTACAATCAGTTTCATTTTTAACTACCTGAACAATTTAGTGTCGTCTGCAAACTTTGCTACCTCACAATTTACTCCTACATCCAGGTCATTAATGAATAAATTAAAAAGTAACGGACCCAAAACTGAACCTTGGGGTACGCCACTTCTCACCTCTTTCCACCCAGAGAAGTGTCCGTTTATTACCACCCTTTGTTTCCTACAGTTTAGCCAGGTTCCAATCCAGGACAAGACCTGTCCTCTGATTCCATGGCTGAAGAGCTTATTTAGGAGCCTTTGGTGAGGGACTTTGTCAAAAGCCTTTTGAAAGTCAAGGTAAACAATATCGACTGGGTCCCCTTTATCTATGTGTTTATTTACACCCTCAAAGAATTCTAACAAGTTAGTAAGACATGATTTGCCTTTGCAGAAACCACGTTGATTTTCCTTCAGCAATGCCTGTTCTTCTATGTGCTTAGTAATTTTTTCTTTAATAATGGTTTCCATCACTTTGCCTGGAACTGAGGTTAGACTAACTGGCCTATAATTTCCTGGATCACCCCTGGATCCTTTCTTGAAGATCGGAGTTACATTTGCCTCCCTCCAGTCCTCGGGTACAGTGCCTGATCTTAGAGAAAGGTTATATATTTTGGGCAGAATTTCAGCAATTTCACACTTGAGTTCCTTAAGAACTCTGGGGTGGATGCCATCTGGCCCTGGTGATTTGTTGACATTTAGTTTAGTAAGGCATGTGAGAACATCTTCCTTGTTTATCTCTATCTGGTTTAATTCATTTAATTCCCTCCCTGAAAAAACTGACTCAGCTGCAGGCATATGTTGTCTGTCCTCCTGTGTGAAAACGGAGGCAAAGAAGTCGTTTAGCCGCTCGGCAATCTCCTTGTCTTCACTTATTGTCCCTTTCTTACCGTTTTTCGTCAAGTGGCCCAACTGCTTTTCTAGTTGGGTTTCTGCTTCTGATGTACTTAAAGAAGTTTTTGTTATTTTTTTAATGTTCTTAGCTATATGTGCCTCAAAATCTCTCTTGGCTTTCCTGACGGTTGCTTTGCATTTAGTTTGCCAGAGCTTGTGTTCCTTTCTGTTCTCCTCAGTAGGAAGAGCCTTCCATTTCTTAAATGAGTTTTCTTCTTTCCAATCACATCTTTTACTTCATTTGTAAGCCATACCGATATCCTCTTGGACTTTCCCGGCCTCTTTCTTATTTTAGGAATGCATTTTAGTTCGGCTTGTTTTAAAGTATTTTTAAACAGTTTCCAAGCATTTTGGAGGGATTTGATTTTTTTTACTGTTCCTTTTAGTTTGTTCTTCACTATTTTTCTCATTTTGGTGAAATTCCCTTTGTGAAAGGGAATTTCTAGTGTGCCCTGAGCGATCATCAGATGTGCCGTGGGAAATTGGAACCTCCAATACCCTTTCTTCCTCCTCCTGCCGAACACTTTTTCTTCTCCACTCGGGCTCCCTGCTTCCCAGCGTCGCTCTGCTCGCTTTGCCTCGCTTTGCTCACACTGCCGCTTCTGCCACCATTTTGATCCGAGGGGGTAGCGTGAGCGTGTTCAGGAGGGGAGGGGGGGGGAGGAAGACGTGGGGCGAGTTTGCGCAGTAGCGCCCGCATGGGTGACGTCTTCCTCCCTCCCCTGCTGAAGAAGGGAGCCCGAGTGGAGAAGAAAAAGTAAGTGTTCGGCAGGAGGGGGAAGAAAGGGCGCGAAGGGGAAGGGGGAGGAAGAGGTCTCTGTCGAAAGCTTGCATGGGCAAACTTGGATCTTCCAGGTTTTTTGGACTCCAACTCCCACCATTCCTAGCAGCCCCAGGCCCTTTTCCTTTCCCCCCTCAGCCATTTAAGCAGGGAAGGGCCTCAGGCTGTTAGGAATGGTGGAAGTTGAAGTCCAAACACCCAGAGGGCTGAAGTTTTCCCATGCCTGTTTTAGGGACCTTAAAGTGGTGAGCCTCCTTCCGACATTGCCATTCTGGATAGAAAACAAATAACATAACATTGTTTGAGTCCACAGTGCTCTCTGAATGTAGGTGAACTACAACTCCAAAACTCAAGGTTAATGCCCACCAAACCCTTCCAGTATTTTCTGTTGGTCTATTTTGACATTGCTCCCCTTTTCAACCACATATCTGTGTGAGATGAGCTGCTCTAGCTTGACTGCGATAAAAAGTAAACACAGAGAGTGACTGACAGCTGTTGAGCAAGACCTTCATGTGTGTCTTTCTGCCATTCCTGCCAGGATATCTATGTTGTGTTCATCGAAACAGGCCCAGGTTTCACACTGAGTGTATAAATACATTTAAAAACATATTAACTATATGTATTACTGTGTTAGAGTGTCATTTTGTGTCATTTTGGTTGGTGGTGTGCCCCAGGATTTTGTACATTTAAAGAATGTGCTGCAGCTCAAAAAAGGTTGAAAAACACTGCCATAGAGCCTAGGACATCAGTCTCCAAAAAGACAATTTCCCCATTTTTGGAGTTGGAGAAGCGGCAAGGAACATTGAACTACATTCCAGTTCTGGTGGTGAAAGTGGAAGGAAGGCAGGCACGCAGTGGGTTGCCAGCTCCAATTAACCGGAGATGTATATTTACTCTGTAATGAAGCTATTAATTGGTTAATCACACTCCACCATCAACTTATGCTTTCAGGCTTAGCTGGCATCCTCATGTTGCCCACAGGGAACAATTCCGCCGCACCGGCCCAAGTGCCCTATCTCTCTAGTATGGGATCCCAGCAGAAGCAAAACATTGGCAGAGTCAAATTTCTATGCATACTTGTGGTTCTTCTCACCTAATAACACTATGCAATATGATTTTTGGTTGTAAATATCATTTCCTAATTTGTTCTATTACAAAAAAACGTGGGGAAAGTGTATTAAGCTGCAAAAACGTTGTTGACCTATAGGTTGAGAATCACTATGCTACACCACATTTTGCTCTAGTTTTTCAGTGACTATCTCATTGAGTCTCAACCAATTCAACATAATAATAATAATAACTAGCTGAGCCGTCCACACATTGCTATATGTGTGTTTCCTCCTTCCTTCTGTCTGTCCTTTGCCTCCTTCCTCCAGTTTATTCCTTCCTTCCTCTTCCTTACTTTCTTTCTCCCCCTTTACCCTTTCCTTCTTCCTTTTCCTTCCCTCTCTCCCCTTGCTTCTTTCCTCCATTCTCCCTCTTCCTTCCTTCCTTTCCTTCCTTCCTCTTCCTTCCTTTCTCCCCTTCACCCTTTCCTTCTCTTTCACTCCTTCCTTTTCCCTCCCTCTCTCCCCTTGCTTCTTTCCTCCATTCTTCCTTCCTTCCTTTCTCCCCCTTCACCCTTTCCTGCTCTCCTTCCCTCTCTCCCCTTGCTTCTTTCCTCCATTCTCCCTCTTCCTTCCTTCCCTTCCTCTTCCTTTCTCCCCTTCACCCTTTCCTTCTCTTTCTCCTTCCTTTTCCCTCCCTCTCTCCCCTTGCTTCTTTCCTCCATTCTCCCTCTTCCTTCCTCTTCCTTTCTTTCTCCCCTTCAACCCTTTCCTCCATTCTCCCTCCTCCTTCCTTCCTTTTCCTTCCTTTCTCCCCCAGTCTCCCTCCTCCTTCCTTCCTCCTTTTCCTTCCTTTCTCCCCCCTCACGCTTTCCTTTTCTCCTTCCTTTTCCCTCCCCTTCCTTCCATCACCAGGGAAGGGATCCGCTGCTGTCTCCGCCGCCGCCTTCTCTTGTCCCTGCCCTGCCGGGCCCATCCTGGGAAAGGCCTAGGCGGGGCCTGCGGGCGGCCTCTGAACAGGCGGGGCTGTGGGCGGCCTTCCTCGGCGCTGCTTCTTCCTCCTCGTCCGCCTCCTCGCCGCCACCGCCGGGGACTGGAAGGGCAGCGGGAGGAGCACGGCACGGGGCAGGAGCAGCAGCGAGGCCTGCCCGCCTTCTTCCCCTCCGTGCTCTTCCTTTCCCGCCCTGGGCAGCTGGGCCGCGCTCGGCGGGGATGTGGCGGCGACAACGGCCTCGCCCCCTTCCCGCGCTGCCAGGGCTTGGCCTGCTGTTCTGCCGCTGCGGCGAGCGTCCTCTGCCTGTTTCCCCCTCAGGCGGGGCGGGAGCGGAGGCTCTTGCTGTTTCTCTCTCCTCCTCCGCCTCCTCCTCGCTGGCTCAGCTGCCGCCATGGCCTTCCCCGCCCCCGTCTCAGCCTGCTCCTCCTTTCCCTCGTCTGCGTGTAGTAGGTGGTTTATTTCAGTTTGGGAGGGGGGAGGAGAAGAGATTAGGTGCCATGTTGTTGTCTGGCGCAGTGGGGTATGGGAATTGTAGTCCCAAACGGTTTTCGGTTTTTGTGTGTGTTGTCTTTGATTTGGGGGGTGTTAGCTGGCAACTTAACGAGTAGGGGTGTGAGTGTACAGTATGTGGGCTAGTTTTTTGTGTCTGCCTAGCGTGGTTTTGTTGCCTATATGCTTATAACCACGGATGTTTCATTTTTATATATATAGATAATAATGGTGTATGACAGGGTTGTATACTCTCACCCAACCTATTCTAGTTGTATGCAGAACACATCATGCGATGTGTGATGGACTTGATGAATACAAGGCTGGGGGTAAAATGGCTGGAAGAAACATTAAAATACCACAAGAGGGGGAGTTGCAATGTAACAATACACACAACGAGCACTCTTAGTACTTCAGTATCAAAAATCAAGTGTTGTATTATCATTTACATATAACATTTTACATATCATATACGTATAGAATATAAAGCGCCCGGGACGGGCTCGTACCCTTCAGAGGGTTAATATAGGTAAGTTCAAAAGGAGTGTATAGTCCGTAACAGAGTGGGTTTTCAATGAAAGGTTTGCGAAGGAGGTCCATTTGCTTCGGCCACTGGTCTGGTCATAGAAGTATGAATTTGCCTCTATGGCCTTGGTATGTATTTTATGATGTACTGAATATTGAATACTAACGTGTTTCCCCGAAAGTATGACACCCCCGATTGTAAGGCGTGCGGGGGTGTCAGAAAATCGGCTAATATAAGCCGTTACCCAATGTAAGCCGCCCGTACCTGGTCGCCACGCCCACGCCGCCGCAACCGCGCCCGCACACCTCCTTTTTTGCCAGGCCTCAAGGGAGGGGGAAGAGCCAGAAGCATGGCAAAGCGTGCTATGCGTCAGAGTGACGCGTCGTCACTTTGCCGCCCCGGCTCCCTTCTCCTCCTTTCCTTTCTCAAAGGGAGGGAGAAGGGAGCCTGGGGCGGCCAGAGCGACGATGCGTCAGAGTGACGCGTCGTCACTTTGCCGCCCCCCGGCTCCCTTCTCCCTCCTTTCCTTTCTCCAAAGGGAGGGAGAAAGGGAGCCTGAGGCGGCGGGCCAGAGCGACGATGCGTCAGAGTGGCCGCGTCGTCACTTTTGCCACGCCCGGCCCCCTCTCCCTCCTTTCCTTTCTCCAAAGGGAGGGAGAAGGGAGCCTGGGGCGGGCCAGAGCGACGATGCTTCAGAGTGACGCGTCGTCACTTTGCCACGCCCGGCTCCCTTCTCCCTCCTTTCCTTTCTCCAAAGGGAGGGAGAAGGAGCCTGAAGCGGGCCAGAAGCGACGATGCGTCAGAGTGACTTTGCCACGCCCCGGCTCCCTTCTCCCTCCTTTCCTTTCTCCAGAAGGCTGCGCCGCGGGAGGTGTGCAGCGGCGGCGGCGGCGCGTGGCGATGGGGTACGTCTTAGTTTATATAAGACGTACCCTGAAAGTAAGACGTAGGGGGACTTTTTGGGGGGAAAAGAAAGTAAGACGCTGTCTTTCGGGGAAACACGGTAGCAAATAATATGTATGCATTGTATTATAATTGTTACGGAGTTGCTTTTGAGTTGTATTCTACGTTATATTATTATGTCTTCTTTACAGAAAAAACGCAATTTGAATCATGGCCTTGAGAAAGACCCGCTGTGATTGGGTCGAAACGAGAGTTGGTGCCATCATGTATATATAGCCTCGTCGGCCTCTGATACTTGGACGGACTTAGCAAAACGGGAATGCCCCATATATTGTTGTGCCTTCACACATCTAAGCCGCCCAGCCCCTTGACTCCTCTCTGCAATTCGGCTCTTATCTTCGTCTCTTTGGAAGACGTCCACAGGCGTTTGGACTCAGTTTGATATCCCGGGACCTCCTTTGCAAACCTTTCCTTGAAAACCCACTCTGTTACGGACTATACACTCCTTTTGAACTTACCTATATTAACCCTCTGAAGGGTAGGAGCCCGTCCTGGGCGCTTTATATTCTATATGTATATGATATGTAAAATGTTATGTGTAAATGATAATATAACACTTGATTTTTGATACTGAAGTACTAAGAGTGCTCGTTGTGTGTATTGGAAGAAACATTAACCTTAGATATGCAGGTGATACGACTTCGATGTCCGAAAGCAAGGGGGAACTGAGGAGCCTTCTAACCAAGGTGAAAGAAGAAAGTGCAAAAGCTGGGTTGCAGTTAAAAGTAAAAAAAAACAATATCCTGGCAACAAGAATGATTGATAATTTATTGGCAAATAGAGGGAGAAAACGTGGAGGCCGTGACACACTTTGTATTTTATTTATTTATTTATTTATAAATTCGACTTGGTAGACCGCTCTCTCTGGAGCCCAGAGCGGTTTACAGCATAAAATCAATAAAAACATCAAAAACAGATAAAAGACGTATACCCAAAAGCCCCATTCCCCACAGTAACCCCGGCAAGCAATAATATGCAGAGGCAATACATGGCAGAACAGTGTGTTGGCAGCTGGCGAATAGGAGGCATCAGTTGGAACCAAATGCCTGCCTATATAACCAAGTCTTCACAGACTTGCGAAAAGGCCAGCAAGCCCCGTGGTGCTCGTATCTCCTCTGGTAGAGAATTCCAGAGGGGTCGGAGCGGCCACTGTAAATGCTCTCTGCCGGGTGCTCGACAGCCTACAGGTCTTAATACTGGGAACCTCTAGTAGATTAAGCCCCTCTGAGCGCAGTGATCTTCTGGGTTTGTATGGGGTAAGACGCTCCCTCAGGTACACTGGCCCCAAACCATGTAAGGCCTTGAAAGTTAGAACTAACACCTTGAAGGAGACCCGGAATTCAATAGGAAGCCAGTGCAGTGCGCGCAGGAGTGGGGTCACATGCGCAGATCTTGGGGCTCCCGACAGCAGGCGCGCTGCTGCGTTCTGCACCAGCTTAAGTTTCCGGATCGCCGACAAGGGTAGGCCAATGTACAGCGCATTACAGTAATCGAGCCTCGAGATGACCGTGGCTTGGATCACCGTGGCCAGGTCGCAGCGGGAGAGGTAGGGAGCCAGACGTTTCGCCTGCCGTAGATGGTAAAACGGACCAATCTGATCAAATAGTGAAGAGTAGACATCACACTGGCAACGAAGATCCGCATAGTTAAAGCAATAGTATTCCCCGTAGTAACCTATGGATGTGAGAACTGGAACATAGGGAAGGCTGAGTGAAGGAAGAGAGATGCTTTTGAACTGTTGGTGTTGGAGGAAAGTTCTGAGAGTGCCTTGGACCGCGAGAAGATCCAACCAGTCCATTCTCCAGGAAATAAAGCCCGACTGCTCACTGGAGGGAAGGATAGTAGAGGCAAAGTCAAAATACTTTGGCCACATCATGAGAAGACGATGTTGGGGGAAACGGAAGGAAAAAGGAAGAGGGGCCAACCAAAGGAAAGGGGGATGGATGGTATCCTCAACGTGACTGGCTTGACTGAAGGAGCTGCGGGTGGCCACAGCCAACACGGAGCTCTGGCATGGGCTGGTCCAGGAGGTCACAAAGTGTCTGAAGTGACTGAACAAATCTCCCGGCATTACTTCGCGAACGAAGATTCAGGAAGGACTCATCCTACGCTTTGTACAAGCGCATTGATGACTAAAAAGGCCAATCTGAGATAGGCAAGTTAGGCTGCAGAAAGTACAGCAGAAAGTCTCCTTGGGTGATGTTGTTTCCAAGTTGCAGTTCTTTCTGCGTTGTCATTTCTCTTCGAGACTCATTCAGCGTGTCTTCTCAAAAGAGGCCACAGCATCTCCATGCCGCCCTATGTGAGGCCAGGGTGGACCATTTTTGGTGATCAATCTGGCCGAGTCTGAGATGTTTCAGGGTGTCCTTCTATCTCTTTTTAGGGTCGCCTCTCTTGCGCTGACCTGTGGCAAGTTCACCATAGAGTAGTATCTTTGGGAGGCGGTGGTCCTTCATCCTAGAGACGTGCTCTGCCCAGCGCAGCTGTGTTCTCAATAGCATGGCCTCAATGCTGGTGATTCCTGCTTGCTCAAGGACAGCAACATTCGTCACATAGTCGGTCCAGTGTATATTCAGGATTGTGCGAAGATTGCGCTGATGAAAGTGTTTGAGGAGTCGTAGGTGTTGGCGATAGGTGACCCATAGCAGGGTGATCAGCTGGGGAATGGCTGGGTGTGAGAGCGGGCGGAGGCCTGCAGTCTCTGATTGCCTTCTGCTCTGATCTGCTGCGGCGGCGGCTGGGTCCGCTTTGCCATCCTCTGGGCTGGGGCCATTGGGCCATTCCATCTTGGGATCCTTCCTCTCTTGAGGATATCAGCCTTCTCCTTGGTTCGCACCTTACCTTCTTGAATTTTATTTTATTTTAGTGGTTTTTATTATTTTATAATAATTTTGTAATAATAATATAGTAATATAATAAATAATATGTTATATTATAATTTCAATATATTATAATGTCTATATATATACTATAATATAATAATTATGATATTAATACTAATAATATATGAATATTTCTTGATATGTTAATATTAATGATGTGTAATATATAGTAAATAAATAAATAATGTAGATTAGAATGTAGTTCAGCCTTTAGATGTGGCCCTCCATAATATTTTTTGGCTCTCGTGTGGCCCTTTGGAAAAAATAATTGCCCTCCCCTGGCCTAGAAAGAATGTGACTCGACACATCATTCGCCATCAAGAAATATGACGTCAACCGTCATGTCAGCAAACCCAGAAGCCTTTAAGTTTTGCACCCGGCTTCACTGCCTGTGTCTGTGGACCACAAAAGATAATTGAACAGCAAAATAAAATGGGAACAAAAACGACTATATATAAATACGTATATTCTTATTCTTCCTAACACTATGTGTTTTAATTCTTCGGCAAAGTTTGCTGGCCTCCTTGGAAGCAAAGAACTTTGTCTCCGTTGGGATTATTACTTAGCTGCAGTAATGAAAGAGAACTTGGGGCCCATTTCTTCCAGCCCAACCGGTGTCCCTTTAATGTCTTGCCAGGCTGCTTTCTTGCCAGCGACACAAAATGTAAATGTGGCATTTGAACGTATTAAAAGCAAGGAATTAAGAACACTTCCTTACGTTCGTTGCAGTTATTACAGATGGCACTTCATTTAAATCGGCTCTTTCCAACGTTTGGCCGAGTTCCTTGCAGCGCGGATCGCTTTGGGTCGCCTGGCTCCAAAGCTTTGCAAAACCGACCTGGGATTGTTTTAGGAAAGGATCCAAGCAAGAGTCCGGTTTCATTTATATCACAAAGGTCACTCTTCTGATGAATGCATTTTCAATTAAAGCCTCGCTTATCCAACATAAATGGGTTGGGAGAACGTTGGATAAGTGAAAATGTTGGATAATAGGGAATAAGGAAAAGCCTATTAAACATCAAATTATGATTCTGCAAATTCACTAAAACAACATGTTTTTCAACTAATCAACAGAAATAGCAGTTCAGTACATGGTAACATGTAGTGCGGGGGCAGGTCAATAAGTCTGTGACTTTTTGAATGAAACATTATTTTTCAACGTCGTCTCCTTTGAGCTCTATACACTTTGTTCAACGTTTCTCCAATTTTTTTTTATCCCTTCCAAACAATAAGATTTGTCAAGGTCATCAAAATAGGTATTTGTTTGTGAGATGATTCCATTGTTGGAGTCAAATCTCTTTCCGCCGAGCCATTTCTTCAGGTATGTAAACAAGAAATAGTCACTCAGGGCTAAATCCGGAGAATAGGGCGGATGAGAGAGCAATTTGTATCCCAATTCATGGATTGTTGCCATGGCAACTGCACATGCGTGCACCCTTGCATTGTCCTGGTGCAAAAGAACTTTTTTCTTGTCCAAATGCGGTCGTTTTTTTTCAAATCCGCATTAAATCGACCCATTAAGTTGGCATAATATTTGCCATTGATTGTTTTACCCTTTTGAAGGTAATCCATGTGGAATATACCCTCCGCAGTCTCCACCGGGGAAGGCCGCGCTTTCTTCCGTGGTAGCAGGGAGGCTCTGCCAGAGGACGAGGAGGCCTTTGCACTGCAGCCTTCGCACTGAACTGCATGGGGGGGGGGGGGTTTAAAGCGAAGGGGGCATGGCCAAAGAGGAGGGCCACGTGACCCCCTCCTAAAGGGGTTCACCGCCCCCCAAATTCCCCTGAGCCTCCCACCGCCCCCTTGGATCTGTGAAAGCCTCACCACCCACCAGGGGGTGGTACTGCCCACTTTGAGAATCAGTGGTCTAGTTCAGTTTTTCCCAACCTTTTTTGAGCCGCGGCACACTAAAAAAATCCGAGGCACACCACCAACCAAAATGACACAAAATGACACTGTAACACAGTAAAGAACGGCTGGGGGATGGTGGCCTGCTGGGAGTGCCGAAGCCGGGGGACGGGGCGGAGCCAGGCCGCACCATGCCCCGCTCCCTCCCCTCGGCTTCAGCTCTCCCACAGCTTCTCCAGCCTTGAGGTGGCAATGCCAAGCCAACGGTGGCAGAGACAGCACAATGCTGGCTTGGCACTGCCCCCTCAAGGCTGGCAAAGCTGTGGGAGCGCTGAAGCCGGGGGGGAGGGGGCGGAGCCAGGCCAAGCACCGCCCCTCCCCCAGCTTCAGCTCTCCCACAGCTTCTCCAGCCTTGAGGGGGCAGTGCGAGCGAGGGGCGGGAGTCATGGCCCACGTCCCCGGCGCTCCCATGACTCCCACCCCTCGCTCGCTGAAGCCACGCAGAGGAGGAGGAGCATGAGCGGTGGACGGGCTTCAGTGGGCAGGGCTCCTCCGCGCGGCTTCAGCGAGCGAGGGGTGAGAGTCGTGGCGGGAGTCATGGTGGATTGGAGGCTGGCTGGGGAAACGGCCGAAGGAGGCGGCGCCCCGGACCCTTCTTTTTCTTCGCCGCTGCCCAGCCCTTCCTCCTCCCCCAAGCAGCAGAAGTTCGGCAGGAGGAGGGGGGAAGGAAGGGGGGCAGAGAGCTTTTCTCACGGCACACCTGATAATTGCTCACGGCACACTGGTTGAGAAACACTGGTCTAGTTAATGGCTCACATGAGGCTGAGGTTGCTGACCATCAAAACAGAAACTTGGAGAATGTATATTTGTGAAACCTCTTTATTGATACTCAGTCCTTGACTGCCCAGAATTACCACCTTTTGTTTTAGGAGCTGCACACCTTTGTCTTTGGGAGCTCCTATCTTTGCTAACACAGAACTGGACAGTTGAGTTATTCAAAAGCTCATTATTGTTTATTTAGCATAGTCTCTGCAAATGATATCTTCTCATGGGAGACATCCCACCTGCTGGTTGGATCATCAGCCAGCCAATCCCAGGCTATCATTTCCCTGTGAAAGGGAATCCCTGCCTGGAAGTGGCGATGTCAACAGTGCTCTCAACTAATCGGGGCATAAGTCCAAACCAACCCCTCTTTCAGCCAATCAGAGAATTTTGAGTAGCTGTCAAAATGTTATGCCTGTACACTTTGAAGAATCTACTTGTACTTGAATATATCTCTGTAACTTGTCTTCAACCTGATTAGGGTTTCTCTGTCCCGGCCTATTCAGTTTTCTTTGCGCTCATCAGGCACAGAGCCTTTTATCCACAGTCAGGGGCGGATCTTAGTGGAGGCAAAGTAAGCGTGCCACGTGGCTAAGAGTGCATCTGGCCCCGGCCACCAGGTTCGGCACATCATGCTGCGCCATTGCTGCAGGCGCAAAATTATTTATGTATTAATGCAGTGGTTCTCAACCTTTCTAATGCCATGACCCCTAAATAAGGTTCCTCATGTTGTGGTAACCCCCAACCATATTTTTGTTGCTACTTCATAAATAATTTTGCGACTTATGAATTCTAACCCAAATATCTAATATGCAGGATGTATTTTCATTGTTACAAATTGAACATAATTAAAGCATGCCGCCGCCAGAGGGGACGGGCAGCCGCGGCCTGAGGGGTTGAAGAAGCGAGGCCTGCTCCCCGCGGAAGCCCTGGGTTCTCCTGCTCCCTCCGCAGTCTCCACTGGGGAAGGCCGCAGTCTCCGTGGTGGGGAGGCTCTGCCGGAGGGCGCAGAGGCCTTTGCACTGCAGACTTCGCACTGAACTGCGTTGGGGGGGGGGTTTAAAGCGAAGGGGGCGTGGCCAAAGAAGAGGGCCACGCGACCCCTCCTAAATGGCCAAGGGCGCATCCGGCCCCGGCCACCAGGTTCAGCACATCATGCTGCGCCACTGCTGTGGGCCTCGCGCGGGCAGGTGGCTCTGCCCAGCTGCAATATGTTCCCTGGCTTGTCCTTTTCGGCCTCTTGGGAGTGCGTTTAGCAACTCCCTCCACCAGAAGCACTCTGTTTTAAGAAACATTCACACATGCGCCATCAAGTCGGAGCGTTTCTGGTGGACCCAGGGGGCACTTTTTTTAGTGCCCCCTGGGTCTTCAGCGTGGCGATGATGGCGCATGCGCGCATGCCAGAGCACACATGCGCGCAAACAGCTAGTTTCACACATGCACTATTGGGACCAAGCGCTTCTGGTGGAGGGAGTTGCTAAACGAACTCCCAAGAGGCCGGAAAGGACAAGCCAGGGAACATTTTGCAGCCGGAGACGGGAGGCTCCGCCCCAGCTGCCAAATGTTCCCCCGTCCTTTTCATCCTCTTGGGAGTGCGTTTCGCTACTCCCTCCACCAGAAGCGCTTGGTCCCAATAGCGCATGCGTGAAACTAGCTGTTTGCGCGCATGTGTGCTCTGGCGTGCGCGCATGCGCCATCATCGCCACGCTGAAGACCCAGGGGGCACCAAAAAAAGGTTCACTTACTATTAATTTTTACCGTCTTGTCCACAGTCCTACTTATTCGCTTCAAAAGGATAGCCATTCCTCCTGCTGAAATTCATTGGATTGCATTGAGGAAGCTGTGGCTACACATCCCATCAGATTGCAAAACTGAGAAAGCGGGAGGGTATGTTTGAATCAATAGGCACAGTTTTCCTCTTTGATATTCCCATTCAGCGATATGATGCCAAACGGCGTGACTTCAAGAACAAATGGCTTGCCTTCCATGAGATTTGGCAGCAAGGAGCCGGATGAGAAACGTCGGCTCTCCAAACGGCAGGTTGGATGCGTTTTGCCTTTCCTGCTCTTCCAGATGCCTTTCCAAGATAGTTATCTCTTTCACAAAGGAAGGCACAGCTTGTCCTGACGCAATGAACATACATTTAATTTAGGGCTGCTTAATGGAGGATTAACACCTTCATTTGCATGTGTAATACAAGATGCTATCTGCTCTTTCTGGGCACAGGCTCTTGGGGTTTGTACAGGCACGGAAATGGGAAGCACAGAGCGGCGATCAATCAATACGACTTTAGAGTGCATCTGTTCTGTGGAATTAATGCACTTTGACCACTCTTTGACTCCACATGGAACCCTAGGTTTCATAGTTTGGTGAGGGACCGACTTAGAGAAGGCTAAAGACCTTGCAAAACTACATCTCCCAGGACTCCATAGCACTGTGCCATGGCAGTTCAAGGGATGTCAAACTGCATCCATCTTCGAAACTGGAAGAGCAAAACAAAGTTGGCTCTCCTTTCAACAAGACATCCTTTCAGCCCAAACTTTATATCGATTTATTTAACCCTTTTACTGCTATGTAATTTTAAATATTTGGATGTTTAATTGTATTTCAATGTTTATAGGATTTAGGTTCTAATTCACACCTTGCCATAGTTTTTAACATTAGCCAATTTGACGTTCCTTTGGTGTGTTTGTGTGTGTATGTGTGTATAGTTTTAACTATACATTTTTTAATTTTCTAAATTTAAATTTTCCCAAGAGTCATCTAGTCCAACTCCCTTCTTCCAGACAGAAGAGCACCATCAAAACTCTCCTGACAGATGGCCATCCAGCCTCTAAAACTAATTAATATACTTCCCCTATTATTATTACTACTGTTAATATTACTATTACTTACGGTCAAGTCAGATACGGCAATGCTCTCTCGGAGCCCTTTCTAATAACGAACGGAGTGAAACAAGGTTGTGTTCTTGCACCAACCCTATTTACAATCTTCTTCAGCATGATTCTCCAAAGGGCTATGACAGATCTCGAAGACGAAGATGGCATATATATATACGCTATTGTACTGATCAACTTAAGCAGACTGAGGGCTCGCACTAAGACTCTAAACCAGTGCTGTCCAACATCTAACCGGCCAAGGGCCGGATTCCAGGTCACGGATGACCTGGGGGGCCGCCTGGCCCCGGCCCCGCCCCCAGCTGCCGGGAAGCTTTGGGAGAGAGGGAGGAGCCACGCGGCACCCCCCTCCCTTCCAAGGCATCCTAGCCGCAGATGAAGCTGGCGGTTTCGCTGGCTTCAGCTGCTGCCAGGATCCCTTGCAAGGCACGGAGGCCCCGCCGGGGGACCCCCCTCTTGCAAGGGATCGCAGCAGCGGCTGAAGCCGGCGCTGGCTTCAGCCGCTGCCGGGATGCCTTGCAAGGGACGGAGGCCCCGCCGGGGGACCCCCCTCTCTTGCAAGGGATCGCAGCAGCGGCTGAAGCCGGCGCTGGCTTCAGCCGCTGCCGGGATGCCTTGCAAGGGACGGAGGCCCCGCCGGGGGACCCCCCCTCCCTTGCAAGGCATCGGCGCCGGCGAGAGAGGGAAGAAGAGGGCGGTGCAGGGAGGAGGAGCTAGCCCTCTTCCTCCTCCTTGTACCACCCCTTGTCCCTCTCTCACCGGCGCCGATGCAATTGGCGGTGCGGAGAGAGGGACGGAGGGGGCGGTGCAGGGAGGAGGAGCTGGCTCACTTCCTCCTCCCTGCCCCGCCTCCCCCTCCCCCCTCCCCCGGCCGCCATTTTTAAAAAAAATTAGAATTTTTTAAAAAAAATTAAAAATGGCAGCCGGGGAATCGCGGGCCGTGCCCAACAGGCTGGGGGCCGTGTACGCCCCCCGGGGCCGCCAGTTGGACAGCCCTGCTCTAAACTATCTAGTCCATGAGCTGCTTTTTGCTGACGATGCTGCCCTTGTCGCCCATTCAGAAGCAGCCCTGCAGCGCCTCACATCTTGCTTTGCAACAGCTGCAGAGCTGTTTGGGCTGGAAGTCAGCCTGAAGAAAACGGAAGTCCTCTACCAGCCCGCACCACAGGAAGAACACCACCATCCCCACGTCAGCATAGGCAAATCTGTGCTTAAGTCCATTCAGCAGTTCACCTACCTGGGAAGCATCATCTCTTCAGATGCCAAGATTGATAAAGAGATAGATCACAGATTAGCAAAGGCATAGAGTGCATTCTGAAGGCTTCACAAAAGAGTCTAGAGCAACAAGCACCTGAGGCAAAGCACCAAAATCAATGTGTACAGAGCTATCGTACTGTCTATTCTCCTCTATGGGTCTGAAACATGGGTCACCTATCGCCAACACCTACGACTTCTCGGACGCTTTCATCAGCCCTGTCTTCGCACAATCCTAAATATACACTGGACCGACTATGTGACGAATGTTGCTGTCCTTGAGCAAGCAGGGATCACCAGCATTGAGGCCATGCTATTGAGAACACAGCTGCGCTGGGCAGGGCACGTCTCTAGGATGGAGGACCACTGCCTCCCAAAGATACTACTCTATGGTGAACTCGCCATGGGTCATTGCAAGAGAGGCGCCCCAGAAAAGAGAGATAAGGACTCCCTGAAACAACATCTCAGGCTCGGCTAGATTGATCACCAACAATGGTCCACCCTGGCCTCACATCGGGTGGCATGGAGACGCACTATCCACAATGCTGCGGCCTCTTTCGAGAAGACACGCCGAACGGGTCTCTAAGAGAAACGAGAACACAGAAAGAACCGCAACTCGGAAACAACATCGCCCAAGGAGACTTTCTGCTGTGCTTTCTGCAACCAAACTTGCCTATCTCATATTGGCCTTTTTAGTCATCGACGCGCTTGTAGAAAGCGTGGGATGAGTCCTTCCTAAGAATCTTCGTTCGCGAAGTAATGCCGAGAGAGAGACTTACTTACTTACTGGAAGCCCCTGGTGACGCAGTGGGTTAAACTGCTGAGCTGCTGAACTTGCTGTCTGAAAGGTCGCCGGTTCAGATCCAGGAAGTGGGGTGAGCTTCCGCACCAGCAGTTCGAAAACATGCAAATGTGAGTAGATCAATAGGTGCCACTCCAGTGGGAAGGTAACGGTGAGCCATGCAGTCATGCTGGCCACATGGCCTTGGGGGTGTCTATGAACAATGCCAGCTCTTTGGTTTAGGAATGGAGATTAGCACCGACACCCAGATTCGGACATGACCGGACTTAATGTCAGGGGAAAACCTTACTTCCTTACTTACTAGAAGTATCCGTCAGTCCTCCTCTTTGCAGAATCAACCATACATTGGAACTCTGGCTCACTACTGCAATGGAGGGAAATATCTCTCCCTCTCCTGATTGGGGCTTCCTGATGCTGAGCAGAATTCTGGGAAATGTAGTTTAGGGCAGGCCCTTTAAAATTCTCCCTCTCCCAAGCTTCATTTTCCAGAATCCTGTGCTTTCTTTCCCAGCGAACTCTGCTTTTTCCCGGCTGCTTCCCTCTTGTAATGGCGAGAGGCTATTAATTTAAAGAAGAATGGGAGCCTTTTTGGCTGCTTGCCATGAACATGAAACTGACTTTGGGAGGTTTCCAAGGTTTTCAAAATTAAAGCAAAAAACAATTGGGTTCATTTCCATTCTTAAGTTTTAGGCGCGCGGGCCATGCCCACGTGTCAGATTTCACTTCAGAAGTACAGATTTTACTAATTTTAATACGACTTACAAAACTTCTGAAATTTTTACACAAGCCTAATCTGTATATATAATAAAAGTGAATGTTTGTATTTATGCGGAGGTGCGGGTATGCGGATATGTGCCGGCTTTCCGATTGGCTCCCAGCCTCCACATTCCAACGTTATGATTGGATGCCACTGAGGGCAAATTTGCATATGGTCACTGACTGGCCAGCCTCCAATATTCCAACATTCCGATGCAGCAGAGAGGGGATTGGTTGCCACTGTGGTGCAATTTGCATATGGTTATTGGTTGGCAAGTGTCCACATTCCAACATTCTCAAGTGGCAGAGAGGGAAAATAAAAGGGCCTCAGGCAGTCAGGAATGGTGGGAGTTTCAGTCCAAAACACCATGCGGCCCACAACAATGACAGAACAAGACCAAACTTGGCATACAGACCCCCCCCAAGACCCACTCTACATCCTGGTGCAGTTTGAGGGAGGAGGGACCATGGATGGTGTGACTTGCAGTACTTTAACTCACTTAGAGCACTGTGGCCCACACCAATGATGAATCAGGACCAAGCTCGGCACACAGAGGCCCAACAGCCCACTTTACAACCTGATGCAGGTTAGGGCAGGATGGGCCACAAATGATGGGATTTGCAGTACCTTTGTCTGATTCACTTCCCACAGAACATTGTAGCCCCTACAAATCACAGATCAGGCCCAAACTTGGCACACAGAACCCCCATGGCCCACTCTACATTCTGGTGCTGTTTGGAGGATGGACCATGGGATTCGCAGTACCTTCACTAACTTCCTGAGAGCAATGCGAGCCACTTAAATAACAGAAAGACCAACCTTGGCACACAATGCCTTCCTCAAATAACCTGGGCACCGCCAGGTTCCCAAGCTAGTAATATATATAGATGATGATGGTGAAGATAATGATGGTGGAGCTGTCCATGGTGCTGAAAAAAAGCCCAGCGTAATTAATACCAACCTCAAAGTTCGGGCTCAACTATGGAGCGGACTCACGGCCCCATCGAACTGAGAACCTTCCCAGTTGGCAATGCTTTCTCTCTCTGGGGATGATTCCTCAGCAGCATCAAAGGGCCTCATCAGATCCATGTCTGTAAAACCAAGAGCCGTGAATGTCCGGTGGGGACGCTATGTCTCCCGGCTACTTATCCCGGTTGCCATGCGACAGGCGGCGGATATTAGGGTTAATGACGGCGAAGCCCAAAGCCTGCTCAATGGGGCAAACCCTAAGCAGTTTGGACGTCAACGCAGCTAGGTCCGGGGAGCGTTTCAAGTCCGAAGGGCTTGCAGCGCTTGAGCGCACCGAGGCCCAATTAAGGGCCCCAGCCCACCCATCCGTCACTAACACTTGGGATCAAAACTGACATCTTCCTTTCTATGGGCCCCTTTGGGAACCCTCTTATTCAGGGCCAAAGAGGGGGCTTCGCAAGAAGAACCAACTTCAAACTTCGGGTTGTATCCTCCGCCTAACTTCTCCTCCGGAGAGATGCAAACACAAAAATGTTCTCCTTTAGAGAACAATAATAACACAATTTTTGTTCCTGGGTTATAAATGCCATTTCCCAATTGGTTCTATCATTAAAACATGGGGGGGAAATGTATTAAACTACACAAACTTTGTCTCTGCGGGTCATTTTTCAATGAATATCTCATCGTCGAATCTCAAACAATTCAACCTAGTTTGCCACAAAAAACCCCCAAAGTTTCTGGAGCAGAACAACTCCTTTCAAAGTAAGGATTGCACAATTAAATAGGAAATGACATTTTCAAACCATGTTGTTGTTACACTACTTTGTTTACCTTCTGCCTTTATTTCATGGGACTCGTAGGATACTTCATGGATGTCCTCATGTACTATTCCATGGCATCTCACGCACCGTTACATGATAAAGGCGCTTGGGGACCAAAATAAGCATTGAGATGCTAGGAATCCCCAACTTTCTAGCATTGCGTCAAGTTATCTCAACCTAGAAGGCTATTCTTTGCTGTATTTACCTGCCCTTGGCACAACTGAAGGTTTCAGGGTGCATGGGGGCCACATGGAGGGCCGGAGTGGAGTGTGTGAGCTGGGAGGGCGGGGTTCTCCCCAGTCCCCTCCTTGCCCTTTCCTCCCCTTCCTCTTCTCTTTCGGAGGCAGAAAGTAAAGGAAAGACAGGAAATGATTGGATTCCAAAAGGGTTGGCCTTGGTTAGGATGAGATAATGGATGGGAGGGAAAAAGTCTATCCATGAGACCAGGGGCGGTCTAAGGTAATTTTTAATGGTAAGCAAACATTATTTTGGCGCCCCGCCCCAAAACATTATTTTGCCCCCCCCCCCTCCGCGTATTCCCAGAAGCTCCTGTGCGCAGGTGCAGAAGCCTGTAAACACGGCACTCCCTATTCGGCACACCCCCCCTCCATGCATGCCCAGAAGCTCCTGTGCGCAGGCGCAGAAGCCTGTAAACACAGCACTCCCTATTCGGCACGTGGCCCCCCTCCGTGCATGCCCAGAAGCTCCTCTGCGCAGGCGCAGAAGCCTGTAAACACAGCACTCCCTATTCAGCACCGTGCCGACGGCATGCAGGGAGGTTTGCTACAGCGCAGTGTCGGATCGCACAAGGCCCAAAAGCGGAACATCGGCCGGACGCTGTCTGGTGAGCGGGGGAATGCGCCCTTTACCCAGATGGCGCCCCACGCAGCGGCGTCCTTTGCCTACCAGTAGGACCGCCCCTGCATGAGACCCCATATTGCCTGCTCCTGATATAGAATCCTAGAATTCTAGTGCTGTGAGAGACCCCCCAAGAGCCATCCAGTCTAACACTCCCCCCCCCCCCCCGCCATACAAGATGGCACAATCAAAGCACTCCCAATAGACAGGTTCCACTGAAAAGCCTCCTTCACACTATGAGGCAGCCTCTGCAACTCTCCACAGCTCTTACTTCTCAGAATGTTCTTCCTAACCTTTTCAGTCAAATCTCTTTCCTTGCCATTTGAACCCATGGCTCCCTTGTGCCCTGTCTCTCTTGGCTTTTCTTTGCGAATGTAGATTCAGGAAGGACTCATCCCACGCTTTCTACAAGCGTGTTGATGACTAAAAAGAGTCCAATCTCTGATAGGTAAGTTTGGTTGCAGAAAGCACAGCAGAAAGTCTCCTTGGGTGATGTTGTTTCCAAGTTGCGGTTCTTTCTGCGTTGTCGTTTCTCTTAGAGACCTGTTCGGCATGTCTTCTCGAAAGAGGCCGCAGCGTTGTGGATAGTGCGTCTCCATGCCTCCTGATATGAGGCCAGGGTGGACCATTGTTGGTGATCAATCTTTCCGAGCCTGAGATGTTGTTTCAGGGAGTCCTTATATCTCTTTTGGGGCTGCCTCTCTTGCACCGACACCACAGAGTAGTATCTTTGGGAGGCGGTGGTCCTCCATCCTAGAGACATGCCCTGCCCAGCGCAGCTGTGTTCTCAATAGCATGGCCTCAATGCTGGTGACCCCTGCTTGCTCAAGGACAGCAACATTCGTCACATAGTCAGTCCAGTGTAATTTGGGATTGTGCGAAGACAGCGTTGATGAAAGCGTTCGAGGAGTCGTAGGTGTTGGCGATAGGTGACCCATGTTTCAGACCCATAAAGGAGAACAGACAGTACGATAGCTCTGTACACACTGATTTTGGTGCTTTGCCTCAGGTGTTTGTTGCCCTGGTCTCTACAGCAGAAGAAAGTCAGTTTTCTACTCAATGGGACACCCTTTAAAACTTGAAACATGGTTCTCATGTTCCCTCTTCACCTTCTCTTCTCCCAGCTAAACATCCTCCAGGAGGAAAGGAGGAAGGAAAAAGAGAAGGAAGAGAAAGAAGAGAAGGGGGAGGGAGGGAGGAAAGGGAAAAGGTAGGAAACCATTGCCTTCACCCCCTTGTCAAGGAAGGAGGGCGTGAGGAGGAAGCAGAGAGAAGCCCCGCCCCTGGGACTGATGCCGGCACCGGGGGCAGGGCTTCCCTTCCTTCCTCCTCCTCGCGCGCACCCTCCTTCCTTGACTCAAGAAAGGAGGGCACGCCGCGAAGAGGAGGAAGCGGAGGGAAGCCCCACCCCGGGGCCGATGCCGGCACTGGGGACGGGGCTTCCCTTCCTCCTCCTCTCACGCGCCCTCCTTCCTTGACTCAAGAAAGGAGGGTGCGTTGTGAAGAGGAGGAGGTGGAGGGAAGCTCCGCCCCCGGGACCTAGGCTTCCCTTCCTCCTACTCGCGCCCCCTCCTTTCTTGACTCAAGAAAGAAGGGCACTCTGCGAAGAAGAGGAGGCAGAGGGAAGCCCCGGGGCCGATGCCGGCACTGGGGGCAGGGCTTCCCTTCCTCCTCGCGCGCTCTCTCCTTCCTTGACACGGCGGTGTGAGGAGGAGGTGGGGGGGTGCAGTAGAGGTTGGTTTGGGGGCGTAATTCCAAAGTGTGGCCTAGGGAGCCAAAAGGGGTTAATTTGGGCCTGAGCCCAAGGGGCCGCATCCGGACCCCGGGCCTGAGTTTGCCCATACCCAGTCTACACTGCGGAATTGATACAATTTGACACCACTTGAACACCATTTGGCACCACTTCCATAGCTCAAGGCGATGGAATTGTGAGACTTCTAGTCCCCTTCCTCACAGTTCTAGAAATCCACATTGCATTGGATTATGTGGCAATGTAAACTCAGATAATCTGGTTAAAGACCTTATAAAGCTTCAGCTTGTAACATTGAGCCACTGTAGTTAAAGTGTTGTCAAACTGCATTCATTCTTACAAAACATCCACTTGCAAAAGCTAAAAAGCAAAAGCATATTATTGGGAGATACTCAAATTGGGGGAAGCAATGCCCTAATTTCCTTTCTGGGTCCTAGACAGGGCCGTAGCCAGGATTTTGATTCGGGGGGGGGGGGCTGAGACAGGGTGGAAGAGGGTCTACCCTAGCATACCTTTTGTATTGTTATCCCAATAACCCTATTAATGTGGGATATAATGAGCATGGTGATCAGATCATGATATGAATAAACATAACAGTTTACATAATGTACCAGTACGGCCTGTGCGCGGACCACCCTGAGAGTGTCGGGGGGCTGAAGCCCCTTAGCCCCCGGCTACATGCCTGGGTCCAGTGTATATTTAGGATTGTGCGAAGACAGCGCTGATGAAAGCATTCGAGGAGTCGTAGGTGCTGGCGATCGGTGACCCATGTTTCAGACCCATAGAGGAGAATAGACAGTACGATAGCTCTGTACACACTGATTTGGTGCTTTGCCTCAGGTGTTTGTTGCTCCAGACTCTTTTGTGAAGCCTTCCAAATACACTCTATGCCTTTACTAATCTGTGATCTATCTCTTTGTCAATCTTGGCATCTGAAGGGTTCATGCTTCCCAGGTAGGTGAACTGCTGAACGGACTTAAGCACAGATTTGCCTATGCCCCGGCTACATGCCTGGTCCTAGATATATCACTGCCTAAATCCCATGGAAAACTGCAGCAAAATCAAAAGCATAGAGATGGTGGCGGGGTATACATAATGATTATTATTATTATTATTATTAGAGATTGCATGAGCTGCTCCTTTGTAAAATCCCATTGCAAAACCATCTCAAATACCTCTCTGTGGTTCACTCCCTCCCAAAATGTGGGACTGGCGCAAGAGATAAGGCCATCTTTCGGAGAGTGAAATGTGCCAAGTGCATCTCCGATGCTTTATTTTGCTCTTTGCCGCATCAATGGCAGGCGTTTGTCACGTCAATGGGCTGCGAAACCGTTCCAGCTCAGGCTGGAAAAGGGATATTTAGTGGGTTCTGTGAGTATCGAGCAGGGAATTTGGTTCCAGAACGTCCATAAAACGGAAGGGAAGGAGGGGTATTTGGGATGGAGGTTCCCTCCCCACCATGGGACATCCCTTTACAGCTTGTGATCCCCTCTCATTATGGAAGAAATAAGAGCGAGCGAAAAGGCACCATTGGCTTTGACCTAAATAATCCCCCTTCTGAGATCCTGCCTTGAAATCCAAGGGCGGTTGTTGTCGTCGTCTGTTTTTAGGTAGCAGAGGAAAGATTTAGTGCTCCGGGGGTTAGGAAAGGCTTCTTTGGAGGAAGCACAGGCCATGGGCCATTAAGCTTGGAAATGGGAGAGCATCTCCAGACTCCGGCGCACTTGAGAAACCCCAAAGGGCGCATGCAAATTCAAACTCGTTTCAGGCCGGATTTGGGAGCCATTAAAGAGTTTTCCTTCTATATACACAAATGTATATGTGTATGTATGTACATGCACGCTAGCACGTGGTACCCAGTGATGCTCGGGTTAGGTATTTCGCAATGCTATCAACTGTAAAAGGACTTTGTCTTTGTGGGACGGACATCCTGCAGCACATTATATCATATTATACAGCAGGGGTGCCCACACTTTTTCAGCATGCGAGCTACTTATATTAAAACCAAGTCAGAAAGATCTACCTACCTCCTCAAGGCTGGAGAGGGGAGGGGGTGGGGCTTGGCCAGAGAGGGTGGAGCCAGGCTGTGCCAAGCCCCACCCCCTCCCCTCTGACTTTTGAGCTCCCAGCAGCTTCTCCAGGCTTGAGGATGGCAGTGCAAAGCCAGTGGTGGCATAGCTAGCACAAGGCTGGCCCATCCTCAAACCTGGAGAAGCTGCCCCAGGGGGGATGGAGCCAGGTCATGCCAAGCCCCACCCCTCCCCTCTGGCTTTGTTGCTCCCAGCAGCTTCTCCAGGCTTGACGATGGCAATGCCAAACCAGTGGTGGCATAGCTAACACAAGGCTGGCTTGGCACTGCCATCCTCAAGCCTGGAGAAGCTGCTGGTAGAGCAGAAGCCACAGGGGCGGAGCCAGGCCGTGCCAAGCCCCACCTCCCTCTGGCTTTGGAGCTCCCAGCAGCTTCTCCAGGCTTGATGGCAATGCCAAGCCAGTGCTGCAAAGTTTTTAAAAATTCCAAAAAAAAGTGTGCATGCTCGTGGCGGCGGAAGCACCATCCACGGCCGCCCCGCGCCCCCCCTTTTGCTCTGCTCCCGACTCCTCCCTCGCTCGCTGCTCGCGCTGGCTCCGCCCCTCTTCCTTCAGTGAAGGAAGAGGGGCGGGACAGACGCTGACGCGAGAGAGGAGGGGCGGAGGGATGTCCTAGGCCCCCTCCTCGCTGCTTGCACCGGCCCCGCCCCTCTTCCTTCACTGAAGGAAGAGCAGTGGGACCGACGCTGACGCGAGCGAGGAGAGAGGACCCCCCCCCCAAAGCGGCCCCGACCCCCGCAAGTGCCCCCCGGGGCAGGGGCGGCGCTTCCAGAGTGTGGCCTAGAGCGCCACAATCGATTAATCCGGGCTTGGGATCAATAGAGAATGGTCAACATGAGAGAAGCCTCCCACAAGGATGGAAAACATCAAAACATCCGGGCAGCAACCCCTGGGCAACGTCCTTCCAGAAGGCCAATTCTCTGACATCTCTCACATTTTCTGTGTTTCTATGAACCAATTAGAAAATGACATTTATAACCCAGGAACAGAAATCATGTTATACGTTGTTGTTGTTGTTGTGGTTGTTGTTGTTAGAACCAATCCCTAGGCAAAAAGAACTTCCGTGCCCAATGTCCATGATGCCGAGTTAACTCCGCTTCCTGTTTTTGCAGATTGTTGGTTTTGCATCATAAAACCTCCTTGCACCCCATCATTCCTTTGGGTCTTATTCTGGTTCCTATGTCGGCAGCTCTGGACGGCTGAAATATTCCAAAGGGGAGGAAAGAGAAAATATACAGATCAATTTATAATGATTTCTCTGGGTTATTCAACTCTCAAAGAATGCAGAGGCTCCGTTCAATGGCATCCGAGCCTGGTTTCCTTCAAAATCCACTCTGCCTGGCAGCCATTCCCCCCTCCAGTGGGCCCTAGGGGAACGATGCGCCCCTTGCACAGGAATCGTAACCAAGTGTGCTGCTTGCGCATTCATTTGTGCCAAAGAGAGGCGTGTAATATCTATTTCCTGGCAAAGGCTTTCGCTGGCAGAAATATTAAAAATTAAATAGATATTTTTAATTACAAAACTGTGACTCAAGCACCGAAAGGGTTAAATGGATGCAATGACTCAGCGAAAGTTGTAGTTCTATATTAGCAGGTGTGGCTGTCGCTTAGCAGGCCTCAGTGTTAGTTCGCCTCAGTGCGAGAGAGCCCTCAGTGTTAGTTCGCCTCAGTGTGAGAGAGCCCTCAGTGTTAGTTTGCCTCAGTGTGAGAGAGCCCTCAGTGTTAGTTCGGCTCAGTGTGAGAGAGCCCTCAGTGTTAGTTCGCCTCAGTGTGAGAGAGCCCTCAGTGTTAGTTCGGCTCAGTGTGAGAGAGCCCTCAGTGTTAGGGTGCCTCAGTGTTAGAGAGCCCTCAGTGTTAGTTTGCCTCAGTGTGAGAGAGCCCTCAGTGTTAGTTCGCCTCAGTGTGAGAGAGCCCTCAGTGTTAGTTCGCCTCAGTGTGAGAGAGCCCTCAGTGTTAGTTCGCCTCAGTGTGAGTGAGCCCTCAGTGTTAGTTCACCTCAGTGTAAGAGAGCCCTTAGTGTTAGTTCGCCTCAGTGTGTGAGAGCCCTCAGTCTTAGTTCGCCTCAGTGTGAGAGAGCCCTCAGTCTTAGTTCGCCTCAGTGTGAGAGAGCCCTCAGTCTTAGTTCACCTCAGTGTGAGAGAGCCCTCAGTGTTAGTTCGCCTCAGTGTGAGAGAGCCCTCAGTGTTAGTTCGCCTTAGTGTCAGAGAGACCTCAGTGTTAGTTCGCCTCAGTGTGAAGAGAGCCCTCAGTGTGAGAAGGCCTCAGGACCCGTCAAGACAGTACCTTTATCCCAGGAACTTCCGCAGCAAACAGGGGAGTGGCCAGATGCCATTCACAGTAAATGTGGAAGCAATCACTACAAAAGGCAAAAAAACCCCGAGATTTGCAGGTGTGGGAATATCACGGTTTTGAGCTGAATACGCAGATCTTTTCATGTCTGCGTGTCCCTGAAATTGGAAATCACGGGATTTTTTTATCTGAGTTTGTTCCCAGGTTTTAGATGTGTGTTCCTGATGGGTCGGTTCCTAAAAAGAAGGTGACACTTGAGTAGAAGGCAAAAAACTTTGTGTGCCAGAAACTTCATAAAAGGTGTGGAGGGCACATTTTCTCCAGCCAGGACAAAGAACAAACATTTGCAGTGATTAGCCGCAAGAATTCCCTGCATATCTGCATATCCACATCTTGAGGGTTTAAAAAAAAAACAACAAAAAAATCCCACGGCGACCATCTTGGAAGCTTGTAAATCTCACAACAAAACAGAAATCCCAGGACCAACAGGTCTGTATGTGGATCTTTTCTGAAGACCTGGGACTTTTTTTGCTCCTGTTTAAAACCTGTGATTTAGTGCCATCTAGAAGTGCCCTCAGTGGGAGAAAGGCCTCAGTGTGAGGTAGGCCTCAGTGTTAGTAATCCTCGGTGTGAGTAGACTTGGTGTGAGAAGCTTCAGTGAGAGAAGCTCCAGGTTGAAGGACATCGTGTGTGAACCTCCAGTGTGAAGGCTGCTGCGTGTAAAAAGCTACTGGGTGAAGCTCCTGTGTAAGTTCAGTGTGTGAAGAGGCTCTGTGTCACGATCACGGATGTCGCGGGCCCCTTAATCACACACACAGAGACGTACTGAAGGCTAACTACTTTATTGAGTATAAAAACAGTTCCAAAGAGTGAATAGTCCAATAATAAGCAAGTGTTCAAAGGTGTTAAGCAAGTAGTCCAAAGTAACGTAGCAAATAAGCTGGAAGCGTGGCAAGGCTCCGCAATTCAATGCGAATCAGGAAACAGGGCAAGGTGCCGCAATCCACTGCGAATCAGGAAACAGGGCAAGGTGCCGCAAACCGCTGCGGCTCAAGAAACAAGGCAAATACAAGGCAAGGCTTGATGACCACTGCTGGCTTGTGGTCCCACTCCGCTTCGCGCCTATTCAGGAAAGACGTGGCCGGAGAACTGAGGATGCGTTCCCACGGACCCTATACTTAATCCGTCGGCCGAGGTCCGCGACGCTCTAGGCTCCTTCGTCTCCAATCTCTGCTCACGGACCTCGGTCGGTCTAGGACCCTCGACCAAGCCCTCCTGCTAGACTCGATGTCTCGTCTCCTATCGAAGGAGCGACCTTGCCTCTCGGCAGCTGTGTCGCTATCTTCCTGAGAACTTTCCTCCCTGGCACTTTCCCACTGGATTCATCCATGTTTACATTCTCGGGCTCCTGGGAATTCCTCCCCCCGGGGTGCTCATAACTCCCTTCGCTGCTTCCCATCTCCACCTGGTGATCAGAATCTACGCTGGGCCCAAAGCACATTTCATCCCATGCCAAGCTCTCTGTGGGAGATTGCGGCCCATCCGAAGGGCCCTGCGCTTCACCCCAGTCATCTAGCTCATCCTCCGAATCCACCTCTGCTGCTGCAGGCCCTAATGCTAAAGGAACCCCAGGACCTATTCCTTGCCCTCCAGGCACGAACGAGAACTGCTGTGCTACACTATCCCCCCCCCTCAGGGCTCCTCCGAGGCCGCCCTCGAGGTTTGGGTTTGTCAGGGTACTTGCGGTGAAAACGAGCCACAAGATCCGGAGCATGGACATCCCGAGCCCGGGTCCATGAACGTTCTTCCGGTCCCATCCCCTTCCAGTCAAGCAAATACTCCAGCTTCCGGTAGCGGATGCGAGCATCCAAGATGTCCTGGACCTCCAACTCCTCCTCGCCATCGCGCATCACAGGGGGAGGAGGCGGCTGCGTCACGTCAGGCCGCACCCCTTCGCTGGGGAGCAACGAACGATGAAACACCGGGTGGAGCTTCATGTCCGCTGGGAGTTGTAGTTTGAAGGAAACAGGCCCCACCTTCTCCAAAACTTTGTAGGGACCCAAAAATCTCGCGTCCAGCTTGCGGCTGGGTCGCTGCGTAGGCAAATTCTTGGTGGACAGCCAAACTTTATCCCCCACAAGGATGTCAGGACCCTCCTGGCGCCGCCGATCAGCCATCCGCTTGTAGTCAGCTTTCGCCTGGTCCAATTGAGTACGTAGCAAGTCTTGGAGTGCAGTGAGCTCTCGAAGCCAATCCTTAGCCTCGGAAACATCTCCGGAGGGGTCCACCGGCGGGTAGAACCGAGGGTGGTGTCCATAGTTAGCAAAGAAAGGAGTCTCTTTGATGGATTCCTGCGTCGCATTGTTGTAAGCAAACTCTGCCAGGGACAACAAGGACGCCCAATTGTTTTGCTGATAGTTGACATAGCAGCGCAGGTACTGCTCCAAGGTGGCATTGACCCGTTCGGTCTGGCCATCGGTCTGCGGGTGATGAGCCGTGGACATCCGCACATCAATCCCCAGCAACTTCTGGACAGCCTTCCAGAACTGGGAAGTGAATTGGGTGCCCCGGTCAGTCACCAGGCTCTGTGGAAGTCCATGCAGCCGAAACACATGTTGCACAAACATATCAGCAGTCTCTTTGGCAGTGGGCACCCCACACAGGGGATGAAGTGTCCCATCTTGGTGAAACAGTCCACCACGACCAGTATCGTGGTGAAGCCCTTGGACTTGGGGAGGTCGGTAATGAAATCGGCCGAAATCATCTTCCAAGGAGCAGAGGGGGTCGGAAGCGGCTGGAGCAAACCGGCCGGCTTGCCCCCCTGGTTCTTAGCCCGGTGACACACAGGGCAGGATCCCACATAGTCCTCCACATCCCTCCGCACTTTAAGCCACCAAAAGTCCCGTAGGACCAATTGCAAAGTCTTGAACAGCCCAAAATGGCCTGCGGCCCAGCTATCGTGGCAAAGCTTGAGAATGTCCGCCCGCTCGGGCCCAGGGGAGACAGACAGAGTCCCGGTGGTAAAGCACCCCGTTCTTTACCTGGAAAGGGGCTTGAGGCCCCTTGGTCAGCTGCTCCTGCACCCACGGATCGGTCCGCTGGCGAGCCTGGACACGAACACTCAATGGTCTCTTGTCACCAGGGGCTGGCGGAGCCACTGGAGGGTTGACAGGAAGCGCCCGAGCAGCCGCAAAGTTCTCCGCTTTAAGCAACCGGGCCTCGGACGGCCCGTCGCCCTCACGAACGCGTACTCCGGCTTTCGGGACAGCGCATCAGCTTGCTTGGTCTGCTTGGGGTCACATAGTGAATGCGGAATTGAATCGCTCAAAGAACAGGGACCATCTCTGTTGCCTCTGGTTCAATTTGCGCTGGGACTTCAGATGCTCCAAGTTCCGGTGGTCGGTGTGGACCTCCACCGGGAACTTGGCCCCTTCAAGCAGGTGTCTCCAGACCTCGAAAGCCACCTTGATGGCCAACAGTTCCTTCTCCCAAATGGTGTAGTTCTTTTCCGGAGCCGTCAGCTGCCGGGAATAGTAGGCACAGGGTAACAAGTCCGTCCCTGAGGCTGTAGCAGGATCGCTCCCACCGCCACATCTGAAGCATCGGCCTGGACGATGAACGGGGCGGGGGTTGGGGTGCTGCAAAAGCGGCTGAGTGGTGAACAGCTGCTTCAACTTGCGGAACCCCACATCCGCCTCCGGAGTCCACCGAACGGCACCTTTCCCCGCAAACACTGGGTGATCGGATCAGCCCACTTGGCAAAGTCAGGAATGAACTTTCTGTAGTAGTTGGCAAAGCCCAGGAATCTTTGAATGTCTTTCTTGCTAGCAGGGGGTGCCCAGTCGACCACGGCTTGGACCTTGGTGTCATCCATGGCAATGCCCGTAGGTGAGATACGGTAGCCCAGAAAGTCCACCTCACGCAAGTCAAAAGCACATTTCTCCAGCTTAGCATAGAGCCCGTGGGCCCTCAGTCTCTGGAGCACCTCCTTGACATGGCGATCATGGGTCGCCTGATCCGGAGAAAAAATCAGCAGGTCGTCTAGGTAGACCGCCAGATAGCGGTCCAAAAGGTCTCGGAAAATGTCATTCATGAAATGTTGGAAACAGGCAGGGGCGTTGCACAAACCGAATCCCATCACCAGGTATTCGAAACTGCCCCACTTGGTCTGGAAGGCCGTCTTCCATTCATCACCCTGGCGAATCCGGACAAGGTTGTAAGCCCCCCTCAGGTCCAGTTTAGTGAACACCTTAGCTCCCCGCATCCGCTCCAAGAGCTCGGGGATCAAGGGCAGGGGATAGCGGTTCCGGATCGTGATCTTGTTGAGTTCCCTGTAGTCATTGCAAAGCCGCAACTCCCCCGATGTCTTCTGGACGGCAAGAATCGGAGCCCCGGCCGGGGATTGGGAGGGCCGAATGAACCCCTTCCGCAGATTCTCATCCAGGAAATCTCGGAGGGCCTGTTGCTCTGGTTCCGAGAGAGGATAGAGTCGCCCCCGCGGGTTTGGGGCCCCCGGTTGCAGTTCAATAGCACAGTCATAGGGCCGGTGCGGAGGCAAGCGTTCGCCTCCTTTTCACTGAAGACATCCCAAACTCCGTCCTACTTCATGGGCAGGGTGGCCACATTCTCCACTTCCTGGGCCAGGCACGCCCGAGCCGTCATGCAGTGGCCCTGGCAATGGTCCGAAGAAAAAATTAGCTGCCTCTTGGCCCAGGAGATCTGGGGGTCGTGGAGCGCGAGCCACACAATGCCCAGGACAATGGGGAAATCTGGGAGCTTGGTCACAAGAAAAGAAATGTCCTCTTTATGGGAACTAGTCCACATCCTGGTAGGAGCTGTATACTGAGTTACAGCCCCCATTTTCAGAACTCTCCCATCGATAGTCTGGACACCCTTGGGCTCTTGGAGATCAAGAAATTGTAATCCCGCAGACTTGGCGTAGTCTGCATCGATGAAGTTGTTGGTCGCTCCCGAATCTATCATGGCATGGACCATCATCGGCCCCTTCTCGGGTGACCACAAACTGACCATTACAAGGAACAATTGTCCAGTCTTGGGTTCAGGGGGGAGGTTAGCGACGTCGGCCGAGTGAGCGAACCCTCTTACACCCGGCCGGTCCCTTCCCCCGCCGCCTGAAGGGCTTCTTCGGCCTCTGGGGCCCCTCCGAGGGCGGCAGAAGCCCGAGGAGTCCTTCCACGCGGTTTCTGGGGGCACTCCTTAGAAAAATGTCCAGCCCCCCCGCAGTACCAGCATAAGTTGAGGCGCTGACGCCGTGCCTTCTCCGCCTGGTCCACTTTGGGCCGAACTGTTCCCAACTGCATGGGCTCCGGGTCATCCGAGCCGGCCGGCACTGGCAATTGCCGGGGTTGAAACTGCCCAGCCCCTTCCTTCCGTGCCACCGGTTTCTCCATCACGCCCTTGTCCCACCGCCTCCTGGTCTGCAGTCCTGCTTCCATACGAAGGCTCAAGGTGATGGCGGCCTCCAGATCCTCGGGCCGGGGATGTTTCAACATCTCCTGTTGCAGTTCCGAAGGCAGCCCCGCAATGTAGTGATACCGCAACGCCGGCAGACCCCACTGCGTCTGGGAAGCCAGGACTCGAAAACGGGAGATGTACTGGGACAGGGATAGATCCTTGCTCGTCAGCCGAGCCAAATCCCTCTCGGCGAGTTCTTCATTGACAGGAGCCCCCCAAGTTGCCCTGATTGCATCTAGGAAAGCCCTCAGCGTGTTGGTATGGGGGGACTGCGCCCGGATCAACGCGGTGGCCCACGTTGCCGCTGTCCCTTCCATCAGGTTGTAAACAAAAACCACCCGGGCTCGATCGTTGGCGAACTCGTTGGGGCGTTGCTCCAAATAAAGTTCCACTTGGCAAACAAAAACCTCCACCTGGGCCGGATTACCACTAAAGCGGCCAGGTGGGCTCACCCCCGGGTGCCGTCCGGCCCGGGTCCGCAGCTCACCCAATTCTCGTTGCAACTCTTGCACTTGGACGTCGGTCAGGTTAGCCATGGCCACCACGGGCGTGGAGCGCTTCTTGCGGCGTCCCGAGCGGCGTCCCGTGGTGTGATAAGGGGTTCTTGAGTTCTCCGGCCAGCTGTCACGATCACGGACGTAGCGGGCCCCTTAATCACACACACAGAGACGTACTGAAGGCTAACTACTTTATTGAGTATAAAAACAGTTCCAAAGAGTAAATAGTCCAATAATAAGCAAGTGTTCAAAGGTGTTAAGCAAGTAGTCCAAAGTAACGTAGCAAATAAGCTGGAAGCGTGGCAAGGCTCCGCAATTCAATGCGAATCAGGAAACAGGGCAAGGTGCCGCAATCCACTGCGAATCAGGAAACAGGGCAAGGTGCCGCAAACCGCGCGGCTCAAGAAACAAGGCAAAAACAAGGCAAGGCTTGATGACCACTGCTGGCTTGTGGTCCCACTCCGCTCGCGCCTATTCAGGGAAGACGTGGCCGGAGAACTGAGGATGCGTTCCCACGGACCCTATACTTAATCCGTCGGCCGAGGTCCGCGACGCTCTAGGCTCCTTCGTCTCCAATCTCTGCTCACGGACCTCGGTCGGTCTAGGACCCTCGACCAAGCCCTCCTGCTAGACTCGATGTCTCGTCTCCTATCGAAGGAGCGACCTTGCCTCTCGGCAGCTGTGTCGCTATCTTCCTGAGAACTTTCCTCCCTGGCACTTTCCCACTCGGATTCATCCATGTTTACATTCTCGGGCTCCTGGGAATTCCTCCCACCGGGGTGCTCATAACTCCCTTCGCTGCTTCCCATCTCCACCTGGTGATCAGAATCTACGCTGGGCCCAAAGCACATTTCATCCCATGCCAGGCTCTCTGTGGGAGATTGCGGCCCATCCGAAGGGCCCTGCGCTTCACCCCAGTCATCTAGCTCATCCTCCGAATCCACCTCTGCTGCTGCAGGCCCTAATGCTAAAGGAACCCCAGGACCTATTCCTTGCCCTCCAGGCACGAACGGGAACTGCTGTGCTACACTCTGTGAGAGCAATGTTGTTTATCTACATGAGAAAGAAGCCCAGCGTGGAAGGAATTATTAACAAAAACTATATTTTTGTTATGGAAACTTTGTGCTTGTAAATAGTGCAACCATATTATTTTTACTACAAAGAAAAGAGTAACATTAGCAGGTGCGGATCACGCGATTGTGGCACCCTAGGCCACACTCTTGAAGCGCCGCCCCCTCTCCGGAGGGTGGGGCCGCTTGCGGAAGGCGGGGCCGCTTACTGGGGGCGGGGGCGCTTGCGGGGGCGCCCCCGCTGCTCACGGCGGCCCCGCCCCTCTTCCTTCACTGACTGAAGGAAGAGGGGCGGTGCCAGCGCGAGCAGCAGGGAGGGGGCAGCGCCAGGACTTCCCTCCGCCCTCTTCTGCCTCTAGCGGCAGGAGTGGGCGGAGGGAAGTCCTAGGCCCCCTCCCCGCTGCTCGCGCCGGCACCGCCCCTTTTCCTTCACTGACGGAAGGAAGAGGGGCGGTGCTGCCGCGAGCAGCAGAGAGGGGGCAGCGCTGGGACTTCCCTCCGTCCCCTCCTCTCTCGCATGTCAGGAGGGGGCAGAGGGAAGTCCTAGGCCCCCTCCCCTCTGCTCGCGCCGGCACCACCCCTCTTCCTTCACTGACTGAGTAGAGCAACTACTGTCAAAGTAAGGGCCGCACAATTAAACAGGAAATAACACTTTCAAATCAGGAACAGGACATTTTTCAAATGTTGTTACATAGTGTAGTTGTTGATGAATTAGGGCTGCGTCCACACTGAAGATTTAATGCACTAGTGTAGTGTTTTTCAACCTTTTTTGAGCCGCAGCACATTTTTTACATTTACAAAATCCTGGGGCACACCACCAACCAAAATGACACAAAATGACACTCTAACACAGTAATACATATAGCTAATATGTTTTTAAATGTATTTATACACTCAGTGTGAAACCTGGGCCTGTTTCGATGAACACAACATAGATATCCTGGCAGGAATGGCAGAAAGACACACACGAAGGTCTTGCTCAACAGCTGTCAGTCTCTCTGTGTGTTCAATATGCATCAATAAGGAAGGAAGGAAGGAAGGAAGGAAGGAAGGAAGGAAGGAAGGAAGGAAGGAAGGAAGGACCAAAGAGCAAAGAAAGGGAGGAAAGAAACAGAGAAGGAAGAAAGAAAAAGGGAAAGAAGGAAAAGAAAAAGAGGAAGGAAAGAGGGAGGGAAGGAGAGAAAGAGGGAGGGAAGGAAGGTAGGCCACAACAACGCATGGCTGGTTGTGGCCAACCCGCCACAGACATACATATATGTGTGTGTGTATATATATGTATATATATATATATGAATAATGGGAGTTATAGGCCAAAGCACCTGGAAGGAGGGCCCAAGTTGGCCCACGCCTGCCTTAAGTGAGCAAACCCTGTTAGTTTTCGGCCCCTGCTTAAAGGTGCCTCAACCCTGTGTCCCGAATGCCCCTTGACCGAGTGCTAGAGAATCACAGGAGTGGTAGTTTGACACCATCCTGAGCATCCCCAAACTACAAATCCCGGGATTCCCCAGCCTTGAGCCCTGGAAGACCAAGGGGTGCCTCACTGCATGAATGCTACGGTGTAGATCCGCCCCCAGGCAGCCGGGGGACCCGGGGAAGTCCCATCCCAGGATCTTCTCTCTCTCCGCGCGGCTCTTTCCGCCTGACGCAGTCCACGCCTTTGGGCTCAAACCCTTCCGAGGCCGAGGAAGGAGCGGAGGGGAGGAGGAAGCCCAAGAAGGCAAGTGGTGAGTCCAGCGGCACAAGGCTTCCCAAAAGGAGACTGTGTTTGCGGGACTCAGGCAAGGGATCGAGCCCTGGCTAGGGCTTCCCGGTAGGACAGGAGGGCTCTCTCTCTCTCTCTCTCTCTCTCTCTCTCTCTCTCTCTCTCTCTCTCTCTCCTATCTCCAATTTCCCACGGCACACCTGGTGATTGCTCACGGCACACTAGTGTGCTGCAGCACACTGGTTGGGAAACACTGCACTAATGCCATGACTCAGTGCTATGGAACCGTGGGAGCTGTAGTTTGATGATGCACCAGCTGTCTTTGACTCCTTGTCAAACTACATCTCTTGTGATTCCATAGCATTGAGCTTTGGCAGTTAAAGTGGTGCTGAACCGCATTCATTCTGCTATATAGATGCACTCAGAGTAATTCGTTTGGCTTGTATTCTTGCCTTTGGATTCGCTTATGGGAAACCTACCGCAGGTGAGAATATGGCCATCCATAGTTGGAAGTCAAAGCCATAAAAAAGGAAAACATGCTCAATGCTGATCAAATTCCGGGGCTGGCAGCCAAAGATTTCGATGGGTTCCCCTCCACCTTCTGACTCTCTCCTTTTAACAAAGGGCATCCCGGCCAAACCCAAATTGAGGAGATTTGCATAGGATCTGGAGGGAGTCCAGTTGGCACATCCCACCAGAAAGAAGTCATGCACCTGAAGGCAATGTTGCTACCTGGAGCCGCGCCATTGCACCGCTTACCTTGCCATCGTTGCCAATCCTTGGGGCGCCCCAAAATCCATACTGCCATGATTCAATACTATGGGAGTTGTAGTTTGGTGCAGCACCAGGTAACAACATTGCCTTAAGGTGCACGACTTCTTCCTGGTGGAATGTGCTCATTAGCAGAGGAGGCTTTGTGAAACTACTGTTCCCATAACTCTCATCGCCTTGAGCCAATGCAGTGTCAGTATCCATGCACTCGAAGATTGTGTTTACTTCAGGGTAAATGAACTTTATCCCACCACTTCAGCCGCTGTGGATTAAGGCTACAGAATGATGGGAGTTGTATTTTTGCAAGGCCTTTAACCTGCTCTGCCACTCCCAGGGTTCCACAGCATTGAGCCATGGAGGTTAAAGTGGTATCAAAATGTATTCATTCTGCAGTGTAGATGCGCCCTATTTTTGGAACACTGAAAAATCTTGGAGCATCGAGAAATGGTGTGAAACTGCATTTATTTTACACTGTAGATGCAGACCCTGATACCAATACATTGTTTGGTTCAGGTGAGATTCCTTTTTTCTTTCCTTCCTTCCTCCCTTCTTCCTTCTCTTCTTCTTTTCCCTTATTTTCTTTTTCTTCCTTCCTTCCTTCTTTTCTTCTTCCCTTCCTTCTTCCCTTCTTTCTCTTCCTTCCTTCCTTCCTTCCTTTCTCACTTTTTTCTCTTCCTTTCTTCCTCCCTTCTTCCTTCTCTTCTTCTTTCTCCTTCTTTTCTTTTTCTTCCTTCCTTCTTCCTTCCTTCTTCCCTTCTTTCTCTCCCTCCCTCCTTCCCTTCTTTTTCTCCCTCCCTCCCTCCCTTCTTTCTCTTCCTCCCTCCTTCCTTCTCTTCTTTCCCCTTCTTTTCTTTTTCTTCCTTCTTTCTTTTCTTCTTCCCTTCCTTCTTCCCTTCTTTCTCTTCCTCCCTCCCTCCCTTCTTTCTCTTCCTCCCTCCCTCCCTCCTTCCTTCTCGTCTTCTTTTCCCTTTCTTTTCTTTTCCTTTCTTCCTTCCTTCTTTTCTTCTTCACTTCCTTCTTCCCTTCCTTCCCCTCTTTCTCTTCCTTCCTTCCTTCCTTCCTTCTTTCTCTTCCTCCCTCCCTCCCTTCTTCCTTCTCTTCTTCTTTACCCTTCTTTTCTTTTTCTTCCTTCTTCTTTTCTTCTTCCCTTCCTTCTTCCTTCCTTTCTCTTCCTCCTTCCTTTCTTCCTTCTTCCTTCCTTTCTTTTCTTTTCCCTTCCTTCCTTCTTTTCCTTCCTCCTTCCTTCCTTCTTCTTTCCTTCTCTTCTTCCTTTTCCCTTTCTTTTATTTTCCTTCCTTCTCTTCTCTTTTCTTCTTTTTCTTCCTTCTTCCTTTCCCTTCCTTCTTCCTTCCTTTCTCTTCCTCCCTCCCTCCCTTCTTCCTTCTCTTCTTCTTTTCCCTTTCTTTTATTTTCCTTCCTTCCTTCTTTTCTTCTTCACTTCCTTCTTCCCTTCCTTCCTTCCTTCCTTCTTTCTCCTCCTCCCTCCCTTCTTCCTTCTCTTCTTCTTTACCCTTCTTTTCTTTTTCTTCCTTCTTTTCTTCTTCCCTTCTTTCTTCCCTTCTTTCTCTTCCTCCCTCCCTCTCTTCTTCCTTCTCTTCTTCTTTTCCCTTCTTTTCTTTTCCTTCCTTCCTTTGTTCCTTCTTTTCTTCTTCCTTTTCTTCTTCCATCTTCACTTCCTTCCCTTCTTTCCTTCCTCCCTCCCTTCTTTTCTTTCAAGACGCAAACCCTTTCAACTGCCATGTTTCCAAAATCACAGGCACATTGGTCTCCCATGAAAACTTTATCTGTAACTAAAAGCAATTGCTCAACTGCTCTGTCATTAAAAGCAATCTTCGCCCTCACCTTCCAGCCTTTTGCAGCCGGCCAAGTGGGCCTTTGGGTAGGAAGAATGGGACACAACAACCCCCATAAATCTCTCCTATATGTCAGTGCATTTGGGGCATCCTGCCTTTCTCCATCATGTGTCCTTCCTTCCTCCCTTCCTTGGAGAATCTCTGTCTGTCTGTCTGTCTCTCTCTCTCTCTCTCTCTCTCTCTGGAAAGCAAACAAGGGATCCCGACGCAGCTTGTTATATTAATTCTGTAATATGATTACTCCTCCCGGGGTCAGAGTTGAGCTCCAGTCCTCGAAGGGAACAAGAGGGCCCTTTCTTGGGCGATTTATTGCCTCTGGGCCTGGACAGAGCCACACAGAAAGTGGGCTTATTCTCTCCCAAGCCCTGTTTACGCAACAGGGCTTTTCCGCCGGAGGAGGGATGTCACTGCGGTTGCAGCATCATCTGAGCTGGAATAGAAAGCAACTGATTGCTAGTTGACCCAGAAGTCTGGGTGGCAAAACCAGTGTGGCAAAATAACAACAACAACGACATTTTCTTTTAATTGTGCAGTCCTTACTTTGAAAGTTGTTGTTCTACTCCTGAAACTTTGTTTCTGTGGCTGCCACAAATTCTGGCAGGGACCGACTTGATCAATCCTCTGTGATCCCAGTATAAAATATCCCAGTTTTCTCATTATGCTTTGGGCAAGTCACACTGTCTCGGCCTCGGGAGCCTCCAGGGCAAAACATTTCCGAACAAATCGTTCCAAGGAAACTATGAAATAAATGACTTGGAGACTCATGACAACGAATCTGTAGATCACAGACAATGTGGTTGCTGTTGCCCATATTTGGTCAAAAGATTTTTTAATTTTTTTTAAATTTATTTCTATTTATTATTATTATTTATTTTTATTTATTTTTTATTTTTATTTGTTTAGTTATTTTTTATTTTTTTATTTAATTTATTATTATTATTATTATTATTATTATTTTACTAGCTTGGGGACCTGGTCCTGCCCAGGTTATTTGAGAAAGACATTGTGTACCAAGTTTGGTCCTTATCAGTTGTTTATTTGGCTTGCAGTGGTCTCGGGAAGTGAGTGAAGGTACTTCAAGTCCCATAATCCATGGTCCATCCTCCTCCACATTGCACCAGGATGTAAAGTGGGTCATGGGGGCTCTGTGTGACAAGTTTGGTCCTGATTCGTCATTGGTGTGGGCCACAGTGCTCTAAGGAAGTGAATCAAAGTACTGCAAGCCCCTTCATCCATGGTCCATCCTCTCTTAAACTGCACCAGGATGTAGGGTGCATCTTGGGGGGGGGGTCTGTGTGCCAAGTTTGGTCTTGTTCTGTCATTGTTGGGGGCCTAGTCAGGAAAATCAAGTTGAGGAAGCCTAACAGTATCCCATGAGCTGAGGCCTAGTCAGGACAATCAAGTTAAGGAAGCCTTGCTGTCAATTTTGGGCCTGGTCTGTGATTTATAGGGGCTACAGTGTTGTTTGGGAAGTGAATCAGGTGAAGGTACTGCAAATCCCATCATTCGTGGCCCATCCTGCCCTAAACCACACCAGGTTGTAAAGTGGGTCATTTGGCCTCTGTGTGCCAAGTTTGGTCCTGATCAGTCATTGCTGTGGGCCGCAGTGACTGGCTGCCTGAGGCCTTTCCTTTTCCCTCTGTGTCACCTTAGAATGTTGGAATGTAGATGGCCAATCAGAGTCCTCTATGCAAATACCCCCTCGGTGGCAACCAATCCCCTCTGCCTAGTGCCTTAGAATGTTGGAGTTCTGAGGCTGGCCAATCAGAGTCCTTTATGCAAATAATCCCACAGTGGCAGCCAATCAGAAAGCTGGCACATATCCACACACACATACATACAAACAAACATTCTCTTTTATTATATATATATAGAGAGAGAGATTTTATTATTTTATTATTTTTATTTTTATTTTATATCTATTTTAAAGATATTTTGTGCTCCTATTTTTATAAGTTTTATACTAATTTATGCATTGCTTTTGATACAAAATAAAAGCTGGATTGTCAATGGAGCTGAACCACCAGTGAAAGTTCACTGAAAGCAAACTATCTATCTGTAAAATAAAATTAGATATCAGGACCCTCGGCCCCCAATGAAATCCCACCTGTCTTTTGGTGCAGAAGGCAGGAGCTAACTAGCTGTCAACACCAGCTTTATTATTCCCACATGCCTTCGAACAAAAATGCATATTGCTGTCTGCATTGATAGCTCGCTACTGAGCATGATTTGCTATAATACTTTATTTGGCCCGTTTCTTCCACTTTTGGTCTTCTTTTATATTGGGCACGCAATATTCTATCAGTTAGAGCAGTGTTTCCCAACCTTTTTTGAGCCGCGGCACACTTTTAACATTTAAAAAATCCGGGGGCACGCCACCAACCAAAATGACACAAAATGACCTCTAACACAGTAAAGAACGGCTGGGAGATGGTGGCCTGCTGGGAGCAGCTGCTGGGAGTGCCAAAGCCGGGGGAGAGGGAGGAGCCAGGCCATGCCATGCCCCACCCCCTCTCCCGGCTTCAGCTCTCCCACAGCTTCTCCAGCCTTGAGGGGACAGTGCCAAGCCAGCATTGTGCTGGCTCTGCCACCGCTGGGTTGGCACTGCCCCCTCAAGGCTGGAGAAGCTGCTGGGAGAGCTGAAGCCGGGGGAGGGGCATGGCGCAGCCTGGCTCCGCCCCGTCCCCAGGCTTCAGCTCTCCCACAACTTCTCCAATGCTGGCTTGGCACTGCCCCCTCAAGGCTGGAGAAGCCATGGGAGAGCTGAAGCCGGGGGAGGGGCATGGCGCAGCCTGGCTCTGCCCCCTCCCCAGGCTTCAGCTCTCCCACAACTTCTCCAGTTTTGAGGGGACAGTGCCAAGCCAGCATTGTGCTGGCTCTGCCACCGCTGGGTTGGCACTGCCCCCTCAAGGCTGGAGAAGCCATGGGAGAGCTGAAGCCGGGGGAGGGGCATGGCGCAGCCTGGCTCTGCTCCCTCCCCAGGCTTCAGCTCTCCCACAACTTCTCCAGTTTTGAGGGACAGTGCCAAGCCAGCTGGCCATGCTGGCTCTGCCACCGCATTGGAGGCCATGGCACTGCCCCCTCAAGGCTGAGGACTGGGAGACCGCTGGGTTGGCACTGCCCCCTCAAGGCTGGAGAAGCCATGGGAGAGCTGAAGCCTGGGAGGGGCATGGCTGCCCCTGCCCTCCCAGGCTTCAGCTCTCCCACAACTTCTCCAGTCTTGAGGGGACAGTGCCAAGCCAGCATTGTGCTGGCTCTGCCACCGCCAGCCCCTCAAGGCTGGAGAAGCCACGGGAGAGCTGAAGCCGGGGGAGGGGCATGCTGGCTCTGCCACCGCTTGGGTTGGCACTGCCCCCCCCAAGGCTGGAGAAGCCACGGGAGCTGAAGCCGGGGATGGGCATGGCGCAGCCTGGCTCTGCCCCCTCCCCAGGCTTCAGCTCTCCCACAACTTCTCCAGTCTTGAGGGGACAGTGCCAAGCCAGTATTGTGCTGGCTCTGCCACCGCTGGGTTGGCACTGCCCCCTCAAGGCTGGAGAAGCCACGGGAGAGCTGAAGCCGGGGGAGGGGCATGGCGCAGCCTGGCTCTGCCCCCTCCCCAGGCTTCAGCTCTCCCACAACTTCTCCAGTCTTGAGGGGACAGTGCCAAGCCAGCATTGTGCTGGCTCTGCCACCGCTGGGTTGGCACTGCCCCCTCAAGGCTCGAGAAGCCATGGGAGAGCTGAAGCTGGGGGAGGGGCATGGCGCAGCCTGGCTCTGCCCCCTCCCCAGGCTTCAGCTCTCCCACAACCTCTCCAGTCTTGAGGGACAGTGCCAAGCCAGCATTGTGCTGGCTCTGGCTCTCCCACAAGGCACTGCCCCCTCAAGTTTGGAGAAGCTGTGGGAGAGCTGAAGCCAGGGGGAGGGGCTTGGTGCAGCCTGGCTCCGACCCCTCCCCAGGCTTCAGCTCTCCCACAACTTCTCAGTCTTGAGGGGACAGTGCCAAGCCAGCATTGTGCTGGTTCCGCCACTGCTGGCTTGGCACTGCCCCCTCAAGGCTGGAGAAGCCATGGGAGAGCTGAAGCCGGGGGAGGGGCATGGCGCAGCCTGGCTCTCCCCCCTCCCCAGGCTTCAGCTCTCCCACAACTTCTCCAGTCTTGAGGGGACAGTGCCAAGCCAGCATTGTGCTGGCTCCGCCACTGCTGGCTTGGCACTGCCCCCTCAAGGCTAAAGAAACTGTGAGAGAGATGCTTTTGAATTGTGTTGGAGAAAAGTTATGGGAGTTAACAACTCCTTTCAAAGTAAGGATGGCACAATTGAATAGGAAATAACACTTAAAAACCAGGAGCATAACATTTTTCAAACTTTGTGACATCGTGTGACAGCAGAGAAAGCGCGGCATCCAATAAAAGGACAGACAGCTCAAAGCCTCCTGTCTCCCAAGAATGATGCTTTGTTCAATGCAAACATGACATCCGAATTAGGGATTATGGAAGGCTACGGAGCACAAGGTGCAGGGCTTAGTCCGTGAATGGAGGCCTGGTTTGCTAAGAACCAGATTGCAACACTTTCCGGCAAATCCGATTCTCCTGAATGCCTGGCGCAGTTTGTGGAGGATCTTATGAGAAGGCTTAGGGATTACAAGCCAAACAAGCCGGACTTTAGGTTTTTATTAACCCTCTGCCGCGACAGCAGATTCACCATCTAGAAAACAATGTTGTTGTTAGTCCATCGAACCATTACAGAGTTGGAAGGGACCACCAAGGGCCATCTAGTCCAGTGTTTCCCAACCAGTGTGCCGCGGCACACTAGTGTGCCGTGAGCAATCAGCAGGTGTGCCGTGGGAAATTGGCCCTCTTCCCCCTCCTAGCATCTCTTTCTCCCTCTTTCCCTCCCCAAAGATCCTCCCTGAGGCAAAGGAAGGGCTCCGGCGAATGCCGGAAGCTCCACGTCAGTGAATCGGGCAGTGAGCGAACCTGGGAGCATCGGGAGGCTGAACCATTCACAGGTTTCCAAGAAACAAATTGAGCCTCTCCGCTTGGAAATGTTTATTTATTTTTTTACTATTTTACTGGATTTTTTGAGAATTGCCTCCCCCCCCAAGGAATCGTTTATTACAGCTTCATGACATCCATAGTTATCTGGAAGCAAGTTTCACTCAGAGTGAAATTACACAAAGGTCTGGAGAACAAACCCTATGAGGAGCGGCTTGAAGAGCTGGGCATGTTTAGCCTGAAAAAGAGAAGGCTGAGAGAAGACATGATAGCCATGTATAAGTATGTGAGAGGAAGTCGTATATATGCTGTGTTCATCGAAACAGGCCCAGGTTTCACACTGAGGGTATAAATACATTTAAAAACATATTAGCTATATGTATTACTGTGTTAGAGTGCCATTTTGTGTCATTCTGGTTGGTGGTGTGCCCCAGGATTTTGTAAATGTAAAAAGTGTGCCGCGGCTCAAGAAAGGATGAAAAACACTGCTCTAAGTGATGGCTTTCCATGTGGTCAAACTACAAATATGCCATCCAGAAGAGAATTTTTGTGGATCGATGTGATGAAGAAGCCTACATTGCTACCTCTCCTTCTCTTCTTCTTCTCTTCCATGCGTTAGGAATACAGCAGAGGGCACTACAGGAGCACAAGCAGCCATCCTTTGCTCTGCAAAAGTTACGTTTTTCTCCTTTAGACTTGGTGGATCAGAGTCGGCAACCTTGAGGTCTATGGCAATAATAATATTATTATTAATAATAATTTATTTTTTATTTATTTATTTACGACATTTATATGCCGGCCTTCTCACCCCGGAGGGGACTCAGAGCGGCTTAGAAGTAAAATGTAAATACAATATATTATATTATTGCCATAGCACAATACTAATATTATATATGACATTATACTATAACATTAGTATAATTATTAGTAATATTACATGTAATCTAAATATATATAATTATAATATCATATTAGTAGTAGTAGTATTATATTGTATTACATTATGATATTATCAATATTATATGTGTATACAATATATTATTATTATTACTACTATTAATATTATTAGTGAGGAAAGCCAAAATCACGTGGGCGCCTTCTGCCAGCATAGGATACCTTTTCATACTCTGCTGGTGATGGAATAACTTCGATTATGTTTTAGCTCTGATTTTTTAAAATACTATATTTAATTCTGTTTTAATGTTTGCATATTTGTATATTTTGAATTGTATGCTAATGCTTCTATGTTAAGCCAGTTTTAGTCTCTGCCGGGAGAGATAATGCGGGGTATAAATAAATATTATAATAATAGTAAAAGGATTCAAAGCAGGCCCGGATTATCCATAAGGCCCCCCTAGGCCATGGACTAGGGGCGCAAGCCAGGGGGGGCGCAATTCACACGGACCCCCCAAAAAATAAAAATGTTGAAACAAAACCTCAACGTAACTCTCTCTTGGGGGAGGGCGGGGGGAGAGCGCTGCGAGGGGGTGGGGGAGGAGGGAATGGCGCCACCCCCGCCATTGTCCCTGCCCCCTTGTCAAGGAAGGAGGGCGCGAGGTGCGCCGCGAAGAGGAGGAGGCGGAGGGAAGCCTCGCCCCCGGGGCCAATGCCAGAACCGGGGACGGGGCTTCCTACTGCCGCCTCCTCCTTGTGCCCTCGGCCCTCCTTCCTTGACTCAAGAAAGGAGGGTGAGCCACAAAGAGGAGAGGTGGAGGGAAGCCCCGCCCCCGGGGCCGATGCCAGCTCCGGGCGGGGAAGCCCCACCCCGGGACCGATGCTGGCACTACCTCCTTCCTCCTCCTTGACTCAAGAAAGGAGGGCGCGCGGCGCCGCAAGGAGGAGGTGGGGGCGTGTGCGGTAGACGTTGGTTTGGGGGCGTAATTCCAAAGTGTGGCCTAGGGCGCCAAAAGGGGTTAAACCGGGCCTGATTCAAAGATTGAACTGCAAAGACTCTGGCACAAGCCAGTCAAGATGGTCCCAGTGGTGATCGACGCACTGGGGCAGCGCCTCTAGACCTTGGCCTGAACTTAAAAACAATCGGCGCTGACAAAATCACCATCTGTCAGCTGCAAAAGGCCACCCTACTGGGATCGGCACACATTATTCGCTGATACATCACACAGTCCTAGATATTTATTTATTCATTTATTTGTACATCAAACTTGTATACCACCACTCCCTGAAGGCCCGGAGCGGTTTACAACAGTTTGAGTCAGCACAACAGCAACATCAAACAACACAATACATAGTGGGGGGAGGAAAGGAGGGGTAGGGAAAGGGGAAGGAGAGTACAGGGCAAGAAGTCCAAGCGGTGATAACCAACTATTTGGGAAGTGTCCGATCTGTCAGTGTTTCCCAACCGGTGTGCCGCAGCATACTAGATTATCAGGTGTGCCGTGGGAAATTGGAAGCTCCAATAACCTTTCTTCTCCCTCCTGCCGAATACTTTTTCTTCTCCACTCGGGCTCCCTTCTTCCCAGCCTCGCTCTGCTTGCTTTGCCTCACTTTGCTCACGCTGCCGCTTCTGCCACCATTTTGATCCGAGGGGGCAGCATGAGTGTGCTCAGGAGGGGAGGGGGGAGGAAGGAAGACGTGACCTGTGCGGGCGCTACTGCGCAGACTCGCCTCACGAGCAGAGCAAAGCGAGGCTGGGAAGAAGGGAGTCAGAGTGGAGAAAGAAAAAGTAAATGTTCGGCAGGATAGGGAAGAAAGGGAGCGAAGTGGAAGGGGAGGAAGAGGTCTCTGTCAAAAGCTGGCATGGGCAAACTTGGACCTTCCAGGTGTTTTGGACTCCAACTCCCACCATTCCTAGCAGCCTCAGGCCCTTCCCCCCCCCAGCCACTTAAGCAGGTAAGGCTGTTAGGAATGGTGGGAGTTGAAGTCCAAAGCACCCAGAGGTACGTATAGTTAATATGTTTTTAATATATTTATACACTCAGTGTGAAACCTGGGCCTGTTTCGATGAACACAACATAGATATCCTGGCAGGAATGGCAGAAAGACACACACAAAGGTCTTGCTGGGAGTTATAGTTCACCCGAAATCAAAGAGCATTCTGAACTCCACCAATGATGGAATGGAATCAAACTTCCCACACAGAACTCCCATAACCAAGAGAAAATACTATAAGAGTTTGGTGGGCATTGACCTTGGGTTTTGGAGTTGTAGTTCACCTATATCCAGAGAGCACTGTGGACTGAAACAATGTTGGATCAGGACCAAACTTGGCATGAACACTCAATATGCCCAAATGTGAACACAGATGGAGTTTGGGGAAAATAGCGTGAGCGTGTTCAGGAAGGGAGGGGGGAGGGAGGAAGACGTGACCCATGCGGGCGCTACTGCGCAGACTCGCCCCAGAGCAAAGCGAGCAGAGCGAGGGTGGGAAGAAGGGAGCCCAAGGGGAGAAGAAAAAGTGTTCGGCAGGAGGGGGAAGAAAGGTTCCAATTTCCCACGGCACACCTGATGATTGCTCACGGCACACTAGTGTGCCACGGCACACTGGTTGGGAAACACTGCATTAAAGGAACGCTATGGCGACAGAAGATAGTGCAAGATGGCAATACACAAAGAAGAGCTGCAATTCACCCGGCCTCGAAAGCCTGCTGGAATAACAGAGTCTTGCATGCTTTCCGGAACGGAATGAGGCTCTGAATAGCACGGACGTCGGCGGGCAACACGTTCCAAAGTACTGGAGCAGCGATCGAGAAAGCCCGGCGACGGGTTGCAGACAGGCGATATGTCCTAGGACCAGGAATGACCAGGAGGTTTTGATCTTCGGAGCGTAGGGATCTGGTGGGATACTACGGGATAAGGCGGTCCTTTAGGTACACTGGCCCCAGACCATGTAACGCCTTAAAAGTCAAGACTAACACTTTGAAGGTAATCCGGCATTCAATAGGAAGTCAGTGCAGTTTGCGCAGGATTGGCATGATGTGACAACTCACCGATACCCCCGCAAGGAGTCGGGCTGCAGCGTTCTGCACCAGCTTAAGTTTCCGGATTACCGACAAAGGAAGGCCAATGTACAGAGCGTTACAGTAGTCTAGCCTCGAGATGACCGTGGCTTGGACCACTGTGGCCAGGTCATGCCGGGACAAGTAAGGGGCCAGCTTCCTCGCCTGGCGAAGATGGAAAAACGCCACTCTGCTGACGGTGGAGAGGGTCCACAGTCACCCCAAGGCTCTTAACGGATGACGACAGACACAGGCCCAGATTAACCCATTGTGGCGCCCTAGGCCACACTCCTGAAGCGCTGCCCCCGCTCCGGGGGGCGGGGCCGCTTGCGGGGGGGCCTTCCTCCTCACTGCTCGCGCCGGGCCTGCCCCTCTTCCTTCACTGACTGAAGGAAGAGGGGCGGGCCCGGCGCGAGCAGCGAGGAGGGGGCAGTGCCGCAGCGGGACTTCCCTCCGCCCCCTCCTCTCTCTTGCGTCAGGAGGGGGCGGAGGGAAGTCCTAGGCCCCCTCCTTGCTGCTCGCACCGGGCCTGCCCCTCTTCCTTCACTAACTGAAGAGAGAGGGGCGGGGATGGCGCGAGCAGCGAGGAGGGGGCGGCGCCGGACTTCCCTCCGCCCCCTCCTCTCTCGCGTCAGGACTGGAGGGGGCGGAGGGAAGTCCTAGGCCCCCTCCTCACTGCTCGCGCTGGGACCGGACCCGCCCCTCTTCCTTAAGTGAAGGAGGAGGGGCAGGGCCGGCGCAAGCAGCGAGGAGGGGGCGCTTCTGCCGCTGTGCGCATGCGCACTTTAAAAAAAATATAATTTTTTTTAATTTGGGGGGGGGCGAACCTGCTGCCCCCCCTATGGCTGCCACCCTAGGCCATGGCCTAGCGTGGCCTTATGGGTAATCCGGGCCTGGGCGGACATAGTGTCACGCTGTCCAGGGTCAGAAGCTGAACATCCCCACCGCCCAGATGGGCAAGCCACAGGATCTCCGTCTTAGCCGGATTCACCTTTAACCTACTGACTTGCAGCCATCCAGTAACAGCCTCAAGGCAGCGATGGAAATTATCGGGTACGGATTCGGGCCGGCCCTCCATCCTCAGAATGAGCTGAGTGTCATCAGCGTATTGGTGACACCCAAGCCCAAAGCTACGCACCAGCTGGGCAAGTGGTCGCATATAGATGTTAAATAACAGAGGGTAGAGAATTGCCCCCTGAGGGACCCCGCAATGGAACGGGGAACCCCCAGAGACAACCTCGCCCCTCCTCAGTCGCTGCAGCCGGTTCCGGAGAAAGGAGGACACCCATTTAAGGGCTGTCCCCCTCACCCCGGCCCCAGCTAGGCGGTGGGTCAATAGATCGTAATCGACAGTATCAAACGCTGCTGTGAGGTCCAATAGCACAAGCAGCGCCGTTCTAGTTTTACAAGGTCTTGAGTGCAAACGACAACTCCAAGGATTCCACAACACTGAGACACGGCATCAAATGGTATTAATTATATCTCATAGATCAGGCATGGGAAAACTTGGGCCCTCCCTCCAGGTGTTTTGGACGCCAACTCCCACCATTCCTAACACCCTCAGGCCTGAGGGCCCGAGTTTGCCCATGCCTGACAGAGATGCACTCCAAGTATCAGCTGAAAGCATGGATAGGTTCCAATGGGGAAACATATCTCGGGCAAAGGGTCACATCCATGCAGTTAATTCAGCGACTTTATTCACAGCAGAGAGGAAATTGATGTTGATTCTTTGGTACAAACAGGAAAAAAAAATCCCGTCGTATTTTTTTTATTCCAAAACAATGACTATATGGGAATCTGTCATTTCCCCCCTTTCAGTTGAATTGTATATTTTTGAACAAATGATTTCATCTATCCATTTATCTATCTATTAAACCATCCATCCATCCGTCATCTACAACAGTGTTTCCCAACCAGTGTGCCGGGGCACACTAGTGTGCCGCGAGCTATCATCAGGTGTGCCGTGGGAAATTGGAACCTCCGGGGGGAGTCTAGGGTGTTGAAGTATAAAAACCCTAAGAAACGTACCTCAATAAAGGCACAAAATTTCAAACACCCGCCTCCCTTTCCCCAAGTAGAGACCTCCTCTTGCCTCCTGGGGGTTCTGTGTCTGGAAGTTTGGCCCAGTTCTATCATTGGTGGGGTTCACAATGCTCTTTGATTGTAGGGGAAGTATAGATCCCAGCAACTACAAATCCCAAATGTCAAGGTCTATTTCCCCTGAACTCCATCTGCGTTAATATTTGGGCATATTGAGTATTCATGCCAAGTTTGGTCCTGATCCAACATTGTTTGAGTCCACAGTGCTCTCTGGATTTAGGTGAATTACAACTCCAAAACCCAAGGTCAATGCTCATCAAACTCTTATAGTATTTTCTCTTGGTTATGGGAGTTCTGTGTGGGAAGTTTGTGTCTTTCTGCCATTTCTGCCAGGATATCTATGTTGTGTTCATCGAAAGAGGCCCAGGTTTCACACTGAGTGTATAAATACATTTTAAAACATATTAACTATATGTATTACTGTGTTAGAGTTTCATTTTGTGTCATTTTGGTTGGTGGTGTGCCCCAGGATTTTGCAAATGTAAAAAGTGTGCCGCGGTTCAAAAAAGGTTGGGAAACACTGATCTACAATATCTATCTATTCATCCCTCCCTCCCTCCCTCCCTCAATCTTTTCAGTATCTATCCATCTATCTTATCTATGATCTATCTATCTATTCATCCATCCATCTTATCTACAGCAGTGTTTCACAACCTTTTTTTTTATTTGAATAGTTTTTTATTGAATAGTTTTACAATAGCATAATAAAAAAGAAACAGAAATAGTCCGAAAGAACAGTGCAAGAGAAGGAAAATGGGGGTTGTGACGGGAAGACAGTATCGAGGACAGTCACAACCTTTTTTGAGCCGCTGCACACTTTTTACATTTACCAAATCCCGGGGCACACCACCAACCAAAATGACACAAAGTGACACTCTAACACAGTAATACTTATAGTTAATATGTTTTTTAATGTATTTACACACTCAGTGTGAAACCTGGGCCTGTTTCGATGAACACCACATAGATATCCTGGCAGGAATGGCAGAAAGACACAAACTTCCCACACAGAACTCCCATAACCAAGAGAAAATACTATAAGAGTTTGGTGGGCATCGACCTTAGGTTTTGGAGTTGTAGTTTACCTATATCCAGAGAGCACTGTGGACTGAAACAATGTTGGATCAGGACCAAACTTGGCACGAATACTCAATATGCCCAAATGTGTACACAGATGGAGTTTGGGGAAAATAGACCTTGACATTTGGGAGTTACAGTTTCTGGGATTGATAGTTAACACACAATCAAAGAGCATCCTGAACTCTTGCAACAATGGAATTGAACCAATGATGGGAGTCGCAGTCCTCAATCCCTGGTTTAAATGGCTGAAGGATATCAGGCCTTGCAATCATAAAGACACTTCTAAATAGAGGGGGTGGGGAACAAACCCTGCCGAGTTTCGGCTTGTGGAAAGAATGACTTCAGGTGTTTACAACTTGGAACTCCTGCAGAAATGGTGAGCATTAAGAACATAAGAAATAGAAGGAGATGCTGTCCAGGTTTCCCTTGGCTTCAAGGTGGTTCCTCATAGTAGTTTTGCAAAAAAAAAGGCGAAAAGAAAGAAGAGCGTCAGAAAAAGAGAGTGGGGAAATAAGGACTTTCAATATATATTTAAAGCATGGGATTCCTGCAGTGAAGTCTTCAGCCTGAACAACGTGGAATGCATCCCTTTTGTAAGCACTATTGGCACATATACTGTATATACCAAGACGGCATATATATATGCTATCGTACTGATGGTAGCTTGTTCAACTTAAGCCACCTGAGGGCTCGCACTAAGACTCTAAACCAGGGGTGCTCACACTTTTTCAGCATGGGAGCTACTGATTAAAAAACCAAGTCCCAAAGATCACCTACCCAGAAATGTAAAATGTATAACTATTTTCTTATTTATTTATTTATATTTATTATTCATTTTTATGTACCGCTCCTTCCAGCAGGCTCGGGGCAGTTTACATAAAATGAAGTTATAAAACGTCAACATTTCAATTTAATAACAACAATATAAAACAGAGCATAAAAATATATCCAGCCACCCCATTTCTCCCACACTGCCATATTACCACACATATTATCAGCCAGAAAGTAAGAAGAGAGGCTTTTGAACTGCAAGGCCACTTAATACTCAGCAAGGTAAACAAAGGGGCATGCAAAAATACATCCAACCACCCCATTTCTCCCACACTGCCATATTCCCCAACATATATTTCTCAAGGAACAAAGCAAGCAGAGAGGCTTTGGAGCTAAAAGGCCATTTTTAAACATAAAAAATAAACAAAGAGACATGCCACAGAACAATCAAGCACCCACCCCAAAGTAAAAAGACCGACCTTTGAGATGCGGTAAGGAAATGACCCCAAAGCGTCCTTCTCCTCCATCGTTGCTACTATTTCCACTCCGACAGCATGCGTGCCACCTCCAAGAGCTCACGAGAAGTCCGAGGGGCAGAATGGCCGCTTCTGCGCATGTGCGCGGGGCCAGCCATACATTGCGTCATCCAGGCCCGCCCCCTTTGGTCTCCTACAACTCTGAGTGGCTGGAGAAGGACGGAGGGAGGACGAGGAATCCAAAAGAGGGGGCCCATTCTGCCTCTTGGGCTCTGGAGCTTTTGGAGGCGGCGTGGGAGCAGGGAGCGGGGAGGAGCAACGACGGAGGACTTCTTTGCAGCGTGCAGGGGTGCGTGAAGAGGACCAACAGCAAAAAACCTGGTCAGGGGCCTGAAGATCACCAGGATGAGGTCTGAAGATCACCCTGGTGATCCCGATCACCATTCTGAGCACCCCTGGCCTAAACTATCTAGTCTGTGAGCTGCTTTTTGCTGACGATGCTGCCCTTGTCGCCCATTCAGAAGCAGCCCTGCAGCGCCTCACATCCTGCTTTGCAACAGCTGCAGAGCTGTTTGGGCTGGAAGTCAGCCTGAAGGAAACGAAAGTCGTCTACCAGCCCGCACCACAGGAAGAACACCACCATCCCCAAATCAGCATAGGCACATCTGTGCTTAAGTCCGTTCAGCAGTTCACCTACCTGGGAAGCATCATCTCTTCAGTCGCCAAGATTGACAAAGAGATAGATCACAGATTAGCAAAGGCATAGAGTGCATTCGGAAGGCTTCACACAAGAGTCTGGAGCAACAAGCAGCTGAGGCAAAGCACCAAAATTAGTGTGTACAGAGCTATCGTACTCTCTATCCTCCTCTATGGGTCTGAAACATGGGTCACCTATCGCCAACACCTACGACTCCTCAAACGCTTTCATCAGCGCTGTCTTCGCACAATCCTAAATATACACTGGACCGACTATGTGACTAATGTTGCTGTCCTTGAGCAAGCAGGGATCACCAGCATTGAGGCCATGCTATTGAGAACACAGCTGCGCTGGGCAGGGCACAAGGTCTCTAGGATGGAGGATCACCGCCTCCCAAAGATACTACTCTATGGTGTCGGCGCAAGAGAGGCACCCCCAAAAAGAGATATAAGGACTCCCTGAAACAACATCTCAGGCTCGACCAGATTGATCACCAACAATGGTCCACCCTGGCCTCACATTGGGAGGCATGGAGACGCACTATCCACAATGCTGCGGCCTCTTTCGAGAAGACACGCCGAATGGGTCTCGAAGAGAAACGACAACGCAGAAGGAATGGCTACTTGGAAACAACATCACCCAAGGAGACCTTTTGCTGTGCTTTCTGCAACCAAACTTGCCTATCTCGGATTGGCCTTTTTAGTCATCAACACGCTTGTAAAAAGCGTGGGATGAGTCCTTCCTAAGAATCTTCGTTTGCGAAGTAATGCCGAGAGAGAGATTGGCACATGATCTGAGGATGCATCTGCACTGCCAAATTAATGCAGTTTGACACCCCTTGAACTCCGGGCGTCCCCTGGGCAACGTCCTTGCAGACAGCCAATTCTCTCACACCAGAAGTGACTTGCAGTTTCTCAAGTCACTCCTCACACACACACATACACGTACCACAAAGCATACTACAAAGTATAGATCCAAGTACTATAAATCCCAGGACCCCACATGGCTTTGAAAGGGTGTGCCTACGATGTGCATCGCTTGAACTGCTACAGCTATAGAATCATAGGATTTGTGGTTTTGCAAGGCCTCCAACCTTCCCAGCCCGTGAGTTCTGGCGCTTCCCAAATCCCAGTGAAAATGTCGCCAAACTGCATCTATTCCGTCATGTAGATGCACTCTCAACCCTACACAACACGAAGGAGTGCTGGGACCAGCAGCCTGCATAGCCAGATGCAATTTCGGTCTCCCAGATCAAGTGCCATCTTGCCCAAGCTTTTCGGTGTCATAACACAGGCGCCCCTGCTGACCGCATCTCCTGCAAATTGTAGGTGTGTTTAGCAGGTTTAATTATGACATCATATCATATATAGAGAGAGAGAGGAGGAGGAGGGGAGGGAGTCCCTGACTTACAAACATCCGACTTACAAATGACTCATAGTTAAGAACAGGGCTGAGACAACAGGAAGTGGGTGAAATCGATCCCTAATCAGGGAAATCCACTCCTGAAAAAGTAGCTTATTATCAATAAGGTGCCTTCGCTGAAGATTTATCTTCAGTCCTTGTTTCAAAATGCCAATTACCGTATATACTGGCGTATAAGCCGACCCGGATATAAGCCAAGGCACCCAATTTTATCACAAAAAATTTGGAAAACTGATTGACTCGAATAGAAGCCGAGGGTGGGAAATGCAGCTGCTATGGGTAAATTTCAAAATAAAAATAGATACCAATAAAATTACATTAATTGAGACATCAGGAGGCACCAGGAATGTGGCGCAATTGGCTGGGAGTCAGCTGCATAAGATCTCTAGTGACCAGAGGGTAATGAGTTCGAGGCATGCCCGGGTCAGGGTAAGCTCTCGACCAACTGTGTAGCTCGTTGTCTGTCTATATATGTTGTATGTCTATGGCATTGAATGTTTGCCTGTATATGTGCATTGTGATCCGCCCCTAGTCCCCTGCGGGGTGAGAAGGGTGGAATATAAATATAAATAATGCAAATAAATAAATAAATAAATGTTTTTGAATATTTACATAAAACTGAAGTTTAAGATAAGACTCCCCAACTCTGATTAAACCATTATTCTAACCCAGTGTTTCCCAACCAGTGTGCCGGGGCACAGTAGTGTGCCGTGAGCGATCATCAGGTGTGCCGTGGGAAATTGGAACCCACAATACCCTTACTTATTAAAGGAGCGCCGCTACGTCACAGTACAAAATGCACAATTAATCGTAAATAATCATACGCAAAAAACACATTCAAAGTACCCAATCCTGCTGGAGGAAATCAAAAGTCTTACATAAGGTAGTTCGGCGGCGTCGCCACAGAGAGCGGAGGAGTTGCAAACCAGGAAGTAGCGAGTTCACTGAGCGCTCCTCTACGGAAAACTCACGATATTTGATGAAATCATGGAAGTGAGTGCAAAAAACAAAGTGTATCCTCACGATGTTATCCAATGTCAGTTCCAGGATCCGCACAATAAGACAATTTAAAGAAGCAGCACCTGTCACAATCACGGACTTACCGGCCCCTTAAACACACACACGGAGACGTACTAGAGGCTAACTACTTTATTGAGTATAATAAAAGCTTAAAAGAATATAGTCCAATATGAAAAGAGTGTCCAAAAGAGTATCCAAAAGGCTTTGAGTAACAATGTCCAAAAACGTAGTAAATAGTCCAAAGCTTAGCAAGGCTTCGCAATCCAATGCGGATCAGGAACCAAACAAGGCTTCGCAACCAATGCGAATCAGGAACAAAACAAGGCTTCGCAACCAATGCGAATCGGGAACAGGAAAGGCAATGCAAGGCAAGACTTGGTAACCACAACTTGTGGTCCTACTCCGTTTCGCCAGTCCAGGTACGACGTGGCCGGAGAACTGAGGATGCGTTCCCACGGATCCTGTACTTAATCCTTCGGCCGAGGTCCTCGGCGCTCTAGGCTTCTTCGTCTCAATCCTGCTGACGGACCTCGGACGATCTAGGGCTCGGGACCAATCCCTCCTCCTAGACTCTATGTTCCGTCTCCTATCGAAAGTTCGACCTTGCCTCTCAGCAGCTGTGTCGCTATCTTCCTGAGTGCTTTCCTCCCTAGCACTTTCCCATTCGGCTTCTTCCATGTTTACACTTTCAAGCTCTTGGGAATTCCTCCCCCCCGGGTGTTCATAGCTCCCTTCGCTGCTTCCCATCTCCACCTGGTGATCGGAATCTATGCTGGGCCCAAACATCATCTCATCCCATGCCAAGCTCTCTGTAGGCGACTGAGGCCCATCCGAAGGGCCCTGTGCTTCACCCCAGTCATCTAGCTCATCCTCTGAATCCACATCTGCTGCTGCAGGCCCTAATGCTAATGGCACCCCGGGACCCGTTCCCTGCCCTCCAGGCACAAACGAGAACTGCTGTGCTACAGCACCATAATCATAGCGACAACGTAGAAAATCACGTAGATCAGGGGTGCTCATTAGGTAGCTCGGGAGCTACTAGTAGATCTTCGGCCCTCTTCCAGGTGATCTTCGGGCCTCACCAGCCGGATGGGGCGCTCCTGCCATGGGCGCGCACACCCTGTGCGCACGCGCGCTCCTGCTGCTGGCTTCCGCTCTCACGGTGCTTCTTTCGCCTGCGGGGCATTGCAGGAAGAAGGAAGCACGAAGCGGGGCCTCTGGCGGGAGCGCCCTGCCTCTCTCTCGTCCAGAAGCAGCTGTGCAGCCTCTGTTGCCGGCGAGACAGGCAGGGCGGAGCGCTCCCTCTGGATGCCCCGCCTCGTGCTTTCTCCTTTCGGCAATGCCCCACAGGCGGAAGAAGCGCTGCACGGGCGGAAAGCAGCAGCAGGAGCACGTGCGGTGGCAAGAGCGCGCGGCAGCGGGAGCGCGCGGGAGCACACGGCGGCAGGGGCAGGTAGATCTTTTGGACTTGGTTGCTTTAAGAGTAGCTCGCATGCTGAAAAAGTGTGAGCACCCCTGACGTAGATACTCACATATATTCAAACCACCAGAGGCTGAACATAGATGTGGCGATGGAATTGAAAGCTGTCATGGGCAAACTTGGACCTTCCGGATGTTTTAGACTCCAACTCCCACCATTCCTAGCAGCCTCAGGCCCTTTTCCTTTCTCCCCCTCAGCCACTTAAGCAGGGAAGGGCCTCAGGCTGTTAGGAATGGTGGGAGTTGGAGTCCAAAGCACCCAGAGGGCCGAAGTATTCCCATGACTGACAGCTGTTGAGCAAGACCTTTGTGTGTGTCTTTCTGCCATTCCTGCCAGGATATCTATGTTGTGTTCATCAAAACAGGCCCAGGTTTCACACTGAGTGTATGAATACATTTTAAAACATTAACTATATGTATTACTGTGTTAGGGTGTCATTTTGTGTCATTTTGGTTGGTGGTGTGCCCCAGGATTTTGTAAATGTAAAAAATGTGCCACGGCTCAAAAAAGGTTGGAAAACACTGTTCTAACCTTCTTCAAAGTAAATGTGCTTAAGTATCTTTCCAATAATAATAGAGAGGAAGATCATAAATGTTATAAAAATAATAATAATAGAGTAAAATAAGGGAAACATAATAATAGCAATAATAATAGAGTAAAATAATAAATGTAATATTGACAACAATAATAATAGAGTAAAATAATAAATGTAATCATAATAAATAGAGTAAATAATAAATGAATAATAATAATAACAACAGAGTAAAATAATAAATAAACTTGACTCGAGTATAAGCCGAGGCGGACTTTTTCAGCCTACAAAAAGAGATGAAAAACTAGGCTTATACTTGAGTATATACTTGAGTATACACAGTACTCTATGTGACACGGTTTTTGTTCCTTGGCTATAAATGTCATTTCCAATTGGGTCTATCATTAAAACATGGAGAAAGTTGATTAAACTGCGCAAATTTTGTTTCTGCAGAAGGGACACCATGCAGCACATGTTATTATTTTATTTATTTATTTATTTATTTATTTATTTATACCCTGCTATATCTCTCCTGAAGGAGGCTCCTTGTCAAGTCTCAACCCATTGCAACCTAGTTTGTGGCAGCCACAACAATGAAGATTCTGGAGCAGAACAACTACTTTCAAAGTAAGGAGAGCACAATAAAACAGGAAATAACACTTTCAAACCAGGAACAGAATTTTTTTAATATACACACACACACACACATATATATATATGGACACACATATATTTATTTATTTATTTTATTTATTAACTTCGATTTAGTATACCGCTCACTCCGGAGCTCAGAGCGGTTTACAAAGAAGCAAAAACACCGAGAAATAAAACAATTAAGCAGTTAAAAACATATTACACATCACAACAGATTAAAACATATTAAGAGCACAACCCTCAGCAAAGGCTGGGGGGACGGGATAAAAATCTGGGGGGAACCATAGGCGGCAAGCGGGCAATGTGGTTGAATTAATAGCCGAACGCCTTCCTAAAAGCCAAGTCTTCAAGGCCTTGCGAAAGGGCAGGAGAGCGCGGATGGCGCGGATCTCCTCCGGGAGGCCATTCCAGAGACTTGGGGCGGCTACAGAGAATGCCCTCCGCCGTGTAGTGGCTAGTCGGCAGGTTCCGAGGGGGAGCACCACAAGGAGGTTGAGCTCCTCGGAGCGTAGTGATCTCGCAGGCATATAGGGGTAAGTCGCTCCCTCAAGTACACTGGCCCCAAACCATAGATGGCCTTGAAAGTGAGGACTAACACCTTGAAGAGGACCCGAATTCAATCGGAAGCCAGTGCAGCTCGCGCAAGAGTGGCGTCGCTCGGTCAGAACTTGCAGCACCCAGGAGGAGGCGAGCTGCGGCGTGCTGCACCAACTTATGCTTCCGGATCATCGACAAGTGAAGGCCAATGTAGAGCGCATTACAGTAATCAAGCCTCGAGATGACCGTGGCTTGGATCACCGTAGCCAGGTCGCGTTGGGAGAGGTAGGGAGCCAGGCGTTTAGCCAACCGGAGATGGAAGAATGCTGTCCTGCAGGTGCAGCCGATCTGCTCCTCCATGGACAGGTGGGCATATATATGTACTTGTAATTTTGTGTGTATATATATATATATATATATATACACACACACATATATATGTATGTGTAATTGTTGTGTGTGTGTGTATATATATATATATGCAGACATATACATATATACGTGTGTGTATGTATATACACACAAAATTACAAATACATATATATGCATATGTGTGTTTATATATGTGTGTCTATATATATATATACCGTATATATATATATATATATATATAGTATATATACTGTATATTTATGTGTATATATTAAAAAATTCTGTTCCTAGTTTGAAAGTGTTATTTCCTATTTTATTGTGCGCTCCTTACTTTGAATATATGTATGTGTAATTGTTTGTGTGTGTGTGTGTGTGTGTGTGTGTGTATATATATATATATACATAGATACACATATAGATACATACGGGGTAGGTTCATCGGAACGCTTGTAAAAATTGGAATGAATTCAGATTAAATTCAGTTTCGAAGTGGTTTTGAAGTGATGTAAGCAACCCGGAAGTGAATTTGCCATTTCGAGGCCACTGGCACCATTTTTGGAAAGGAATCGGCATTAGATTCCCGCCCCTCCCGAGGTGCTTTCCCCCTCATTGGCTGTTTAACCCAATTTGGAGGCGGATGTCCTTCCCTCCGCATCAGAACTGGGGCGACAGCCGCATCCAAACTGGGTTAAATACGGCTATCGCCCCACTTCTGACGGAGAGGGAAGACATCCCCATCCAAACTGGGTTAAACATGAGTGTCTGCCATTAACGAGGCCATTCCGAAATTTTGGAATTATTTCGGGAAATTCAGAAATTTTTCCAGAACATTTTGGAAGTCATTCATATTCAAAGCGCCAGCAACCCCCTACATTCAGAACAAGTTTTGAACCATGTTTTTGATCAAACAGGCCTAATACATACATACACACGTATACACACATACATACATATACACTCACATATATACTGTATACACACACATATATATACGCATACATACATATACACACATGCACATATATACTTTATATGCGCACGCACACACGCACACATATTTGTCTGGATCTACACTTAGAAAATGTACCAATTCCAACTTACATACAAATTCTACTTAATAACAAACCTACAGAACCTCTCTTGTTTGTAACTTGGGGACCGCTGCTGTGTGTCTGTGTGTGTGTGGTATATCCCCCCCCCCCCATATCTATCTATCTATCTATATATATATATGATATACTCAAAATAAGGAAAAGCAGAGCTGGCATAAGAGTGCCTTGGATTTCAAGTCCCGAAACGGCAGGAAAAGTGTTCATCTCAATACAAAGGAGTGGCTTGGCATCCGACTTGTGGAGTCTCTTTCTCTCTTTAGGCACCAATCCTGTTTGTCAGGTTCCGCACGTTCTCCTTTCGCCGACTTTCCCTTTTGTTTTGGGGTGCATCTACACCGTAGAACTAATGCAGTTTGACACCGCATTGGAATGATGGGAGTTTTTTTTTAACAAGGTCTTTAAACCTGCTCGGAAACTCCCAGGATTTCAGCGCACTGAGCCATGCCTGTTTCAGCGGTGTCAATTCTACCCTTGAACTATCGCAATGTACACTCTTGCGTTTGGCAGGTTGTTGTTGCCTTTGTTCCCACTCATTCCATTGTTGTTGTTTGTTGATTTTATTTATTTATGACATTTATATGCCGCTCTTCTCACCCCGAAGGGGACTCAGAGCAGCTTACAAGTAAAATGTAAATACAATCTTTATATATAAAAATCGAGTGGTCGTGGGTTGTCCGTTATGCACGGCCAAACTATACGCCCCACGAACACAAATCCCACGAAACACATTCCCCCAGACCACGAGGTACATACAAAGCACAAAAAATCCCACCTCCCTACCTTGCAACCCCCCAAAAAACAGCCCCCAAAAACCGCCCATTGCCTCCCGTTCTGCGCTGGCCGCAAGCGCTGAAAAAAGGGAGAGCAATCGCGCAGGCGCACTCCGACCCCCCCTCACAACCCCCAACCCATCCCGTCACCCTCTCTCCCCATTCACCGGGACCTTCGCAGCCACACCGGTGGCGCCCTAACCGCCTCCTCACGTGCCCACACGTCCCCGGTCCCAGAGCAGCTCTGGGGCGCCGCACTACACTTCCCAGAAACCTCCGCATAAACCGGAAATGGCCATGCGGGGCCTTCTGGGAAGTGTAGTCCGAAAGGCGGGACTTCCCGAAAGAGGCCTGACGCCACCCAGCACAGCCAAAAAGGGGCGGGCCGCGTACGACGCTGGCCATGCGCGGCCGGGCGGGCGGCTGGCCCGGCTTCACGGCGGCCGCTGCAACCGCGGGGGGACACGGGCGGAGGGCGGATCGGGCGATCTCCGGCCCTGCCTCCCCCCTGCCGCGCATGGCCACCGTCGTATGCGGCCCGCCCCTTATTGGGAGACAGAGAGGGAATGAGAGAGACAGAGGGAGGCCTGAGAGGGGGGAGAGAGGGGAGTGACACAGAGAGAAAGAGGGGAGGGGAAAAAGAGAAGGGGGGAATCAGACAGCGAGAGAGAGGAGGGAGGGAGGGGGGGGAGTGAAACAGAGGGGGAGGGGAGAGAGAAAAGGGGGGAATCAGACAGAGAGGGGGGGAAGTGTACATACACACATACATACACAGACACACAGACAGATACATACACACACATACATACACATACATACACAGCCGCACACACACAAACATACACACACATCCATACACATACACACACAATTACATACACATACATACACAAACACATATACATACACAGACACACACACATGCACACACATACATACATACACACACACCAACAGACACACACACATACAAACACACACACATACAAACACACACACATATATACACACACAAAACACATTGTCAAATCATTTCCAACCCTTACATACCCACACTTCCACACATCTCCTAAATAGGGCACAGCAATGCGTGCCGGGTTCAGCTAGTATATTATATTATTGCCATAGCACAATATTAATATTATATATTACATTGTGCTATAACATTATACCGTAATATTATTAGTAATATTACACGTAATATCAAATATACAGTATTATTATAATATCATATTATTATTAATTGTATTATATTGTATTATTATAATATTATATTATTATAATATGATAATATATCAATATTATAATTGTTGTTGTTTGAGAGGAGCCTGCTTTTATATCTTGGCTTTTTCCATAGGTCCTGTATGATCAGAATGGGGAAAGTTGGTCCTCGTCTGAATTCCTTTTGGGTTTTTCAATATACATACAACTAGCTTGGGGACCCGGCACTGCCCGGGTTGTCTGTGAAAGGCATTTTGTGCCAAGGTTGGTCCTTATCAGTTGTTTATGTGGCTTGCAGTGGTCTCGGGAAGTGAGGGAAGGTGCTGGGAGTCCCATCGTCCATGGTTCATCCTCCTCCAAAGTGCACCAGGGTGTAGAGTGGGTCATGGGGATTATGTGTGGCAAATTTTGTCTTGCTCGGTTATTGGATGAGGGTTGCAGCAGTCTTGGGAAGTGAGTGGAGGTACTTCAAGTCCCATCATCCATGGTCCATCCTCCTCAATACTATACCAGGATGTAGAATGACTCATGGGGGCTCTGTGTGCCAAGTTTCGTCTTGATCAATCTTTGGATGAGGTTGGCAGCGGTCTGAGTGGAGTGGAGGTACTTCAAGTCCCATCATCCGTGGTCCACCCTCCTCTGAACTGCACCAGGATGTAAAGTGGATCATGGGGGCTTTGTGTGCCAAGTGTGGTCATGATCATGCACTGGATGAGGGTCGCAGCGGGATCTGTCTTGACACAGTATCACAGTAACTGAGGCCTAGTCAGGAAAAGGAAGTTTAGGAAGCCTTACTGTTATTCCAGTTGTTACACAGTATCCCAGTAACTTTGGCCTAGTCATGATGATCTAGTTGAGGAAGTGTTACTGTCAATTCGGGCCATACACAGGATCCCATGATTGGCGGCCTAATCTGGAGTATCAAGTTAAGGCAGCCTTACTGTTAACTCAGTCCTTGCACAGTAGCCCAGTAACTGAGGCCTAGTCCAGAAAATGAAGTTTAGGAAGCCTGACTGTTAATTCAGTCAGGCCCTTTCAGGCCCTTTATGGAGTAACTGAGGCCTAGTCCAGAAAAATCTTGTGTTAATCCAGTCAGGCCCTTTCTTTTACCCTCTCTGGCAGCGTTCTCAGGAGGTGGGTGGAGGTACTTCAAGTCCCATCATCCATGGTTCGTCCTATTTGAAACCACCAGGATGGAGAATGGGTCAGGTGGGCTCTGTGTGTCTGCCTCAGGCCCTTTCCCTTCCTTTCTCTGCTGCCTAGGACTCTTGGAATGTTAAGAGGCTGGCCATTCAGAGCCGTTATGCAAATAATCCCGGAGTGGCAGCCAATCAAAATGCTGGCACATATTCCTCCCGTCGCTCGGCCCACCTGCCCACCGCCCGCAAACACTGACTTTTATTATATGTAATAGATAGATAGATATACAATGAATGCAACTTGGCACCATTGCAACTGCTCTGGGAGCTGTAATTTGCCCTCTTTGCCAGGCTCGAGACCTTGTGCAACTACAACTCCCAGAGCCCTGCTGCCTTTGAGCCACTGCAGTTCAACTGGTGCCAAATTGCATCAGATTTCACAGTGCGGATCAACCCAGAAGGATATTTTGTGGTTGGTTGTGAGTGCTTGATTGAAATGGAAACATTGGGAGCTGTAGTTTTGCAAGGCCTTTCCTTTCCTTGCAAAAACCGCAACTCCCAGAGATGTGGCAGCGCAAAGCGCATTCTGCAGGACAGATGCATCCTGAGATGGGCTTGTGCCGTATTTGGAAGCCCATGTTCTCTCTCATTCTTTCTTTCTTTCTCATCTTTCCTTTTCCTGGGAGGCCAGGGTCGGCTGTGCTCCCAGGCCAGGCCCTTTCGGCGTTTGATGCTTCGCCGGCCGCCTTGCTTTTCTCTAAACATGTGGTGCCTTTGCAAAAGGGAAAAGGCTGCTGCCAGTATGTCTGCCTCCTTGGTCCTGACAACATCCGACCGGCCCCATTATCAAGCCGGAGCTGGGATTTATCAACAGACGGAGTTCCACAAGACTTGTGTTTATCTGGGCCAGAGAGGGAGGGGGCGACGGGGCGACGGCGACAAAGAGCCCGGCACCAGGCAAATCTCCCTTCGGCCTGGGAAAGGGACCCAACAAAGCGCCCCAAAGGCACCCAGGGCAGAGGATGGAGAGCCTTTCCCTTCCTCCCAGCATTGCAAGAGATCCATTGCAAGCTAAGAGACCTCTGATCGAATGAGTAAAGGGCTGCTGATGCACTTGCATCCAGGGATCTCTCTCGGAGACCCAGAGCGCTTCCAGGCAGCATCAAATTGCGGGTTTTAATCTCTCTCGGCATTACTTCGCGGACGAAGATTCTTAAGAAGGACTCATCCCACACTTTTTACAATGACTAAAAAGGCCAATCTGAGATAGGCACGTCCAGTTGCAGAAAGCACAGCAGAAAGTCTCCTTGGGTGGTGTCATTTCCAAGTTGCGGTTCTTTCTGCATTGTCGTTTCTCTTCGAGAACCCATTCGGCGTGTCTTCTCGAAAGAGGCTGCAGCATTGTGGAGAGTGCGTCTCCATGCCTCCCGATGTGAGGCCAGGGCGGACCATTGTTGGTGATCAATCTGGCCAAGCCTGAGATGTTGTTTCAGGGAGTCCTTATCTCTCTTTTTCGGGGCGCCTCTCTTGTGCTGAGCCGTGGCGAGTTCACCATAGAGTAGTATCTTTGGGAGGCAGTGGTCCTCCATCCCATAGACGTGCCCTGCCCAGCACAGCTGTGTTCTCAATAGCATGGCCTCAACGCTGGTGATCCCTGCTTGCTCAAGGATAGCAACATTAGTCACATAGTTGGTCCAGTGTATATTTAGGATTGTGCGAAGACAGCGCTGATGACAGCGTTCGAGGAGTCGTAGGTGTTGGCGATAGGTGACCCATGTTTCAGACCTATAGAGGAGAATAGACAGTACGATAGCTCTGTACACACTGATGTTGGTGCTTTGCCTCAGGTGCTTGTTGCTCCAGACTCTTTCGTGAAGCCTTCCGAATGCACGATATGCCTTTGCTAATCTGTGATCTATCTCTTTAACAATCTTGGCATCTGAAGAGATGATGCTTCCCAGGGAGGGAAGCATCATCTCCATGACCCAGTCTCCATCCTTCTACAGTTTAGAGGAGGGTGGAGCATGGATGATGGAACTTCAACTACCTCTACTCATTGCCCGACACCGCTGCAGCCCCCAACAAAGACCAATTAAGACCATACTTGGCACACAGAGCCCCCATGACCCATTCTATCTTCTACTGCAGTTTAGAGGAGGGTGGACTATGGATGATGGGACTTGAAGTACCAAAAACCAACCTTGGCACACAATGCCTTTCTCAAATAACCCGGGCACCGCTGGGTCCCCAAGCTAGTTATTATTAAAAAGGAAAAGAATGGAAAAGCAGGCCCAGATCATGGCCTTTTGGCGCCCTAGGCCAAAGGCTCTGCCCCCGCCCCCGGCTCCGCCCTTGCCCCACCCCGCCTCACCGGCGTGAGGTGGAAGAGGAAGGAAAGCCCCACCCACCCCCCGGAGCCGTGCAGCGCGTGCACGGCAGTGGCCCCAAGGGCGGAGCCTCCCCACGGCTCCTCCCTACCTCCGAAAGCCATCATGCTGGCCTCAGAAGCGGCCAAAATCGCCCTTTTCAGGCCGGCATGACGGCTTTAGGAGGGAGGGAGGAGCCGTGGGGTCCCTCCCTCCTAAAGTTGTCCTGCCGGCCTGAAAAGGGCGATTTCGGCCGCTTCTGAGGCCGGCATGATGGCTCCCCGCAGGTGGGGTGGGGCTTTCCTTCCTCCTCCTCACACTGGCGAGGAGGCAGAGCCGGGGGCGGGGGCAGAGCCTTTGGAGCCGAGGGGAGCAGAGCAAAGGGGGGAGGCGGGGCGGCCATGGATGGCGCTTCCGCCGCCGCATGCATGCGCACTTTTTTTTGAATTTTTGTTTTTGATATTTTTTTGAAATTTTTTTGAATTTTTTTTGAAATTTTTTTGAAATTTTTTGGGGAATTCGGATCTGTTGCCCCCCCCCCCCATGGCCTAGGATGGTCTTATGGGTAATCCAGGCCTGTGGAAAGGACAGTTCAAGAGCAAGAAGAGGGTGGCGGTAGTGGCAGGGTGCAAATGGAGTCGGTAGTCTAAAATTTACATCACGGGCCGGGTGAATGACGTTGGGGGCCAGATCCGGCCTGCGGGCCTTAGTTTGCGGGCCTTTGTTATTGGTGAAAGGAATTCATTCCAAACAAGTTCATATGTGTCCCTCAATCCGTATAACGGCGGGGGCTTCTGGCTTCTCTCCATCTCTGCCCCACATCCTGCTCCTCGTTCTCCCCGCATTTCCAGGCTCCGCGTCCAGCCCTGCTCCGAAGATGACTTTTCTCAAAGGAAGCGCTTCGTAATTAAAAAGGGGAAACGCAACCGAACGAATCACATCCCTTGATAATCTTATTTCCTCTTGGATGGATCTGTGATGGGGCAGGTTTTGGGCCCAAGCCAGGCCTGCAGATTAATCCAATTCGGAAAGGAGGGGAAAGGCGCCTGAACCGAAATGGGGAAGACTGGCGTTGGAGGAAAAGGCACAAAAGCGACAAGGGAAGATAAACCAAGGAATGCCTGCGTGTTTTTCCTGAATGGCATGGGCTATCCTTTCCCCGCACCAAAGGGGCGACCCCAGAAGAACTTGTGGCCAATGGAGAAGGTCAAGAGCAGCCTGGGATGTTTCAGGCCCGCCACACGGAACCTCTCCAAGAGAGCCGCAGGAAGGAGCCTCTTCATATCTGGAGCTGCCTTATCTTTCCCGCCGGAGTTGTTTTGACAGCAGGAGGGCCAGAGGCAGGACAAAGACCTCTGGGGCCGGAGGAATGGAGTCACGACCGGCCACCAGCGCAAGGAGTGCGTCAGCGGCGTGGCACACTGCTTTCTGGCTTGGAAAAAGCGCCAATGGGACCAGGAGTCAAGAGGATGGGATACAGAGCCAAGGAGGTCATCTGGAGCTCACAAAGGGCCTCCTTCGGAAGTCCATTGCAAGCATGCACGGACCTTCGCAGAAGTCAAGAGGTTGGATATCTTGTGTAAACAGGTCGTGGACCTTTGCATTGGAGAGACACTAATGCACAATAACACAGCCTGCAAAAGTATAGGGATAGTTTAATACAGTGTTTCCCAACCTTTTTTGAGCCGCGACACGCATTTAACATTAAAAAAATCCGGGGGCACACCGCCAACCGAAATGACACAAAATGACACTCTAACACAGTAAAGAACGGCTAGGGGATGGTGGACTGCTGAGAGTGCTGAAGCCGGGGGAGGGGGAGGAGCCAGGCCATGCTATGCCCCGCCCCCTCCCCAGCTTTGGCTCTCCCACAGTTTCTCCAGCCTTGAGGGGGCAATGCCAAGCCAGCGGTGGCAGAGCCAGCATAATGCTGGCTAGGCACTGTCCCATCAAGGCTGGAGAAGCTGTGGGAGAGCTGAAGCCGGAGGAAGGGGCGGAGCCAGTCCACACCATGCCCCGCCCACTCCCTTCAGCTCTCCCACAGCTTCCAGCCTTGAGGGCTGCCAAGCCAGCGGTGGCAGAGCCAGCACAATGCTGGCTAGGCACTGTCCTTGGAGAAGCTGTGGGAGCGCTGTAGCCGGAGGAAGGGGCGGAGCCAGTCCAGCCCCGCCCACTGCCAAGCCCAGCCTTGAGGGCGCAGTGCCAAGCCAGCGGTGGCAGAGCCAGCACAATGCTGGCTAGGCACTCCCCCTCAAGGCTGGAGAAGCTGTGGGAGAGTGGAAGCTGGGGGGAGGGGGAGAGCCAGGCCACTCCATGCCCCGCCCCCTCCCCCAGCTTCAGCTCTCCCACAGCTTCTCCAGCCTTCAGGGGGCAATGCCAAGCCAGCGGTGGCAGAGCCAGCACAATGCTGGCTAGGCACTGTCCCATCAAGGCTGGAGAAGCTGTGGGAGAGTGGAAGCCGGGGGGAAGGGGCAGAGCCAGGCCACTCCATGCTGACCGAAAGGTCGGCGGTTCGAATCCGGGGAGTGGGTTGAACTTCCTCTATTATTCTCAGCTTCTGCCAACCTAGCAGTTCAACAATATGCAAATGTGAGTAGATCAATAGGTACTGCTTCGTTAGGAAGGTTGCGGTGCTCCATGCAGTTGTGCCACATGACCTTGGAGGTGTCTACAAACAATGCCGGCTCTTTGGTTTAGAAATTGATATGACAAAACTAGACTTTACCTTTACCATCGGTGGCGCAGTGGGTTAATCCCTTGTGCCGGCAGGATTTACGACCGACAGGTTGGAGATTCAAATCTGGGGAGAGCGTGGATGAGCTCCCTTTGTCAGCTCCAGCTCCCCATGCGACGACAAGAACATCCGAGCGTGCACTGGGCAACACCCTTGCAGGCGGCCAATTCTCTCCCACAAGAAGTGACTTGCAGCTTCTGAAGTCGCTCCCGACACGAAAAAACAAAACAAAACGTATACCCTGCTCTTCTCTACCCCAAGGGTGACTTACAGATTAAGGCAAAATTCAATGCCATAATGCCAGGTCTTTTTCCTAAATACCAGAAGGGAAGGGGCCAGTCTGATGTTACTGGAGAGGGAGTTCCACAGCCTTGGGGCCACTCCTGAGAAGGCCCCGTCTCTTGTCCCTACCAACTGCACCAGCAAAGGAGGTGGGACCGAGATCAGGGCCTCCCCAGCAGATCTTAATGTTCTAATTGGCTCATGGGACCTCACAACCTCAGAAGGTGCCTGCCATAGATGTGGGCAAAACGTCAGAAGAGAATGCTTCTGGAACATGGCCAGACAGCCCGGAAAACTCACAGCAACCCAGTGATTCCGGCCATGAACGTCTTTGACAACACAATTCAGAGTGCTGCTTTCCCCCCTGATATTAAGCCCAGTCGTGTCCGACTGAGAGGTGATACCCATCTCCATTTCTAAGCCGAAAAGCCAGCATTGTCCATAGACACCTCCAAGGTCATGTGGCCAGCAAGACTGCATGGAGCGCCATTACCTTTCTGCTGGAACAGTACCTTACTCACATTTGCATGTTTTCAAATTGCCAGGTTGGCAGAAGCTGGGCCTAACAGCGGGAGCCCACCCCACTTCCCGGATTTGAACCGCCGACCTTTCGGTCAGCAAGTTCAGCAGCTCAGCGCTTTAACTCGCTGAGCCATCAGGGGCTCTAGTTCTGGTCGGAGGTTCAAATCCGGGGAGAGTACGGGTGAGCTCCCTCTGTCAGCCTCAGCTGACAGCAGCACCATCGCATGCCCAAAGCGTACCTGGAATCATTACTTTATAATATCTGATTTTCAGATTTATATATATATATATTTTATGGCTACAACCAGCCAAACAGATTATCTACCCCCAAATCCCGGTAGAAGAGGGACTGTTTGTGTTTCTCCCAATCCGGCCAATGCACGAGGACAGCGCTTGCTTGTTTTCCCCATCCCAAAAGGCATCCCATCCCATCCCGTCGCAGGGCGGAAGGCCTCTTCCTGAACTTTTAACATTTGGCCTCTGCAACCGCAGGGCCTTTGATGTGGCCGGGGAGGATGGGAGGGAGCAAGATGGGCTCCCTTGACTTGGCATAAATTACACGCCGGGTATTTTGGGACGAGGTGGCGGAGCCCATCATGCCTTCTGTGGCTCAGGCAGGGCGGCCTCCGATGGGCCCAAATGTGCTTTTGATTACAGCATGGATGGCCCAGGCCTGTGTGGCAGCAAAGCACAGGGAGGACCAAGATTTCGCTTAATTTTAGCTGTGCCAAATGGATTTCACCTTTCTTTCTTTCTTCCTTCCTTCCTTCCTTCCTTCCTTCCTCACTTCCTCCTTCCCTTCCTACCTCCTTCTTTCTTTGCTTTCTCTCTTCTTCTTTCATCCTTCCTTTCTTTCTTCCATTCTCCCTCTCACTTTCTTCCCTCATCCATCTTCCCTTTTTCTTCCTTCCTTCCTTCCTTCCTTCCTTCCTTCCTTCCTTCCTTCCTTCCTTTCTTCTCTTCTCCCTCCCTCCCTCCCTCCCTTCCTTCCCTTCTCCCTCTCTCCTTCCTTCTCCCTCCTCCTCCTTCCTTCCTTCCTTCCTTTTGGCTTTCTTCCTTCCTTCCTTCCTTTTTTCCTTTTCTTCTTCCTTCCTTCATTTCTTCCCTTCTCCTTCCTTCCTTCCTTTTTGCTTTCTTTCTTACTTTTTTCCCTTCTCCTTTTCTCCTTCCTTCATTTCTTCCTTCCTACATTTCTTCCCTTCTCCCTCCCTCCTTCCTTCCCTCCCTCTTTCATTCCTTCCTTTTTGCTTCCTTCCTTCCTTTCTTTCTTTTTTTCTCCTTTTCTCCTTCCTTCCTTCATTTCTTCCCTTCTCTCTCCCTCCTTCCTTCCCTCCCTCTTTCATTCCTTCCTTTTTGCTTCCTTTCTTTCTTTCTCCTTTTCTCCTTCCTTCCTTCATTTCTTCCCTTCTCCCTCCTTCCATCCATCCTTCCCTCCCTCCTTCCTTCTTTTCTCCTTTTTTCTTTCCTTCCTTCATTTCTTCCCTTCCCCCTTCCTTCCTTCCTTTTTGCTTTCTTACTTTTTCCCTTCTTCTTTTCTCCTTCCTTCCTTCATTTCTTCGCTTCTCCCTCCTTCCCTCCATCCCTCCTTCCTTTTTGCTTTCTTTCTTACTTCCTTCCTTTCTCCTTTTCTCCTTCCTTCATTTCTTCCCTTCTCCTTCCTTCCTTCCTTTCTTCCCTCCTTCCCCCCTTCCTTCCTTCCGTCCTTCCTTTTTGCTTTCTTTCTTACTTTTTCCCCTTCTCCTTTTCTCCTTCCTTCCTTCCTTCATCTCCTCCCTTCGCCCTCCCTCCTTCTTCCTTCCTTCCTTGCCTTCTCCATCCCTTACTTCCGCCTTCCTTCTTCTTAAGCGGCTGAGGACGAAAAGGAAAAGGCCTGAGGCCAGGAATTGTGGGAGTTGAAATCCAAAACCCCTGGAGGGCCGAAGTTTGCCCATGCCTATTTTATTCGGATTGGCACGGTAGGCAGGGCTCACAGGGAAACCTCGTGCAAGCAGCCTACGGCAGCATCTCCATACGCCACGTGGTGCCGAATAGCAGAGGAGGAGCTGTGATCGGCTGCCATGTGGCTCTATTATGGACGAAAATACTTACTGACGGTTATGGCCGTCCGGACATGCCGAACAAGCCAGATTGGCCGAAGTGAACCGACCACACCGAATCCATGCACAAGCCTAAGATTGGCTGCAGGATTCTTCTGCAATGCAAAAAAATATATTATTTCATGCACCCCCAATAGAGTTGATGCCCCCTATTTGTGTGCATCGAACCCACTGCCATGCTGTTTGCAAGGGCGACTCCCCTGGAAAGGGCTGCTTGGGCCAGGTTGCCTCTGTTTGCTTGTTTGTGTGCTCAGCAGAGTTCCCTCTCAGCGCCAGCCGGCCCTGACGCCGGGCTTTTCCTGTTTAAACCCTGGCTTCGGATTCCCTTTTCTTTCCCTTTCCCCTTCCCACTCGTTTCCATTTCCACTCTTTTATCAACCGAAGGAGATATCTGATACTGAAAGATGTATACTCTGAAAACAAGGCACACTTCTGCTCCCAGGCATTTCAGCAGGTCAGGGAGACGCAGGTCCATCTACACTTCCATATCAGATCCAGATTATCTGTTTGAATCGAATTCTATGTGTCCTTCTACACCTGTGTTTTTCAACCTCTTTTGAGCTGTGGCACATTTTTTACATTTACAAAATCCTGGGGGCACACCACCAAACAAAATGACACTCTAACACAGTAATACATATAGTTAATATGTTTTGAAATGTATTTATACACTCAGTGTGAAACCTGGGTCTGTTTCGATGAACACAACATAGATATCCTGGCAGGAATGGCAGAAAGACACAAACTTCCCACACAGAACTCCCCTGTTCACAAGACTGGCCCAGATTGGCAGAATGTCCTATCACCTGAAGACATTATGTAGTAAAGAGAAAATACTATAAGATTTTGGTGGGCATTGACCTTGGGTTTTGGAGTTGTAGTTCCCCTATATCCAGAGAGCACTGTGGACTCAAACAATGTTGGATCAGGACCAAACTTGGCATGAATACTCAATATGCCCAAATGTGAACACAGATGGAGTTTGGGGAAAATAGACCTTGACATTTGGGAATTACAGTTTCTGGGATTTATAGTTAACACACAATCAAAGAGCATCCTGAACTCTTGCAACAATGGAATTGAACCAAACTTGGCATATTGAACTCTCCCTATCAACAGAAAGTACTGAAAGGGTTTGCTTGGGAATTTACCTTGAGTTTGGAAGTTGTAGTTCACCTACACCCAGAGAGCACTGTGGACTCAAACAATGTTATGTTATGTTGTTGTTTGTTTTCTATCCAGAATCACAATGTTGGAAGGAGGCTCACCACTTTAAGGTCCCTAAAACAGGCATGGGAAAACTTGACCCTCTGGGTGATTTGACTTCAACTCCCACCATTCCTAACAGCCTGAGGCCCTTTCCTGCTTTAATGGCTGAGGGGGGGAGAGGAAAAGAGCCTGAGGCTGCTAGGAATGGTGGGAGTTGGAGTCCAAAACACCTGGAAGGTCGAAGTTTGCCCATGCCAGCTTTCGACAGAGACCTCTTCCTCCCCCTTCGCCTTTGCCTCCTTTCTTCCCCCTCCTGCCAAACACTTACTTTTTCTTCTACGCTGCTGCTTCTGCTGCCATTTTGATCCGAGGGGGCAGCGTGAGCGTGTTCAGGAGGGGAGGGGGGAGGGAGGAAGACGCGACCCGTGCGGGCGCTACTGCGCAGACTCGCCCCAGAGCAAAGCGAGGCAAAGCGAGCAGAGCGAGGCTGGGAAGAAGGGAGCCCAAGTGGAGAAGAAAATGTGTTCGGCAGGAGGGGGAAGAAAGGGTCTTGGAGGTTTCCATGTCCCACGGCACACCTGATGATCGCTCACGGCACACTAGTGTGCCACGGCACAGTGGTTGGGAAACACTGTTCTACACTGCCAAATAATCCAGAATATCAAGGCAGATATTCCACATAATGTGCTTTGAGCTGGATTATATGGCAGTGTAGACTCATATAATGCAGTCAAAGCAGATAATGTGGATTATCGTCTTTGATAATCTGGATTATATGGCAGTGTAGAAGGCGCCTGAGAGTCCGCTGTATTAGCAAATGAACACATGATGTTACACTTGAACACATCCTGGAAATTGTAGTTCGCATTCTTTGGCAGACTCTCTTGTGCTTCCAATATATTTTTGCAAAAGCATTTTCTCTCTCTTTTGTGTCTCCAGCGGCACGGGCACTGGATTGTGTGTGTTTCCACCACACAATCGTACATTATTCTTCAAGCCGAAAGCTTGGAATTCAGAAGTCTGCATATTTAGTGGCATGCTGAGCTGGACCGTTTGGCAGCCAGGCTGAGCAAACACAGTCTGATGGAAAAGAAGAAAGGAAGGAAGACAAAAAAGGAGGGGGAAAAGAGGGGGAAGGAAGGAAGAAAGGAGAGAGAGAGAAAGAAGGGAAGGAAGGAAAAAAGGAGGGAAGAAGAGAATGAGCAGAAGAAAGAAGAGAGGTAAAGGGAGGAAGGAAGGAAGGAAGGGAGATAAAGGGAGGGAGGAAAGGAAGGTAGGAGAGGAAGGGAGGGAAAGGAGGGAAGGAAGGAGAAGAGTGATAAAGGAAGGGAGGAAAGGAAGGAAGGGAGATAAAGAAGGAGGGGGAAAGAGGGGGAAGGAAGGAGAGAAAGAAAGGAGGGAAGAAGAGAATGAGCAGAAGAAAGTAGAGAGATAAAGGGAGGGAGGAAAGGAAGGGTGGAGAGGAAGGAAGGAAGGAAGGGAGAAGAGAATGAGCAGAAAAAAGAAGAGAGATAAAGGAAAGGAGGGAAGGAAGGAGAGGGAGGGAGAAAAAGAAAGATAAAGGGAGGGAGGAAGGGAGGGAGGGAGGAATGAAGGAAGGATAGAAGGGAGATAAAGGGAGGGGAGGGAGGAAGGAGAGAGGGAAAGAAGGGAAGGAAGAAGAAAACGAGCAGAAGAAAAGAGATAAAGGAAGGAAGGGAGGAGAAGGAGGGAGGAAGAGAGGGAGGGAAGAAAGGAAGGGAGATAAAGAAGGAGGGGAAAGGGGGAAGGATGGAGAAAAAGAAAGAAGGGAAGGAAGAAAGGAGGGAAGAAGAGAATGAGCAGAAGAAAGTAGAGAGATAAAGGGAGGGAGGAAAGGAAGGGAGGAACAAAAGAAAGGAGATAAAGGGGGGATGGAGGAAAGGAAGGAAGGAGAGAAGGAAAGGAAGGAAGGAGAGAGGGAAAGAAGGGAAGGAAGAAAGAAGAGAATGAGCAAAAGAAAGAAGAGGTAAAAGGAGGGAGGAAAGTAAGAGAGAAAGGGAGGGAGGAAACAAAGCTAGGAGAGGGAGGGAGGAAGAGAGAAAGGGAGGGGAGGGAGGAAAGGAAGGTAGGAGAGGAAGGAGGGAAGGAAGAAGAAGAGAATGAGCAGAAGAAAGAAGAGAGAGGGAGGAAAAGAAGGGAGGGAGATTAAAAGGAGGGAGGAAAGGAAGGAAGGAGAGGAAGGAAGGAGAGAAGGGAAGGAAGGAAAAAGAGAATGAGCAGAAGAAAGAAGAGATAAAGGGAGGGAGGAGAGGGAGGGGGGAAGGGAAAGAGATAAAGGGGGGAGGGAGGAAAAGAAGGAAGGGAGATAAAGGGAGGGGGAGGGAGGAAGGAAAGTAGGAGAGGAAGGAAGGAAGCGAGGGAGGGAGAGAAGGGAAATATGGATGGAAGGATAGGTAGTAAGGGAAGGAAAGAGGGAAAGTACAGTAGGTAGGAAGGAAGGAGAGAAAGAAAGGGAGAGGGAGTGAAGGAAGGAAAGAGTGGGTGAAGGAAAAAGCAAAAGAAGGAAGGAAGGAGTTGAAGAAGAAAGAAGAGGAAGGAAGGAAGGAAGGAAGGAAGGAAGGAAGGAAGGAAGGAAGGAAGGAAGGAAGGAGAAACTTCTTTGTGGGAAATAAATGGTTCAGATCTATTTTGGGCAACATTTTGGGGATACAGTTGTAGTTTGACCCAACGCTATGGATTCATGTGAGTTGTCATTTGACCCAATGCTATGGATTCATGGTTGTTGTGGTTCGGCCCAATGCTATGGATTTGTGGGTGTTGTAGTTCAACCCAATGCTATGGTTACATGGGAGTTGTAGTTCGACCCAATGCTATGTATTTGTGGGTGTTGTAGTTCAACCCAATGCTATGGATACATGGGAGTTCTCATTCAACCAAATTCTCTGGATTCATGAGAGCTGTAGCTTGACCCAATGCTATGGATTAATGGGAAGTGTAGTTCATCCCAAAGCTATGGATTCTGGGAGGTGTAGTTACAATGCTGTAGGTTAATGTTGTAGTTTGACCCTTCCTGTGAGTTGTCATTTGACCCAATGCTATGGATTCATGGTTGTTGTGGTTCGGCCCAATGCTATGGATTTGTGGGTGTTGTAGTTCAACCCAATGCTATGGTTACATGGGAGTTGTAATTCAACCAAATGCTCTAGATTCATGAGTGTTGTAACTCGACCCAATGCTGTGGATTCATGGGAAGTGTAATTCAGCTCAATGCTATGGATTCATGAGAGTTGTAGTTTCGCCCAATGCTATGGATTCATGGGAGTTCTCATTCAACCAAATTCTCTGGATTCATGAGAGCTGTAGCTTGACCCAATGCTATGGATTAATGGGAAGTGTAGTTCATCCCAATGCTATGGATTCGTGGGAGGTGTAGTTCGACCCAATGCTGTAGGTTAATGAGAGTTGTAGTTTGACCCTACGCTATGGATTCATGTGAGTTGTCATTTGACCCAATGCTATGGATTCATGAAAGTTGTAGTTCGACCCAATGCTATGTATTTGTGGGTGTTGTAGTTCAACCCAATGCTATGGATACATGGGAGTTGTAATTCAACCGAATGCTCTAGATTCATGAGTGTTGTAGTTCGACCCAATGCTGTGGATTCATGGGAAGTGTAGTTTCACCCAATGCTATGGATTCATGGGAAGTGTAGTTCAACCCAATGCTATGAGAGTTGTAGTTTCACCCAATGCTATGAATTAATGAGAGTTGTAGTTTCGGGCCTTCGGCCAATGCTCTAGATTCATGAGCGTTGTACTTTGACCCAATGCTGTGGATTCATGGGAAGTGTAGTTCAACCCAATGCTATGAGAGTTGTAGTTTCGCCCAATGCTGTGGATTCATGGGAGTTGTAATTCGACCAAATGCTCTAGATTCATGAGAGCTGTAGCTTGGCCCAATGCTATGGATTAATGGGAAGTGTAGTTCATCCCAATGCTATGGATTCATGGGAGGTGTAGTTCGACCCAATGCTGTAGATTAATGGAAGTTGTAGTTCAACCCAGTGCTATGAATTCATGAGAGTTGTAGTTCTGCCCAATGCTATGGATTCATGGGAGTTGTAGTTCAACCCAATGCTATGGATTCATGAGAGTTGTAGTTTCGCCCAATGCCATGGATTCATGGGAGTTGCAGTTCAACCCAATGCTATGGATACATGGGAGTTGTAATTCAATCAAATGCTCTAGATGCATGAGCGTCGTAATTTGACCCAGTGCTGTGGATTCATGGGAGTTGTTGTTTGACTCAGTGCTACGGCTTCGCGGGAGTTGTCGTTCGACCCAGTGCCCTAGCAAACTACAACTCCCAGGGAATCCCATAGCACTGACCCACAAAAGTTGGAAATGTTATCAAACGGCGTTCATTCTGCAGTGTAGATGCGCCCGAAGAAAGATACATTTTCTGGAGTTGCAAAATAACATAATTCTGACTTTTTGGGGGAGCGGGGGAGGTTCCCAGCCTAAGGTTCTTTGCCCCGAGGAACTGGGAGCGCTTATCTCCATAAGGTCTCCTTGATGTCTGGGAGCCGGAGAACAGAAGTCTGACAATGTTGGATGGAGAGGGGGGAAAGACCCCCACCCACCCCCCCCACCCCTGGCGCCCTCTGGGGTGGGGTTTCCCCTCTTGAAAGAAGCCCACAGGCTCCCAGGCTCCCCACACAAGGCTCCCACCCATGTTTTCTTTAGTATGGAAATAAAATAATAATAATAATAAAATAGCCAGGCCTTGCGATTAGATAGCCAGGCTGGCTGCTATCTTCCCCGGCATTCCTTTGCTCAATGGGAGCTTAACCAGACAGACGCCAACCAGATAAGAAACACTCCCCCCACCCCTCCCCAAATACATGTTAAGCTCTGTTGCAGTCAGCTCTATTCGCTCCTGCAATGGAGCCAGCAGCATGGGGATGTTGGGACATGGTAGACCAAGCATGGGCAAGCTTCGGCCCTCCAGGTGTTGTGGGAATTGTGGGAGTTGAAGTCCAAAACACCTGGAGGGCCCAAGTTTGCCCGTGAGTGCATTACAGCAGTGTTTTTCAACCTTTTTATGAGCCGCGGCACATTTTTTACATTGACAAACTCCTGGGGCACACCACCAACCAAAATGACACAAAATGACACTCTAACACAGTCATACATATAGTTAATATGTTTTTAAATGTATTTATACACTCAGTGTGAAACCTGGGCCTGTTTCGATGAACACAACATAGATATCCTGGCAGGAATGGCAGAAAGACAGACACGCTGTTGTGCGCTCTCTCTCTCTCTCTCTCTCTCTCTCTATATATATATATATATATACACACACACACACACACTGTGTGTATATATATATATATATATATATATATATATATATAAATGTAATATTCATTTGTGGGATTAACAACTCAAAAACCACTGGACAAATTGCTACCAAATTTGGCCACAAAACATACGAATACTAACCCAAGGAGGGACCATCAGTCCAAAACTTGATTTTGTCATTTGGGAGTTGTAGTTGCTGGGAGTTATAGTTCACCCGCAATCAAAGAGCATTCTGAACTCCACCAATGATGGAATGGAATCAAACTTCCCACACAGAACTCCCATAACCAAGAGAAAATGCTATAAGACGTAGGGCGACGTTCACGAAAGGGGGGCGTCGCCACCTGGGAGGGGCGCCGCCCCAGGAGGAAGGGGAGGAAGGCCTCGCCGGCCGCGCGCTGCAAGGACGCCCAGAAGGAGAGACGCCGGAGGGAGGGAGCCCTGCGGAGGCGCGGCGGAGGGAGGGAGGGAAGGAGGAAGAGTCCGCCGCGCCTCCTCAGGGCTCCCTCCCTCCGTCGTCTCTCCTTCCGGGCGTCCTTGCAGCGCGCGGCCGGCGAGGCCTTCCTCCCCTTCCTCCTCGGCAGAGGCGGCGACGAAGTGACGTCAGGAAGATGCGCCTCTGGCTCCGGGCCCTTCTGGGCGCTGCTGCTGCTGCTGCGCTGCCAGGAGTCTCCGTGGGGCCGCCCTCGTGGCCTCCCCCCTCCTCCTGCTCCTCCTCGGGTCCGGGCGCCCGCGCCGTGAGTCCCCTCTCCCCCCCCCGTTCCTCTGCGCCGCCGCGCTCGGGAGCCAGTGTGCATGCGGAGGCGCAGCCGGAGCCGCCGGGGGCGCCAAAATAATGTTCGCGTACTCCCCCCGGAGAGCTCGGACCGGCCCTGGTGGGCATTGACCATAGGTTTTGGAGTTGTGGTTCACCAATATCCAGAGAGCACTTTGGACTCAAACAATGTTGGATCAGGACCAAACTTGGCATGAATACTCAATATGCCCAAATGTGAACACAGATGGAGTTAGGGGGAAATAGACCTTGACATTTGGGAGTTACAGTTTCTGGGATTTATAGTTAACACACAATCAAAGAGCATCCTGAACTCTTTCCACAATGGAATTGAACCAAACTTGGCATATTGAACTCTCATTACCAACAGAAAGTACTGAAAGGGGTTGCTTGGGAATTGACCTTGAGTTTGGAAGTTGTAGTTCACCTACACCCAGAGAGCACTGTGGACTCAAACAATGTTGCATCTGGACCAAACTTGGCATGAATACTCAATATGCCCAAATATGAACGCAGATGGAGTTAGGGGAAATAGACCTTGACATTTGGGAGTTACAGGTTCTGGGATTTATAGTTAACACACAATCAAAGAGCATCCTGAACTCTTTCAACAATGGAATTGAACCAAACTTGGCATATTGAACTCTCATTACCAACGGAAAGTACTGAAAGGGTTTGCTTGGGAATTGACCTTGAGTTTGGAAGTTGTAGTTCACCTACACCCAGAGAGCACTGTGGGCAGGAGGGGGAAGAAAGGGTATTGGAGGTTCCAAATTCCCACGGCACACCTGATGATTGCTCTCGGCACACTGGTTAGGAAACACTGCAGTAATACATATAGTTAATATGTTTTTAAATGTATTTATACACTCAGTGTGAAACCTGGGCCTCTTTCGATGAACACAACATAGATATCCTGGCAGGAATGGCAGAAAGACACAAACTTCCCACACAAGACTCCCATAACCAAGAGAAAATGCTGTAAGAGTTTGGTGGGCATTGACCTTGGGTTTTGGAGTTGTAGTTCACCTTTATCCAGAGAGCACTGTGGACTGAAACAATGTTGGATCAGGCCCAAACTTGGCATGAATACTCAATATGCCCAAATGTGAACACAGATGGAGTTCAGGGGAAATAGACCTTGACATTTGGGAGTTACAGTTTCTGGGATTTATAGTTAACACACAATCAAAGAGCATCCTGAACTCTTGCAACAATGGAATTGAACCTAACTTGGCATATTGGCATATTGTACTCGCCCCACCCCCTGGTGGGCAGTGGGGCGATCCAAGGGGGCGCTGGGAGGCTCAGGAGAATTTGGGGGGCGCTAAACCCCTGTAAGGGAGCGGTGGCGTGAGCCAGGCTTGCTTGCCACTTGCAGGGTCGCGAGCTTGTGAGGACATCCCCGTTGGAAGAAAGAGGCGATACACAGGACTGTGTCGTGGGTGGGGTTGACGAGAGGAAGGAGGCGCGTGCTGCGGTTTCCATGGCAACGCCTGCCCGGGGATTCCAACTCGCAGGGACACAGTCGCAAGCGCGCGATCCCCGGGCAGGCGTTGTTGTGGAAACCGCTACACGCGCCTCCTCCTCCTTCCCATAGTGCAGTCCTGTGTAGTGCCTCTTTCTTCCAATGGGGACGACCTCGCAACGCGCCTTGCTGGGCCCGGCGCGGGGTGGGGCGAGCGGGAGGCGCTTTTTTTTTTTTTTATTAAAGTTTTTATTGAGTTTAAAAAGGAAGTAACAATACAGAGTTCAAAGGCTATACAAAAGGCCTTGAACCAGACTAGTAGAAGCATGAGTTAAAAAAGATAGAAAAGTAAAATAGTCATGATCCTGTGGCTCTAAGGCCATAAAGGACCGAAACAGATTAGGAAAGATAGGAGTGGGACATGGGAGGGGGGAAAGAGGGGAAGTAGAGGGAAAGGGAAGATAGGTTGGGGATAGAATGGTGCAGAAAAGCTTGGGGATCAGAAAAAAAGACAAAAGAGAGGTCCCCAGACCAAAACTGGTAGCAGGTAAAGAAGATTGATAGCAGTCAAGATTAAAAAATAAGAAAAAGGAGGATTGTTGACTTCACATCTCTAATTTTAGCTTTCAAAACAAAACAGGAAGAAGTATTTCAAAGTTTCTTTGGTAGCTATGACCGGTCTTATAGTCTTAGTCCTTTCAAGGTTATATTTTCTTTCTCTTTGATGAAATCTATGAAGGGCTTCCAGGTTTCCTCAAACGGCTTGCTGGAGTTAGTTCTTAGTAGGCATGTTAACTTGTCCATTTCAGCAATATCAATTGACTTTTGAATCCATTCTTCTTCTTTAGGAGTTTCGGTTGTTTTCCAGTACCTGGCGTATATGAGCCTGGCTGCAATGATAAGATAGGTCAAAAGTTTATCAGTTGATTTGCTTTTTAATTGCCCAGTGATATTTAGCAGGTAGAGTTCCGGCTTTTTTTCCCATTTACTTTTAAATATTTTCAGGACATTGTTGTGAATCATGTTCCAGTAGGAGGTGGCGACTTTACACGTCCACCATTGATGGAAAAAAGTCCCCCTTTCTTCTTGACATTTCCAGCAGGAATCGTTGTCATTTTTGTATATTTGGGCTAGTTGATGAGGCGTTAAATACCACCTATACATCATTTTATAGACGTTTTCTTTTAAGCAGTAGGCATAATTGTATCTCTGTTTCACCCTCCATACATTTTCCCACTCCTCCCTGGGTATGTTGAAGCCCAAGTTGGCAGCCCATTTTACCATATAATCCTTATTTGCTGTCTTTTCATTATCTACTTCGAGCAAGAAATTATATATTTTGCTGACCGTTTTCTTTTCCGATTTTAACCAGATTTTTTCCCCTTTTGACGAGAGAGCGGTCCAGCCTACTTTTTTGTCTTCCTTATATCTATTTAGAATTTGATTGTACTGGAACCAGTTAAGTTTCCATTGTGACAATTCCTCTTTCTTTTTTAAGGAAAATGAAGGCCCATCTTTGTTTAATAAATCAGCATAGGTTGGCCAACTATCGGTATCGGTTAGCTTTATTTGAAAGGCTTCTAGGGGTGAAGGCGCTTTTCAAGGTGGGCCTTGCTTGTCCAGTGCCGGCCCCTTCTTTTTTCAATGCCATAAAAACAACATGCAATTAAAATAACATTTAAATTAAAATTAAAACACATTGAGACATTTAATTTTTACGAAAAAGGTAGAAACACTAATACGTTTATCTTTCTGTTTAATTGCTATTAAAAATTAAAAAATAATTTCTAGGGGGGGGGCGGTGAGTAAAAAATTTTTCTGGAAAGGGGGCGGTAGGCCAAAAGAGTTTGGGAACCACTGATATAAACTGAAGCAGTGTTTCCCAACCGCTGTGACGTGGCACAGTAGTGTGCCATGATGGACTTCCTGCTGTGCCGCGAGAAAAGCTCTCTGCCCCCCTTCCTTCCCCCCTCCTCCTGCCAAACTCCTGCTGCTTTGGGGGAGGAGGAGGAAGGGCCTGGCGGCGGCGAAGAAGAAGAAATGGCTGGGGCACCGCCTCCTTCGGCCGTTTCCCCAGCCAGCCTCCAATCCGCCATGACTCCCGCCATGACTCTCGCCCCTCGCTTGCTGAAGCCGTGTGGAGGAGGAGTCCCGCCCACTGAAGCCCGTCCACCGCTCATGCTCCTCCTCCGCGTGGCTTCAGCGAGTGAGGGGCAGGAGTCATGGTGGAGAGCGGTGCCGGGGACGGGGGCCATGACTCCTGCCCCTCGCTTGCACTGCCCCCAGGCCTGGATTACCCATAAGGCCACCCTAGGCCAAGGCCTAGGGCGGCACCCATGGGGGGCAGCAGGTCCGGACCCCCCAAAAGAAGATTTTTAAAATAAATTCGGAAAGAAAATTCGAAAAAAATATTCAAAAAAATAATTCAAAAAAATAATTTAAAAAATAAAGTGTGCATGCGCGCGGCCGCCCCGCCCCCCTTTGCTTGCTCCAAAGGCTCTGCCCCCGCTCCCGGCTCTGCCCCCACCTCCTTGCCGGCAAGGTGGCTTTAGGAGGGAGGGAGGAGCCGTGGGGCAGCAGGTCCGGACCCCCCAAAAAAGTTTTTTTAAAAATTCGGAAAGAAAATCCAAAAAAAATATTCAAAAAAATAATTCAAAAAATAATTCAAAAAATAATTTAAAAATAAAGTGTGCATATGCTCCAAAGCTCTGCCCCCGAAGGTGGCCCCCCAAAGCAGGTCCTTGAAAATCCAAAAAATAATTCAAAAAATAATTCAAAAAAATAATTCAAAAATAAAGTGTGCATGCGTGCGCCCCCGCTGCTCGCTCAAAAGCTCTGCCCGGCTCTGCCCTTGCCTCCTTGCCGGCATGGTGGCTTTAGGAGGGAGGGAGGAGCCGTGGGGAGGCCCCGGGGGTGGGGCTTTAGTTCCTCCTCCTCACGCCGGCGAGGGGGCAGGGAAGGGGCGGGGCGGAGCCAGGGGAGAGCAGATGGGGCTTTCTTCCTCCTGGCCTGAGGGCGGCAAAAGGCCTGATGGCCCTTTTGGCCTGAAAAGGCTGCCCCTGACTGCCCCTTCAAGGCTGGAGAAGCTGTGGGAGAACTGAAGCCGGGGGCGTGGCATGGCACGCCCTGGTTCCGCCCCCTCCCCCCGGCTTCAGCTCTCCCACAGCTTCTCCAACCTTGAAGGGGGGCAGTGCCAAGCTTTGTGCTGGCTCTGCCACCGCTGGCTTGACACTGCCCCCTCAAGGCTGGAGAAGCTGGGAGAGCTGAAGCCGGGGGAGGGGCGGGGCATGGCATGGCCTGACTCCTCCCCCTCCTCTGGCTTCGGCACTCCCAGCAGCTGCTCCCAGCAGGCCACCATCCCCCAGCCGTTCTTTACTGTGTTAGAGTGTCATTTTGTGTCATTTTGGTCGGTGGTGTGCCCCCGGATTTTTTTTTAATGTTAAAAGTGTGCTGCAGCTCAAAAAAGGTTGGGAAACACTGAACTAAAGGTTTGGATTTTTTTCCTTGACACTTCAGTTGATTCTTGTGCCGTTTCCTCTATGGCCACTCCACGGAGTATGCTATATATCAGTGTTTCTCAACCAGTGTGCCGGAGCACACTAGTGTGCCGTGAGCGATCATCAGGTGTGCCGTGGGAAATTGGAACCTCCAGGAGAAGAGGGGGGAGAGTCTAGTGTGTTGAAGTATAAAAACCTACCTCGATAAAGGCCCTCCATGTGTGTTCATAGTTTGGCATATTGAGTATTCATGCCAAGGTTGTGTGTTAACTATAAATCCCAGAAACTGTAACTCCCAAATGTCAAGGTCTATTTACCCTGAACTCCATCTGCGTTCATATTTGGGCATATTGAGTATTCATGCCAAGTTTGGTCCTGATCCAACATTGTTTGAGTCCACAGTGCTCTCTGGATATAGGTGAACTACAACTCCAAAACTCAAGGTCAATCCCACCAAACTCTTATAGCATTTTCTCTTGGTTATGGGAGTTCTGTGTGGGAAGTTTGTGTCTTTCTGCCATTCCTGCCAGGATATCTATGTTGTGTTCATCGAAACAGGCCCAGGTTTCACACTGAGTGTATAAATACATTTAAAAACGTATTAACTATATGTATTACTGTGTTAGAGTGTCATTTTGTGTCATTTTGGTTGGTGGTGTGCCCCAGGATTTTGCAAATGTAAAAAGTGTGCCGCGGCTCAAAAAAGGTTGGGAAACACTGCTATATATCACAAACATCGTTGTCAACAGCTTTGCTCAATTAGAAACTGGACCATTTTAAGTGACATTGACTGCAAATCAATCCAGAAAGTGAGCAAATTATAAAAGTCAAAACACAACCAACACTTGGACAGCAGCAGCCTTTGGTTGCGGTGCTGTTTGTCCCAACACACATTGTGCAAATGCAGCCGAAGTCGTTATTTACTTGTTTGTCTGCTGACGAGCCCGGATCGCCGTTCTTGGTTTGCAGGAAAACCTAAAATAGACTGCGGAGCCCTTTCTGTGAGTAAGAGAAGCCTTTAATTGGAGAGGAACATGCGGCGGATTCTCTCTGTATTCTTTTCATGGAGGCCTATCTGTGTCTTCCATCTCCAGCTTGGTTTCCTGCAGGTCTCCAGGGCCCGGCTTTGCTCTTGTTTGGGAAATGTCCTCCGGCGGTTCTCAGGGACAGACAGGCGACTCTGGATGGAGTGACTAAGCCAGACGGATGTCTCCATGGCCCAGGCAAACCCTCCGGGTGCATCTGCACCAGGGAATGGATGCAGTTTGAGACCACTCTAACTGCCAGAGTTCAATGCTACGTATGAAGCCTCCTTTGCGGGGATCGAAAGCAGGGTGTCAATAAACATCACCACCATCATCATTATCAGATGTAGTTTGGAGAGGCACTCTGCAAAAAAGACTTTGCAAAACGACAGCTCCCAGATGGACCACCACACTGAGCCTTGAGCGTTCAAGTGGTGCCAAACTGCATTAAGAACTCTACAGTGCGGATGCACCCGCTACTCAGGCCTTGCAAAGTTAGGGCCGTTGGGAGGTTTAGGTTTTAAATCAGGGATGGGCAATTATTTTTTCCAAGGGGCCACCCGAGGGCCAAAAAATATTATGGGGGGCCGCACCTAAAGGCTGAACTACATTCTAATCTACATTATTTACTAGCTGTACCCGGCACGCGTTGCTGTGCTCTATTTAGGAGATGCGAGAAAGTCTGAGTATGTAAGGGTTGGAATTGATGTTACTTATGGTCTTGGTGGGGTCATGGCTGTGTCGTTGTGGGTTGTTCTGGTGGGTGGGATGTTGAAGTCCTGGGGAGTTGTCGGTGTGTGGTGTTCCTGGCGTTCGTGCAGTGACCTGTTGTCTGTGTCTCTGCTGCGCAGTGTGTTTCTGTTCTGGCGTTTGTTCTGCCCTTTTTTGTTTGATGTATGTAGCGTTGCGAGTGTGTCGTCCGATGCTGTTCTTTTTAGGAGGCATGGCTTGTCTTTTGGGTCAGTTTCTGCCTGTGTGGAAGGAAGGAATGGCATACAAATGGGTTGAGCAGTAGACGCAAGGTTGTGTTATGTGCGTATTGTGTTGTGTGTAGATATTACTTTTTTGGTGAGTTAGTGGGTGTGTGGTGGAATTGTGGGTGGTAGTATGTTGTGGAATGCTTGTGTGGGTGGGGTGTTTTGGTGTTTGTGTGTGTTTGTAGGGTATCAGTGCAGTGTTGTGTTGTGTTGTGTTGTGTTGTGGTTGGAGTATAGGTGGAGTTGGTTTTTGTTTGTGGTGGTGGTAGGTGTTGTGTGTGCGGGGTCCCGTAAGGTTGGGGGGATGGGTTGTGATAGGAAGTTGTGTTGTGTGGGTAGGAATTGCTGGAGAATTGCTCCCTCATAGAGTTCGATTTTGACAGTTTAACCTTCAAACACCAACTGACTGAACTGAAATCACTCCGCATTCTATCCTAGCCTTGGCTGGCTGTGCCCAGCGTTACTATGGTTACTCAGCCTCCCTGCATTTTGTGTGGGCTGATGTTGGCCAATGGGTTTCGCTGGTTGCCGCAGAGGATGCTGGGAAATATAGTTTTTTTGTATCGTTGCTTTGGGGGCCTTCTAGGTTTTGGGGGGGAAAGTTTCTTTGCTAAAAACCTTCCTTGCCTGAGGCCTATTTGTGTTGGCAAGTTTGGTGTCTCTGCCTTGGAAGGTTTCTCTGTCTCTGTCAGTCGTTTGACGACGGGACCTCCTTTATATAATAAGGTTTATTTATTTACTATATATTACACATCATTAATATTAGCATATTAATATATCAATAAATATTCATATATTATTAGTATTAATATCATAATTTTTATATTATAGTATATATATAGACATTATAATATATTGAAATTATAATATAATATAACATTATTTTATTATATTATTTATTATATTATTTATTATATTATTTATTTATTTATTTTATTTGACATGCTTCTATACCGCCTTTCCCAGCACGAAGGCGACTCGAGGCGGTGAACAAGCGGCAGCAAGTGCCCATATACAATACATCACAAGATAAAAACAGTCATATAAAAACATATAAAATTAACAGTTAAATTAATTTAAAACTACAAAATACAAATCTCAGCTCCACAATTTTAAAATCGGTTTTCGTTTCATCATCATAGTAATCCTTGATCTCGATTAAAGTTTGTCTGCGAATGCTTGCTCAAAAAGCCAAGTCTTGACTTTCTTACGAAATGTCAGGAAGGAGGGGGCCGATCTAATGTCACTAGGAAGGGAGTTCCAAAGCCGAGGAGCCACCACTGAGAAGGCCCTGTCTCTCTTCCCCGCCAGGCGCGCCTTAAGCATCTCAATGGTTCATAGGGAGAGATGCGTTCAGACAGGTAAGTTGGACCAGAACCGTTTAGAGCTTTAAAGGCCAAAACCAGCACTTTGAATTGTGCCCGGTAGCAAACTGGTAGCCAGTGGAGCTGGCGCAACAGGGGAGTTGTACGCTCCCTGAGTGCCGCTCCTGTTATCACCCTGGCTGCTGTCCGTTGGACCAATTGAAGCTTCTGAGCAGTCTTCAAAGGCAGCCCCACGTAGAGAGCATTGCAGTAATCTATACGGGGTTATAATTATATTATTACTAGCTGTACCCGGCACGCGTTGCTGTGCCCTATTTTGGAGATGTGAGGAAGTCTGAGTATGTAAGGGTTGGAGTTGTTGTTAGTTATGGTGTTGTTGGGGTCATGGCTGTGTCGTTGTGGGTTGTTTTGGTGGGTGGGATGTTGGAGTCCTGTCGAGTTGTTGTTGTGTGGTGTTGCTGGCGTTCTGCATAGCGTGTGGATATACAATGTTTTTTGTCTTTCCGTCTGCTGTGTTGATGTAGAGGTTGATGCGTGTGTGGGTGGGGTACTTTGGAAGTGAGTGGAGGTACTTGAAATCCCATTATCCATGGTGTGTCCTCCTCTAATCTGCAGTCGGATGGAGTGTGGGTCATGGGGGGCATTGTTTGCCAAGTTTGGTCTTTATCGGTCTTGGTTCTTGGACACAGTGGTCTGTGGGGAATGATGGGTTTTGAAGTACTACAAATCCCATTATCCATGGAGGTACTTCAAGTCCCATAATCCATGGTCCACCCTCCTCCAAACTGTAGTAGAACGTAGCGTGGGTCATAGGGGCTCTGTGTGCCAAGGTAGGTTACTGTAAATTCAGGCCATACACAATGTCCCATGAGCTGAGGCCTAGTCAGGAACAGCAAGTTAATGAAGCCTTACTGTCAATTCAGGCCATACACAATGTCCAATGAGCTGAGGGCTAGTTGGGAGAATCAAGTTAATGAAGCCTTACTGTCAATTCAGAGCGTAAACAGCATTTCATTAAGTGAGGCCTAGTCAGGGAAATTAAGTTAATGAAGCCTTACTGTCAATTTTGGGCGTGGTCTGTGATTTGTAGGGGTGTAAATTTTCTTTGGGAAGTGAATTGGGTGTTTGTGTTTGTGCCTCAGCCCTTTGCCTTATTCTCCTCTGACAGTTTATTATGGATCGGAATGTTCATGTTGGCTGGCCAGTACAGGAGTTATGCAAATCCGCCCTTATTGGCAGCCAATCATGTTGTCAGAATGTAGAGGCTGGGAGAGTCGTTGGCAGCCCCGGAGGCTGCTGGGAAATATAGGGTTTACTCGTTGTTTTGGGGCCTTTTTAGGTTTTGGGGGAAAGTTTCTTTGCTACAAACGTACCTTGCTTGAGGCGTATTTCTGTTGGCAAGTTTGGTGTTTCTGCTTTGTAAGGTTTCTCTGTTTGGGACGGTCGTTCCATGGCGACTCTTCCTTTATATATATAGATAATTATATTATAATTATAAAATTATTATAAAATAATAATAATAAAAACCACTAAAATTAAATTAAATTCAAGAAGACAAGGTGGAAACCAAGATGAAGGCTGACATCCTCAAGAGAGGAAGGATCCCAATATGGAATGGCCCAATGGCCCCAGTCCAGAAGATGGCAAAGCGGACCCAGCTGCCGCCGCAGCAGAACAGAACAGAGCAGGCAGCAGGCGATCGTAGGCTGCAGGCCTCCTCCCGCTCTCGCCCCCAGCCATTCCCCAGCTGATCGCCCTCCTATGCCCTCCCTTCTGCTCGAGATCCCCGTGTACAACTGGTGGGCCACTGTATGATACAGAATGCTGGACTAGATGGGCTGAGGTCCGATTCAGCATGGCTCTTCTTATGTTCTTAAGTGCCTGACATCCCTGGAGGCGATCTGGGCCTGCAGGGGGAGCACTCGGCAATCTGAGGCGGCTTATTCGACCTGGCAACCCGAAATACGATCAAGTCTTCCAGGTCATCGACTGCTCCTGCTGCATGCCCGGATCGCCTCCAGGGATGTCAGGCACTCCAAAGCCGCCGCTCCTCCGGCCTGTCTGCCGACACAGGCCCCACAAAGCCCGCGATGGGATGGCGGCAGCGGCAGCCCTTCCTCTCGGCCCCGCCCCTGACGCCCTTCTCCCCGGGCTGGACAGAATCAGCTGCCGGGTCGCATCCGGCTGTAGGTTGCCCACCCCTGTTTTAAATTGTCCTTTTTTCTGGTCATGTGTTGAAATGCTGATCTATCTTTTGAATGTATTATTCTCTGTTTCATTGTGCAGTCCTCACGTGAAAGCCATTGTTCTGCTCTAGAAACGTATTTGTGGCTGCCACAAACTAGGTTGAATGGATCGAGACTTGATAAGAAAGTAATTGAAAAGCTTTATTTATTTATTTATTTTACTATATTTTTATACCGCTTCTCTCAGCCCGAAGGCAACTCGAGGCGGTGCACATATGGCAATACAGCAGAAATGCACATTAGGTCCAAGTGTCTGAGATTCGTCTCTGAATATCAGGCTCCTTCCAAGGAACTAGGATATTATATATAATTATTTATTATTATTATATTTATTATTATTATATAATTATTATACATTATTATTATGTCCAAGTGTCTGAGATTTGTTTCTGAATATCGAGTTCTTCCCAAGAGCCTTGAATAGTAGAGATATTGGATATTATTATCATTATTATTATTATTATTATTTGCACATGACAGCACAGCACACATGCACATTAGGTCCAAGTTTTATAATAATAATAATAATTAATTTCATCCACATAACAACACAGCACACATGCACAAGAGGTCCAAGTGTCTGGGATTTGTTTCTGAATATTGGGCTCTTCTCAATAACCTTGGATAGTAGAGATACTGGATATTATTATTATTATTATTATTATTTGGCTTTCTTAACCCATCATCAATGTTGTTACAATGTTGTTACAATCTTCTTCAGCATGATCCTCCAAAAGGCTATGGCAGACCCCGAAGAAGAAGACGGCAGATATATACGCTATCATACTGATGGTAGCTTGTTCAACTTAAGCCGTCTGAGGGCTCGCACAAAGACTCTAAACTATCTAGTCCGTGAACTGCTTTTTGCTGACGATACTGCCCTTGTCGCCCATTTAGAAGCAGCCCTGCAGCACCTCACATCCTGCTTTGCAGCAGCTGCAGAGCTGTTTGGGCTGGAAGTCAGCCTGAAGGAAACGGAAGTCCTCTACTAGCCCACACGACAGGAAGAACACCATCATCCCCACGTCAGCATAGGCAAATCTGTGCTTAAGTCTGTCCAACGGTTCACCTACCTGGGAAGCATCATCTCTTCAGACACCAAAATTGATCAAGAGATAGATCACAGATTAGCAAAGGAATAGAGTGCATTTGGAAGGTTTCACACAGGAGTCTGGAGTAACAAACACCTGAGGCAAAGCACCAACATCAGTGTGTACAGAGCTATCGTACTGTCTATTATGGGTCTGAAACATGGGTCACCTATTGCCAACACCTATGACTCCTCGAACGCTTTCATCAGCGCTGTCTTTCCACAATCCTAAATATACACTGGACCGACTATGTGACTAATGTTGCTGTCGTTGAGCAAGCAGGGATCACCAGCATTGAGGCCATGCTATTGAGAACACAGCTGCGCTGGGCAGGGCACGTCTCTAGGATGGAGGACCACCGCCTCCCAAAGATACTACTCTATGGTGAACTCGCCACGGGTCAGCGCAAGAGAGGCGCCCCCAAAAAGAGATATAAGGACTCCCTGAAACAACATCTCAGGCTCGACCAGATTGATCACCAACAATGGTCCACCCTGGCCTCACATCGGGAGGCATGGAGGCGCACTCTCCACAATGTTGTGGCCTCTTTTGAGAAGTCACGCCGAATGAGTCTCGAAGAGAAACGACAACGCAGAAAAAACGGCAACTTGGAAACAACATCACCCAAGGACACTTTCTACTGTGCTTTCTGCAACCAAACTTGCCTATCTCAGATTGGCCTTTTTAGTCGTCAACGCGCTTGTAAAAAGCGTGGGATGAGTCCTTCCTAAGAATCTTCGTTCGCGAAGTAATGCCGAGAATATTATTATTATTATTATTATTATTTTGCAATGTTGTTTCCTTCTTTGCCTCTTGCGTCCCACTTTTCGGAGCATGGCTCTTTCCAGTGAGCCATGCCTCCTTATGGATGAGCCGAAAGTTTGGCAGCCACATTGTGCATCGCAAACCAAAAGTTTGGTCCTCCTTTGGAAAACTACCCATGTTTTCGGCTCACTTTTTTGGAAACGTGGGTCGTGATCCGACACCCTTGTGGGTGCCAAAGGGCCCAATGATTTCGCCCTCGATTGCATTGTCTTTGGTTCCTTTCTCTCGGGAGAGTTCTGCCTGGAGAAAACCCAGGGCCTGCCATTTAAATAAAGCCTTGCAGCGAGGAAATATTTATTTACTGAGTCGGTTGAAGCAGCTCTTTAGTGGAGAGCCTGGCGTCTGCCTCTGAAATGTACCAGACGCCAACCTCTTCAGCAAAAGCTGCCACGACAGACAGGACTTATGGCCCAAGGCAGCTGATACAGAGCAAGGCGGAGGGAGAGAGGCAAGCAGGGCTCCAGCCGTCTGTCTGCCTTTGTGTTTTCCAAAGGAGGAGCAGGATTCTTATATGCATACTGGCTTGCGCTACCTCCTTCAAGCAAATCCCACCATAATGCATGAATAAGCTTTGGCGCATGGGCTGGATCTACACTGGCTATATCCCAGGCTATCTATCTATCTATCTATCTATCTATCTATCTATCTATCTACCTATACTAACTTGGGTACATGGTGTTGCCCGGATTATTTGAAAAAGTCATTTATTATTTTACGAACTACCACTCACATCATCAGGCCCGGTTTAACCCCTTTTGGCGCCCTAGGCCACATTTTGGAATTACGCCCCCAAACCAACCTCTACCGCACATACACCCCCCCCCCACACACACACACACACCTTCCACTGCCAGGAGGAGGAGGCGGAGGGAAGCCCCGCCCCCCGCAGCGATCCCCGGGGCGGGGCTTCCCTCCTCCTCCTTGCGCCCTTCTTCCTTGAGTTGCGCAAGGAGGAGGCGCTGCGCACCCTCCTTTCTTGAGTCAAGGAAATGCTGAAACAAAACCGCAACACAACTCTCTCTCTCTTGAGGGAGGGCGGGGGGAGAGCGCTGCGAGGGGGCGGGGCAGGAGGGAATGGAGTCGCAGTCCCCACCATCGCCCCCGCCCCCTTGTCAAAGAAGGAGGGCACGAGGCGCGCCGCGAAGAGGAGGCGGCGGAGGGAAGCCCCGCCCCTGGGGCCGATGCCGGCACCGGTGGCGGCGTTTCCTGCCGCTGCCTCCTCCTCGTGCCCTCGGCCCTCCTTCCTTGACTCAAGAAAGGAGGGCGCGCCACGAAAAGGAGGAGGCAGAGGGAAGCCCCGCCCCCGGGGCCGATGCTCTCCCCCCCGCCCTCCCCCGAGAGAGAGTTGTGTTGCGGATTTGTTTCAACATTTTAATTTTTTTTGGGTCCGTGTGAATGCCCCCTTGGCAAGAAAGGAGGCCATGGCCTAGGGGGCCTTATGGATAATCCGGGCCTGCACATCATGCCTGGTTAACCCCCTGAAACATCGGGGGTGGGGCTTCCCTTCCTTCCTCCTCCTCACACCCTCAGCCCTCCTCAAGAAAGGAGGGTGCGCCACGATGAGGAGGAAGGAAGGGAAGCCCCGTCCCTGGGGCCAGTATCGGCCTCGGGGGCTGGGCTTCCCTCCGCCTCCTTCTTTTCGCGCCCCCCTTCTTTGACAAGAAGGCGGGGGCGATGGTGAGGGGGGTGCCATTCCCTCCTCCCCCGCCCCCCTCAGCGCTCTCCCCCCGCCCTCCCCCAGAGAGTTGTGTTGCGGTTTTGTTTCAACATTTTAATTTTTTGGGGGGTCCGTGTGAATTGCGCCCCCCTTGGCTTGCGCCCCTAGGCCATGGCCTAGGGGGGCCCTTATGGATAATCCGGGCCTGCACATCATGCCTGGTTAACCCCCTGAAACTCCCACCAGTGGTTAAAGTTTGTCATGTTGGGCAGGTTTGCTCTCTAGATGCATCATTGGTGGGCTTCAGTGTGCTCTCTGGCTGTAGGGTAAACTACAACTCCCACTATAGTGAGTCAGTCCCTTCAAATCTCTCCAGTAGGTTGAGATAGTCATGGGAATTCTGCCTGCCAAGTTTGGTCCCGGTCTATCGGTGGTGGTCACAGTGTCTCCGGATGTACTGTAGGTGAACTACAACTCCCAGAAATGAAGGCCAGTTCCCCTCCAATATGTTCATGTCTGTGTGCCAAGTTTGATCACTGGTGGGGGGGGGGGCGTCACAGTTTATTAGGTTGTAGGTGAACTACAACTCCCAAAACTCAATGTCAGTCTCTCCCAAACCGCCCCAGTAATCAATATGAGATTTGCATGTCAAATTTGGTCTAGATCCATAATCGTTTGGGTTCACAGTGCTCTCTGGATGTAAGTGAACTACAACTCCCCCAAATCAAGGTAAAGCCCCCCAGTATTTTTTTTTTATGGTCATGAGAGTTCTGTGTGCCAATTTTGATCCAATTACCTTTTTAGTGGGGTTCAGAGTGCTCTTTGATTGCGGGTGGACTATAAATCCCAGTACCTACGTCTCCCCCCAAACCCATCAATAAACCAATAAACTGTTTATTACCACATTTGGTTTCTTAGTGAGTGTTGTGAGCAAGGTGAACTCCTGTTGATGTGCAATAACCAGGCCTGGGCAAACTTGGGCCCTCCAGGTGTTTGGGACTTGAACTCCCACCATTCCTAACAGCCTCAGGCCCTTTCCCTTTCCTTTTCTGCTTAAGCGGCTGAGGGGTAAAAGGAAGGGGCCTGAGGCTATTAGGAATGGTCGGAGTTCAAGTCCAAAATACCTGGAAGGAGGGCCCAAGTTTGCCCAGGCCTGGTGTAGACTCATATAATCCATTTCAAAGCAGATAATATGCTTATTTTTCAGGTTTCTGCCAGTGTCATATAACTGAAACAATATCACACAACCTTAACTACCTTATGCATATATATATATATATATATATATATATATATATATAGGCGGTGTGTGTGTGTGTGTGTGTGTGTGTGTGCAGCAGGATGTAGAGTGGGTCATGGGGGCTCTGTGTGCCAAGTTTGGTCTTGATCCATCATTATTGGGAGTTGCAGTGATATCGTGAAATGACTGAAGGTAGTGCAAGTCCTATCATCTGTAGTGTAGTAGGATGTAGATTGGGTCATGGGGGCTCTGTGTGCAAAGTTTGGTCTTGATCCATCATTATTGGGAGTTGCAGTGATATCGTGAAATGACTGAAGGTAGTGCAAGTCCTATCATCTGTGGTGTAGTAGGATGTAGATTGGGTCATGGGGGCTCTGTGTGCCAAGTTTGGTCTTGATCCATCATTATTGGGAGTTGCAGTGATATCGTGAAATGACTGAAGGTAGTGCAAGTCCTATCATCTGTAGTGTAGTAGGATGTAGATTGGGTCATGGGGGCTCTGTGTGCAAAGTTTGGTCTTGATCCATCATTATTGGGAGTTGCAGTGATATCGTGAAATGACTGAAGGTAGTGCAAGTCCTATCATCTGTGGTGTAGTAGGATGTAGATTGGGTCATGGGGGCTCTGTGTGCCAAGTTTGGTCTTGATCCATCATTATTGGGAGTTGCAGTGATATCGTGAAATGACTGAAGGTAGTGCAAGTCCTATCATCTGTAGTGTAGTAGGATGTAGATTGGGTCATGGGGGCTCTGTGTGCCAAGTTTGGTCTTGATCCATCATTATTGGGAGTTGCAGTGATATCGTGAAATGACTGAAGGTAGTGCAAGTCCTATCATCTGTGGTGTAGTAGGATGTAGATTGGGTCATGGGGGCTCTGTGTGCAAAGTTTGGTCTGTATTGGTGAATGGATGAGGGTTGCATTGGTTTTAGGAAGTGAGTGAAGGTACTTCAAGTCCCATCATCCGTGGTCCGTCTCACACAAAACCGCACCAGGATGTATAGTGGGTCACAAGGGCTCTGTGTGCCAAGTTTGGTGTTGATCAGTCATTGGATTAGGTTTGTAGCAGGATTGGAAAGTGAGGGAAGCTACTGCAAGTCCCATCATCCATGTTCTGCCCCTCTCCAAACTTCAGGAGGATGTAGAGTGGGTCACTGGGGCTCTGTGTGCCAAGTGTGGTCCTTATCGGTGTTTGTTGGGGGACGCAGTGGTCTGTGGAACAGAGGGGTGTGAAAGTACTACAAATCCCATCATCACTTGTCAGTCCTCCCCCGAACCTCAGCAGGATGTGAAGGCAGTCATGGGGGTTATGTGTGCCAAGTGTGGTCTCGATCAGTAATTGGATGAGGGTCGCAGCGGACTTGGGAAGTGAGTAGAGGTACTTCAAGTCCCATCATCCATGGCCCACCCCCCTCCAAACTGCACCAGGATGTAGAGTGGGTCATGAGGGCTCTGTGTGCCAGGTTTGGTGTTGATCGGTCATTGGAATAGGTTTGTAGCAGTCTTAGAAAGTGAGGGAATGTACTGCAAGTCCCATCATCCATGTTCTGCCCCCTTCCAAACCTCAGTAGGATGTAGAGTGGGTCACTGGGGCTCTGTGTGCCAAGTGTGGTCTTTATCGGTGTTTGTTGGGGGCCACAGTGGTCTGTGGGAGCAGAGGGGTATGAAAGTACTACAAAGCCCATCATCCATTGTCAGTCCTCCCCCAAGCCTTACCAGGACATGAAGGCAGTCATGGGGGTTATGTATGCCAAGTTTGGTCTCGATCAGTAATTGGATGAGGGTTGCAGCGGACTTGGGACGTGAGTAGAGGTACTGCAAGTCCCATCATCCATGGTCCACCCTTCTCCAAACTGCACCAGGACGTAGAGTGGGTAGTGGGAGCTGTGTGTGCCAAGTGTGGTGTGTATTGGTCCTTTTTGTTGGGCTCAGTGGTCTGTGGGAACCAAAGTGTTTGAAAGTACTACAAATCCCATAATTTGTTGTCCCCCGAACCCCACCAGGATATAAAGGGGGTTAGGGGGGGTGTTATGTGTACCAAGGTTGGTGCAGGTCCATCACCCGCGCTGGTCGCTGTGGCCTGTGAAAGTGGCTGCCAATCAGAACACTGCCACATATCCGTCCTTCCGCCCTCCCACCCTTCCACCCTCCGCACACATACAAACATTCCGCTTTATTAAGGTATACAGATACAGATATGTGTGTGTGTGTTGTTTATTTGTCCAGTCACTTCCGACTCTTTGTTTGTCAGTCTGTCAGTCACTTTGCCCATGCCTGGTCTATCTCTTCTCGCATTCATTTTCTCATTATCTCAGCGGAGGCCACAAGGGGGCGCCAGACAGAGAGGGATAGTCCATTTTTGTTGTTTATTCCTCCCAGGCTTTGTGACCTCCTGGACCATCCCACGCCAGAGCTCCCTGTCGGCCGTCACCTCCCCCAGCTCCTTCAGGGTCAAGCCAGGGTGCCCTCCACCCATCTTGCCCTTGGTCGGCCCCTCTTCCCTTTTCCTTCCATTTTCCGCAGCATCGTTGTCTTCTCCAAGCTTTCCTGTCTTCTCATGACCTTAAAGTGGTGAGCCTCCTTCCAACATTGTGATTCTGGATAGAAAACAAACAACAACATAACATAACATTGTTTGAGTCCACAGTGCTCTCTGGGTGTAGGTGAACTACAACTTCCAAACTCAAGGTCAATTCCCAAGCAAACCCTTTCAGTACTTTCTGTTGGTAATGAGAGTTCAATATGCCAAGTTTGGTTCAATTCCATTGTTGCAAGAGTTCAGGATGCTCTTTGATTGTGTGTTAACTATAAATCCCAGAAACTGTAACTCCCAAATGTCAAGGTCTATTTTCCCCAAACTCCATCTGTGTTCACATTTGGGCATATTGAGTGTTCATGCCAAGTTTGGTCCTGATCCAACATTGTTTGAGTCCACAGTGCTCTCTGGATAGAGGTGAACTACAACTCCAAAACTCAAGGTCAATGCCCACCAAACTCTTATAGCATTTTCTCTTGGTTACGGGAGTTCTGTGTGGGAAGTTTGTGTCTTTCTGCCATTTCTGCCAGGATATCTATGTTGTGTTCATGGAAACAGGCCCAGGTTTCACACTGAGTGTATAAATACATTTACAAACATATTAACTATATGTATTACTGTGTTAGAGTGTCATTTTGTGTCATTTTGGTTGGTGGTGTGCCCCAGGATTTTGTAAATGTAAAAAATGTGCCGCGGCTCAAAAAAGATGGAAAAACACTGGGGTAGACCCTCTCTCACTCAGCCCCCCCCCCCCCCAACCAAACTCACCCCCCCCTGAAACTACAACTCCCATGAGTTCATGGCATTGAGTCAACTACAACCCCCATGAGTCCTGGCTACGGCCCTGGTTGGTGGGATTCATAATGCTCTTTGATTGTAGGTGAACTATAAATCCCAGTAACTACAACTTCCAAATGTCAAGGTCTATTTTTCCTAAACTCCACCAGTGCTCACATTTGGGCATATTGAGTATTCATGCTAAGTTTGGTGCAGATCCATCGTTGCTTGAGTCCACGGCACTCTCTGGTTTTAGGTGGACTACAACTCCCAAACTCAAGGTCAATGCCCATCAAACCCAGTATTTTCTCTTGGTCATGGGAGTTCTGTGTTCCAAGTTTGGTTCAATTCCATCGTCGGTGGAGTTCATAATGCTCTTTGATTGTGGGTGAACTATAAATCCCAGCAACTACAACTCCCAAATGTCAAGGTCTATTTTCCCCAAACTCCATCTGTGTTCACATTTGGGCATATTGAATATTCATGCCAAGTTTGGTGCAGATCCATCATTGTTTGAGTCCAGTGCTCTCTGGATGTAGGTGAACTACAACTCCCCAACTCAAGGTCAATGCCCACCAAACCCTTCCAGTATTTTCTCTTGGTCATGGGAGTCCTGTGTTCCAAGTTTGGTTCAATTCCATCGTTGGTGGAGTTCAGAATGCTCTTTGATTGTAGGTGAACTATAAATCCCAGCAACTACAACTCTCAAATGACAAAAAAATATTTTTGAGTGATGGTCACTCATTAAGTTGTTAGGTGTCTTGTGTCCAAATTTGGTGTCAATTCGTCCAGTGGTTTTTGAATTATGTTAATCCCACAAACGAACATTACATTTTTATTTATATAGAAGAGGAAAATGGGAACAACAACAACAACAACATATTTTGTCTTCCAAGGCAGCATCCAAGCTGGGCTCAGCTGCACCTACACTGTACAATTAATGCAGTTTGACTCCGCTTTAACTGCCAGGGCTCAAGCCACCTTGGGCCTAGCCCCGCCCCCCTGCGCCCCATTCATTGAGAACTCGGGGCCAGGGAATGTTGCATAAATATTGCGGCTCGCAGCCAATGGGAGCCGCGGAATGCCTTTCATTCAAGCGGCGCTGTGTAGGCGGGGCCGGCTCCGGAGCCCAGCCAATCCGCGGGCCGCTAGGGCGGGGCGTCCTCCCGCCAAAGGCCAATCAGGGCGCTCGGAACCTGAACTTTTGCCACTTCGAAGAGTTAGTGAATACACTCCCGAAGGGGCGTGGCCCAGCCTCGCTGACTCCAGAGGAGGGAGGAGGGTTAACTCTTCGCACGCCGGAGGGTTTTTTGTTTTGGAATGACAAGGCTTCTATGGCCAAACAGGGGCTGTGACATCCTTCCTCCTGGACATGCGCCTGCGCTTTAGAGGAGAGGCAGCATGGGCAATAGATCACAACTCTGGATGGGAGTTGTAGTTCGACTCAATGCCATGGACTCATGGGAGTTGTAGTTCAACAGTGCATGAACTCATGGGAATTGTAGTTGACTCAATGCCATGGACTCATGGGAGTTGTAGTTGACTCAATGCCATGGATTCATGGGAGTTGTAGTTTAACAGTGCATGGGCCCATGGGAGTTGTAGTTGACTCAATGTCATGGACTCATGAAAGTTGTAGTTTGACTCAATGCCATGGATTCATGGGAGTTGTAGTTTAACAGTGCATGGACTCATGGGAGTTGTAGTTGACTCAATGCCATGGACTCATGGGAGTTGTAGTTTGACTCAATGCCATGGATTCATGGGAGTTGTAGTTTAACAGTGCATGGGCTCCTGGGAGTTGTAGTTGACTCAATGCCATGGATTCATGGGAGTTGTAATTTAACAGTGCATGGGCTCCTGGGAGTTGTAGTTGACTCAATGCCATGGATTCATGGGAGTTGTAGTTTAACAGTGCATGGGCTCCTGGGAGTTGTAGTTGACTCGATGCCATGGATTCATGGGAGTTGTAGTTTAACAGTGCATGGGCTCCTGGGAGTTGTAGTTGACTCAATGCCATGGATTCATGGGAGTTGTAGTTTAACAGTGCATGAACTTATGGGAATTGTAGTTGACTCAATGCCATGGATTCATGGGAGTTGTAGTTTAACAGTGCATGGGCTCATGGGAGTTGTAGTTGACTCAATGCCATGGATTCATGGGAGTTGTAGTTTAACAGTGCATGGGCTCATGGGAGTTGTAGTTGACTCAATGCCATGGATTCATGGGAGTTGTAGTTTAACAGTGCATGAACTTATGGGAGTTGTAGTTGACTCAATGCCATGGATTCATGGGAGTTGTAGTTTAACAGTGCATGGGCTCATGGGAGTTGTAGTTGACTCAATGCCATGGATTCATGGGAGTTGTAGTTTAACAGTGCATGGGCTCATGGGAGTTGTAGTTGACTCAATGCCATGGATTCATGGGAGTTGTAGTTTAACAGTGCATGAACTTATGGGAATTGTAGTTGACTCAATGCCATGGATTCATGGGAGTTGTAGTTTAACAGTGCATGGACTCATGGGAGTTGTAGTTGGCTCAATACCATGGACTCATGGGAGTTGTAGTTCAACTCAATTCATGGGAGTTGTAGTTCAACTCAATGCTCTGACTTCATGGGAGTTATCGTTGACCCAATGCTATGGATTCGTGGGAGTTGTTGTTTAACCCAATGTTATGGATTCATGGGAGTTGAAGTTCGACCCAATGCTATGGACTCATGGGAGTTGTAGTTTGTCTCATTGCTATGGGTTCATGGGAGTAGTTCGATTCAATGCTATGGATTCATGCGAGTTGTGGTCCTATCCAATGCCTTGGATTCATGGGAGTTGTAGTTTGACGCAATGCCATGGAATCATGGGATTTGTAGTCTTACCAAAAGCCATGGACTCATGGGAGATGTAATTCGACCTAATGATATGAATCCATGGGAATTGTAGTTCAACCCAATGCTATGGATTCATGGGAGTTGTAGTTTGACGCAATGCCATGGAATCATGGGATTTGTGATGCTCAGCAGGGACAGCCCAGGTTCAGACTTGGATGGAAGGCCACCCATGAGTCCTAGGGGCTGGAAGCTCTGTTTCAGGGGGGGGGACCAACTGCCAAACCCACCTCTAGAAACCCCATTAAATAGCCTGGGTTGCTGGGAGCCCTGACCTGTGAGAGAAGGCAGGCTATAAATACATGCAAACCTAATCATAATCATGATAATGTCTGCGCATATGATTAATTTAGTAGATCAATGGCGATCTGGCCTGGCTTTGCAGGAGGAGATTCCTGGAAGGCTAGGCCCCGTCCCCCCCATTTGCCTCCCTCTGCAGTTTCCTCCAGTTGGAAAGTAAAGAGAGGGACAAACTGCTCCATGGGTGTATCTACGCAGCACAGTTAATGCAGTTCGGCACCCCCTTTCACTGCCATTGCTCAATGCTATGGGACCCTGGGTGTTGTAGTTTGGTGAGGCTTAAGCCTTTGTGAAATGGTAACTCCTGTAACTCTGTAGCACTGGGGCTGGATCTATATCAGTGTTTCCCAACCGCTGTGACGCGGCACAGTAGTGTGCCGTGACGGACCTCCTGCTGTGCCGCGAGAAAAGCTCTCTGCCCCCCTTCCCCCCCCTCCTCCTGCCGAACTCCTGCTGCTTGAGGGAGGAGGAGGAAGGGCCGGGCGGCGGCGAAGAAAAAGAAGAAGGGGCCGGGGCGCCGCCTCCTTCAGCCGTTTCCCCAGCCAGCCTCCAATCCGCCATGACTCCTGCCCCTCGCTCGCACTGCCCCCTCAAGGCTGGAGAAGCTGTGGGAGAGCTGAAGCCGGGGGAGGGGGAGGGGCATGGTGCGGCCTGGCTCCGCCCCTCCCCCCAGCTTCAGCTCTCCCACAGCTTCTCCAGCCTTGAGGGGACAGTGCCAACCCAGCATTGTGCTGGCTCTGCCACCACTGGCTTGGCACTGCCCCCTCAAGGCTGGAGAAGCTGTGGGAGAGCTGAAGCCGGGGGGAGGGGCGGGGCATGGCACGGCCTGGCTCCTCCCCCTCCCCGGCTTCCGCTCTCCCACAGCTTCTCCAGCCTTGAAGGGACAGTGCCAAGCCAGCATTGTGCTGGCTCTGCCACCGCTGGCTTGGCATTGCCCCCTCAAGGCTGGAGAAGCTGTGGGAGAGCTGAAGCCGGGGGAGGGGGGGGGGCATGGTGCTGCCTGGCTCCGCCCCTCCCGGCTTCAGCTCTCCCACAGTTTCTCCAGCCTTGAGGGGCATGCCAAGCCAGCATTGGGCTGGCTCTGCCACCGCTGGCTTGGCATTGCCCCCTCAAGGCTGGAGAAGCTGTGGGAGAGCTGAAGCTGGGGGGAGGGTGTGGGGCATGGTGCTGCCTTGCTCCAGCCCCTTCCCAGCTTCAGCTCTCCCACAGCTTCTCCAGCCTTGAAGGAACATTGCCAAGCCAGCATTGTGCTGGCTCCCACCACTGGCTTGGCATTGCCCCCTCAAGGCTGGAGAAGCTGTGGGAGAGCTGAATCCGGGGAGAGGGGGTGGGGCATGGTGCTGCCAGGCTCTGCCCCCTCCCCTAGCTTCAGCTCTCCCACAGCTTCTCCAGCCTTGAAGGGTCAGTGCCAAGCCAGCATTGTGCTGGCTCTGCCACCGCTGGCTTGGCACTGCCCCCTCAAGGCTGGAGAAGCTGCGGGAGAGCTGAAGTGGGTGAGGGGGTGGGGTATGGTGCAGCCTGGCTCCTCCCCCTCCCCGGCTTCGGCACTCCCAGCAGCTGCTCCCAGCAGGCCACCATCCCCCAGCCATTCTTTACTGTGTTAGCGTGTCATTTCGTGTCATTTTGGTTGGTGGTGTGCCCCCGGATTTCTTTAATGTCAAAAGTGTGCCGCGGCTCAAAAAAGATTGGGAAACACTGATCTATATATACTGCATTACAGGATCCCAGGTGAGTTCTCCAAAGCCCAGGGCGGCAGATGGCACAGTGTTCCCCAAAATTTTGGTCTTCCGGGTGTTTTGGACTTTAGTTCTCCGAATCCCTCACCCCTGGCCAAGAGAGCCAAGGTTTCTGGGAGTTGAAGTACAAAACACCTGGAAGACCTGCATTTGAGAAGGTTGAGAGGAGACAGCAGAGCCTTGTTTACATATTTGAGAAGCGGCCACAAGGAAGAGGAAGAAGAAGGCTTGTTTTCTGCTGCCCTGGAGACTGGGACTCAATGGAGCCATGGGTTCAAATGACAGCGAAGGAGATTCCACCTGTGGAGTGTAATAAGCTTGGAAAGAGAGGCTGGTTGGGCATCTGTTGGGAGGGCATTGATGGTGCTTTTCCTGCCTGGCAGAAAAAAAGTGGGTTAGTCTGGATGGCATCCGAGGATCCCTTCCAACTCTAGGCTTCTATAGCCTGATGTCTCCATGAACTTGCTTGTAGTCTTTGAGGCTGGTTGGCCATCTGTTTGGAGGGTTTTGATTGTGATTTTGCAGCCTGGCAGAAAGAAGGGGGTCAGACTGAATGGCCCCTGAGGGTCCCTTCCAGCTCTAGGATTCTATAGCCCGATGCCTCCATGAACCTGCTTGTAGTCTTTGATGCCGATTGACCATCTGTTTGGAGGGGTTTGATTGTGTTTTTCCAACTTGGCAGAAAGAAGGGGGCCAGACTGGATGGCCGCTGAGGGTCCCTTCCAGCTCTAGGATTCTATAACCTGATGCCTCCATGAACCTGCTTGTAGTCTTTGATGCTGGTTGGCCATCTGTTTGGAGGGTTTCGATTGTGTTTTTCCAACTTGGCAGAAAGAAGGGGGTCAGACTGGATGGCCCCTGAGGGTCCCAGCTCTAGGATTCTATAGCCTGATGCCTCCATGAACCTGCTTGTAGTCTTTGATGCTGGTTGGCCATCTGTTTGGAGGGTTTCGATTGTGTTTTTCCAACTTGGCAGAAAGAAGGGGGCCAGACTGGATGGCCGCTGAGGGTCCCTTCCAGCTCTAGGATTCTATAACCTGATGCTTCCATGAACCTGCTTGTAGTCTTTGATGCTGGTTGGCCATCTGTTTGGAGGGTTTCGATTGTGTTTTTCCAACTTGGCAGAAAGAAGGGGGGCAGACTGGATGGCCGCTGAGGGTCTCTTCCAGCTCTAGGATTCTATAACCTGATGCTTCCATGAACCTGCTTGTAGTCTTTGATGCTGGTTGGCCATCTGTTTGGAGGGTTTCGATTGTGTTTTTCCAACTTGGCAGAAAGAAGGGGGCCAGACTGGATGGCCGCTGAGGGTCTCTTCCAGCTCTAGGATTCTATAACCTGATGCTTCCATGAACCTGCTTGTAGTCTTTGATGCTGGTTGGCCATCTGTTTGGAGGGTTTCGATTGTGTTTTTCCAGCCTGGCAGAAAGAAGGGGGTCAGACTGGATGGCCCCTGAGGGTCTCTTCCAGCTCTAGGATTCTATAGCCCGATGCCTCCATTATTATTATTATTATTATTATTTCAGCTTGGTAGACCGCTCACTCCGAAGCTCAGAGCGGCTTACAACAATAAAATACCAATGAAAACACATAACAGCGTTAAAACCAATTCCACCCCTCTCCCCCTCCCCCAGTAAACTGTAACAGGACAGTTTAACCTGCTTGTAGTCTTTGTTGCTGGTTGGCCATCTGTTTGGAGGGTTTTGATTGTGTTTTCCCAGTCTGGCAGAAAGAAGGGGGCCAGACTGGATGGCCCCTGAGGGTCCCTTCCAACTCTAGGATTCTATAGCCTGATGCCTCCATGAACCTGCTTGTAGTCTTTGATACTGGTTGGCCATCTGTCGGGAGGGCTTTGATTGAGCTTTTCCTGCCTGGCAGAAAGAAGCAGGTTGGACTGGATGGACTCTGAGGCCCCTTCCACATAGCTGAATAAATTGCAATAAAATCTGCCTTGAACTGGATTATTTGACAGTGTAAACTCATATAAATAGATATAAATACAAAAATATAAATAAAATAAGTATAAATAAATTAAATATAAATAAAGTAAGTAAATAAATAAATATAATCCAGTTCAAAGTGGACAATCTAGATTTTATATGGCAGTATCGATCGGTCCACAGAAAGAGAGTCAGGGCCTTATGGAGATGCTTCTCCACTGGCTGCACTCTGCACATGGGCAGGAGAAGGGTGTCAGGGAAGGGAGGAAAAACCCTGTTGGGTTTTTCTAGGGGCCCTTCCAGGGCCCTTTCACATAGCCATATAACTCAGGCAGAATAAAATCCCACATTTTCTGCTTTGAACTGGAGTATATGTCAGTGTGAACTCAGATAACGTGGGGCCCTTACACACAGCTCTATATCCCAGAATATCCAGGCAGAAAAATCCCACAATATCTGCTTTGAACTGGGTTATCTAAGCCCACACTCCGATAATGTGGGATTTTCTGCCCTGATATTCTGAGATATAAGGCTGTGTGGAAGGAGGACCCCCAGTTTAGAGCAGATACTGTGGGATTTTCTGCCTTAATATTCTGGGTTAAATGGCTGTGTGGAAGGACCCCTAGAATATCAAGGCAGATCATCCACAATATCTGCTCCGAACTGGGTTATTGGAGTCCACACTGCCATATAATGCAATTCAATGTGGATTTTATACAGCTGTGTGGAAGGGACCCCAGAAGGGCCTTATATTCCAGGATCCGATCCCAGGTTTTCTGTTTATCCCAGATTATCTGGCAATTGGGACTCAGGGCCCTTCCACACAGCCCTATATCCCAGAATATCAAGGCAGTAAATCCCACAATATCTGCTTTGAACTGGGTTATCGGAAGGGGCCCCAGATGGGCCCTATATCCCAGGATCTGATCCCAAGTTTTCTGTTTATCCCAGATTATCACTCATATAATCCTGAAAGCAGAAAGCCTGGGAGTCTGGGATCAGATCCACGGATATAGGGCAGTGTTTCCCAACCAGTGTGCCGTGGGCGATCATCAGGTGTGCCGTGGGAAATTGGAACCTCCAAGACCCTTTCTTCCCCCTCCTGCCAAACACTTTTCCTTCTCCACTTGGGCTCCCTTCTTCCCAGCCTCGCTCTGCTCGCTTTGCTTCGCTTTGCTCACGCTGCCGCTTCTGCAGGAGAGGGGAGGGGGGAAGACATGACCCATGCAGGCGCTACTGCGCAGACTCGCCCCACGTCTTCCTCCCTCCCCTTCACAGTACTCTCTGGATATAGGTGAACTACAACTCCAAAACTCAAGGTCAATGCCCACCAAACTCTTATAGTATTTTCTCTTGGTTATGGTAGTTCTGTGTGGGAAGTTTGATTCCATTCCATCATTGGTAGAGTTCAGAATGTTCTTTGATTGCGGGTGAACTATAACTCCCAGCTGTTGAACAAGACCTTCGTGTGTGTCTTTCTGCCATTCCTGCCAGGAGATCTATGTTGTGTTCATCGAAACAGGCCGAGGTTTCACACTGAGTGTATAAATACGGTACATTTAAAAACATATTAACTATATCTATGACTGTGTATGACTCCATCTGCGTTCACATTTGGGCATATTGAGCATTCATGCCAAGTTTGGTCCTGATCCAACATTGTTTGAGTCCAGAGTGCTCTCTGAATGTAGGTGAACTACAACTCCTTCATGTGTGTATTTCTACCATTCCTGCCAGGATACTTATAAATGTCAAAAATGTGCCGCGGCTCAAAAAAGGTTGAAAAACACTGGACTAGATTATCTTTGGGGTACCTTCCAACTATCTGGCACTTTCTATATACAGTAGCTCAGTGTTTCCCAACCTTTTTTGAGCCGCGGCACTTTTTTTACATTTACAAAATCCTGGGGCACACCACCAACCAAAATGACACAAAATGACACTCTAACACAGTAATACATATAGTTAATACATTTTTAAATGCATTTATACACTCAGTGTAAAACCTGGGCCTGTTTCGATGAACACAACATAGATATCCTGGCAGGAATGGCAGAAAGACACACATGAAGGAGTTGTAGCTCACCTACATCCAGAGAGCACTGTGGACTCAAACAATGTTGGATCAGGACCAAACTTGGCATGAATACTCAATATGCCCAAATGTGAACACAGATGGAGTTTGGGGGAAATAGACCTTGACATTTGGGAGTTACGGTTTCTGGGATTTAAAGAGCATCCTGAACTCTTGCAACAATGGAATTGAACCAAACTTGGCATATTGAACTCTCATTTATATAAATAAATTTAAAAAGATGTTAACTGTATGTATTACTGTGTTAGAGTGTCATTTTGTGTCATTTTGGTTGGTGGTGTGCCCCAGGATTTTGTAAGTGTAAAAAATGTGCCTCGGTTCATAAAAGGTTGAAAAACACTGATTATAGGGCATTGGAGTGCATTTCCCCCAGAAGCCATTCCTTCCCTGAGTGGAGGGGGAACCCTAGGAAAGGAAAAGCAGGCGAAGCTCAAAAAAGGTTGAAAAACAGATAGATATAGGGCAGCGTTTCTCCACCTGGGGGTCGGGACCCCTAGAGGGGTCGCGAGAGGGTGTCAAAGGGGTCGCCAAAGACCATCAGAAAGCACAGTATTTTCTGTTGGTCATGGGGGGGGGGGTCTGTTTGGGAAGTTTGGCCCAGTTCTCTCATTTGTAGGGTTCAGAATGCTCTTTAATTGTAGGCAAACTGTAAATCCCAGCAACTACAACTCTCAGATGTCAAGGTCTATTTTCCCCAAACTCCACCAGTGTTTACATTTGGGCATACTGAGTATTCCTGTCAAGTTTGGTCCAAATCCATCACTGTTTAAGTCCACAGTGCTTTCTGGATGTAGGTGAACTACAACTCCTAAACTCAAGGTCAATGCCCACCAAACCCTTCCAGTATTTTCTGTTGGTTGTAGGAGTTCTGTGTGCCAAGTCTGGTTCAATTCCATCCTTGGTGGCAGGCATGTAGCCAGGGGGGCTTGGGGGCTTCAGCCCCCCGAAATTCTCAGGGTGGTCCCCGAGAAGGCCTTACTGGTACATTATTTAAACTGTTATGTTTATTCATATCATGATCTGATCACCATGCTCATTATATCCCACATTAATGGGGTTATTGGGATAACAGTACAAAAGGTTTGCTAGAGTCAGGGCCGTAGCCAGGATTTTGATTCGGGGAGGCGGGGCTGAGTTTGGTTGGGGGGCTGAGACTGGGTGGAAGAGGGTCTACCTAGCAAACCTTTTGTATTGTTATCCCAATAACCCCATTAATGTGGGATATAATGAGCATGGTGATCAGATCATGATATGAATAAACATAACAGTTTAAATAATGTACCAGTAAGGCCTTTCACGGACCACCCTGAGAATTTCGGGGGGGGGGCTGAAGCCCCCTTAGCCCCCCCCTGGCTACATGCCTGGCTAGAGTAGACCCTCTTTCACCCAGTCTCAGCCCCCGAAACAAACTCAGCCCCCCCCCCCCCGAACCAAAATCCTGGCTACGGCCCTGCTTGGTGGAGTTCAGAATGCTCTTGGATTGTACGTGAACTATAAATCCCTACAACTACAACTCTCAAATTACAAAATCAATTCCCCCCCCCCCCCACCCCACCAGTATTCAAATTGGGGTGTACCAGGTATTTGTACCCAACTTGGTCCAGTGAATGAAAATACATCCTGCAGAGGCATGTAGCCGGGGGGGGGGGGCTAAGGGGGCTTCAGCCCCCCCCGAAATTCTCAGGGTGGTCCGCGAAAAGGCCTTACTGGTACCTTATTTAAACTTATGTTTATTCATAACATGATCTGATCACCATGCTCATTATATCCCACATTCATGGGGTTATTGGGATAACAATACAAAAGGTTTGCTAGGGTAGACCCTCTTCCACCCAGTCTCAGCCCCCGAATCAAAATCCTGGCTACGGCCCTGATCCTGCATATCAGATATTTACATTACGATTCATAACGGTAGCAAAATTACAATTGTGAAATAGAAACAAAAATAATTTTATGGTTGTGGGTCACCACAACATGAGGAACTGTATTAAGGGGTCAGGGCATTAGGAAGGTTGAGAATCACTGAAATTATAGGGCAGTGTTTCTCAACCTGGGGGTCCGGACCCCCAGGGGGGTCGCGAAAGGGTTTCAGAGGGGTCGCCAAAGACCATCAGAAAACATGTATTTCTGATGGTCTTAGGAAGCCCTTTGGCAGAGAGGGTTGAAGATCTCTCCGCTTTTTCTTCTCTGCGAATTCTCCCATCTAAAGTTCTTCTCTGCTGTGATTGGCAGGCCTCCCAGCCAAGGGGAGGGCTGATTCTCGGACTCCAAGCGGGGGAGGGGAGAGCAGGCGTGCTTGGTGTATGGCAGCAGGATGCGCATGGGTGGGGGAGGGAGAGTGTGTGAGGTGGGATGGAGGCTCGCCCCAGCTAGTTCCTTCAAGGCATGAGGGTTCTTTGTAGGAAGTTTGACCCAATTCTATCATTGGTAGGGTGCAAGGGGCTTTTTGACTGCAGATGAACTATAAATCCCAGCAACTACAACTCCCAAATATCAAGATCTATTTTCCCGAAACTCCACCAGTGTTAACATTTGGGTATATTAAGGATTCGTGTCAAGTTTGGTCCAGATCCATCATTGTTGAGTCTATAGTGCTCTCTGAATGTAGGCGAACTACAACTCCCAAACTCAAGGTCGATGCCCACCAAACCCTTCCAGTATTTGCTGTTGGTCACGGGTGTTTTGTGTTCCAAATTTGGTTCAATTCCATTGTTGGTGAGTTCAGAATGCTCTTTGATTGTAGGTGAACTATAAATCCCAGCAACTACAACTCCCAAATATCAAGATCTATTTTCCCGAAACTCCACCAGTGTTCACATTTGGGTATATTAAGGATTCGTGTCAAGTTTGGTCCAGATCCATCACTGTTGAGTCTATAGTGCTCTCTGGATGTAGGTGAACTACAACTCCCAAACTCAAGTCGATGCCCACCAAACCCTTCCAGTATTTGCTGTTGGTCATGGGTGTTTTGTGTTCCAAATTTGGTTCAATTCCATTGTTGGTGAGCTCAGAATGCTCTTTGATTGTAGGGGAACTATAAATCCCAGCAACTACAACTTCCAAATGATAAAATCAACGCCCCACCCAAACAAAAATGCAGTTATGATGAAAATCATGTTATGGATAGGGGTTGGGGGTATTAAGGGGTCGCAGCATTAGGAAGGTTGAGAAGCACTGTTATAGGGCATTGGAGTGCCTTTCCCCCAGAAGCCCTTCCCTGAGTGGAGGGGGAACCCTAGGACATTCTTTCTCAACCAGTGTGCCGTGGCACAGTAGTGTGCCGTGACGGACCTCCTGCTGTGCCGCGAGAAATGCTCTCTGCCCCCCTTCCGCCCCCCCTCATGCCGAACTCCTGCTGCTTGGGGGAGGAGGAAGGGCCGGGCAGTGGCAAAGAAAAAGAGAAGGGTCCGGGTGCTGCCTCCTTTGGCCGTTTCCCAGCCAGCCTCCAATCCACCATGACTCCCACCATGACTCTTGCGCTCGAAGCCGCGTGGAGGAGGAGCCCCGCCCACTGAAGTCCGTCCACCGCTCATACTCCTCCTTTGTAGAGCTGAAGCTGGGGGGAGGGGGCAGGGCATGGCGAGGCCTGTAAGAGAGCTGAAGCTGGGGGGAAGGAACGGGGCATGGCACGGCCTGGCTCTGCCCCTTCCCCTGGCTTCAGCACTCCCAGCAGCTGCTCCAGCCGTGAGGGGACAGTGCCAAGCCAGCATTGTGCTGTCTCTGCTACCGCTGGCTTGGCACTGCCCCCTCAAGACTGGAGCAGCTGCTGGGAGAGGTGAAGCCGGGGGTAGGGGGCGGGGCATGGCACAGACTGGCTCCACCCCCTCCCCGTCTTCGGCACTCCCAGCAGCTGCTCCCAGCAGGCCACCAACCCCCAGCCGTTCTTTACTGTGTTAGAGTGTCATTTTGTGTCATTTTGGTTGGTGGTGTGCCCCCGGATTTTTTTAATGTTAAAAGTGTGCCGCGGCTCAAAAAAGGTTGGGAAACACTGTTATAGGGCACTGGAGTGCCTTTCCCCCAGAAGCCCTTCCTTCCCTGAGTGGAGGGGGAACCCTAGGAAAGGAACAAGCAGGCGAAGCCCCCTTGTTTGTGTTTTGAAGGGGGAGGCTCCTCTTGGCCCCTCATAAAAAGCCCGGAGAAGGGAGGAGAGTCAGGAATGGCTTCTGCCTCCTTTCTCCTCCTCCTTGGGGCCCTTCTTTTCTTTTCCTCCCCCCTTCTTTTCCCCTCCCTTCTTCTCCTTGAAGAGTTAAGAAACTCGAGCCCTTGTTTGCGCAACAGCCGGGCCAGCCCCGCAGCCGCCAAAGTGTCTAGACTGGCACATGATGGGAGGGAGCCAATGGCTCCAGCGCTCGCCCAGGGGGCCCTCCGGTGAGTGGGGGGTGTGAGTGCGGCTCGGAGGAGAACAAACAACACCAAAAAGGAGGAGGAAAAAAGAAAAGGAAGGAAGGAGAGAGGGATTGAGAGAAGAAGGAGGGAAAGGACGCACCGCGCGCAAGACGAGAAACAAGAGGAGGAGACTCCGTGCGCCCTCGGTTACGCACGGCTTTGGGGCGCAAAAGAGGCTCGTGGGGGCCTTTGGGGAGCCTTCAAGAAGCGGGGAAGTTGTGGGGGAGCCTCAGGGGAGTCTTGGGGAGCCCTTCCCTCCACTTTCCCCGAGCTCCCTGCCTTCCAAAGCGGGAATTTCCTCCTCTTTGCTTCCTCCCCCCATCGCCGGGATATTGACAAGCCTCGACCCGAGCCATGTGCGCCTCCGGGGCGATGCCGCTTTGGGAGCCCCTTTTCCTCCTCCTCCTCCCGCCCTACTTTCGGGGGGAAGGCACCCGCTGGTAAAGGGGGGCTTCCCCTTCCCTTTGGACCCTTCTCTTTGGGGGAAACGAAGCCGAGAAGGAGAGGAACCGAGTCGGGAAAGGATCCACAACAAAGCCGCCTCTGGGAGAGGAGGAGAGAGAGCTCAACCTTCCTTCCTTGCATTTTTTTCCTCCTTTCCTTTTGGGTTTTTCCTTCAACTTTTAAGGTGTATTTTTGGAAGGATTTTCAAACCAAAGCACCAGTTGGGAGTTTGGACCTGTTTCTCTTTCCCCACCTTTTTTTATTTTTGGGAAGCACAACTTTCTGTGCCGTTTTCGAAGGAAGAAGAAAGGCTCTCCTCCAGAAGCACCAAAGAGTGTTGGGACCTGCAAAGAGTGTCGGGACCTGCTTATCTTCACCCCCTTTCCCTTTTGGGAAAGTCCAAAACAAGGGCCAGAAAACGACTGAGGAAAGAACCAAAACCCTTTCCCCTTTTTGGGGGATATTTTTGGAGGAAACTTTCTAGAACTCTGTTTTTGTTTGGAGTCCCAAGTTTTCCTTCCAGTGTCTTTCCCCAGTTTTCGTTGAGAAGGATTGAGAGGGGAAGCCGGGCTTCGTGTTGTCCAAAGCGGGACCTACTTTTCCCTACTTCCTTTTTTGGGGGGAAAGGAAGGAAGAAGCTTGGAAGGAAGGAGGAAACTGGCGAGGAAAGGACACTGCTACTGAGCCTCCCTGCTTGAAGAAACTTGGGAGGAAGAAACAGGCCAGGAAAGGGGACTACTACTAAGCCTCCCTGCTCACTTTGGGAAGCAGGCTTTGAGGAAGGAATACAGGAAGAAACTTGGAAGGAAGGAGGAAACGGGCGAGGAAAGGAGACTGCTACTAAGCCTCCCTGCTTGAGGAAACCTGGAAGGAAGGAAGGAACAAACTTGGGAGGAAGAAACAGGCCAGGAAAGGGGACTACTACTAAGCCTCCCTGCTTACTTTGGGAAGTAGACTTTGAGGAAGGAATTCAGGAACAAACTTGGAAGGAAGGAACAAACTTGGGAGGAAGAAACAGCCCAGGAAAAGGGACTAGTACTAAGCCTCCCTGCTTGCTTTGGGAAGCAGACTTTGAGGAAGGAATACAGGAAGAAACTTGGGAGGAAGAAACAGGCCAGGAAAGGGGACTACTACTAAGCCTCCCTGCTTGCTTTGGGAAGCCGACTTTGCGGAAGGAATACAGGAAGAAGCTTGGAAGGAAGGAGGAAACAGGCGAGGAAAGGAGACTGCTACTAAGCCTCCCTGCTTGAGGAAACCTGGAAGGAAGGAACAAACTTGGGAGGAAGAAACAGGCCAGGAAAGGGGACTACTACTAAGCCTCCCTGCTTGCTTTGGGAAGCCGACTTTGAGGAAGGAATACAGGAAGAAGCTACGAAGGAAGAAACAGGCGAAGTTTGGGAAGCCAACTACAACTACTAGGTTTGGGAAGCAGACTTTGGGGAAGGAATACAGGAAGAAACAGGCCAGGAAAGGGAACCACAACTAAGGCTTCCTGCTTGAATAAGGAAGCAAACCTTTGGGGAGGAAGAATGGAAGAAACTTGGAAGGACGGAAGTAAGAAACAGGCGAGAAAAGGGGTCTCCTAACTAAGCCTGCTTGCATAGTTTGGGAAAGGATAAAGGAAGAAACAGGCCAGGAAAGGGAGCGACAACTAAGCCTTCCTGCTTGCTTTGGGAAGCAGACCTTGGGGGAAGGAAGGAACTTGGGAAGAAGGAAGGAACAGGCGAGGAAAGGGGATCACCACGAAATCTCTGTGCTTGGTTTTGGGAAGCGAAGGAAGAAACTACTACTAAGGCTTCCTGCTTGGTTTGGGAAGCAGAGTTTGGGGAAGGAAGCCAGGAAGAAACTTGGAAGGAAGGAAGGAAAGAAACAGGTGAAGGAAAGGAACTCCTGCTTGCTTTGAGAAACAAACTTTGGGGAAGGGAGGAAGGAGGAGGCCAGGAAAGGGGACTGACTACTACCTAGGCCTCTTTGCTTAGTTTGGGAAGCCGCCTTTGGGGAAGGAAGACAGGAAGAAACTTGGAAGGAATACAGGAAGAGGAAACAGCCGAGGAAAGGAGACCCCTCGCCCCTTTCAGCCTCCCTGCTCGGTTTGGGAAGCCAGCTTTCTCTCTGGGCACCGGCTCCGGGGCGCCTTTCCCCGATGCGCCCTTGGCCGGGCCTCCCTTCCCTCTTCCTCTTCCCCTTCCTCTTCCCCACCCGGGGGGAAAGGCTCCCTTCGCGCCCGCCCCTCATGCGGCCCCGATCCCCGCGCATTGCTTGACCCCGAGGCGCATGTTCCGGTCCAAACGGGCCGGGCTGGTGCGGCGCCTTTGGCGGAGCCGGGTGGCTTCCCACGGAGGAGGCGGAAGAGGAGAGGAAGCGGCTGCTGCTGCCGCCCATGAAGGCTCGCCCAAGCCCCCTGCTGCTTCCTCTCGGAGGGCCTTGGAGGAGGAAGAGGAAGAGGCTTGGGGAGGCGAGGAAAGCGAGGCCGAGGAGGAGGAAGGCCAGAGCCTGGCTTGCTGCCTCTTCAAGGAAAGGGAAGGCGGGGAGGGCGCGCTTCCTGCCCCCGCTTCCGCCTCTCTTCCGCTTCTGGAGCCCGAGCTGCAAGCGGCGGCGTACTCGCTGCTCAAGAGGCTCAAGGAGCGCGCCTTGGACAGCCTCTTGGAAGCGGTGGAGTCCCGAGGAGGGATGCCCGGCGCATGCGTGCTCCTGCCCCGAGGAGGACTCGCGGGGAAGCCCTTGCCGCCTGCTTCGTCTCCATCGGCGTCGAGCCCTCTCCCTCCTCCGCATCTCCTCCTCGCCAAGCTCTTCCGCTGGCCGGACCTGCAGCACCCGGGCCAGCTCAGGCGCCTCTGCCGGGGACAGGGCTTCGGGGCCGGGCCCAACGGCGAGGGGCCCCTCTGCTGCAACCCCTTCCACTTCGCCAGGCTCTGCGGGCCAGGTAAGCAAGGCCTCTTCCATGGGGTCCAACTTCCCTCAAGTTCTCAACCTGTGCGTGGGGGGCACTCCCAGAAAGTCCCAACAACTGGTAAACTGGCAGGGATTTCTGGGAGTTGTAGGCCAAAGCATCTTAGACCAGGCATGGCCAAGCTTTGGCTCTCCAAGAGGGTTGGACTACAACTCCCACCATTCCCCCCCGAGGGTGGGAATGGTAGTCCTGCTAGTCCTCCTAGAGGCAGGCCCCTTCCTTTCCCACCTCAGCTGCTTAAGTGTCTGGGAATAGTGTTAGGAATGGTGAGCATTGTAGTCCAAAAGTCCTGGAGGGCCAAAATTTGCCCATGCCTGCCTTAGACTCCAAGCTTGCAGAATGCCACCTAGTGGCTGTTTGAGGCATTGTGCAACTGAGGCATTGTGCCTGCCTTAGACTCTAAGCCAGTGTTTCCCAACTTTTTTGAGCCGCGGCACACTTTTAACATTAAAAAAAACCGGGGGCACACCACCAACCAAAATGACACAAAATGACACTCTAACATGGTAAAGAACGGTTGGGGGTTGTTGGCCTGCTAGGAGCAGCTGCTGAGAGTGCCGAAGTCGGGGAGGGGGCGGAGCCAGGCTGCGCCATGCCCCGCCCCATACCCCCGGCTTCACCTCTCCCAGCAGCTGCTCCAGCCTTGAGGGGGCAGTGCCAAGCCAGCAGTGCCAGAGCCAGCACAATGCTGGCACTGCCCCCTCAAGGCTGGAGCAGCTGCTGGGAGTGCCAAAGCCGGGGGAGGGGGCAGAGCCAGGCTGCGCCATGCCCCGCCCCTCCCCCCAGCTTCAGCTCTCCTACAGAGGAGGAGCATGAGTGGTGAATGGGCTTCAGTGGGCGGGGCTCCTCCACGCGGCTTCAGCGAGCGAGGGGCGAGAGTCATGGTGGGAGTCATGGCGGATTGGAGGCTGGCTGGGGAAACAGCCGAAGGAGGTGGCGCCCCGGCCCCTTCTTCTTTTTCTTCGCCGCCGCCGGGCCCTTCCTCCTCCTCCCCCAAGCAGCAGGAGTTCGGCAGGAGGAGGGGGGAAGGGGGGCAGCTTTTCTCGCGGCACAGCAGGAGGTCCTTCACGGCACACTAGTGTGCCACGGCACACTGGTTGAGAAAGACTGCTCTAAGCCAGTAGTTCTCAATGTGTGGATCGCCATGTGTTTTGGCCTACAATTCCCAGAAATCCCAGCCAGTTTACCAACTATTAGGATTTCTGGGAGTTGAAGGCCAAAACATCTGGGGACCCACAGGTTGAAAACCACTGCTCTAAGCTTTCAGAATGCCACCTTGTGGCTGTTTGAGGCATTGCGCAGCTGAGGCATTGTGCCTGCCGTAGACTCTTAAATTTTCAGAATGCCACCTAGTGGCTGTTTGAGGCATTGTGCAACTGAGGCATTGTGCCTGTCTTAGACTCTAAGACAATGGTTCTCAACCTACATATTTTCACTTTTAGTATGTGTGTATGTGATTTATCAAAATGAGCATACCATGTAAATGTTTGTTGCGTACAGTAACAATCTTGGGACTTCTATTTTATTTTCAAGCTGTGGAGAGTTCAAAAACATTTCTAACATATTCTCAATATCTAAGGACTTTCTGGCCTTTGTGTGTTTAGCCCCTTACACACAGCTGAATAAAATCCCACATTATCTGCTTTGAACTGGAATATATGGCAGTGTGGGCTCAGATAACCCAGTTCAAAGCAGATATTGTGGATTATTCGCCTTGATATTCTGGGTTATATGGCTGTGTGGAAAGACCGAGTCTACAATGCCAGATAATCTGGGATCAGATTATGGGTTATAATGCAGTGTAGATCCAGCCTAAAACCCCTTGATGCCCTTCTACACTGCCATATAAAATCAAGATTATCTGCTTTGGCCTGGATTATATGCCAATGTAGACCAGGCCTGGGCAAACTTGAGCCTTCGCTCCAGGTGTTTTGGACTTGAAGTCTCACAATTCCTGACAGCCTCAGGCCCTTTCTTTTTCCTCCTCAGCTGCTAAACGGAAAAGGAAAGGGAAAAGGAAGGGGCCTGAGGCTGTCAGGAATGGTAGGAGTTGTAGCCGAAAACTCTTGGATGGCCAAAGTTTGGCCATGCCTGCCTTAGGCACTAAGCTTTCTGAATGCCACCTAGTGGCTGTTGGAGGCATTGCGCAGCTGAGGCATTGTGCCTGCCTTAGACACTAAGCTTTCTGAATGCCACCTAGTGGCTGTTGGAGGCATTGTGCAGCTGACAGCTGGGCTTCATCCACCTAAAGCAGTGTTTCTCAATACGGCTCCTCCAGGTGTTTTGGACTTCAGCTCCCCAAAATACCAGCTGCTAGGAATTGTGGGAGCTGAAGCCCCAAACCTCCAAAGAAGCGCAGTTTGAGGAACTCCAACCCTAAGGGAAAGCAGCCCAATTGCCTCTTGGGTGCGGCATTCGTTTCCAGTCCCAGCCACCCCCAAGTTACAAACAGGATTGGTTCTGTAGGTGTGTTTGAAACAGGTACTTTTAAAACTGTAACTCCAGCTGAATATATATACCTACTGTATATGATGTAGGAGCCCCCGGTGGTGCAGCGGGCTGAACTTGCTTACCAAAAGGTTGGCGGTTCGAATCTGGGGAGCAGGGTGAGCTGCTGCTGCTAGCCCCAGCTCCTGCCTACCCAGCAGTTTGAAAACATGCAAGTTTGAGTAGATCAGTAGGTACCTCTACGGCAGGTGAAGTGGCCTTCAATGCCACTGGACTAGCTGTTGCAAGCTGGCCTTCTGTAATGTCACCAGACTGGCCATTGCTGGGTGAAGTGGACCTCTGTGATGTCACTGGGCTGGCTGTTGCTAGGTGAAGTGGTCCTCTGCGATGTCATTGGGCTGGCTCTAGCTAGGTGGCCCTCTATGATGTCACCGGACTGGCTGTTGCTGGGTGAAGTGGCCTTCTGTGATGTCACCGGACTAGCTATTGCTAGGTGAAGTGGGTCTCTGGGATGTCATGGGATTGGCTGTTGCTAGGTGAAGTGGCCTCCTGCAGTGTCACTGGACTGGCTGATGAAGGTGGCCTTTTATGATGCCACTGGACTGGCTGTTGCTGGGTGAAGTGGCCTTCTGTGATTTAACCAAACTGGATGTTGCTAGGTGAGCTGGCCCTCTGCAATGTCATGGGCCTGACCTGTTGCTGGGTGGCCTTCTGGGATGTCAGAGGACAGGCTGTTGCTGGGTCAAGTGTCCTTCTCTGATGTCACCAGACTGTCTATGCTAGGTGAAGTGGGCCTCTGTGATGCCACGGGACTTGCTGTTTGCTGGGTGAAGTGGCTCTTTGGGATATCACTGGACCACTTCAGGCTCTATTTAAATACACTTCAGCTAGGTGAAGTGGCCCTCTGTGATGTCACAGAGAAAGAAAGGCGACATGGTTTAGAAGGAGAAGGAAGGAAGGAGCCTCAAAGACAGTCACGGTACTATAGAGACACGGTGGGGTATAAAGCAGAGGAAAGAAGGAAAGAAAGAAAGAGAAAAAGAAAGGAAAGAGAGATACGGAAAAGTGTGTTTTTCTTGCATGAAGGCAGAAAGGGGTTGGATTGGATGGCCCGTGGGGTCCCATATATCAGTGTTTCCCAACCACTGTACCTTGGCACACTAGTGTGCCGTGAGCGATCATCAGGTGTGCCGTGGCAAATTGGAACCTCCAATACCCTTTCTTCCCCCTCCTGCCGAAAGCTTTTTCTTCTCCATTCGGGCTCCGTTCTTCCCAGCCTCGCTCTGCTTGCTTTGCCTCGCTTTGCTCACGCTGCCGCTTCTGCGGGGGGGGGGGGAGACCTGACGCGTGCGGGCGCTACTGCGCAGACTCACCCCACGTTTTCCTCCCCTCCACAGTGCTCTCTGGATATAGGTGAACTACAACTTCAAAACTAAAGGTCAATGCCCACCGAACTCTTATAGTATTTTCTCTTGGTTATGGTAGTTCTGTGTGGGAAGTTTGATTCCATTCCATCATTGGTGGAGTTCAGAATAATCTTTGATTGTGGGTAAACTATAACTCCCAGCTGTTGTGCAAGACCTTCGTGTGTGTCTTTCTGCCATTCCTGCCAGGATATCTATGTTGTGTTCATCGAAACAGGCCGAGGTTTCACACTGAGTGTATAAATACATTAAAAAAACATATTAACTATATGTATTCCTGAGTTAGAGTGTCATTTTGTGTCATTTTGGTTGGTGGTGTGCCCCAGGGTTTTGTAAATGTAAAAAATGTGCCGCGGCTCAAAAAAGGTTGAAAAACACTGCCTTATATGATGTTATAAACAGAGGGACTTAGGCCCATTCTGCACAGCTGTAGAAAATCCACTTTGAACTGGATTATATGGCAGTGTGGACTCAGATAATCCACTTCAAATCAGATATTGTGGATTATCTGCCTTGATAGTCTGTGTTATATGACTCTGTGGAAGGGTGCATCTATACTGTAGAACAGTGCTGTCCAACTTCTACTGGACCTAGGGCCGGACTTCCAGTCACTGATGACCTGGGGGGCCGCCCGCCCCTGCCTTCGGCCCCACCCCGGCCATGCCTCCGGCCACGCCCCCAGCCCCTCCTCCTAAAGTGTCATGTCAGCCTCAGAAGCGGCGATTTCGCTTCTGAGGCTGGCGTGACCCTTTAGGAGGGAGGGCAAAGCCAAGGGAGCCCTCCATGGCTTCTCCCTCCCTCCTAAAGGGTCACGCCAGCCCCCTCCCCTGTTCTGCCTCTTCCACCGGCGCATCGATCAGGGCGCCGGTGGGAGAGGCAGAATGGAGAAGGCAGGCCTCCTCTTTAGGAAGGCAAGCCCTTCCTTCCTCCTTTAGGCTCCTCCTCCCTGGCTCCTCCTCCCTGCACTTTGTCCCTCTCTCACCGGCGCCGATGCAAACCGGTTTGCATCGGCGGCAAGAGAGAGGGACGAAGAGGGCGGTGCAGGGAGGAGGGGCTGGCGCCCTTCCTTCTCCCGGCCCCGCCTCCTCCTCCTCCCTCCCTCCCGCCCCTGCGATCTCGCAGCGGCGGCACGGAGAGAGGGACGGAGGGGCGGTGCAGGGAGGAGGAGCTCACTTCCTCCTCCTGCCCCGCCTCCCTGCCCTGCCACCTTTTTTTAAATTTTTTTTTTTTTATTTTTTTTTAAATTTAAAATGGCGGCCGGGGGCATAGCGGGGGCCGTGTCCAACAGGCTGGGGGGCCGTGTACGGCCCTGGGGCCGCCAGTTGGACTGCCCTGCTGTAGAAGGAACGCAGTTTGACACCACTTTAAATACCGAAGGCTCTGTGTGATGGCATCCCAAGGAGGCTCTTTAGCCTTTTCACCAAAATACACGGAACATTTCCCTCCTTATGGAGAGAAAAATCAAGATATAAATAATAATAATAATAATAATTCGACCAAGGCAGAGAAAGTGGTGTCCAACCACATTCATTCTATAGTACGGATAGGAACCGACTCTTGTACCTTTAATGATTTCCGCAGGCATTGCGTGGTACCCATTTGGAATCCCATCCTTAAAGGTACAGGCACCCCTTTCTGATTTTTCCATTTGACAGCCCTAACCTTTCATATCAGTGCTTGGAGATCCATGATTGCAAACTGAAGAGGGATCCTATGTTTATATATGTAGGGAAGGAGAGTGGATTCCCGCACATGCAGCTTCAAAGAACGCCACAGGAGCCCTCCTTGATTTACGTGTTGGCCGCCTTGGATCCTGTTTTGCCTGTAGAATGGCAAAGGGTTGGACACACATTCCTGTTCAGTTGAGAACTGTGTTTTCCAAGCACACTGACATTTTTATCCTCCCCAAAGCCTGATCCGTTTGGACCAAAGCTGCCTTGAAGTCCAGTCCCATCCGATGCCTGAGCAAGAGCCCAAATTGGCGTGACGGCTGGAAAGTGGCTTTGAAGACATACGAATGCCTGTAATGACACCCGGGCTGTTCCATATTGGGTGGCTGAAGCATATTATTATATTTCGTTTGTCTTAAGAGCAACCTTCCAAGCGCTGGCCCTGTCCGTCTCGCTCCTTGCGGTATATTTCTGTCCCAAAGTGGTTCCCTGGTGCCTTCAAACTATGCCCGAAGTAGGTCAAAACAACACGTTCTCCCATTGTGGTCAAACTTCACATGGGTTTCTATGGCAATGCCTATGAATGTACACAGTGCAGCTACACTGTCGAATTAATGTAGTTCGGCACCACTTGACCTGCCATGACTGCATGGTATGGGATCCTGGGAGTTGCAGTTTATCAAGGCCTTTAGCATTGTGCACATGCAATTTATTTATTTAATTATTTATTGTTCATTTTTATAATTTTTACTAGCTGAGGACCCGGCATTTGAGGAAGGCATTGTGTGCCAAGGTTGGTTCCGATTAGATGTTTATGTGGCTTGCAGTGGTCTCAGGAACTTAGTGAAGGTACTGCGAGTCCCGGGGGCCTAGTCAGGAAAATCAAGTCAAGGAAGCCTAACAATATCCCATGAGCTGAGGCCTAGTCAGGAAAATCAAGTTAAGGAAGCCTAACAATATCCCATGAGCTGAGGCCTAGTCAGGAAAATCAAGTTAAGGAAGCCTAACAATATCCCATGAGCTGAGGCCTAGTCAGGAAAATCAAGTTAAGGAAGCCTAACAATATCCCATGAGCTGAGGCCTACCCATCAGGAAAATCAAGTTAAGGAAGCCTAACAATATCCCATGAGCTGAGGCCTAGTCAGGAAAATCAAGTTAAGGAAGCCTAACAATATCCCATGAGCTGAGGCCTAGTCAGGAAAATCAAGTTAAGGAAGCCTAACAATATCCCATGAGCTGAGGCCTAGTCAGGAAAATCAAGTTAAAGGAAGCCTAACAATATCCCATGAGCTGAGGCCTAGTCAGGAAAATCAAGTTAAGGAAGCCTAACAATATCCCATGAGCTGAGGCCTAGTCAGGAAAATCAAGTTAAGGAAGCCTAACAATATCCCATGAGCTGAGGCCTAGTCAGGAAAATCAAGTTAAGGAAGCCTAACAATATCCCATGAGCTGAGGCCTAGTCAGGAAAATCAAGTTAAGGAAGCCTAACAATATCCCATGAGCTGAGGCCTAGTCAGGAAAATCAAGTTAAGGAAGCCTAACAATATCCCATGAGCTGAGGCCTAGTCAGGAAAATCAAGTTAAGGAAGCCTAACAATATCCCATGAGCTGAGGCCTAGTCAGGAAAATCAAGTTAAGGAAGCCTAACAGTATCCCATGAGTTGAGGCCTAGTCAGGAAAATCAAGTCAAGGAAGCCTAACAATATCCCATGAGCTGAGGCCTAGTCAGGAAAATCAAGTTAAGGAAGCCTAACAGTATCCCATGAGCTGAGGCCTAGTCAGGAAAATCAAGTTAAGGAAGCCTAACAATATCCCATGAGCTGAGGCCTAGTCAGGAAAATCAAGTTAAGGAAGCCTAACAATATCCCATGAGCTGAGGCCTAGTCAGGAAAAATCAAGTTAAGGAAGCCTAACAATATCCCATGAGCTGAGGCCTAGTCAGGAAAATCAAGTTAAGGAAGCCTAACAATATCCCATGAGCTGAGGCCTAGTCAGGAAAATCAAGTTAAGGAAGCCTAACAATATCCCATGAGCTGAGGCCTAGTCAGGAAAATCAAGTTAAGGAAGCCTAACAATATCCCATGAGCTGAGGCCTAGTCAGGAAAATCAAGTTAAGGAAGCCTAACAGTATCCCATGAGCTGAGGCCTAGTCAGGAAAATCAAGTTGAGGAAGCCTAACAATATCCCATGAGCTGAGGCCTACTCAGGAAAATCAAGTTGAGGAAGCCTAACAATATCCCATGAGCTGAGGCCTAGTCAGGAAAATCAAGTTGAGGAAGCCTAACAGTATCCCATGAGCTGAGGCCTAGTCAGGAAAATCAAGTTAAGGAAGTCTTTCTGTCAATTTTGGGGCTGGCTTGTGTTTTATAGGGGCTTTAATGTTGTTTGGGAAGTGAATGGCGTGAAGGTACTGCAAATCCCATCATTCGTGGCCCATCCTGCCCTAAACCACACCAGGTTGTGAAGTGGGCCATTGGTTTGGTCCTGATCTGTCAGTTCTGTGGCCCTCAGTGGCTGACTGTCTGAGGCCTTTCCCTTTCCCTCTGAGTCACTTCAGAATGTTTGAATTTGGAGGCAGTTATGCAAATTCCATTTCAGTGGCAACCAATCCCCTGTGTCTGGGGCCGCAGAATGTTGGAGTTCTGAGGCTGACCAGTTAGAGCCCATTATGCAAATAATCCCACAATGCCAGCCAATCGAAATGCTGGCACACATTCCTCCGTCCCTCGCGCCGTCAGCAAACACTGACTTTTATTATATGTAATAGATAGATAGATTATTAGGTGCCTTTTAAAAAACTGGTTTGGACTTAAAGTTGCAACTGCCTTGGATCCTTTTTTGGGAGAAAAACAGATAAATTATAGATAGACGATGGATGGATGGATGGATGGATGGATGGATGGATGGAGAGATATTCATAGACCAAACGCCACTAAATTGCCCAAACTGCGGAATAAATGCGGTTTGACTCCACTTTAGCTGCTATAGCTCAATAATCACTTGGAATAATCAAGTTACTAATCCCAGGTTGCCATAGCATGGGTCGATGACAGTTCAAGCCGGGTCAAACTGCATTAATTCTACAATGTAGATGCACCCTTAGAGCAGTGTTTCCCAACCAGTGTGCCGTGGTACACTAGTGTGCCGTGAGCGATCATCAGGTGTGCCGTGGGAAATGGGAACCTCCAAGACCCTTTCTTCCCCCTCTGCCGAACACTTTTTCTTCTCCACTCGGGCTCCCTTCTTCCCAGCCTCGCTCTGCTCGCTTTGCCTCGCTTTGCTCTGGGGCGAGTCTACGCAGTAGCGCCACCACGGGTCACATCTTCCTCCCTCCCCCCTCCCCTCCTGAACACACTCACGCTGCCCCCTCGGATCAAAATGGCGGCAGAAGCGGCAGTGTAGAAGAAAAAGTAAGTGTTCGGCTGGAGGGGGAAGAAAGGGCGCGAAGGGGAAGGGGGAGGAAGAGATCTCTGTCGAAAGCTGGCACGGGCAAACTTGGACCTTCCAGGTGTTTTGGACTCCAACTCCCACCATTTGTAGCAGCCTCAGGCCCTTTTCCTTTTCCCCCTCAGCCACTTAAGCAGGAAAGGGCCTCAGGCTGTTAGGAATGGTGGGAGTTGAAGTCCAAAGCACCCAGAGGGCCGAAATTTTCCCATGCCTGTTTTAGGGACCTTAAAGTGGTGAGCCTCCTTCCAACATTGTGATTCTGGATAGAAAACAAACAACAACATAACACTTGTTTGAGTCCACAGTGCTCTCTGGGTGTAGGTGAACTACAACTTCCAAACTCAAGGTCAATTCCCAAGCAAACCCTTTCAGTACTTTCTGTTGGTAATGAGAGTTCAATATGCCAAGTTTGGTTCAATTCCATTGTTGCAAGAGTTCAGGATGCTCTTTGATTGTGTGTTAACTATAAATCCCAGAAACTGTAACTCCCAAATGTCAAGGTCTATTTTCCCCAAACCCCATCTGTGTTCACGTTTTGGCATATTGAGTATTCATGCCAAGTTTGGTCCTGATCCAACATTGTTTGAGTCCGCAGTGCTCTCTGGATATAGGTGAACTACAACTCCCAAAACCCAAGGTCAATGCCCACCAAACTCTTACAGTATTTTTTCTTGGTTATGGGAGTTCTGTGTGGGAAGTTTGTATCTTTCTGCCATTCCTGCCAGGATATCTATGATGTGTTCATCGAAACAGGCCCAGGTTTCACACTGAGTGTATAAATACATTTCAAAACATATTAACTATATGTATGATTGTGTTAGAGTGTCATTTTGTGTCATTTTGGCTGGTGGTGTGCCCCAGGATTTTGTAAATGTAAAAAATGTGCCGCGGCTCAAAAAAGGTTGGGAAACACTGCCTTAGAGGAAACCTGGCCCCTGAAATGGAACTAAGCTCTCCTCCCTTGTGATGCTGAGAAAATGTCTTTAGTCAGCAAGAGGTTAATATTTTCTTTGGTGATTGTTATTGAAAATAACAGCAGAACAGGAGAATCGCAGCAGAATAGGAGCCCAATGTTGGCAGTCCTGTTTGTGGCAAAAGGTTTTTTTTGGATGGCAATGCCCAGTATCTCCAAAGCCACCATTGCAATGCTCAGAATCCCCAGATCCAGCACTGCAACCTCAAGAATCCTCAAAGCGTGCACTGCAAAGACCAGTATCTCCAAAGTCAGCACCGCAACATCCAAATCCAGCACCGCAACCCCAAGAATCCCCAAAGCCAGCGCTGCAGTGGTCAGAATCCCCCAAGGCCTGCATTCCAATGCCCAGAACCCCCAAAGCATGCATGCAGTGCCCAGAATCCCTAAAGCTTTCATTGTAACACCCAAAACCAGCACTGCAACCCCCAGAATCCCCAAAGCCAGCATCGCAACATCCAAAGCCAGAGTGCAACCCCAAGAATCCCTAAAGCTTGCACTGAATTTTCCAGAATCACCAAAGCTAGCACTACAAACCCAGAATCCCCAGAGCCAGCATTGCAACGCCCAGACTTTCCAAAACCTGTATTGCAACAGCCGGAATCACCAAAACCTGCATTGCAACAGACATAACCCCTAAAGACAGCACTGCAATGCCCAGAATCACCATAGCTGGCATTGCAGTGCCCAGAATCCCGAAAGCCTGTATTCTAACACCAAAAGCCAGCACTGCAATGCCCAGAATCCCCCAAACTTGCATTGGAGTGCCCAGAATCCCCAAAACCTGTATTCTAACACCAAAAGCCAGCACTGCAATGCCCAGAATCCCCAAACTTTCATTGGAGTGCCCAGAATCCCCAAAACCTGTATTCTAACACCAAAAGCCAGCACTGCAATGCCCAGAATCCCCCAAACTTGCATTGTAATGCCCAGAATCCCCAAAGCCTATATTCTAACACCAAAAGCCAGCACTGCAATGCCCAGAATCCCCCAAACTTTCATTGGAGTGCCCAGAATCCCCAAAACCTGTATTCTAACACCAAAAGCCAGCACTGCAATGCCCAGAATCCCCCAAACTTGCATTGTAATGCCCAGAATCCCCAAAGCCTGCATTGCAATGCTCAGAATCCCTAATATTTCCGTGTGGAAATGTTCTAAGAGGGTCTTTCCTTTCTTCTGTTGCCTTCACAGCTCTTTATCCCTCCCCCAAAAGCTGAGAATTGCCCCGTTTTTAGGCCCACATTGCCGGAATAGCTGGCGTTCACTGAAGCAGATCATGATAAGTCTTTCTGCGGTGGCGGCGGCGGCAGCGGAGGGAGAGCAGAGGGGGAGTGCGAAGGTTTCCTTTGGCCTCCTTTGCCAGCGGGGACTTGATTCCTATTCATTTTTAAACGTGGGCCTTATTCCCAGAGCTTGGAAGAGGAACCCTCCATGGTAGCCCCAACTCCCCTCCTTTGTGTCCGGCTTGGAAAAGGTGGACAAAACGTCCGACTTGCTCCCCAAAATCCCATCAAAAGTACTGTATTATCCATGCATCTATATTCGGACTCTCAAAGGAGCTTCGCATGGGGAAGAGGAACCCTCAATGGAAGTCCCAACTTCCCTCTTTTTTGTCCGGCTTGGAAAAGGTGGACGAAACATCCAATTTGCTTGCCGAAACCCATCAAAAGTACTCTATTTATTATCTATGCCAGTGTTTCCCAACCAGTGTGCCGTGGCACACTAGTGTGCCGTGAGCGATTATCAGGTGTGCCGTGGGAAATTGGGACCTCCAAGACCCTTTCTTCCCCCTCCTGCCAAACACTTTTTCTTCTCCACTCGGGCTCCCTTCTTCCCAGCCTCGCACTGCTCGCTTTGCTCTGGGGCGAGTCTGTGCAGTAGCGCCCGCACGGGTCACGTCTTCCTCCCTCCCCCCTCCCCTCCTGAACACGCTCACGAATTTGGAGGCAGTTATGCAAATTCCATTTCAGTGGCAACCAATCCCCTCTGTCTGGGGCCGTAGAATGTTGGAGTTCTGAGGCTGACCAGTTAGAGCCCATTATGCAAATAATCCCACAATGCCAGCCAATCGAAATGCTGGCACATATTCCTCCCGTCGCTCGCTCGGTCGCGCAAACACTGACTTTTATTATATGTAATAGATAGATAGATTATTAGGTGCCTTTTAAAAAACTGGTTTGGACTTGAAGTTGCAACTGCCTTGGATCCTTTTTTGGGAGAAAAACAGATAAATTATAGATAGACGATGGATGGATGGATGGAGAGATATTCATAGACCAAACGCCACTAAATTGCCCAAACTGCGGAATAAATGCGGTTTGACTCCACTTTAGCTGCTATAGCTCAATTCTTTGGAATAATCAAGTTACTAATCCCAGGTTGCCATAGCATGGGTCGATGACCGTTCAAACCGGGTCAAACCGCATTAATTCTACAATGTAGATGCACCCTTAGAGCAGTGTTTCCCAACCAGTGTGCCGTGGTACACTAGTGTGCCGTGAGCGATCATCAGGTGTGCAGTGGGAAATGGGAACCTCCAAGACCCTTTCTTCCCCCTCCTACCCACAGTGCTCTCTGGGTGTAGGTGAACTACAACTTCCAAACTCAAGGTCAATTCCCAAGCAAACCCTTTCAGTTCTTTCTGTTGGTAATGAGAGTTCAATATGCCAAGTTTGGTTCAATTCCATTGTTGCAAGAGTTCAGGATGCTCTTTGATTGTGTGTTAACTATAAATCCCAGAAACTGTAACTCCCAGATGCTAAGGTCTATTTTCCCCAAACTCCGTGTTCACATTTGGGCATCTTGAGTATTCATGCGAAGTTTGGTCCTGATCCAACATTGTTTCAGTCCACAGTGCTCTCTGGATATAGGTGAACTACAACTCCAAAACTCATAGTTAATGCCCACCAAAGTCGTATAGTATTTTCTCTTGGTTATGGGAGTTCTGTGTGTGAAGTTTGCGTCTTTCTGCCAGGATATCTAAGTTGTGTTCATCGAAACAGGTCCAGGTTTCACACTGAGTGTATAACTACATTTAAAAACATATTAGCTATATGTATGACTGTGTTAGAGTGTCATTTTGTGTCATTTTGGTTGGTGGTGTGCCCCAGGAGTTTGTAAATGTAAAAAAAATGTGCAGCGGCTCAAAAAAGGTTGAAAAACACTGATCTATGGTAATCCATATTCGGACTCCCAAAGGAACTTAGAATGGGGAAGAGGACAGGGGCGGTCCTACAGGTAGGCCAAGGACGCGGCCGCGTGGGGCGCCATTTGGGAAGGGGCAAATTTCTCCGCCCGCCGGGCACCGGCCCCAGACAGCGTCCTGGCCCTGCCGCTGTTCCTCAGGCAGCGCAGCGGCTGTCTGCTTTTGGGCCCCAGCCTTCTGTGCTCCGACACCGCTTCTGTGCATGCGCGGAGGTTTTCGCACAGGCGCAGTTGCTCTGGAGTTGAAGTTGACTGGAAGTAGCCGCCGCGCGCTGAGGCGAACTCCCTCGTGAACTCCCACACCAGGTCCAATCACGTGTGAACCCTACCACACCTGCCCACCTCCCCCACGCGCGTGTGCGCCGGCCGGGAGCATTAAGGAGAGACAGGCGCAACTGCGCAGGCAAATAGTACTTTATTTTGGGTTATTTGAGTTTTATAGGAGTAATGAAAATATTTAGTAGAGGATAATTTTATTTAAATAAATAATTTTATTTATTATTTTTATAATAATAATAATAATAGAATAGAATGTTATATTATATTATAATGTCAATATATTATAATATAATTATATTGTAATGTAGTACAGTGTTTTTCAACCTTTTTTGAGCTGTGGCACATTTTTTACATTTACAAAATCCTGGGGCACACCACCAACCAAAATGACACAAAATGATACAAACTGACACTCTAACACAGTAATACATATAGTTAATATGTTTTTTTAATGTATTTATACACTCAGTGTGAAACCTGGGCCTGTTTCGATGAACACAACATAGATATGACTTCCTCTCACATACTTATACATGGCTATCATGTCTTCTCTCAGCCTTCTCTTCTTCAGGCTAAACAGGCCCAGCTCTTCAAGCCGCTCCTCATAGAGCTTGTTCTCCAGACCCTTGTGAAATTTCACCCTGAGTGAAACTTGCTTCCAGTTAACTATGGATGTCATGAAGCTGTTATAAACAGTTCTTTGGGGCGGGGGGAGGCAACTCTCGAAAAATCCTGGCCCTGGCATTCGGCGGAGCCCTTCCTTTGCCTCGGGGAGGATCTTTGGGGAGGGAAATAGGGAGAAAGAGCTACTAGGAGGGGGAAGAGTGCCAATTTCCCACGGCACACCTGATGATCGCTCACGGCACACTAGTGTACCATGGCACACTGGTTGGGAAACACTGATGTAGTATAATATAATTATAATATAATATAGTATGAGTATGTACTATAATATATTGTATATACATTGATACAATATAATACTAATGGTATTGTGATATTATAATTGTATATTTGTTTTACATGGGAGGGGTGCCAAAATCATGTTTGGGGGGGGGCAAAATAATGTTCGCTTACCATATAAAATTACCTTAGACCAGTGTTTCTCCACCTGGGGGTCGGGACCCCTGAGGGGGTCGCGAGGGGGTGTCAGAGGGGTCGCCAAAGACCATCAAAAAGCATAGTGTTTTCTGTTGGTCTTAGGAGTTCTGTGTGGGAAGTTTGGCCCAATTCTATCGTTGGTGGGATTCAGAATGCTCTTTGATTGTAGATGAACTATAAATCCCAGCAACGATAACTCCCAAATGTCAAGGTCTATTGTCTTCAAACTCCACCCGTGGGCATATGGGATATTCATGCCAAGTTTGGTCCAGATCCATCATTGTTTGAGTCCACAGTGCTCTCTGGATGGAGGTGAACTACAACTCCCAAACTCAAGGACAATGCCCACCAAACCCTTCCAGTATTTTCTGTTGGTCACGGGAGTTCTGTGTGCCAAGTTTGGTTCAATTCCATCGTTGGTGGAGTTCAGAACGCTCTTTGATTATAGATGAGTTATAAATCCCAGCAACTACAAGTCCCAAATGACCAAAATCAATCCCGCCCAACCCACTATTAAAATTAGGGAGTATCAGGTATTTTTGCCAAATTTGGTGCAGATATTGACGTTACGATTCATAACAGTGGCAAAACTACAGTTATGGAGTAGCAACAAAAGTAATGTTATGGTTGGGGGTCACCACAACATGAAGAACCGTATTAAGGGGTCATGGCATTAGGAAGGTTGAGAAACACTGCCTTAGACCGCCCCTGGAAGAGGACCCTCCATGGAAGTCCCAACTCCCCTCCTTTGCGTTGGCTTGGAAACTTCCGACTTGCTCCCCAAAATCTGATAAAAAGTCGTCTTATTTGTTATCCATGCACATATGTGTTCACTGGTTGCGTCTGGTTGCAACCTCAGGTTGGAAAAGGGGACCCTGCACACCCTTTGGCAAAGCTAAACCAGGGGCCCTGTTTTGTTATGTTGTGGCCGGTAACTGTAGCCATTAAATTGTGGAGTTCCTTCCTTCCTTGCCTTTCTTTCTCCCTCCTAATCCTTTGTTTCAGAAAATCCCTACTTTCTTCAGACCAGAGAATGTGGGCCTGGGAGAGGGAGAAAGCAGCACACACACACACACACACACACACACACACACACATAGGGGAGAGGCATTCCTTTTCTTTGGGCCTGGCATGATCCCCTTTCAATGGGGATCAGTTTCAAGCCCCAAAAGCTCTCCCCCTTTTTTCTCCTCCTCTGCTTCCCTCCTTCCTTCCTTCTTTCTTTTCTCTCTTTCTTTCTTTCCTAAGGAGGTTTCTCTACCCCCTCCCCACCCTCTTTTTGCTATTTAGGTGAAGAAGTGGTGATAATATGCAGTTTGCATTTTGTTGGCGCCAGGCAGACGGGCAATTTATCTGACGGCCTTTTCCTTAAAGCGCCAGCGCCTCTTTTTTTGGTGTGTGTAATTTTTCCTTCCTCCGGCCTCCTTTCCCACTTTCCGAGCGGCCTTCCTTTTTTCGCTGTCTAATTTGTTTTCGAAAGCAGCCCGACCGGTACTCGCTTCTCTCTGGTAAACCCTTTTGTGAAATGGGAAAAAGAAGGCGCGCGCACACAACTATTCCAACCCAAAATCATTTCACCTGAAAAAAAATTTCCCCCCCAAAACACTGATAGCCAGATCAGTTTGGGAAGGAAAGAGTCTCCCCTAAAAAAAGTTTTCTTGCAACACTCTGGTTCTTGTTAACCCGTTTGTGGATTGTGCGAATGTTGTAAGCATGACACTTTTCAACCCCTAATTTATCTTCTACTAGAATTGGGGACCCGGCGGTGCCCGGGTTATTTGAGAAAGGCATTGTGTGCCAAGGTTGGTCTTTGGTACTTTAAGTCCCATCACCCATGGTCCACCCTCCTCCAAACTACTGTAGAATGTAGAGTGGGTCATAGGGGCTCTGTGTGCTAAGTTAGGTCTTTATTGTTCTTTGTCGGGGGCCACAGTGGTCTGTTGGAACAAAAGCATTTGAAAGTACTACAAATCCCATAAACCATGGTCCACCTCCCCTAAACCTCTCCAGGATGTTAAGGGGATAATGGGGGTTATGTGTGCCAAGTTTGGTCTTGAGCAGTCATTGAATGGAGTGTGGATCATGGGGGCTCTGTGTACCAAGTATAGTCTTTATTGGTCTTTGTTGGGGGCTGCTGCGGTCATGGGGAATGAGTAGACGTACTTCAAGTCCCATCATCCATGGTCCGCCCTCTAAACTGCAGTAGGATGGAGAGTGGGTCATTGTTTGGGAAGTGAGTCAGGTGAAGGTACTGCAAATCCCATCATTTGTGGCCCATCCTGCTCTAAACCAGGTTGTGAAGTGGGCCATTGGGCCTCTATGTGCCAAATTTGGTCCTGATCCGTCATTGCTGTGGGCCGCAGTGACTGACTGCCTGAGGCCTTTTCTTTTCCCTCTGCGTCACCTTAGAATGTTGGAATCTAGAAGCTGGCCAATTAGAGCCGATTTTGCAAAATCTCCCTCAGTGGCAACCAATCATGTTGTTTGAATGAAGAGGCTTGGATTCTTGGGTGCTGGCCAATCAGAGTCCTTTATGCAAATACTCCCTCAGTGGCAACCAATCCCCTCTGTCTGGTGCCTTAGAATGTTGGGAGTTCTGAGGCTGGCCAATCGGAGTCCTTTATGCAAATAATCCCACAGTGGGAGCCAATCAGAAAGCTACCACATATTCCTCCGCACCTCCCGCCGCAAACACTGACTTTTATTATATACAATAGATAGATAGATAGATAGATATTTTCTCCAAGAAGAGAAAGAAGTATCTGAAGGAGGCGAGAAGTCGTACCATTCGTCTCCGATTATTCTTTGGTTGTGTTTTGCTTTGGGAAACCCAACTTTCCCTTAATTGGAGGCCCTTCCACACAGCCCTATATCCCAGAATATCAAGGCAGAAAATCCCACATTATTGGAGTGTGGACTAAGATAACGTGGTTCGAAGCAGATATTGTGGGATTTTCTGGCCTGATATAGGGCTGTATGGATTGTTGTAGGTTTTCCGGCTTGTCTGGCCATGTTCCAGAAGCCTTCTCTCCTGACGTTTCACCCACATCTATGGCAGGCATCCTCGGAGGTTGCGAGGTCTGTTGGGAAATAGGCAAGTCAGGTTGATACACCTGTGGAATGATGTCCAGGCTGGGAGAAAGAACTCTTGTCTGTTTGAGGTAGGTGCGAAAGTTTTGTATGTCCACCTTGATTAGCATTTAATGGCCTGGCAGTTTCAAGGTCTGGCTTCTTACTGCCTGAGGGAATCCTTTGTTGGGATTACACATGCTTGTGTATTTCAATGGCTTCTTTGTGTAGCCTGACATGGTAGTTGTTAGAGTGGTCCAGCATTGGGTTGTGGGTGAACTACAAATCCCAGAAATGAAGGCCACCCCACCCCCCTAAAAAACACCTCTCCGGTAAACAAATCTCAGCATATCAGGTATGTGTGCCAAGTTTGGTCCAGATCCATTGGTGTTTGGGTTCACAGTGCTCCCTGATAGTAAAGGTTTTCCCTTGACATTGAGTCCAGTCGTGTCCCACTCTGGGGGTTGGTGCTCATCTCCATTTCTAAGCCGAAGATTCGGCATTGTCCGCAGACACCTCTAAGGTCATGTGGCCAGCATGACTGAATCGAGCGCTGTTACCTTCCCGCTGGAGCAGTACCTATTGATCTACTCACATTTGCATGTTTTCAAACTGCTAGGTTAGCAGAAGCTGGGGGTGACAGCGGAAGCTCACCCCGCTCTCCAGATTGGAACCTGCGACCTTTCGGTCAACAAGTTTAGCAACTCAGTAGTTTAATTCACTGTGCCACTAGAGCCATAAAAGCAAAATATTTGGAAATTTATTTCCATGAGAGCCATATAATATATATAATATATTTTAAGACTGAATTCAACTAAATGTACATACTATGAGAAAAGGATTCCCCCGGCAGAATTGCGGGACACTTCAGACCTGGCTCTGCAAAAGGCATGATCAGGACTCTGGGAAGGAAGAGCAGATGGAAGGAAAGGGAAAAGATCGTGGCGCTGCGCGCCCTCCTTCCTTGGCTCAAGGAAGGAGGGCGCGAGGAGGAGGCTGAGGGAAGCCCCACCCCTGAGTTGCTGCCGGGCATGCGCAGCAGGAGGGCGCGAGCGCCTCTGCCTCCTCCGCCATGTTCCTGGGTGCCGCGCATGCCCGGCAGTGGCCCCGGAGGCTACCCTTCGCTTCCTCCTCACGCCCTCCTTCCTTGACAAGGGGGCAGGGGCAATGGCAGGGGGGGGCGCCATTCACTCCTCCCCCGCCCCCTCGCAGCGCTTTCCCTTCGCCCTCCCCCGAGAGAGAGAGAGAGAGAGAGAGAGAGTGTTGCGGTTTTGTTTCAACTTTTTTTGGTCTGTGTGAACTGCGCCCCCCCCCCTTGGCTTGCGCCCCTAGGCCATGGCCTAGGGTGGCCTTATGGGTAATCCGGGCCTGGTAGCATCTTTATACTTGTGGGATAAACAGCACTTTTTGGTGTTTCTTTGTCAGTGTTGATGTAGAGATTGTCTGGTTTGCCTGCTCTGGAACATACAACATATAATTGTCCTTCTTTAGGGGTCCCATTCAAATCTATGATACTATATATGTGTGTGAATCATATATACAGTATCTATGGCTGGACGGCTCTTTGTCAGGACGGCTTTGATTACGTTTTCTTGCCCTGGTGAAGGGAGTAGGACTGGATGGCCTTAAGTATTTTCCGTTGGTCATGGGAGTTCTGTGTGGGAAGTTTGCCCCAATTTTGTTGTTCGTGGGGTTCAGAATGATCTTTGATTGTAGGTGAAATATAAATCCCAGCAACCACAACTCCCAAATGTCAAGGTCTATTTTCCCCAAACTCCATCTGTGTTCATATTTGGGCATATTGAATATTTGTGCCAAGTTTGGTCCAGATCCATCATTGTTTGACTCCACGGTGCTCTCGGGATGTAGGTGAACTACAACTCCCCAACTCAAGGTCACTGCCCACCAACCCCTTCTTGTGTTTTCTGTTGGTCATGGGAGTACTGTGTGCCTCGTTTGGTTCAATTCCATCATTGGTGAAGTTTAGAATGCTCTTTGATTGTAGGTGAACTATAAATCCCAGCAACCACAACTCCCAAGTGTCAAGGTCTATTTCCCCCAAACTCCATCTGTGTTCATATTTGGGTATATTGAATATTTGTGCCAAGTTTGGTCCAGATCCATAATTGTTTGAGTCCACGGTGCTCTCGGGATGTAGGTGAACTACAACTCCCCAACTCAAGGTCACTGCCCACCAACCCCTTCTTGTGTTTTCTGTTGGTCATGGGAGTACTGTGTGCCTCGTTTGGTTCAATTCCATCATTGGTGGAGTTCAGAATGTTCTTTGATTGTCGGTTCAAACAACTTCCAAACAACTACTACAACTTACAAATGGAAAAAAAATGTTTTGAGTGATGGTCACTCATTGGCCTGATTGGTGTATTGAATCCAAATTTGGTGTCAATTCATCTAGTAGTTTTTGAGTTATGGTAATCCCAGAAACGAAGATTACATTTTTATTTATATAGATGATAGATAGATTGCATTGAAAGGGGATCAAGATATATGTTGCTGATAGGCCTGGGCAATCCATGGTTCTAAATGGTTCTAAAGTACTTACAAAACTAAAGTTCTGGTGGTGAACACTAGGTGGTGCTGGTGCTTTCCATCTACAGTGTTGCTAAAGTTCTGGTGGTGAACATTTCTGAAATCTAACAAAACTATCCAAATTCCGTTATAAATGGCAGTTCCTAATTGGTTCTGTCTTAAAAGTCGCCAATAATGAAATAATAATGAAGTTTTGAAAGTTTTGTTAGAGTTCTGAAATGTTCACCACCAGAACTTTTGAAAGCACCAGCGCCACCTTTTCACCACCAGAACTTTAGCAACACTGTTAGTGTTCACCACCAGAACTTTAGCAACACTGTAGAAGCAAAGCACCAGCGCCACCTAGTGTTCACCACCAGAACTTTAGCAACACTGTAGAAGCAAAGCACCAGCGCCACCTAGTGTTCACCACCAGAACTTTAGTTTTGTAAGTACTTTAGAACCATTTAGAACCATGATTGCCCAGGCCTAGTCGTTGACCATCCCGTGGTGACTTACTTGGTGTCGAAAAAATCCATGGCTTCCATAGAGTATTAATGCAAACGTTCCTTCTTTTCCAGAATCGCCACCCCCTCCTTACTCCCGGCTGTCTCCGAACAATGAGCAAAAACTATTGGGTAAGGACCTTTACACTTTATTTGTCATAATTATTTTTATTATTATTATCTGCTCTTATTCCTTGGCTGCTTCAAGTCTCCTTATAGCCACCATTTAGAGCAGGGGTGGGCAACCTAAGGCCCGCGGGCCGGATTCGGCCCGGCAGCTGATGCTATCCGCCCCTTGGCTCCCTCAAGGCTTTGTCCTGAAGAGAGGGAGGCGAACTCCCATTGGGGTGGCTACAAACGTGAAAAAGCAGGCAGGCAGGCAGGCAAGCGGAGGGGAAGGGAAGGGAGGGGGAAGAAGAATAGGCGGCCAGGAGCAAGAGCATGCCTTCGCCCTCCTCCTCCTCCCTTTACTTCCTCCTCGCGCGCTCCCCCCTCCCTCTTGCCTTGGCGCTCTTTCCATTCTTCTGTTTTCTGTCTTCCTGTTTCCTTCCCTCCCTCCTTCTCTCTTTCCCCCTTTGAATGGAAGAGGGAAGGAGCGGGAGTGCAGCGATGGAGAGGGGGCGGGGCCAGAGCGGGAAAGGGGCGGGGCTGAGGCCGGAGCGCGTGGGGGTGGGCGCTTCCATTCCTTCCTCGTCTTGCTCCTCTTCTCTTCTCTTCTGCCTCTTTGGGCAAATTAAGGATTCATGCCAAATTTGGTCCTGATCCATCATTATTTGAGTCCACGGTGCTCTCTGGATGTAGGAGAACTACAACTCCCAAACCCTTTCAGTACTTTCTGTTGGTCTCATGAGAGTTCAGTGGGCCAAGTTTGGTTCAAGACGGCTGAATGGCCATCTGTGAGGAATGCTTTGTGTTTTTCCCTTTTGGCAGAAGGAGGTTGGACTAGATGGCCCTTGGAGGTCTCCTCCAAGTCTAGGAACCTGTTGTTGTTGTTATTATTATTATTATTAGCAGAGGCTGAATGAATATCATCATCATCATTATTCTATGGCTCTCACTGAAATAAATTTCCAAATATTTTGCTTGTATGGCTCTCTGAGTCAAAAAGGTTCCCGACCCTGATATAATGAACCACAAATGATACCATGTTTCCCCGAAAGTAAGACAGCGTCTTACTTTCTTTTGACCCCCAAAATCTCCACTACAGCTTACTTTCGGGGTACGTCTTAGATTGGGCGACGGTACCCCGCAAGTAAGACGAAAGTAAGACGTACCGCGGGCGGCATGGCATGGCTTCCTGGCTGGGCGACTAGAGGCTCCCAGAGGGCTCAAAAGGGCCCGGAATCCTCCTCCTCTTCCTCCTCTTCCTTCCAGCGGCGCCTTCCATCCTCTCCTCTTCCTCTTCCTCCCAGCGGCGCCTTTCCCTCTCGCCGGTTCCGCCTCCCTCCCTTCAGTGAAGGGAGGAGGGGCGGAGCCGCCGCCGGCGAGAGGAAGAAAGCGCCGCTGGAGTCCCCGCCCGCAGGGCGACTCAGGCGTCTTTCCCGCTGCCGCCCGCTCGCCCGCGCTCCAAACACGAGCGGGCGAAGCGGTGCGGCGGCGGCGCCTGAGTCGCCCTGGGCGGGACTCCGCCGGCGCCTTCTTCCCTCTCGCTGGCGGCAGCTCCGCCCCTCCCTTCAGTGAAGGGAGGGGGCGGAACCGCGAGAGGGAGAAGGCGCCAGCGAGGAGTCCCGCCCCAGGGCGACTCAGGCGCTTTTCCGCCGCCCGCCCGCTCGTGTTTGGAGCGCGGGCGGCGGGCGGCGGCGAAAAACGCCTGAGTGGCCCTGCGGGCAGGACTTCTGCCGGCTTTCTTCCCTCTCGCCGGCGGCGGCTCCGCCCCTCCTCCCTTCACTGAAGGGGGGCGGGGCGGAACGCGCTGGGAGGAAGAGCCGGAGGAGGAAGGAAGGAGGAAGAGGAAGGAGGAGGATTCCGGGCCCCTTTGAGCCCCCTCTGGGAGCCTCTGTCGCCCAGCCAGGAAGCCACGCCATGCCGCCCGCAGTAGTCTTACTTTCGGGGTACGGCTTATATAAGCTGACCCCCTCTGACACCCCCGATACGTCTTACAATCGGGGGTGTCATACTTTAGGGGAAACACGGTACAAATGTTCACATTTTGTTAACCACTGTTTTGTAAAATTTGAGTGAATCAATGTCATTTTTCCTAGGACAACCTCTATTTTTCATTGCTCACAACATATACTCTTATCAGTCTTATTAATATATCAAAAATGCAATGTAGTGCCTTTTTTATTATTATTAAAGAAATTCAATTGATGTTATGTAGACTGTAGTTCAGCCTTTAGGTGCGGCCCTCTATCATATTTTTTGGGTCTCGTGTGGCCCCTTTCGAAAAAATAATTGCCCACCCCTGATTTAGAGCCAGGGAAAGGTATTCCTTTGGTATGGATGAGGGGGAAAACACAGCCCAAAAAAGCCCAAACCTAGCATTGGTTTTGAAACTACATTTTCTAATGAAAGGGGTGTAAGTCTTTGTGGAGAGAGAGAGAGAGGAGGAACAAGAGAGAGAAAGATGAACGCAAGGCTCGAAACTTGTTAAAACAACGTTTTTCTCAGCCAGGGTGGAAGGAAGGAAGGAAGGGAACAAGAAGGAACAGCTTCAAGAATTTTAATAGTGATAATTAAGTATAGGAACGATGGATTGTCGGGAGCCGGCGTGTAACCTTAGCCGGGGAGCTCCAAGTTGCTACTCGCTAAAGGGATTTTGGAGGGGAAGAGCGAAGCCGTCATACGGGAAGAAGGAACTGGTATCTAAAGGTGCATCCACACTGTAGAGTTAATGCAGTTCGACACCACTGGCGCAATGCTACGGAGTATTTGGTGAGGCACCAACGCTCATTGGTTGAGAAGGCACAAGAGCACGTCAAACTACAAACCCTAGCATCCCATAGTATGAGCCATGGCGGTTCAACAGACCTGGGCAATCATGGTTCTAAATGGTTCTAAAGTATTTACAAAACTAAAGTTGGTGGTGAACATTTCAGAACTCTAACAAAACTTTCAAAACTTCATTATTATTTCATTATTGGCGATTTTTAAGACAAAACCAATTAGGAACTACCATTTATAACGGGATTTTGAAAGTTTTGTTAAGAGTTCTGAAATGTTCACCACCAGAACTTTAGCAACACTGTAGAAGCAAAGCACCAGCGCCACCTAGTGTTCACCACCAGAACTTTAGCAACACTGTAGAAGCAAAGCACCAGCGCCACCTAGTGTTCACCACCAGAACTTTAGCAACGCTGCAGAAGCAAAGGACCAGCACCACCTAGTGTTCACCACCAGAACTTTAGCAACACTGTAGAAGCAAAGGACCAGCACCACCTAGTTTTCACCACCAGAACTTTAGCAACACTGTAGAAGCAAAGCACTAGCGCCACCTACTGTTCACCACCAGAACTTTAGCAACGCTGTAGAAGCAAAGCACCAGCGCCACCTAGTGTTCACCACCAGAACTTTAGCAACACTGTAGAAGCAAAGCACCAGCGCCACCTAGTGTTCACCACCATAACTTTAGCAACGCTGTAGAAGCAAAGGACCAGCACCACCTATTGTTCATCGCCAGAACTTTAGCAACACTGTAGAAGCAAAGCACCAGCGCCACCTAGTTTTCACCACCAGAACTTTAGCAACACTGTAGAAGCAAAGCACCAGCGCCACCTAGTTTTCACCACCAGAACTTTAGCAACGCTGCAGAAGCAAAGCACCAGCGCCACCTATTGTTCATCGCCAGAACTTTAGCAACACTGTAGAAGCAAAGCACCAGCGCCACCTAGTGTTCACCACCATAACTTTAGCAACGCTGTAGAAGCAAAGGACCAGCACCACCTATTGTTCATCGCCAGAACTTTAGCAACACTGTAGAAGCAAAGCACCAGCGCCACCTATTGTTCACCACCAGAACTTTAGCAACACTGTAGAAGCAAAGGACCAGCGCCACCTATTGTTCACCACCAGAACTTTAGCAACACTGTAGAAGCAAACCAGCACCTAGTTTTCACCACCAGAACTTTAGCAACGCTGCAGAAGCAAAGCACCAGCGCCCACCTACTGTTCACCACTAGAACTTTAGCAACACTGTAAGCAAAGCACCAGCGCCAAGCAAAGCACCACTGTAGAAGCTCCACCAAGTTTTCACCACCAGAACTTTAGCAACGCTGCAGAAGCAAAGCACAACCAGCGCCACCTAGTGTTCATCGCCAGAACTTTAGCAACACTGTAGAAGCAAAGGACCAGCGCCACCTAGTGTTCACCACCAGAACTTTAGCAACACTGTAGAAGCAAAGCACCAGCGCCACCTAGTGTTTACCACCAGAACTTTAGCAACACTGTAGAAGCAAAGCACCAGCGCCACCTAGTTTTCATCACCAGAACTTTAGCAACACTGCAGAAGCAAAGCACCAGCGCCACCTATTGTTCATCGCCAGAACTTTAGCAACACTGCAGAAGCAAAGCACCAACACCACCTAGTTTTCACCACCAGAACTTTAGCTTTGTAAGTACTGTAGAACCATTTAGAACCATGATTGCCCAGGCCTACTGTTCAAGTGGTATCAAACTGTATTAATTCTTGAGTGTATATTAGGCACGGGACAACTTTGGCTTTCCTTCCAGGCGTGTTGGACTTCATCTCCCATCATTCCTAACAGCCTCAGGCGCTTTCCTTTCCCCCCTCAGCCGCTTAAGTGGAAAGCATTGAGACTCTATGAGATACTCATCCTACTCAAGAGATTTCATTTTTGTGCCACAAAACTATGTAGAGTTGTGTTGTCAAAGGTTTTCGTGGCCGGAATCACTGGGTTGCTGTGAGTTTTCTGGGCTATATGGCCATGTTCTGGAAGCATGGCTAATATACAACCCGGAAAGCTTAAAGCAACCCTATGTTGAGTTGGTTGAGTCTTGACGATGAGATCGTCATTGAAAAACTATTGCCTAATGTGCCGCAAGATGTCCCTCCCGCAAAAACAAAGTTTTGGCAGTTTCATAAACTTTCCCCATGTTTTTATGATAGAACCAATTAGGAAATGATATTTATAACCCAGGAACAAAATTTGTGTTACATAGTGTAATAGGAGTGCTTCCCCATAGATGCTCTTCTCAGTTTGGGACTTCTAGTGCTGCCACAATAATAATAATAATAATAATAATAATAATCATCTTTATTTACCCTATACCCTGTCACCATCCCCCCAATGGGGACTCGGGGTGGCTAACATGAGGCCAAGCCCTTCAAAAATACAATACAACACAGTAAAATGCAAAATACAAAACAAAATACATCAGAAATAATAATGATTAAATAATAATAATAATATATACAATTACTATAATAAATGAAATAATACAGGGAATTCACACACAAGAACCGAATAAAATGATAAAAACCCTAAGGTGAGATAGGAGTAGGACAGTGTTTCCCAACCAGTGTGCCGGGGCACACTAGTGTGCCGTGAGCGGTCATCAGGTGTGCCGTGGGAAATTGGAACCTCCAATACCCTTACTTATTAAAGGAGCGCTGCTACATCACAGTACAAAATGCACAATTAATCATACTTAATCATACGCAAAAAACACATTCAAAGTACCCAATCCTACTGGAGAAAATCAAAAGTCTTACATAAGATAGTTCGGCGTGGTCACCACAGAGAGCGGAGGAGTTGCGAACCAGGAAGTAGCGAGTTCACGGAGCGCTCCTCTACGGCAAACTCGCGATATTTGATGAAATCACGTGAGTGCAAAAAACAAAGTGTATCCTCATGATGTTATCCAATGTCAGTTCCGGGATCCGCACAATAACACAGTCAGTTTGCGGACAATTTAAAGAAGCAGCACCATAATCATAGCGACAAGGTAGAAAATCACGTAGATAATCACATATATTCAAACCGCCAGAGGCTGAAGATAGATGTGGTGATGGAATCGAAAGCTGGCATGGGCAAACTTGGACCTTCCAGGTGTTTTGGACTCCAACTCCCACCATTCCTAGCAGCCTCAGGCCCTTTTCCTTTCCCCCCGTCAGCCACTTAAGCAGGAAAGGGCCTCAGGCTGTTAGGAATGGTGGGAGTTGAAGTCCAAAGCACCCAGAGGGCCGAAGTTTTCCCATGACTGACAGCTGTTGAGCAAGACCTTCGTGTGTGTCTTTCTGCCATTCCTGCCAGGATATCTATGTTGTGTTCATCGAAACAGGCCTGATCCAACATTGTTTGAGTCCACAGTGCTCTCTGGATATAGGTGAACTACAACTCCAAAACCCAAGGTCAATGCCCACCAAACTCTTATAGTATTTTCTCTTGGTTATGGGAGTTCGGTGTGGGAAGTTTTTGTCTTTCTGCCATTCTTGCCAGGATATCTATCTATTTTGTGTTCATTGAAACAGGCCCAGGTTTCACACTGAGTGTATAAATGCATTTAAAAACATATTAACTATATGTATGACTGTGTTAGAGTGTCATTTTCTGTCATTTTGGTTGGTGGTGTGCCCCAGGATTTTGTAAATGTAAAAAATGTGCCGCGGCTCAAAAAAGGTTGAAAAACACTGGAGTAGGAGATAGCAAATGAGGGGGCCCAAGAAAATGGGCTTCTCACGCTTCCCTATCTCCTCCCGCTTCCTCTTTATTGGAAGTGGGTGGGCTGTACAACTTCCCGCATCTTGTCGAAAGCTGTGAGAAAGAGACAGCTCTGTAGGATCCCAATGTGGGCTTCATTAGCTGCATTCCTTCATCAGGAAGGAGAAAGATGTTCTTGGATGGCGGCAGAGGAACACACAGGAGTTTCGAAAGTGGCGTTCCCTTTGCTTGTGTGGATGCAACTGGATCCTATCTACACTGCCTACGTAACACAGTTCCAAAGTGAAGATTTGTGGGATTATATAGCAGTGTAGATTGGGCCTCGACATAGAATCCTAGAGTTGGAAGAGACCTCGTGGGACATCCAGTCCAACCCCATTCTGCCAAGAAGCAGGAAAATCGTATTCAAAGCATCCCCGACAGATGGCCATCCAGCCTCTGTTTAAAAGCATCCAAAGAAGGAGCCTCTACCACACTCTAGGGCAGAGAGTTCCAATGCTGAACAGCTCTCCTGGTCAGGAAGTTCTTCCTCAAGTACTCCCTGATGTTAACCTCATGCCAAGAAGCAGGAAAATTGTATTCAGAGCATCCCCAACAGATGGCCATCCAGCCTCTGTTTAAAAGCATCCAAAGAAGGAGCCTCTACCACACTCTAGGGCAGAGAGTTCCAATGCTGAACAGCTCTCATGGTCAGGAAGTTCTTCCTCAAGTACTCCCTCATGTTAACCTCATGCCAAGAAGCAGGAAAATTGTATTCAGAGCATCCCCAACAGATGGCCATCCAGCCTCTGTTTAAAAGTATCCAAAGACGGAGCCTCCACCACACTCTAGGGCAGAGAGTTCCAATGCTGAACAGCACTCACAGTCAGGAAGTTCTTCCTCATGTTCAGGTGGAATCTCCTTTCTTTCCTGTTTTTTGAAGCCATTGCTCCATTGCGTCCTAGTCTCCAGGGCAGCAGAAAATAAGCTTGCTCCCTCCTCACAGTGACTTCTCCTCACATATTTATACATGTCACACACATTGCATTTCATGCTCTAAAGCAGGGGTGCCCACACTTTTTCAGCATGCGAGCTACTTATTATAAAACCAAGTCAGAAAGATCTACCTACCTCCTCAAGCCTGGACAGGGGAGGGGGCGGGGCTTGGCCAGAGAGGGGTGGAGCCAGGCTGCACCAAGCGCCTCCCCCTCCCCTCTGGCTTTGGAACTCCCAGCAGCTTCTCCAGGCTTGAGGATGGCAATGCCAAGCCAGTGGTGACATAGGTAGCACAAGGCTGGCTTGGCACTGCCATCCTCAAGCCTGGAGAAGCTGCTGGTAGAGTGGAAGTCATCGGGGGCGGAGCCAGGCTGCACCAAGCCCCGCCCCTCCTCTCTGGCTTTGGAGCTCCCAGCAGCTTCTCCAGGCTTGAGGATGGCAATGCCAAGCCAGTGGTGACATAGTTAGCACAAGGCTGGCTTGGCACTCCCATCCTCAAGCCTGGAGAAGCTGGAGAAGCTGCTGGTAGAGGCTGGAGTCATCGGGGCGGAGCCAGGCTGCACCAAGCCCCTGCCCCTCCCTCTGGGTTTGGAAGTCATCCCCAGGCTGCACCCAAGCCCCTCCTCTCTGGCTTGAGGATGGCAATGCCAAGCCAGTGGTGACATGGTTAGCACAAGGCTGGCTTGGCACTCCCATCCTCAAGCCTGGAGAAGCTGCTGGTAGAGTGGAAGCCACAGGGGGGCGGAGCCAGTCTGCGCCAAGCCCCTCCCCCTCCCCTCTGGCTTTGGAGCTCCCAGCAGCTTCTCCAGAATGAGGATGGCAATGCCAAGCCAGTGGTGGCATAGCTGGCACAAGGCTGGCTTGGCCCTGCCCTCCACAAACCTGGAGCAGCTGCTGGGAGTGCCGAAGCTGGGGGGAGGGGCTTGGCGGGGCCTGGCTCCGCCCCCTCTGAGAAGCACCCCATCTGGCTGGGATCGACCTCCTTCGGTTCCGGGATCGACTGGTCGATTGCGATCGACTTCCTGGGCAGCCCTGCTCTAAAGGATTTGCTTGTGGTTTTTAATTTTGAATCCATGTTTTGTGTATTTTAGCGGTGATTTTTTAAAAAAATGCCATTGATGTTTTATTCTGTTTTAGGTCTGTATAGTTTAGTTTTCGAGTGGTGTTGGAATGCTTGCCATGTAAGCTGCTTTGAGTCTCCTTGTGGAGAGAAAAAGCGGGGTCTAAATAAACATAGTAAACATAACAACAACAACAACAACAACAACTGTTTTGTCTCCTCATTCTCCCTAGATCTTTCCGATTCCACCTTGTCCTACACTGAAACGGAGGCCACCAACTCGCCCATCCTCACCCCGGGAGAATTCTCAGGTTGGTCCATGTTTGAACGCCTTGAATGCAATCCATGTCATGGCATTGTGAGATAAAATCGCGAATCTTCGAAACGAAATAGAGAAAGTTGGTCACCTCAGAGAGACTTGGAGCAAACGCTCAAGAGCTTCAGAAAGATCCCAAAGACCATAGTTTTGCTTTGTCTTTTTGTATTGCGGCACAAGGTAGGCTTTACCTAAGGTTTTGACACCATTTTATTTATATATATATATATATATATATATATATATATATATATATATATATATATACTAGCTGAGGACCCGGCGGTGCCCGGGTTATTTGAGGAAGGCATTGTATGCCAAGGTTGGTTCCTATTAGATGTTTATGTGACTTGCAGTGGTCTCAGGAACTTAGTGAAGGTACTTTGAGTCCCGGGGGCCTAGTCAGGAAAATCAAGTTGAGGGAGCATAACAATATCCCATGTGCTGAGGCCTAGTCAGGAAAATCAAGTTAAGGAAGCCTTGTTGTCAATTTTGGGCCTGGTCTGTGATGTATAGGGGCTACAGTGTTGTTTTGGAAGTGAATGAGGTGAAGGTACTTGATATCCCATTATTCGTGGGCCATCCTGCCCTAAACCACACCAGGTTGTAAAGTGGGCCATCGGGTCCCTGTTTGCCAATTTTTGTCCTGATCCGTCACTGCTGTGGGCCGCAGTGTATGACTGAGTGAGGCTTTTCCTTTTTCCTCTGATTCACCTTAGAATGTTGGAATGTGGATGGCCATTCGGAGTCAGTTATGCAAATGTGATTTCAGTGACAGCCAATCCTCTCTGCCTGGGGCCATTTGGGCATGGTATGTGATTTTTAGGGGCTACAGTGTTGTTTTGCAAGTGTATGAGGTGAATGTACTGCAAATTCCATCATTTGTGGCCCATCCTGCCCTAAACCACACCAGGTTGTGAAGTGGGCCATTGTTCCCCTGTTTGCCAAGTTTGGTCGGGATCCGTCATTCCTGTGGGCCGCAGTTGGTGACTGCCTGAGGCATTTCCTTTTCCTTCCTTGAAATGGTGGAATGTGGTTGGCCCATCGGAGTACGTTATGCAAATACCATTTCAGTGGCAACCAATCCCCTCTGTCTGGGGCCGTAGAATGTTGGAGTTCTGAGGCTGGCCAATCAGTGCTCGTTATGCAAATAATCCCACAGTGGCAGACAATCGAAATGCTTGCACATATTCCTCCCTCCGCTCGGTCGCTCGGCCGCACCACCGCCCACAAACACTGACTTTTATTATATGTAATAGATATAATATATATGAGAATGATTCAATATATATATTGAATTGTGTATTTTTGTTTGGTTATGTTTTAATTTTTATTAATTAATTAATATTAATTAATTAATTTATTATTTTTATTTTATTTTTATTAGATTGTGCAATTGTTAGCCGCCTTGAGTCCTTACGGGGAGGAAGGCAGGATATTATTATTTACACTATGTAACACAAAAGCCGCAGTGGCGCAATAGGTTAAACTCGTGTGCTGGCTAACTGCTGACCTGAAGGTCGGCGGTTCGAATCCGCTAGATGGTGTGAGCTCCAATCTGCCAGCTCCAGCTTCGGGCAAAGGGGAGTGAAGTGTCAGTGAAACGAAAGCGGCGTTTGTGTTTCGAACTGGGATCCCATCTTCCAGGCCTCTTCTTTGTTATGTCGCAGTATTTGGAGATCCGAAAACATACTGAGTTGAACATGATTTTAATTTGGCGATTTGGCTTATATGTATTTTATCTATCTATTGTATTATTTATTTATTGTATTTTAATCTTGTATGGTGTAGGTTGTTTTAATTTGTATTAGTAGCATTGAATTCTTGCTGTGAGCCGGTCGGAGTCCCTCTACGGAGGTGAGAAGATCGGGATATAAAAGTTGTAAATAAATAATAAACAAATAATAATACCTGGTCCCTACCATTTCGGATGTGGATCCCCTGGTGGCGCAGTGGGTTAAACCGCCAAGCTGCTGAACTTGCTGACCAAAAGGTTGGTGGTTCAAATCCAGGGGGTGGGGTGAGCTCCTGCTGTTAGGCCCAGCTTCTTCCAACCAAGCAGTAGATCAATAGGTACCACTCCGGCTGGAGTAACAGCGCTGCATGCAGTCATGCTGGCCACATGACCTTGGGGGTGTCTACGGACAATGCTGGCTCTTCGGCTTAGAAGTAGAGATGAGCACCACCCCCAGAGTCGGGCGTGACTAGACATAATGTCAGGGGAAACCTTTCCCTTTCCCTTTTTTACCATTTCGGATAATAAGGGATAGTTAACACAGGCTTCTGTTTATTGGATTAGCCCAGGAGTGGGCAACCTACGGCCCACGGGCCAGATCCGGCCCGGCAGCCAATGCTGTCTGGCCCTTGGCTTCCTCAAGGCTTTGCCCTGAAGAGGGGGAGGCGAACTCCCATTGGGGCGGCTACAGACGTGAAGAAGCAGGCAGGCAGGCAAGCAGAGGGGAAGGGAGTGGGAAGAAGGGGAGGCGACCAGGAGCAAGAGCATGCCTTCGCCCTCCTCCTCCTCCCTTCACTTCCTCCTCGCGAGCTCCCCCCTCCCTCTTGCCTTGGCGCTCTTTCCCTTCTTCTGTTTTCTGTCTTCCTGTTTCCTTCCCTCCCTCCCTCTCTCTTTCCCCCTTTCATTCCTTCCCCCTTCCACCACCTGAACGGAAGAGGGAAGGAGAGAGAGTGCAGTGATGGAGAGGGGGCGGGGCCAGTGTGGGAATGGGGCGGGGCCGAGACCGCACCGCACCGGGGGACGGACGGACGCTTCCATTCCTTCCTTGTTTGCCTCCTCTTCTCTTCTCTTCTGCCTCTTTGGGCAAATTGAGGATTTGTGCCAAGTTTGGTGCCGATCCATCTTTATTTGAGTCCACAGTGCTCTCTGGATGTAGGAGAACTACAACTCCTGAACTCAAGCTAAATGCCCAGCAAACCCTTTCAGTACTTCCTGTTGGTCTCATGAGAGTTCAGTGGGCCAAGTTTGGTTCAAGATGGCTGAATGGCCATCTGTGAGGAATGCTTTGTGTTTTTCCCTTATGGCAGAAGGAGGTTGGACTGGATGGCCCTTGGAGGTCTCCTCCTACTCTAGGAATTTGTTGTTGTTGTTGTTATTATTGGCTGAATGGCCATCTGTGAGGAATGCTTTGATTGTGTTTTTCCCTTAAGGCAGAAGGAGGTTGGACTGGATGGCCCTTGGAGGTTCCTCCTACTCTAGGAACCTGTTGTTGTTGTTTTTATTATTATTAGCAGAGGCTGAATGAATATTATCATCGTCATTATTATTATAATGCTCTCACTGAAATAAATTTCCAAATATTTTGCTTGTATGGCTCTCTGAGTCAAAAAGGTTCCCGACCCCTGATATAATGAATCACAAATGATACATATGTTCACATTTTTTAACCATTGTTTGTGAAATTTTAGTGAATAAATGTCATTTTTCCTATGACAACCTCTCTTTTCATTGCTCATAACATATGGTCTTATCAGTCTTATTAATATATCAAAAACGCAACGTAGTGCCTTTTTATTACTATTACTAAAGAAATTCAATTGATATTATGTAGAATGCAGTTCAGCCTTTAAGTGCGGCCCGCCATCATATTTTTTGGCTCTCGTGTGGCCCCTTGGGAAAAATAATTGCCCAGCCCTGGATTAGACTGATGTCGTCTAATAATATCGTTAGATTCCTTCCCTTAAAGGTGGAATGACCTGCTTTCTGAATGGCGTAAAGTCCAACCCATTATGGGAGGAAATGGAGTTTGGAAGGGACTGTAGCTGCCAGAATCCTCCAACCAGTCTGCTAATGGGGATGCTGGGAATTGTAGTCCGGAACTCTCATTTTTCCTAGCTTTGCTCGTAGCAAGGTCCTTGTTCCTGTTTTGTTTCCGTCCTTCCATGTCTTGTTGTTTGAGAGCGATAGGGTTCTTTTGCTCCATGTTTGTGTCTTTTGGGACTGTCTCTGCATCTCTTCTATTGTTGTCGGTTTGTTGGTTCATTGGTTGGTTCGTTCAGGGACGGTCCTACCGGTAGGCAAAGGACGCCGCTGCGTGGGCCGCCATCTGAGTAAAGGGCGCATTCCCCCGCCCGCCAGACAGTGTCCGGCCGATGTACCGCTTTTGGGCCTTGTGCACTCCGACGCTGCGCCGTAGAAAACCTCCCTGCGTGCCGAATAGGGAATGCTGTGTTTACAGGCTTCTGCACCTGCGCACAGGAGCTTCTGGGCATGCGCGGAAGGGGGGTGCGTGCCGAATAGGGAGTGCTGTGTTTACAGGCTTTGCACCTGCGCACAGGAGCTTCTGGGCATGCGCGGGGGGGTGCCGAATAGGGAGTGCTGTGTTTACAGGCTTCTGCGCCTGCGCACAGGAGCTTCTGGGCATGCGCGGGGGGCGGGGGCGTGCCGAATAGGGAGTGCTGTGTTTACAGGCTTCTGCGCCTGCGCACAGGAGCTTCTGGGCATGCGCAGAGGGGGGGGGTGCGTGCCGAATAGGGAGTGCTGTGTTTACAGGCTTCTGCGCCTGCGCACAGGAGCTTCTGGGCATGCGCGGGGGGGTGCGTGCCGAATAGGGAGTGCTGTGTTTACAGGCTTCTGCGCCTGCGCACAGGAGCTTCTGGGCATGCGCGGGGCGTGCTGTGTTAGGGAGTGCTGTGTTTACAGGCTTCTGCGCCTGTGTTTACAGGCTTCTGCGTCTCACAGGAGCTTCTGGGCATGCGCGGAAGGGTGCCGAATAGGGAGTGCTGTGTTTACAGGCTTCTGCGCCTGCGCACAGGAGCTTCTGGGCATGCGCGGGGGGGGGTGCGTGCCGAATAGGGAGTGCTGTGTTTACAGGCTTCTGCGCCTGCGCACAGGAGCTTCTGGGCATGCACGGGGCGTGCCGAATAGGGAGTGCTGTGTTTACAGGCTTCTGTGCCTGCACACAGGAGCTTCTGGGCATGCGCGGGGGGGTGCCAAACAGGGAGTGCTGTGTTTACAGGCACCTGCGCACAGGAGCTTCTGGGCATGTGCGGAAGGGGGGTGCGTGCCGAATAGGGAGTGCTGTGTTTACAGGCTTCTGCGCCTGTGCACAGCAGCTTCTGGGCATGCGCAGAGGGGAGGCGCCAAAATAATGTTGGGGGGGCCCAAAATAATGTTCGCTTACCATTTAAAATTACCTTAGGCCGCCCCTGGGTTCGTTTGTTGTCTTCTCAGCTGCTTCTCCCGCTTTGCAGGACTTCTCCTCTTGCCCAAGGCAAGCCTTTGAGAATTGCATGTTCTCTTATTTGTTGTGGGACTTCAGCTCTGGAGAGAGACCGCTGTTTCTGAAGCTGTTTTGGGGAAAATAAAAACATACCCACGGAACCCTTTAAATTCCCTTTGGAATGCAGTGGCAAAAAGTCACAGAGGTCAATCTACACCAGTGATTCTCAAAGTGGGTGGTACCGCCTCCTAGTGGGCGGTGAGGCGATCCAAGGGGGCGGTGGGAGGCTCAGGGGAATTTGGGGGATGGTGAACCCCTTTAAGGGGGCGGTGAACGATTGGGGGTTCTGTGTGCCAAGTTTGGCTCAATTCCATTGTTGGTGGAGTTCAAAATGCTCTTTGATTGTAGGTGAACTATAAATCCCAGCAACTACAACTCCCAAATGACAAGGGCTATTTTCTCAAAACTCCACCAGTGTTCAAATTTGGGGATATTGAGTATTTGTGCCAAATTTCATCCAAATCAATAGTTGTTTGGGTTCAGAGTGCTCTCCAAATGTAGGTGAACTACATCTCCCCTAAACCACTGCCAATTCCTCCCAAACCCCTCCAGTATTTTCTGTTAGCCACGTGGGTTCTCTGTGCCAAGTTTGGTCCAGTTCTGCAATTTGTGGGGGTTTCAGTGGTCTGTGGAAGTCAGAGCTGAATCGATTTAAGGTACTGCAAATCCCATCCTCCGTTGTCCATACTCCCCCAAACATATTGTTTTTGTGATTGATCACTATGCTTTAATTGTGTTCAATTTGTAACAATAAAAATACATCTTGCATATTAGATATTTGCATTAGAATTCATAAGAGTAACAAAATTATTTATGAAGTAGCAACGAAAATATGGTTGGGGGTCCCCACAACATGAGGAACCCTATTTAGGGGTCACGGCATTAGAAAGGTTGAGAGCCACTGCATTAATACATATATCTTTCTGTTTGATTGCAATTACATTTTAAAAAAATTAATTTCTAGGGGGGCGGTGGGTAAATTTTTTTCTGGAAGGTGGGAGCGGTAGATCAAAAAGGTTTGGGAGCCACTGATCTACACTGTGGGATTTAAATGCAGTTTTGCACTGCTTGAACTGCCACAGAGCCCTAGGAATTGTAGTTTGGTATGTCCCCATCCCTCTTGGGTAGGGAAGGCTCAGGGCCCGGCAAAACTACAACTCCCATGAGCTTTGAATCACGGAATCATAGAATAATAGAGCTGGAAGAGACCACATGGGCCATCTAGTCCAGTGTTTCCCAACGTCTGTTCCGCGGCACACTAGTGTTCCGTGAGCGATCACCTGGTGTGCTGCGGGAAAAGCTCTCTTCCCCCATTTCTTCCCCCCTCCTGCCTGCTGCTTGGGGCAGGAGGAGGAGGAAGGTCCGGGCAGCGATGAAGAAAAAGAAGGGGCTGGGGCACCGTCTCCTTCGGCCGTTTCGCGTCCGCACGCCAGCCAGCCGGCCCATCCCGGCTCCCAGGGAGGGCCTGGGCACCTCAGGGAGCCTTGGAAGAAAGGGTCCCCGGAGGGAGACGCGAGCTGGCCAAAACCGGCTCCCAGGCAGGGCCTGTTCCTTGCGGGGAGCCTTTGGAGCCGCGAACCGGGAGAAAGGCTCCCCGCAGGGCCTGCCTGGGAGCCGAGTTTGGCCATCTTGTGTCTTCCGCTGAGCCCGGCGGCAGACGCGAGCCGGCCAAACCTGGCTCCCAAGCAAAGCCTGTTCCGTGCGGGGAGCCTTTCTCCCGGTTCGCGGCTCCACTAAGCCAGGCGGAACCGCAAACTGGGAGAACGGCTCCCCGCAGGGCCCCGCCCCTCCCTCCTCCCCCTCCTCCCTGGTGCACACGAAACCGCTCTTGGCCTCTCTCTGGCTCCCTGCCCACCGCCGTCTTCCTTCCTGCCTGCTTCGCCGGCCCCGAGATGCCCACACAGGCCACCCCGCTGACCCCCGAGGAGCTGCGCAGGTGGTGAGTGAGGCTCCTACTCCCCACAACCACAATTCAAGCCTGGTGGGGAGGGAGGGGGCAACCTAAGTGAGAGGGAGACTGCTGGTCTTTCAAGGCCCCTCCTCCAGAAACTGTAACTCCCAAATGTCAAGGTCTATTTTCCCCAAACTCCATCTGTGTTCACATTTGGGCATATTGAGTATTCAGGCCAAGTTTGGTCCTGATCCAACATTGTTTGAGTCCGCAGTGCTCTTTGGATGTAGATGAACTACAACTCCAAAACTCAAGGTCAATTAACTATATGTATTACTGTGTTAGAGTGTCATTTTGGTTGGCAGTGTGCCCCAGGATTTTGTAAATGTAAAAAGTGTGCCGCGGATCAAAAGAGGTTGGGAAACACTGATCTAGTCAAACCTTCCAGGTGTTTTGGACTCCAACTCCCACCATTCCTAGCAGCCTCAGGCCCTTTTCCTTTCCCCCCTCAGCCACTAAGTTTTAAGGGCCTCAGGCTGTTAGGAATGGTGGGAGTTGAAGTCCAAATACCCAGAGGGCCAGAGCCCATGCCTGTTTTAGGGACCTTAAAGTGGTGAGCCTCCTTCCAACACTGTGATTCTGGATAGAAAACAAACAACAACATAACATTTGTTTGAGTCCACAGTGCTCTCTGGGTGTAGGTGAACTACAACTTCCAAACTCAAGGTCAATTCCCAAGCAAACCCTTTCAGTACTTTCTGTTGGTAATGAGAGTTCAATATGCCAAGTTTGGTTCAATTCCATTGTTGCAAGAGTTCAGGATGCTCTTTGATTGTGTGTTAACTATAAATCCCAGAAACTGTAACTCCCCAATGTCAAGGTCTATTTTCCCCAAACCCCATCTGTGTTCACATTTAGGCATATTGAGTATTCATGCCAAGTTTGGTCCTGATCCAACATTGTTTGAGTCCACAGTGCTCTTTGGATGTAGATGAACTACAACTCCAAACTCAAGGTCAATTAACTATATGTATTACTGTGTTAGAGTGTCATTTTGGTTGGCAGTGTGCCCCAGGATTTTGTAAATGTAAAGAGTGTGCCGCAGCTCAAAAAAGGTTGGGAAACACTGATCTAATCAAACCCCCTGCCATGCAGTTAAAGCACAATCAAAGTATCCCAGACAGAAATATTTGCCTTCTCTGCCCATATGTTTTAGGGCTGCAGTGAACTACAAATCCCAAATAGAATGGAGCCACGGCAGTTAAAGTGATGTCTCTCTCTATCTCTCTAATAATAAATAAATAATAAAATAATAATAACATAAATAAATAATAAATAATAAAATAAAGTGCATTAATTCTCCAGGGTAGATGTCATCTACAGGGTCCCATCTACACTGCCATAATAAATAAATAATAAAATAATAATAACATAAATAAATAATAAATAATAAAATAAAGTGCATTAATTCTCCAGGGTAGATGTCATCTACAGGGTCCCATCTACACTGCCATAATAAATAAATAATAAAATAATAATAACATAAATAAATAATAAAATAAAGTGCATTAATTCTCCAGGGTAGATGTCATCTACAGGGTCCCATCTACACTGCCATATAATGCAGTTCAATTCCATTATATGGCAATGCGTCTGGTCTTTTTAGTTGTACAGGAGTCCAGTTAAAACAACTTCCTTTTAATGAAGTGTTTTTTTTCCTGCTATTACATAACGATGGTGTTTAATTGATGGCTTTTGGTGATACTGTATTTGTTGATGGTCTGCGTTTGATCCTTTTGCGGCATGTTTTCCTTCTTTTCATCTTAAAAGGCAACCCTAAAATAAATAAATACACACGTGTTTGTTTTTTTAAAAAAATGGATGGGCCCCCAGCCACAAAGGTATCTTTCCCTTGACATAACGTTTGGCCAAATATTATTCAGTCCTCTGATCAGACAAATGCAGACGACTCCGATGACGGTTGTCCTCGACCCAATTTGGAAACTTTGCGTTCGGAAGGAGCGACAACTCTCATAATTGCAGGGCTTGCCATAGCTATGTTGTCGGACCCTTCATTAATGCTTTTAAAAAAAATCAATTTCAACCCAAGCAACCATGGGGCGCATCTACACTGTCGAGTTAATGCAGTTTGACACCACTTTCGAACTGCCATGACTCAATCCTATTGAATCCAAATATCTATACTTTGGAGAAACACCAGCCCTCTTTGGCAGTCAACACTTTCAAAGCTGTTCCACGAGCCATGGCAGTTAAAGTGATGTCAAACTGCATTAACCCTTCAATGTAGACGCACTCCGTGAAGTTGAAAACTATGGGGAGAATGCACCTCAAAAATTACCAATCTATCAATATATTTATCTCTATCTAGATATGTAGCTACACAATATCTCTATATAGATATATATATGTATGTATGTATGTATCTAATATGTAGCTACACAATATATCTCTATCTGTAGCCCCACAATATCTGTCACTACACAATATCTATCTATCATAATTATACAATATCTATTTGTAGCTACACAATACCCATCTATTTATCTATACAGCTACACAATCTCTCTCTCTCTCTCTCTCTCTCTATATATATATATATATGTTTCTATATATGTAGCTACACAATATCGCTACACAATATTTGTCTACCATGAGTCCCCTTCGGGATGAGAAGAGTGGAATATAAATAAAGTGTATTATTATTATTATCATGGCTATACAATATCTATTTGTAGCTACACAATATTTATCTATTTATATAGCTACACAATTTCTCTATAAATATATATATATGTATATATGTTTCTATATATATGTAGCTACACAGTATCTCTATAGCTATCTATCTACCTATGCATATATGTATCTACATATGTAGCTACGCAATATCTGTAGCTACACAATATCTGTAGCTACACAACCTCTATATCTATCTATCTATCTATCTATCTATCTAATGTAGCTACTCGATATCTATGTTATCTCCATGTTATCTATGTATGTAGCTACACAATTTCTCTCTAGATATTGATATATGTATGTATGTTTCTCAATCAATGAATTAAAACTTTATTACGGTCACTGACCAGCACAAAGCGGGCACAAGCGCCCTGAGAGGGGAAGCTACATATCTATGTTGTCGGCCCTTCATTAATGAGTGTTGCTAAAGTTCACCACCAGAACTTTAGCAACACTGTAGAAGCAAAGCACCAGCGCCACCTAGTTTTCACCACCAGAACTTTAGCAACACTGTAGAAGCAAAGCACCAGCGCCACCTACTGTTCACCACCAGAACTTTAGCAACACTGTAGAAGCAAAGCACCAGCGCCACCTAGTTTTCACCACCAGAACTTTAGCAACACTGCAGAAGCAAAGCACAAGCGCCACCTAGTGTTCGTCGCCAGAACTTTAGCAACACTGTAGAAGCAAAGCACCTGCACCACCTAGTGTTCACCACCAGAACTTTAGCAACACTGTAGAAGCAAAGCACCAGCGCCACCTACTGTTCACCACCAGAACTTTAGCAACACTGTAGAAGCAAAGCACCAGCGCCACCTAGTTTTCACCACCAGAACTTTAGCAACACTGTAGAAGCAAAGTACCAGCGCCACCTAGTGTTCACCACCAGAACTTTAGCAACGCTGCAGAAGCAAAGCACCAGCGCCACCTACTGTTCCCCACCAGAACTTTAGCAACACTGTAGAAGCAAAGCACCAGCGCCACCTAGTTTTGACCACCAGAACTTTAGTTTTGTAAGTACTTTAGAACCATTTAGAACCATGATTGCCCAGGCCTACTGTTCAAGTGGTATCAAACTGTGTTAATTCTTAAGTGTATATTAGGCACGGGACAACTTTGGCTTTCCCTCCAGGTGTGTTGGACTTCAACTCCCATCATTCCCGAAATGTTCACCACTAAAACTTTAGCAACACTAGAGAAACAAAGTACCAGCGCCACCCTCAGAATTTTAGTTTTGTAAGTACTATAGAAACATTTAGAAGCATGATAGCACAGGCCTAGTAGCTACACAGGATCTATCTATCTGTAGCTACACAATATCTATCTATCTATCCATCTGTTTATCAATCCATCCAGCAATCCATCCATCTATCTGTCATGACACAATATCCATCCATCCGTCGGTCGTCCCCCCACCCTCCCCCTGAATTTTCCCATTAGAAAACCAGTCTGGGCATATGCAAAAGGCTTACTCTAGTTTGTTATGCTTCTCTTTGGAGGGGAGAGACAGGCTGTTGGGTGGGATTCCCTCCTTGTCTCTGAAAAGAAGGTCAGGGGCGATGGAGAGGCTCTCCTGGGATCCTGTGAAGCCACAGCCAGGGAGGGCCCTTTCTCTCTTTGCTCCGACGAGTGGGAGTCCTTTATGCGCTCCGCTTCCAAGACCCTGTGACTGAGGTTTTTCCATGGAAATAACTTATTAAACAGGCAGCGGTTGAAGTCGGCCACTTGGTATCCGTCAAACAGGCCCGGATTACCCATAAGGCCACACTAGGCCATGGCCTATGAGCGCAGGCCTAGGGGGGCGGCAGATCAAGGACCAAAAAAAAAAATCAAACAAAACCGCAACGTGTGCCATGATGACTCTCTCTCTCTCTCTCTCTCTTTCTCTTGGGGGAGGGTGGGGGAAGCTGCGCGCGGGCGGGGAGGAGGAATGGCGCCCCCTCGCCATTGCCCCCGCCCCCTTGTCAAGGAAGGAGGGCGCGAGGAGGAGGAGGCGGACGGAAGCACCACCCCTGGGGCACTGCCGGGCATGCCCAGCAGCGCCCAGGGGCGGGGCTTCTCAATGGCCATCTGTCTGGGATACTTTGCCAAACGGATGTGACATCATTTTGACCTTTTCAATAAGGTTATGGAGACCTTATTTCCAATAGGTTGTGGAATTTCCAATATGCCTCATATGTTATGGTAAACCTACTCTTTCAAACACTTGACATGTTCAGTTGGATGAAGTCTTTGTTTTTGATGGCTCCTTAGACTAAGGAGAATATAGTAACAGAGAGCCAAGAGCCAAGGCATCCCTGCGACACATTGCCATGCGCTGGGAGATCCATCTGGATCAGGTTAATCTGGACCTCCCTCCTTGCCAGGCTCTCCTTCATCTCTCTCTCTCTCTCTCTCTCTCTCTCTCTCTCTCTCTCTCTCTCTCTCTCCTTTTTTTCCAAATCAATCCCCTTCCAAACCTTGAGCCAAAAGAATTTAAATGAAAAGTTCTGAAATAACTATATAAATGTCCATAAATCAGTGTTTCTCAACCTTTTTTGAGCCGCGGCACATTTTTTACATTTACAAAATCCTGGGGCACACCACCAACCAAAATGACACAAAATGACACTCTAACACAGTCATACATATAGTTAATATGTTTTTAAATGTATTTATACACTCAGTGTGAAACCTGGGCCTATTTCAATGAACACAGCATAGATATCCTGGCAGGAATGGCAGAAAGACACAAACTTCCCACACAGAACTCCCATTACCAAGATAAAATACTATAAGAGTTTGGTGGGCATTGACTTTGAGTTTTGGAGTTGTAGTTCACCTATATCCAGAGAGCACTGTGGACTCAAACAATGTTGGATCAGGACAAAACTTGGCATGAATACTCAACATGCCCAAATGTGAACAGTTTCTGGGAGTTATAGTTAACACACAATCAAAGAGCATCCTGAACTCTTGCAACAATGGAATTGAACCAAGCTTGGCATATTGAACTCTCATTACCAACAGAAAGTACTGAAAGGGTTTGCTTGGGAATTGACCTTGAGTTTGGAAGTTGTAGTTCACCTACACCCAGAGAGCACTGTGGGTAGGAGGGGGAAGAAAGGGTATTGGATGTTCCAATTTCCCATGGCACACCTGATGATCGCTCACGGCACACTAGTGTGCCACGGCACACTGGTTGAGAAACACTGCCATAAATTCTAAAGTTCGGAGAGGTGGGAATTTGGTGAGAGGTTGCACAAACTCCTTTGTGGTTTAACCTAAAAAGCACAGGCTTCTTGTCCCCAAAACAAGAATTAAGGGGGCCTTCTCTGTTGCAGCCCCTTCTAGATTTGCAATGTTGAGCAATGACATCCCACCTTTGATGGCAGGCCCAGATTAACGCCTTTTTGGAAGTCCCGCCCCATGGGTGCTGCTGGGCATGCGCGGCAGCGCCCCAGGGGCGGGGCTTCTTCCGCCTCTTCCTCCTCGCCGCGACCGCCTTCCTTCAGTCAAGGAAGACGGTCGCGGGGAGGAGGAGGAAGGGAAGCCCCGCCCCCGGATTTGAATCCGGGGAGCGGGGTGAGCTTCCGCTGTCAGCCCCAGCTTCTGCCAACCTAGCAATTCAAAAACATGCAAATGTGAGTGGGTACTGCTCTAGTGGGACGGTAACAACGCTCCATAAAGTCATCAGGGCGGATCACAATGCACGTATACAGGCAAACATTCAATGCCATAGACTAGGGTTTCCCAAACCTTTTTGGCCTACCGCCCCCTTTCCAGAAAAAAATTTACTCACCGCCCCCCTAGAAATTATTATTATTTAAATGTAATAGCAATTAAACCGAAAGATATATGTATTAATGCAGTGGTTCTCAACCTTTCTAATGCCATGAGCCCTAAATAAGGTTCCTCATGTTGTGGGGACCCCCAACCATATTATCGTTGCTACTTCATAAATAATTTTGTTACTCTTACGAATTCTAATGCAAATATCTAATATGGAGGATGTCTTTTCATTGTTACAAATCGAACATAATTAAAGCATAGGGATTAATCACAAAAACAATATGTTTGGGGGAGTATGGACAACGGATGATGGGATTTACAGTACCTTCGACCGATTCAGCTCTGACTTCCACAGCCGAGACCCCATGAATGACAGACCTGGACCAAACTTGGCACACAGAACCCCCATGACCAACAGAAAATAAAGGAGGGCTTTGGGAGGAATCCTCAGTGATTTAGGGGAGATGTAGTTCACCTACATTTGGAGAGCACTCCGAACCCAAACAACCCTGGATCTGGACCAAATTTGACACAAGTACTCAATATACCCTCCCCGCGGCTCCTCCCTCCCTCCTAAAGCCACCATGCTGGCCTGAAAAGGGCGATTTCGGCCACTTCTGAGGCCAGCATGACGGCTCCCCGCGGGATTGACTCCAGGGGTGGGGCTCTCCTTCCTCCTCCTCGCACTGGCGAGGAGACGAAGGCGGAGCTGGGGGCAGGGCGGAGCCGAGGGCGGGGGCAGAGCCTTTTAGCCGAGGAGAGAAGGGGGGGCGGCGGGACAGCTGTGGATGGTGCTTCCGCCGCCGCGCACATGCGCACTTTTTTTTGGAATTTGTTTTGGAAATTTTTTTGAGTTTAGAAAAAAAACTTTTTTGGGGGGTCCGGATCTGCTGCCCCCCCATGGCTGCTGCCCTAAGCCATGGCCAAGGGTGGCCTTATGGGTAATCCGGGCCTGACTCACACGCTTGCGATTTGGAATCATGCCACCGCCCCCTTACAGGGCTTCAGTGCCCCCAAATTCTCTTGACCCTTCCACCGCCCCCTTGGATCGCCTCACCGCCCACTAGGGGGTGGTACCGCCCACTTTGGGAACCACAGCCATAGACAAACAACATATATAGACAGACAACGAGCTACACAATTGGTCGAGAGCTCACCCCGACCTGGGCAGGCCTCGAACTCATGACCTTCTGGTCAGTGGAGATCTCATGCAGCTGACTCCCAGCCAGCTGCGCCACATTCCCACATTTGCCATCCCATTGTAGGGAGTTGTCCCTCCCGCACAGACAAAGTTTTTTGCAGTTTAATAAACTTTCCCCATGTTTTAATGATAGAACCAATTAGGGAATGACATTTATAACCCAGGAACAAAACTCGTGTTGCGTAGTGTATAGTCTGGAGAGGCTCCGGCACTCTTTGGCTGGCACTCTTTGTGCTGCTGGCCACCATTGCCTTCCCTGCTTTGGAGATCCATTGGGCCACCTCTCTATGCGCAAAGCTGCCCTTTGAAGCCCCTGGCACATTGGCACCAGTGGTGCAGGAGGAGAACCTGCCAAGCCAAACTCTACCTGAGATTCCCTTTGCCGATAGCACAGGGCCTCGTTTGCATCGGGGAGATGACGACAGCATGCGGGATAAGGATCGGCGGCGGCTGGCGGCAAGGTGGCGGTAGCCCTTCCCTGCCTCTTTGTTCGCGGCTGGTTTGGCAGCCAAAGGAAGACAACGACGACTAGCGAAAGTGCTTTTCAGAGCTGCGAGCCTCATTCATCCAGGTGCCCTGGATCCAGTCTCTCCTTGGCGTCTCTGTAATTGATGGGCGCCTGCCTTCTGCTCTCACATCCACCTTCGGACCTCACTGCAGAGTTAATGCGTCTTGACACCACTAAAATTGCCATTCGGTTAGACTTTGGTCTCTTCTGTTAAGCCTACTGGATACGATTGACTGTGATATGGATCGATACAGGGCCCTTCGGCACAGCCCTATAACCCAGAACAGGGGTGCTCATTAGGTAGATCACGATCTACTGGTAGATCGCAGGCAGGGTGGGAGGAAGGCCCAGTCCTGCTCCGCAGCTCCCGACGCCAGCCAGGTGCAGAAGAAGGTTGGACTGGATGGCCCTTGGAGGTCTCCTATTCTAGGAACCCATTGTTGTTATTATTATTATTAGAGGCTGAATGGCCATCTGTGAGGACTGCTTTGATTGTGTTTTTCCCTTATGGCAGAAGGAGGTTGGACTGGATGGCCCTTGGAGGTTTCCTCTTATTCTAGGAACCCGTTGTTGTTGTTGTTGTTGTTGTTGTTATCAGAGGCTGAATGGCCATCTGTGAGGAATGCTTTGATTGTGTTTTGTCCTTATGGCAGAAGGAGGTTGGATTGGATGGCCCTTGGAGGTTTCCTCCTATTCTAGGAACCCATTGTTGTTGTTATTACTATTATTATTATTATTATTATCAGAGGCTGAATGGCCATTTGTGAGGAATGCTTTGATTGTGTTTTTCCCTTATGGCAGAAGGAGGTTGGACTGGATGGCCCTTGGAGGTCTCCTCCTATTCTAGGAACCCGTTGTTGTTGTTGTTGTTGTTATTATTATCAGAGGCTGAATGGCCATCTGTGAGGAATGCTTTGATTGTGTTTTGTCCTTATGGCAGAAGGAGGTTGGATTTGATGGCCCTTGGAGGTCTCCTCTTATTCTAGGAACCCATTGTTGTTGTTATTACTATTATTATTATTATTATTATCAGAGGCTGAATGGCCATTTGTGAGGAATGCTTTGATTGTGTTTTGTCCTTATGGCAGAAGGAGGTTGGACTGGATGGCCCTTGGAGGTCTCCTCTTATTCTAGGAACCCGTTGTTGTTGTTGTTGTTATTATTATCAGAGGCTGAATGGCCATCTGTGAGGAAGGCTTTGATTGTGTTTTGTCCTTATGGCAGAAGGAGGTTGGATTGGATGGCCCTTGGAGGTTTCCTCCTATTCTAGGAACCCATTGTTGTTGTTATTACTATTATTATTATTATTATTATTATTATCAGAGGCTGAATGGCCATCTGTGAGGAATGCTTTGATTGTGTTTTTCCCTTATGGCAGAAGGAGGTTGGACTGGATGGCCCTTGGAGGTTTCCTCTTATTCTAGGAACCCGTTGTTGTTGTTGTTGTTATCAGAGGCTGAATGGCCATCTGTGAGGAAGGCTTTGATTGTGTTTTGTCCTTATGGCAGAAGGAGGTTGGATTGGATGGCCCTTGGATGGCCCTCCTCCTATTCTAGGAACCCGTTGTTGTTGTTGTTGTTGTTGTTGTTGTTGTTATCAGAGGCTGAATGGCCATTTGTGAGGACTGCTTTGATTGTGTTTTTCCCTTATGGCAGAAGGAGGTTGGACTGGATGGCCCTTGGAGGTTTCCTCTTCTAGGGACCCATTGTTGTTGTTGTTGTTGTTATCAGAGGCTGAATGGCCATCTGTGAGGAATGCTTTGATTGTGTTTTGTCCTTATGGCAGAAGGAGGTTGGATTGGATGGCCCTTGGAGGTCTCCTCCTATTCTAGGAACCCATTGTTGTTATTACTATTATTATTATTATTATTATCAGAGGCTGAATGGCCATTTGTGAGAAATGCATTGATTGTGTTTTTCCCTTATGGCAGAAAGAGGTTGGATTGGATGGCCCTTGGAGGTTTCCTCCTATTCTAGGAACCCGTTGTTGTTGTTGTTGTTGTTGTTGTTGTTGTTGTTAGCAGAGGTTGAATGAATATTATCATCATTATTATTATGAATAAATTCAGGGGCTTATTATGCTCACATTTAGTTGAATTCAGTCTTAAAATATATTATATGGCTCTCACTTAAATAAATTTCCAAATATTTTGCTTTTATGGCTCCCTGAGTCGTGGGTAGGGAGCTCATTTGGACTTGCTTGTTTTATAAGTAGCTCGCATGCTGAAAAAGTGTGAGCACTCCTGACCCAGAATATCAAGGCTAGGCATTGGTCTCTTATTTTGAGCTTACTGGATACCATTGACTGCAATATGGGTAGATATAGGGCCCTTCTGCACAGACATATGAACCAGAATATAAAGGCAGATGATCCACAATTATCTGAGTCCACACTGCCATATAATCCAGTTCAATATGGACTGTATACAGCTGAATGGAGGGGGCCACCTGTGGTCTAGAGTAGTGTTTCCCAACCAGTGTGCCATGACACACTAGTGTGTCGTGAGCGACCATCAGGTGTGCCATGGGAAATGGGAACCTCCAATACCCTGCCGAACACTTTTTCTTCTCCACTCGGGCTCCCTTCTTCCCAGCCTCGCTCTGTTTGCGTTGCCTCGCTTTGCTCTGGGGCGAGTCTGCGCAGTAGCGCCCGCACGGGCCACGTCTTCCTCCCTCCCCCCTCCCCTCCTGAACACGCTCACGCTGCCCCCTCGGATCAAAATGGCGGCAGAAGCAGCAGTGTAGAAGAAAAAGTAAGTGTTTGGCAGGAGGGGGAAGAAAGGGCGAAGAAGGGAAGGGGGAGGAAGAGGTCTCTGTCAAAAGCTGGCATGGGCAAACTTGGACCTTCCAGGTGTTTTGGACTCCAACTCCCACCATTCCTAGCAGCCTCAGGCCCTCTTTCCCTCCCCCTCAGCCACTTAAGCAGGAAAGGGCCTCAGGCTGTTAGGAATGGTGGGAGTTGAAGTCCAAAGCACCCAGAGGGCCGAAGTTTTCGCATGCCTGTTTTAGGGACCTTAAAGTGATGAGCCTCCTTCCAACATTGGGATTCTGGATAGAAAACAAACAACAACGTAACACAACATCATTTGAGTCCACAGTGCTCTCTGGGTGTAGGTGAACTACAACTTCCAAACTCAAGGTCAATTCCCAAGAAAACCCTTTCAGTACTTTCTGTTGGTAATGAGAGTTCAATATGTCAAGTTTGGTTCAATTCCATTGTTGCAAGAGTTCAGGATGCTCTTTAATTGTGTGTTAACTATAAATCCCAGAAACTGTAACTCCCAAATGTCAAGGTCTATTTCCCCCAAACTCCATCTGTGTTCACATTTGGGCATATTGAGTATTCATGCCAAGTTTGGTCCTGATCCAACATTGTTTGAGTCCACAGTGCTCTCTGAATATAGGTGAACTACAACTCCAAAACCCAAGGTCAATGCCCATCAAACTCTTATAGCATTTTCTCTTGGTTGTGGGAGTTCTGTGTGGGAAGTTTGTGTCTTTCTGCCATTCCTGCCAGGATGTCTGTGTTGTGTTCATCGAAACAGGCCCAGGTTTCACACTGAGTGTATAAATACATTAAAAAAACATATTAACTATACGTATTACTGTGTTAGAGTGTCATTTTGTGTCATTTTGGTGGGTGGTGTGCCCCAGGATTTTGTAAATGTAAAAAATGTGCCGCGGCTCAAAAAAGGTTGAAAAACATGGGTTTAGAAGTCTCTGGCAGTAATGGAAATTGGGAGGTTGGATTCGGCATCCATTGTTACAAGTTGCTTTCTCGACGGAGATGCTCCGATGAGAACCGGAAGGGGAAAACGCGCATCCCACTCTGCGCAGAGCATGGGAATAATACAAGGTGCTAGGCTCTTGGAAAGGGCTCTCCGTTTTCGAATCTGGAGAAGCTCAGGAAGCGCATTCTGAAACCCGAAAAGTGTTTTATGGCTCCGCCGGGGGACAAACGAGGAGCCGCTCCTTGCCGCTTTTGAGTCAGTCGGAGAGGGCCCTGTTGTTTTGCCGGCTGCCAAATGTTTATGGGATTGGCCCAGCGCCGGTGGGTTAGCCAACTCCGGCAGGCGATGTCCTTCCTGCTTTCCTGCTTTGGGAAGTAATTTGTGTTTTTCAAAACAATAAATACAGTGGGCCTTGTTTTACAGTTGGGAAAGTGCTTTCGGATGGAGCCGGCTGGAAAGGATGGTGCGTGCGTGCACTTCCTTTTCTTTCGGCCTGCTTTCTCGCCAGAGATGTTGTGAGAAACATGGGATCCGAGAATCGGAATAACAGAGTTGGAAGAGACCGCATTGGCCATCTAGTCCAACCCCTTTCAGCCTTCATGCAGGACAAGCACAATCAAAGCACCCCCGACAGTTAGCCATCCGGGCTGTTTAAAAGCCTTCAAAGAAGGAGTCTCCAATGGAGTCCAAGACAGAGAGTTCCACCACTGAACAACTCTCAAATTGAGGAAGTTCTTCACCATGTTCAGGTGGGAGCAACTTGAGAAACTGCAAGTTGCTTCCGGTGTGAGAGAATTGGTTGTCTGCAAGGATGTTGCCCAGGGGATGTTTTGATGTTTTACCATCCTTGTGGGTGGATTCTCTCATGTCCCCGCATGAGGAGCTGGAGCTGACAGAAGGAGCTCATCCACTCCTCAGATTCGAATCTCAAGGGCTTAACCCACTGCACTACCGGGGGCTCCTAATTGGATTATAGCAGTGTTTCTCAACCAGTGTGCCGTGGCACACTAGTGTGCCGTGAGCGATCATCAGGTGTGCCGTGGGAAATTGGAACCTCCAATACCCTTTCTTCCCCCTACTGCTGAACACTTTTTCTTCTCCACTCGGGCTCCCTTCTTCCCAGCCTCGCTCTGTTTGCTTTGACTCGCTTTGCTCTGGGGTGAGTCTGCGCAGTAGCACCCGCACGGGTCACGTCCTCCTCCCTCCCCCCTCCCCTCCTGAACACACTCACGCTGCCCCCTCGGATCAAAATGGCGGCAGAAGCGGCAGTGTAGAAGGAAAAGTAAGTGTTCGGCAGGAGGGGGAAGAAAGGACGCAAAGGGGGAGGAAGAGGTCTCTGTCGAAAGCTGGCATGGGCAAACTTGGACCTTCCAGGTGTTTTGGACTCCAACTCCCACCATTCCTAGCAGCCTCAGGTCCTTTTCCTCCCCCTCAGCCATTTAAGCAGGAAAGGACCTCAGGCTGTTAGGAATGGTGGGAGTTGGAGTCCAAAGCACCCAGAGGGCTGAAGTTTTCCCATGCCTGTTTGAGGGACCTTAAAGTGGTGAGCCTCCTTCCAACATAGTGATTCTGGATAGAAAACAAACAACAACATAACATAACATTGTTTGAGTCCACAGTGCTCTCTGGGTGTAGGTGAACGACAACTTCCAAATTCAAGGTCAATTCCCAAGCAAACCCTTTCAGTACTTTCTGTTGGTAATGAGAGTTCAATATGCCAAGTTTGGTTCAATTCCATTGTTGCAAGAGTTCAGGATGCTCTTTGATTGTGTGTTAACTATAAATCCCAGAAACTGTAACTCCCAAATGTCAAGGTCTATTTTCCCCAAACTCCATCTGTGTTCACATTTGGGCATATTGAGTATTCTTGCCAAGTTTGGTCCTGATCCAACATCGTTTGAGTCCTCAGTGCTCTCTGGATATAGGTGAACTACAACTTCAAAATCCAAGGTCAATGCCCACAAAACTCTTATAGTATTTTCTCTTGGTTATGGGAGTTCTGTGTGGGGAGTTTGTGTCTTTCTGCCATTCCTGCCAGGATATTTATGCTGTGTTCATCGAAACAGTTCCAGGTTTCACACTGAGTGTATAAATGCATTTAAAAACATATTAATTATATGTATTACTGTGTTAGAGTGCATTTTGTGTCATTTTGGTTAGTGGTGTGCCCCGGGATTTTTTAAATGTAAAAAATGTGCCGCGGCTCCAAAAACGTTGAAAAACACTGGATTATAGGACAGTGTAGACTTATATAATCTGGATTGTATGGCAGCGTGGCTCCAATCCAAAGCAGGGAAGGCTAATTGGAGAGTCTAGTTATTTGGATAGCTTTCATAATGCCTTTCAGGGCTTTGAGGATGTACCTCTTTATACTGTTGTTGAGGGTGCATCTACACTGTAAAGTTAATTCAGTTTGACACCACTTGAACTGCCACGGCTCAAGGCTATGGAATCCTGGGAGTTGTAATTTTGGGGAGCAGCAGCACTCTTTGGCAGAGAACGGCTTGTCCAACTGTAACTCCCAGGATGTCATAGGCAGTTAAAAGTGGTGCCAAACTGCATTCATTCCACAATATAAATCAGTGGTTCCCAAACTTTTTTGGCCTACCGCCCCCTTTCCAAATTTTTTTTTACTCACCGCCCCCCTAGAAATTATTATTTTACAATTTTAATAGCAATTAACAGAAAGATATATGTATTAATGTTTCTACCTTTTTCGTAAAATTAAATGTTTTAATGTGTTTTAATTTTAATGTTATTTTAATTGCATGTTGTTTTTATGGCATTGAAAAAAGAAGGGGCCGGCACTGGACAAGCGAGGCCCACCTTGAAAAGCGCCTCCCGCTTGCCCCGCGCCCAGCAAGACACGCTTGCGAGGATGTCCCCATTGGAAGAAAGAGGCAATACACAGGACTGCGCCGTGGACAGGGTTGACGAGAAGGAGGCGCGCGCTGCAGTTTCAATGGCAACGCCTGCCTGGGGATCGCGTGCTTGTGACTGTGTCCCTGCAAGTTGGAATCCCCGGGCAGGCGTTGCCGTGGAAACCGCAGCATGTGCCTCCTTCCTCTCGTCAACCCCACCCACGGCGCAATCCTGTGTATCGCCTCTTTCTTCCAACGGGTATGTCCTCGCAAGTGCACAACCCTGCAAGTGGCAAGCAAGTCTGGCTCACGCCACCGCCGCCTTACAGGGGTTCAGTGCCCCCAAATTCTCCTGAGCCTCCCAGCGCCCCCTTGGATTGCCCCACCGCCCACCATGGGGTAGTACCGCCCACTTAGCGAACCACTGGTATAAATCCACCTAAGAATTTAGTGGAAAAGCTCATTTTGGGGAGGGACGTCTCGATTCAGGAGTCCTCTAATGCAGTGTTTCCCAACCGCTGTTCCGCGGCACACCAGTGTGCTGTGAGCGATCACCTGGTGTACCGCGGGAAAACATCTCTTCCTCCCTTTCTTCCCCCTCCTGCCGAACTCCTGCTATTTCCCCTGAACTTCATCTTTGTTCATATTTGGGCATATTGAGATCCATCATTATTTCAGTCCAGAGTGCTCTCTGGGTGTAGGTGAACTACAACTTCCAAACTCAAGGTCAATTCCCAAGCAAACCCTTTCAGTAGTTTCTGTTGGTAATGAGAGTTCAATATGCCACGTTTGGTTCAATTCCATTGTTGCAAGAGTTCAGGATGCTCTTTGTTTGTGTGCTAACTATAAATCCCAGAAACTGTAACTCCCACATGTCAAGGTCTATTTCCCCCAAACTCCATCTGTGTTCACATTTGGGCATATTGAGTATTCATGCCAAGTTTGGTCCTGATTCAACATTGTTTTAGTCCACAGTGCTCTCTGGATATAGGTGAACTACAACTCCAAAACCCAAGGTCAATGCCCACCAAACTCTTATAGGATTTTCTCTTGGTTATGGGAGTTCTGTGTGGGAAGTTTGTGTTTTTCTGCCATTCCTGCCAGGATATCTATGTTGTGTTCATCGAAACAGGCCCAGGTTTCACACTGAGTGTATAAATACATTTGAAAACATTTTAACTATATGTATGACTGTGTTAGAGTGTCATTTTGTGTCATTTTGGTTGGTGGTGTGCCCCAGGATTTTGTAAATGTAAAAAATGTGCCGCGGTTCAAAAAAGGTTGGGAAACACTGCTCTAATGATCCAGAAGGTTCAAGTCAAAACCCATTTCGCCTGTTTTATGTTGCCATTATCTGTCCCGGTTTAAAGGAAAACATCTGGGGCTGCAGGTTTACTTTACATGCTCCCGCCGTGTAAATGTTTAGAAGCCCTTCCTATAATATATACAGCGTGCTTGGTAAAATTTGGATTTTTTTTTTCTTGCGTTCCTTTCCTCCTGGGAGCTGCGAAATCGGTACCTTTTCAGGCCGAAGACCCAGCACTTATTTGAAGGGAAAACCCAAACAACGATTTCTCCAAATGCTAATTTGGGATCCAGTGGACTACACATCCGCTGCAGTTGCAGTCGAATGGTGAGGGTTCATGAAAACCCATATCTCTGCTGCAGAAGGGCATTAAAAATGCTGGGCTGGGACATGCAAAGACTTTCATAACTTTGGACGCATCCATATTGTAGAATTAATGCAGTTTGGTCCCACTTGAACTGTCATATGTCAGTAATAATGGTGGGGAGCAAATTCCAGAGTCAAGGGGCCACCACAGAGAAGGCCCTCTCTCTCTCGTCCCCATAAGTCGCACTTGCGATAAGAGCAGGAGCGAGAGAAGGGCCTCTCCGGAAGATCGAAGAGGTCACGTGGGTTCATAGATGGAAATGCGGTCGCGCAGGTACGAGGGTCCCAAACCGTTGAGGGCTTTGTATGTCAAAACCTGCACCTTGAATTGGGACCAGAAAATAAATGGCAGTCAGTGGAGCTCCTTAAACAGGGGGGGGGGGGGACTGCTCCCTGTAAGTCACTCCAGTTAGTAACACGACTACCGCCCGTTGGACCAGTTGGAATTTCCAGGCCGTCTTCAAGGGCAGCCCCACGTGGAGCGCATTGCAGTAGTCCAACCTAGAGGTAACGAAGGCGTGGACCACCGTGGCCAGATCCGACTTCACGAGGTACGGTCGCAGCTGGCGCACGAGCTTCAATTGTGCAAAAGAACTCCCAGCCACCGCCGACACCTGGGCTTCAAGCGTTAGTGCTGAATCTAGAAGGACACCCAGGCTGCGGATCTGTGACTTCAAGGGGCTATGGAATCCGGAGAGTTGTAGTTTTTAGGAGGTCTTCTTTGCCAGAGGGCTGGTGCTTGCGTGAACTAATTAATGCATGTATCGCGATTCCTTTTGCAAGGACAAACTCATTCTTCTATGTTTGGATTTCTAAGTTTGCTTTAGGAAGCCTTGAAGCCGAGGGCGGAGGGCCATCTGTTGGGAGGGCTTTGTTGATGCCTTCCTGCCTGGCAGAAAAAAAGGGGGTTGGACTAGATGATCTTTGGGGTCCCTTCCAACTCTGTGGCACCTTCCATATACAGTAGCTGAATGAATTCCTACATTATTTGCTTTGAACTGGAATATGTGGCAAAATCCCCACAGCAAAACAATGAAAAGTTGTTTAAAAGTTGTATAAAAGATAAATAAAGAAATACTGCGACGTAGATCCACTCTGCAGCTATTTTGTGCAAAAGACCGGTATTCTGTGTCAAAAGCTGTTTTCTTGAGCAGCAAACACATTTTCTACATAGAAAACATGGTTTTTGCACAGAATACTGATGTGTGTGTCTCTGCATTTTCCCCCACAGTACTTTGGTTTGCGGAGAAATATTCATTTTCTTTCTTTGTCGAGGAAAAAAACTATAATAATAATTCTCCTTGGTGGGTCAGAATGAGAGGATTTACAACACACATCCAAATACATTTGCTTAGCTGTACTGCGTTGTGCTTGTGCAAGGCAATAGTGACATCTAGTGACAGAATGCGGTATTAGCCTTTCCTCCTAACAGTGGTTCCCAACCTGTGTTCCATGGACCACCAGTGGTCCAGAAGAAGGAAAATATGGTCCACGACCTCACCGTTAACGATACCATTGCAACAAGAGTTGCTGGTCTTGCAAAACCCTCTTATAGGACCGAGGCTTATCAAATATGGTTTTCTTCTTCCAATCATTCTCTCCTTCCTTCCTCTCCTCCCTTCCTCCCTTCCTTCCTCTCCTCCCTTCCTTCCCTCCTTCCCTTTATTCTCTTCTTCTTCCAATCATTCTCTTCTTCCTTCCTCCTTCCCTCACTCCCTCCTTCCTTTTATTCTCGTCTCTTCTTCCACTCATTCTCTCCTCTCTCCCTTCCTTTATTCTTTTCTTTCTTCTTCCAATCATTCTCTCCTTCCTTCCTCCCTTCCTTTATCTCTCTTCTTTCTTCTTTCACACATTTTCTTCCTTCTTTCCCACCCCTCCCCCTTTATTCTCTTCTTTCTTCTTCCACTCATTCTCTCCTTCCCTCCCTCCCTTCGATCTTTTCATTCTCTTCTTTCTTTTTCCACTCATTCTCTCCTACCTCTCTTCCTTTATTCTCTTCTCTTCTTCCAATCATTCTCTCCTTCCTTCCTTCTCTCTTCCCTTCCCTCCCTTTATTCTCTTCTTTCTTCTTCCAATCATTCTCTCCTTCCTTCCTCCTTTCCTCACTCCCTCCTTCCCTTTATTCTCTTCTCTTCTTCCAATCATTCTCTCCTCTCTCCCTTCTTTTATTTTTTTCTTTCTTCTTCTAATCATTCTCTCCTTCCTTCCTCCTCCCCTCACTCCATCCATCCCTTTATTCTCTTCTTTCTTCTTCCAGTCATTCTCTACTACCTTCCTCCTCCCCTCACTCCCTCCATCCCTTTATTCTCTTCTCTTCTTCCACTCATTCTCTCCTCTCTCCCTTCCTTTATTCTTTTCTTCTTCCAATCATTCTCTCCTTCCTTCCTCCTCCCCTCACTCCCTCCATCCCTTTATTCTCTTCTTTCTTCTTCGGCTCATTCTCTCTTTCCTTCTTTCTCCCCTGTTTGTGCTCTCTCTGCAGGCAGAAATGACCACAGGTTCTTGCGCTGTTTCCTGAGATTCCGTTTATCCGGCCCGAGACGGCATCCGGATGTTTAGACCGCGGAGGAAGTCAGAGGGTGTTTGTGTGTGTGTGCTGGTTTCTGGGTTCTGTATACAGGGGAAGGCCTTCCAAAATAACAGACCCGCGCCTCAAGTGCCAGGGAAATTGCACAAAGCCAAAGGGAGCCAGTCTAAGCAAAGAGTGGCGGAAGGAGCTCCTGCTTCTCCTCCTTGAGAAGTATTTTTATGGGGGTTTCCGCTCCAAAAAGTTATTCCAATTACCTTTTCAACGAAGCATGTTGCAAATGGCACAGCTCACGTTCGGCTTCAGAAAATCGTGCCATGGGTTCCTCTTTTTTGTGCCTTGGCATTGTGTGTGTATGTATGTATGTGTATGTGTGTGTGTGTATAACTCTATAAATAAAAATGTAATGTTCATTTGTGGGATTAATATAACTCAAAAACCACTGGATGGATGTAAAAAGCCGAAAAAATAAAAAATGCATTACAACGCATGCACAAAACCATATATATATATATATATATATATAGATAGAGGCAAACATATGTGTATATATATACACAAATATATACACACATAACACATATACACAGACTGGGCCACAGCCATGCGTGGCAAGAGATGGCTAGTGTGTCTGGGTTGCTATGAGTTTTCCGAGATGCCTGACCATGTTCCAGAAGCATTCTCTCCTGACGTTTTGCCCACATCTATGGCAGGCATCCTCAGAGGTTGCGAGGTCTGTTGGAAAATGGGTAAGTGAGGGTTATATATCCGTGAAATGTCCAGGATGGGAGAAAGAACCCTTTATATCAGGGGTACCCACACTTTTTCAGCATGCGAGCACTACCCTCCTCAAGCCTGGAGAAGCTGTGGTAGCGCTGAAGCCGGGGGGGGGGGGCTTGGCGCGGCATGGCTCCGCCCCCTCTAGTAGTGCCCCATCCGACTGGGATCGACCTCCTTCGGTCCTGGGATCGACCAGTCGATCGCAATCGACTTCCTGGGCAGCCCTGCTTTATATGCTGGAGGAAGGTGTGAATGTTGCAGTTGGCCACCTTGATTAGCATTGAATGGCCTTGCAGCTTCAAAGATTGGCTGCTACTTGCTTGAGGGAACTCTTGGTTAGGAGGTTGAGCTGGCCTAGATAGTCATTTTGTATTATCTCCGCCGTGGAAAAGCTCTCCCAAATGTTGTGGGAATTAAAGGGGGGCAGGAACCAAATTTGGGGAAGTGGGGTTTTTTTCCATTTTCTCTCCTTAAGGGCAGAAAAAAAACAATGTAACGAAACAGGGGAGTGCCGATAACCAAACAAAAGCAAAGGACCAAAAGGTCTCCGTATTAAATACAATCACAGTAATAATAACGTCCCCGATGGGATTACCATATCCTGGAATTAAGAGTCCAATCTCAATGTCCATAACCCAAAAGTCTTTTATAATCCACGTGCCATTGATATACAGTCCATAGAATTATTCACAGTGCTGGCATTTCCGTGGTGTTCAGGTAACAACATAATCCATACATGATTCAAATAAGCCGTATCCGGAAACACAAGATGTACCACCCCTGGTCAGCCAATACTCCAATTCCGGCGAAATTCGCTATGACGGGCGGCGGGGGTGGTGAAATTACACAGATGGGTGTACACAGCCGACGAGGCACATTAGCAGAGAACTCCAATCTCTCGTTTCGACCCACAGAATAAGTCTTTTTCAAGGCTCAGTGTAGTCCCAAATCTGGTTCCCACAGCAGCGTACCCAAGCGGCAATCAATACTCTATTCAATGCGGACCAATCCCCATGTCGCCGAAGGGCTTATGGCAAAAGCCTTAATCCCATCGGGGACGTTATTATTATTGTGATTGTATTTAATACGGAGACCTTTTGGTCCTTTGCTTTTGGTCAGAAAAAAACCAACCCAGAATCCGAGTTTCTTGCAGTTGGTTTAAAGCAGGGCTTCAATTTGCAGGCGTCTCCGCGGCTTCGCTCTCCAAATCTTTCGGGTTTTTCTTTCAGAATTTTTTTTTCTTTGCCAAGTTGCAATTTACTTAATGAAATCGTGCAATTTGTGTCCTTTTTAAGGGGAAGGGTATCTTTTGCAGATGTTGATTTAACCCTCGTTGTAGGACGCACTTCTTTATTTATCGCGGGAGGAAAAAACCAGAACAGCTTCCCCGCTAATTGTTTCCTTGTTGTTGTTGTTGTTGTTGTTGTTGTCTTCCTTCTGCTTTGTTTGAGATTTGGCCCCATGCGCTCAGATCCTGAGAGCTGTAGTTTTGGTGACTTTGTCAAACTACAACTCCTGGGTTTTCTTTATTTTTTATACCAGGGCTGTCCAACTTCTACGGGCCCAAGGGCCGGAATTCCGGTCACTGATCACCTGGGGGGCCAAAGGGTCTGCCCCCTCCCCGGCTCCGCCGCCTCCCCGGCTCCAATTTGCTTACAATTGACCTTGAGTTGTGGAGTTGTAGTTCACCTCCATCCAGAGAGCACTGTGGACTCAAATAATGATGGATCTGGACCAAACTTGGCAAAATACTCAATATGCCCAAATGGGAACACTGGTGGATTTGGGGGAATGTTACCTAATACCTTTGAGTTATTTGAGTCCACACTCAAATTGGGACACACCAAAAAAAAAAAACACCTCAATGCCGTCGCAGGGCTTGATGGGGCCTCCTTTCCCAGAGGCGGGTGGAGGAGGCCCAAAGAGCTCCCTCCCTCCCTGAAGGGAAAACAAGCCGCGGGGGCAGGGGCAAAGGAAGCCACGTTGCGCCCTGCATGCGGGGGAAGGCAGCACAACAAGGGGGAGGGGCGCGGAGGAGGGGAAGGAAGCGTCGCCAAGGAAACCGCCGCTGAGGGACCCCTCCCCCTCCACTTACCCACCGTCCCACTTTCACTCGAGCCAGGCCCTTACTCATACTGCGGGAGCCCCGCCACAGGGCCAAAGCGCCAACGCCGACGCCGTCCCCGAAGAGCCCCGCTGGAGCCGAGGCCAAGCTCAGGCCGGGCGCGGTGGCTCTCCCATCCGCGGGGCGGGAAGCAAGGGCCCTCCACAGGAAGAGGACGGAGCCAGGAGGGGCTTTCCCTGCCTCACTCCCCTCCTCCCTCTCTCACCCGGAAGTAGGGGTTTTTAAAATATATTTTATTATTTTTAATTTGTATTTTATTAAAACAAGTTAGGGCGCCAGAGGGAAGGGGCTCAGGGGCCGTGTACGGGCCCAGGGCCGCCTGTTGGACAGCCCTGTTTTATACAGTCGCTCACCATTTTCCTGGCTTATTGGCTTGGTCAAAGTCGGGTTTTTTATATCTTCACTTCCTTTCTCAATCTAATGTTGTGATCCCCATCTAGGTCTTTTTGCAGCGTTCTTGGTTTCTTGTATTGTTCTAAATTAGTTGGGTTCCTTTTAGTTTCCTTCCCTTCCCTGTCATTTTCCCTAACTTTCTCATGTCAATAATATTGGACCATGGTCCAAGACCATTTTGGGCATCATCTCTATGGTTTTTTTTCTTGTACATAAAGTTTTGGTTAGTAAAAACATATTGATCCTTGACTATGATTTATGTACATGGGAGTACATCACCAGTCTTCCTGCGAGGTTCCATTCTGTCCCCTATGCTTTTTAACATCTACATCAGGGGTGCCCACACTTTTTCAGCATGCGAGCTACTTACAATAAAACCAAGTCAGAAAGATCTACCGCAGTGGTTCTCAACCTTCTTAACGCCGCGACCCCTTAATACAGTTCCTCATGTTGTGGTGACCCCCAACCATAACTTTATTTTCATCGCTATTTCATAACTCTAATTTTGCTACTGTTATTAACCGTAATGTAAATATCTGACATGCAGGATGTATTTTCATTCAATGGACCAAATTTGCCACAAATACGTAATTTTGAATACTGGTGGGGTTGGGGACAGGTTGATTTTGCCATTTGGGACTTGTAGTTGCTGGGATTTATAGTACACCTACCATCAAAGAGCATTTTGAACTCCACCAATGATGGAATTGAACCAAACTTGGCACACAGAACTTCCACGACCAACAGGAAATACTGGAAGGGTCTGATGGGCACTGAGTTTGGGAGTTGTAGTTCACCTATATCCAGAGAGCACTGTGGACTCAGACAATGATAGATCTGGACCAAACTTGGCACGGATACTCAATATGCCCAGATGAGAACATTGGTGGAGTTGGGGGGAAATAGACCTTGACATGTATGAGTTGTAGTTGCTGGGATTTATAGTTCACCAACAATCAAAGAGCATTCTGAAGCCCACCAACGGGAGAATTGGGCCAAACTTCCCACACAGAACCCCCATGACAAACAGAAAATACTGTGTTTTCTGATGGACTCTGGAGACCCCTCTGACACTCCCTCGTGACCCCCCCAGGGGTCCCGACCCCCAGGTTGAGAAACACTGATCTACCGAGAGAAAAGCAGGGCGGAGCAGGGGGAGGGGGCGGGGCTTGGCGCAGCCTGGCTCCGCCCCCTCTGGCTTTAGCGCTACCACAGCTTCTCCAGGCTTGAGGAGGGTAGTGCCAAGCCAATGGTGGCATAGCTAGCCACTACTGGCTTGGCACTACCCTCCTCTAATACACAAACAAAGCAATCACTGGTAACAACTCGCTATACACAAAGCTAAACCACAGGGTATAAAGGGGCAGATCTACAGGAATAAAGGTATAGACACGTGGTAGAGGTAAAAATCACAGGTATAATCATATGAACAAATTCAAGTGCTAAATAGCATAACAATCTCACAAAAAGTACAATGCAATGCAATTAATTCACAGTGTTCCAAATTCTCGTAATAACAATGGTAGTGCCCCTACAATGGTATAGGGCCAAGTACAATATTCCAACAGAATCTGTGTACCCCTATCAATAGTCAAGAGTATAATTACTCATAGGCTAGCGACTGAGTCAGAAAGGGAGCCTTGGTGGGTAGAAGAGCTGGCAAGCTGCTCGATGGGCAGGCGCCAACGGCTGGAGGTAAGCTGACGACGCCAAGATGGCCGTTTCGCGTAAACTCCGCTTCCTCAGGGCGCTCGAAACTTCTGACCGCTCCTCCCCAGTGTTGTAGTAACACAATAAGGACTCAAAGTCGATACGGGAGATTTCGCGTTTCCGCGTTCTAATACATGTCGATACTGTGAGTCATCTCCCGGGCTGGAGTTTCGAGCAACCTGTGCTTGATGGGGTTTGCACCCCCCCTGAAGTCACAGGTCCACAGCTTAGGTGTCCTCCTCTAGACTCGTTGCTAACACTTGAAGCTCAGACATCGGCGGTGGCAGGGAGGGCCTTTGCACAACTAAAACGAGTGCGCCAGCTGCGACTGTACCTTGTGAAGTCGGATCTGGCCATGGTGGTCCACGCCTTAGTCACCTCCAGATTAGATGACTCTAATGCACTCAAAGTGGGCTGCCCTTGAAGACGGCCCAGAAGTTTCAATTGGTCCAACGGGTGGCAGACAGATTGCTAACTGCAGCGACTTAGAGGGAGCGGTCAACTCCTCTGTTTAAGGAGCTCCGCTGGCTGCCGTTCATCTTCCGGTCCCAGTTCAAGGTGCAGGTTCTTACCTATAAAGCCCTGAACGGTTTGGGATCCGCCTAGCTGCGTGACCCAGGCGATCTCTCTGATCATCTGGAGAGGCGCGAGGGGGAAGGGGGAAGAAGAGGTCTCTGTCGTAAGCTGGCATGGGCAAACTTGGACCTTCCAGGTGTTTTGGACTCCAACTCCCACCATTCCTAGCAGCCTCAGGCCCTTTTCCTTTTCCCCCCTCAACCACTTAAGCAGGAAAGGGCCTCAGGCTGTTAGGAATGGTGGGAGTTGGAGTCCTAAGCACCCAGAGGGCAGAAGTTTTCCCATGCCTATTTTAAGGACCTTAAAGTGGTGAGCCTCCTTCCAACATTGTGATTCTGGATAGAAAACAAACAACAACATAACATAACATTGTTTGAGTCCACAGTGCTCTCTGGGTGTAGGTGAACTACAACTTCCAAACTCAAGGTCAATTCCCAAACAAACCCTTTCAGTACTTTCTGTTGGTAATGAGAGTTCAATATGCCAAGTTTGGTTCAATTCCATTGTTGCAAGAGTTCAGGATGCTCTTGGATTGTGTGTTAACTATCAATCCCAGATACTGTAACTCCCAAATGTCAAGGTCTTTTCCCCCCCAAACCCCATCTATGTTCACATTTGGGCATATTGAGTATTCATGCCATGTTTGGTCCTGATCCAACATTGTTTGAGTCCACAGTGCTCTCTGGATAGAGGTGAACTACAACTCCAAAACTCAAGGTCAATGCCCACCAAACTCTTATAGTATTTTCTCTTGGTTATGGGAGTTCTGTGTGGGAAGTTTGTGTCTTTCTGCCATTCTTGCCAGGATATCTATGTTGTGTTCATCGAAACAGGCCCAGGTTTCACACTGAGTGTATACATACATTTATAAACATATTAACTATATGTATTACTGTGTTAGAGTGTCACTTTGTGTCATTTTGGTTGGTGGTGTGCCCCAGGATTTTGTAAATGTAAAAAGTGTGCCGCGGCTCAAAAAGGTTTGGGAAACACTGCTTCAGACACATGGGTGTTGCTTTGAAACCCAGAAAGCAACACAAGGAGGCAGGGAAGGGTCTTGGAAGGAGAAGGAGAAAGGGGGGTGGGGGGAGCGCCTTGTACTCCAAGTGACTTAACTCCAAAGGTATGTCTCTGCAGAGCTGGCTTGTACAAACAAGCAGCTTGTCACAGAGGTCTGGTTTGGGGCGGAACCAAAACGGCATGCGTGTGCAAGGCAGCTTGCACACACGCACAGACTCCCCTGCAAGCAAACAAGTTGGTGGTGCAAAGGTTTCTCCTGCCCGGGCCCTCTCTTTGCTGGGTTTTATAGGGATGCATTCCAGCTGGAACTTGTAGCGCGGCTCTGAGGCATTTTAAGTGGGATGGAAAAGGGGGAGGCCCACAACGCAACTACCGTAATGACTCGAGTTGCATGCCCCATCGAATTTAATGCAGTTGCCCACCCTCATTTTGGCCCAAAACGGTGAGCGTGAGATGCAAGTAAATAGGGTGCTTTCCCCGGTTGCGCAGCGGGTTAAACTGCTGAGCTGCTGAACTTGCTGATCGAAAGGTCGCAGGTTCGAATCCGGGGAGCAGCGTAAGCTCTTGCTGTTAGCCCCAGCTTCTGCCAACCTAGCAGTTCGAAAACATGCAAATGTGAATAGATCAATACAGATAATACCACTAGTAATAATAATAATAATAGTTGCACAGTGGGTTAAACCGCTGAGCTGCTGAACTTGCTGATCGAAAGGTTGCAGGTTCGAATCCGGGGAGCAGCATGAGCTCTTGCTGTTAGCCCCAGCTTCTGCCAACCTAGCAGTTCGAAAACATGCAAATGTGAGTAGATCAATACTGATAATACCACTAGTAATAATAATAATACTGGTTGCGCAGTGGGTTAAACCGCTGAGCTGCTGAACTTGCTGATTGAAAGGTCGCAGGTTCGAATCCAGAGAGTGGGGTGAGTTCCCACTGTTAACCCCAGCTTCTGCCAACCTAGCATTTCGAAAACATGCAAATGTGAGTAGATCAATAGGTACTGCTCTGGCGGGAATGTAATGGTTCTCCATGTACTCATGCTGGCCACATGACCTTGGAGGTGTCTGCGGACAATGCCGGCTCTTCTGCTTAGAAACGGAGGTGAGCACCAACCCTCAGAGTCGGACACGGCTGGACTTAATGTCAGGGGAAAACCTTTACCTTTACATTAGGGCGATTTCCTCCTCGTCTTCTTGCTTCTTTCCTCTTGCATTTTCTTCTTCTCATCCTCTCCGCCTCCTCTTTGCTTCCACCCCTTTCTCATCTCCCCCTCCTTTTCATCTTTATCCCACCTCTTCTTCCCATTCTGCTTCCGCTTCTCCCTCTTTCTCCTCCTTCTCTTCTTCAGCTTCCTTCCTTCCTTCGTTTTGTCTCCTACCCCCTTCTCTCCTTTCTCTTCATCTCCTCACTTCATTCTTTTTCGATCATCCTTCTTTCTCCTCTTTCATCACCTCCTCTTGGTCATCTTCTTTCCGCCCTCCTTTGTCCCCTTCTCTTTCTTCACCACCTCTTTTCATCGTTATTATGGACTAGCTTGGTGACTCGGCGGTGCCCGTGCCCGGGTTATTTGAGAAAGGCATTGTCTGCCAAGGTTGTTCCTAATCAGATGTTAATGTGGCTCACAGTGGTCTCAGGAACTCAGTGAAGATACTGCAAGTCCCATCATCCACGGTCCACCCTCCTCCAAACAGCACCAGGATGTAGAGTGGGTCATGGGGGCTCTGTGTGTCACATTTGGTCTTAATCATTCTTTGGATGAGGCTTGCAGCGGTCTCGGAAGGTGAGTGAAGGTATTTCAAGTCCCGTCATCTGTGGTCCATCCTCCTTGAAACAGCACCAGGGTGTAGAGTGGGTCAAAGGGGCTCTGTGTGCTAATTTTGGTCTGTATTGGTCATTGGGTGAGGGTTGCTTTGTGAAGTGGGCAAGTTTGGTCCTGATCCGTCACTGCTGTGGGCCGCAGAGTCTGACTGCCTGAGGCCTTTCCTTTTCTCTCTCTGTCACCTTAGATCAGTCTTTCTCAACCAGTGTTGGACCTCCTGCTGTGCCGCGAAATACCAAACTTGCTGCTTGGGGGAGGGTGGGCAAGTGGCAAGAAAAGAAGGGACCCCGCTGCCTCCTTCGGGCCAGCCTCCAATGTTGACTCCCATCATGACTCTCACCCTCGCTCGCTCTGAAAGAAGCCGCGGGAGGAGGAGCCCCGCCCACTGAAGCCCGCCCACCGCTCATGCTCCTCCTCTCACCTTAGATTGAATGTTGGAATGTGGATGGCCAACCGGAGTCCTTTATGCAAATACCATTTCAGTGGCAACCAATCCCCTCTGTCTGGGGCCGTGGAATGTTGGAATTCTGAGGCTGGCCAATCAGAGTCCTTTATGTAAATAATCCCATAGTGGCAACCTATTGAAACGCTGTCACATATTCCTTGGCACCGTCGCACCTCCCAGAAAATGAACATTCCATTTCCAACCGGAAAAAAAACCTGTCATTTGGCTAACTCAAGCATGCAGGTGCATTTAGTTTTGCTGGCCAATCGGAGTCCTTTATGCAAATTGTCTCTCAGTGGCAACCAATCCCCTCTGTCTGGTGTCTTAGAGTGTTGGAGTTCTGAGGCTGGCCAGTCAGAGTCCTTTATGCAAATAATCTGGTGCCTTAGAGTGTCGGTGTTTAACCCAGTTTGGATGCGAATCTCCTTCCCTTCGCGTTAGACCTGGGGCAAGAGCCGCACAGAGCTCTCACGCCGGTTCTGACACAGAGGGAAGGACATACACGTCCAAACTGGCTGTTTAACACAGTTTGGATGTGGATCTCCTTCCCTCCACGTTAGACCTGGGGCGAGAGCCACACACAGCTCTCGTGCCGGTTCTGACGCGGAGGGAAGGACATACTCGTCCAAACTGGGTGTTTAACCAGTGCTGTCTCTTTCCTACTGCGCATGCGTGTCTGTCATTAACGAAGCCATCCCGAAATTTCTGAAAAATTCGGAATATTTCCACAATTTTTCTGAAAAATTTCGGGAGTCATTTAAATTCGAACTGCCAGCGCACCCTACATCCGCAACGAGTTGTGAACCATTTTTTCCCTTGATCAAACAGGCCTAGTAAATGGTTAAGGGATGGATTCTTCCCACCACCTCAATGCAAAGAGCTGCAGCCGCTGTTTCAAATGGGTCGGGACTGCTTTGGAAAAGGGACGCAGGGGGTTAAAAAAGGAGGGAAAAAAGACATCTCTTAATTGGTCCCAGATTCCAGAATTTACAGACTAAACCCCCCCCCCCCCAGTTCTGCTGCGGGACTGAACTGAGAACAGGAGGGGATAGAAGCACGGTTTTTCTCTCCGAAAACCCGGCGGAGCAAGGACCTCCCTTTTCAGCAGAGAGATAAAGTCCTAAAGATTTCCTTTCTGGCCAAAGATGATGACGACGAGAACATCTCTATGTTATGGCACAGGGATCTTGTCGACACCTAATGTGCGTGTCACTTCTCCTATGGAAGAGATCGGGCTTTTATATCTGATGCTAACCATTCAAGGTTGTGCATGGTTGTACATTTGGGAACCATAACCTATTCATAACCTTTTGAAAGGCATGACTTTGTTAGTAATCCTAAACTTTTGTAAAGTGTGATCTTCCAGTGAAGCATTGAGTCCATCTTCTCCTAGTGGTAGCATTTAGGTTTCTCAGCTGTTAGACCGATATACCTTTGAACTGTTAGGAAGAAAGATATACCGATGCATCAAAAACAGCAGAGTTTCAGAAGTGTTGTTTCAGTTGCCCAAAAGACATCTACTCTCCCTTAAAATATATATTGGCTTAAATCATGCTCTCAGGAGACAAAATAAAGTAGTTGTCTTTAAAATAACATAGTTGGTTTACTCATAAACTTCATGTATTCAGCATACAGAAAGGATTTGAAGTAGTTTCTCTGTGCAGATAACACAGGGCATCTTTCTTAGTCTAAGCCAGTGTTTCTCAACCACTAGTGTGCCGTGACGGACCTCCTGCTGTGCTCCTTCGGCCATTTCCCCAGCCAGCCTCCAATCCGCCATGACTCCCGCCATGACTCTCGCCCCTTGCTTGCTGAAGCCGCGCAGAGGAGGAGCCCTGCCCACTGAAGCCCGTCCACCGCTCATGCTCCTCCTCTGTGGGATAGCTGAAGCCGGGGGGAGGGGGGGCATGGCGCGGCCTGGCTCTGCCCCCTCCCCCGGCTTCGGCACTTCCAGCAGCTGCTCCAGCCTTGAGGGGGCAATGCCAAGCCAGCATTGTGCTGGCTCTGCCACCGCTGGCTTGGCTTTCCCCCCTCAAGGCTGGAGCAGCTGCTGTGAGTGCCAAAGCCGGGGGAGGGGGCGGGGCATGGTGTGGCCTGGCCCGCCCCCCCCGGCTTTGGCACTCCCAAAAGGTTCTCCCAGCAGGCCACACTGGTCTAAGCCGTTCTTTGGTCTGAAAGTGTCAATTTGTGTCATTTTGGTTGGTGGTGTGCCCCAGACTTTTTATGTTAAATGGTGCCGCGGCTCAAAAAAGGTTGAAAACACTGATCTAAGATCTCTCTTTGGTCTGCAGTCCTTGACGTCTCAACACAGACTTTAAGAAAAAGTCTTGAAAAGCCCCAGATCTGATCACATGGTCTGCAGTCCTTCTCACAACACAGAGTTAAGGAAAACTGCAAACCTCTCTCTCTCTCTCTATTTATATATACATGCACACACACACACACACATATATATACACACATACACACACTACAGTATTTATTTATTATTTATTTATTTACAGTATTTATATTCCGCCTTTCTCACCCCGCAGGGGACTCAGGGTGGATTACAATGTACATATACATGGCAAACATTCAATGCCATAGGCACACGATACATATAGACAGACACTCAGAGGCTATTTAACATTCCTGCTTCTGGCCACCATGGGGAGCTGTCGCTTCCTCATTCTTTGCATACTTCCTGGCGATTTTTATGGCCTCGTAAATCAGTTAAATTAGCCTCCCCACAATGTGGTACCTAAATTTCCTACTTGACAGATACAACTGTCTTTCGGGCTGCAAAGGTTGACAACAAGCTACACAATTTTGGTCAGGAGCTCAGACCCGGCTGGCTTCGAACTCATGACCTTTTGGTCAGTAGTGATCTTAATGCAGCTGACTCGCAGCCAGCTGCACTACAGTCCCGGTGCTATGGCGCTCCATGCAGTCATGCCGGCCACATGACCTTGGAGGTGTCTACGGACAACACCGGCTCTTTGGCTTAGAAATGGAGGTGAGCGCTCAACTACCAGCTGTTCGAAATCGTGGGAGTTGAAGTTCAAAACGCCGACGTTTGCCCATGCCTGCTTTAGATAGTTCCCTGTAGCATGTCTCTTTTTTGGTGCCTTCGAACGACATTTCTTTTCCTCATTCCAGTGGGATTCAACGTTTCGAGAAATGTCGTATTCCCTCGTCCTGGTTGATTGTGATGAGGTGTGTCCGCACTGTCGAATTAATACAATTTGGTGCCGTTCAAACTGCCATGAATCAGTACGATGGAAGTTGAGCTTTTGCGGGGTCTTGAAAAGTGATGTTCCTCGCCAAACTACAGCTCTGTTTTCCGTAGCATTGAGCCATCGCAGTTAAAGTGGAGACAGACTGCATTAATTCTACAGCGCAGATGCACTCACAATCTCACAATCTCCATTGACAGTGGTTCATTGGCCAAATTAATAACACTATGTAACATGGTGTGAAAGGGTTATTTCCTGTTTAATTGTGCGTCCCTTACTTTGAAAGTAGTTATTCTGCTCCAGAAACGTTGTTGTTGTGCCTGCCACAAACTAGGTTGAATTGGTTGAAAGCTTTCATGCCCAGAATCACTGGGTTGTTGTGAGTTTTCCAGACTGTAGGGCTATGTTCCAGAAGCATTCTCTGCTGACGTTTTGCCTGAATCTATGGCAGGCATCCTCAGGAGGTTGTGAGGTCTGTTTCCAACCTTTCCAACAGACCTCACAACCTCTGGGGGTGCCTGCCATAGATGCAGGCAAAACGTCAGGAGAGAATGCTTCTGGAACATGGCTATAAATTCCGGAAAACTCACAACAACCCAACGCTTTTGCAGTTTAACAAACTTTCCCCATGTTTTCATGATAGAACCAATTGGGAAGTTACATATGTAGCCCAGGAACAAAGATAGTATTACATATAGGCCTGGTTAGGTTCGTCGGAATGCTCCAAAAGTCGGATTAAATTCGGATGTAATTCACTTCCGAAGTGTTTTTGAAGGGCTGTAAGCAACCCGGAAGTGAATTTGCTATTTTGAAAGGCCCTTCAGATATGGAGGGAAGGCATGGCTTTGGAAGCCTATGCCTTCCCTCCGGATCTGGACGGCCGCAGGCGTTCAGATCCGGTGGGAAGGTGTGAGCTTCCAAACCTATGCCTTCCCTCCGGATCTGGGTGGCCCCGGGCGTTCAGATCTGTAGGGAAGATGTGGGCTTCCAAACACATGCCTTCCCTCCGGATCTGGACGGCCCTGGGCCAGGCCCGGATTAACACTTTTTTGCGCCCTAGGCCAAAGTTTGGAATATGCCCCCTTTGAGGCAACCTCCCGCCACCTCCAAGGTCCCCATTCCCACCGGCTGAAAAGCTCCGCTGTGCTCTGAAGGTCTCCTCGGGAGTCGGGAGGCTTGGGGAGAGCGCAGCGGGTGCAAACTCACTCCAAAGGCACGCACGAGAGAGAGAGAGAGAGAGTGCGCACAAGAGAGAGTGCATGAGAGAGCGTGCGCGCGTGAGAGAGAGATGGCCTTGGCCATGCGGGAGCCTTTTTCGCTCCCCCTTCGCCCCCTCTGAAGCCGGAGCAGGCGTGGGCGAGCGAAAAAGGCCCCTGGGATGGCCTCGGCCATGCGGGAGCCTTTTTCGCTCCCCCTTCGCCCCCCTCTGAAGCTGGAGGAGGCGCGGGGCAAGCGAAAAAGGCCCCCGGGTGGCCTCCCTTTTGCGTTTTGGGCTTGGAAGGGCCCACCATGTGCCATTTTCCGCGGCCCAAAGATCGACTTTTAAAAAAAATTGGGGGGGTGCGTGAACTGTGCCCCCCTCAGTCTGTGTTCCTAGGCTATGGCCTAGGTTGGTCGTACCAGTAATCCGGGCCTGCTCCGGGCGTTCAGATCCGGAGGGAAGGTGTGGGCTTCCAAACCTATGCCTTCCTTCCGGATCTGAATGGGGCCATCCAGATGTGGAGGGAAGGCATGGGCTTCCTAACTGGGTTAAAACACCCAGTTTGGAGCAGATGCTGTCATGTTTAAACTGGGTTAAACATGTCAGCCATTCTGAATTTTGGAATTATTTCCTAATTAATTTTGAAAATACTGCAGTAAACTTCGGGTGTCAAACAGATTCGAAGTGCCAGCGCCCCCTACATCCGAAGCGAGTTTTGAACCGTTTTTTAAAGGATCAACCAGCCCTAGTTACATAGTGTGGTTTAAGCACTCTACGTGGGGCTGCCTTTGAAGACAGTTCGGAAATTGCAATAAGTCCAGCGGGCGGCAGCCAGATTACTAACGGGAGCTACATACAGGGAGCATACCCCCCCCCTGTTGTGTCAGCTCCACTGGCTGCCTGTCCAATTCCGAGCTCAATTCAAAGTGCTGGTTTTGACCTTTAAAGCTCTATACGGTTCTGGCCCAGCTTACTTGTCCGAACGCATCGGCCGCTACATCCCACCCCGTAATCTAAGATCATCCGGGGAGGCCCTGCTCTCGCTCTCAAATGTGGATGGTGGGGACGAGGGATAGGGCCTTCTCGGTGGTGGCTCCCCACCTGTGGAATGCGCTCCCTATCGATGTACGATCCACCTCATCCCTCCTGGCATTCAGGAAAAAGTTAAATCCTGGCTGTGGGACCAGGCGTGTGCACACCAGCACAAGGCAGCACTTTAGATGGGATTTTAATGGAAAGTGGATGATCAGGGCCAATGCTTTTATGGCCAGAACATTGTTTTAATCTGGAATGAATGCGTATGATGTTTGGATGGTTGTATTTTGATGTATTTTAATTGTATTTTGGTTGTGGAGGGGTTCTGGGGTCTTGTATTGTTGCTGTGTGGGCATCGAATTGCGCCTTACTGTAAGCCGCTCTGAGTCCCCCCTCCCTCGGAGGTTGAGAAGAGCGGGGTCAAATCCTGAAATAAATAAATAAATAAATAAGCAGATGGATCAGTGGGGAAACCCCAAACAACCATTCATTCTCTTGGGTACTTTAAAGTTTTCCTCCTTCTGCTTGATGCACGAAACCCTGGAGCCCTTGGAGCCTTGGTTCGCAGCATCTTCTTGGTGGAAAAAGCCAAACGATGGGCTCCCCATCCTCCCTTTTAGGAAATGCAAGAGTTACAACCCTGCCTTAAAACAAAGCAGGGCAAGTTCAGAGGCTGGCTCCCTCTCTCCTCGCTGCCAGTGAAATTGGAGAAAGAAAAGGGAACGGAGGGTCGGGGCGGAGAGCGGAGAAGGGGGCCGTGGGGTTAGGCCTCTGTTTTGGAAATCCGGTGAGTCAATAGAGCCTCTCAAGCAAAAGGAGGGCGTCGGGCTGTGTGTGCCTTAATCGAACCCGACGGTCCGGAGGCAGAAGGGTGAAGAGGCCGAGGTCTGGGGGGAGATGGTTAGGGAGCTGAATACTGGCCCCATACAAGCCCCAAAACCCCTCCCGAACTCGCTCGCAATGCCAGGAATCCTCCCCAAACCAAGGAGGGCAAACCCATGCAGAGCAGGAAAGGTCAGAAAGGTTTGCCCATGGATTTAAGGGTGCTCTTTGCAGAAACCTGGAGCCCATTTGGTCAGCAAAAGCATGCCAAAAGGATAGAGTTGTAGGCACTCGGCATGTACAACCGATAAAAAAAATGTTTCAAAAGTCATCCCAAAACTGGGGTGTGCTGGCATTTCATTTTTTAAATATTTCTAAAGTATGGTTGGTAAAATTTGGTTACTATTAGTATTTATTTATTTATTGGGTCTGAAGCAGGCCCGGATCAACACCTCTTGGCGCCCTAGGCCACAGTTTTGAATTACGCCCCCCGCCTCGCACCGCTGCATTAGAGAGGCCTATCCCCATTCCCCTCCGCTCTCCCTCAGCCCTTCCTCCTCTTCCCCCCCGACAGCCATCCACTCACCGCTGAGGCTCCTCCCCAAGCCAGGAACGCACACCCGGAGATCCCAAAGAACTACGGGTCCCAGCATGCCCCGCAGCTGAGAGGCTGGCGGCGCCGCCGCATCCCCGCAGCCCTCGCGGCCTCGAAGGTGGCTCTGCGGCCTTGCGCTGGGTGCGCCGAGGGCAGCGGCTGCAGAGAGTCGGGCCCTTCCTCCGCGGCCTCGAAGGTGGCTCTGCGGTCTCGCACTGGGTGCGTGGAGGGCAGCGGCTGCAGAGAGTCGGGTCCTTCCTCCGCGGCCTCGAAGAAGGCGGCTCTGCGGCCTTGCGTGGATGCGCCGAGGGCAGCGGCTGCAGAGAGTCGGGCCCTTCCTCCGCGGCCTCGAAGGTGGCTCTGCGGTCTCGCACTGGGTGCGTGGAGGGCAGCGGCTGCAGAGAGTCGGGTCCTTCCTCCGCGGCCTCGAAGGTGGGTCTGCGGTCTCGCACTGGGTGCGTGGAGGGCAGCGGCTGCAGAGAGTCGGGCCCTTCCTCCGCGGCCTCTAAGGCGGCTCTGCGGCCTCACACTGGGTGCGCGGAGGGCAGCGGCTGCAGAGAGTCGGGGCCTTCCGCCGCCTCAGGTGGCTCTGCCAATCGCACTGGGTGTGAAGCATGGGCTGCAGGAGTCGGGCCCTTCCTCCGCGGCCTCGAAGGCGGCTCTGCGGCCTCGCGCTGGGTGCGCGGAGGGCAGCGGCTGCAGATAGTCGGGGCCTTCCGCCGCCTCAGGAGCCAATCGTGACCAGCATGGGCTGAAGGAAGAGGCCTCCTCCGGGGTCTGCCGGGACGCGGCTGCGGCGCCAGCCTCTCAGCTGTGGGGCATGCTCCTCCTCTTCCTCCTCATGCTGCTGCTGCCTCATGTGGAGCCCTGATTACGTGGTGCGCCCTCTCCCGGGTCACGTGGCCACCCTCCCTCCCTCCTGCCTTCCTTCCTTTTGGGTACCAGGAGGCAGGAGCCAATCGCGGCACGATTTTTAAAATTATTTTATAACATTGGGTGGGGGAGGGGTGATTTGCGCCCCCCTCGGTTCATGCCCCTATGGGTAATCCGGGCCTGGCCTGAAGCTAATTGAGAATATAGTTATAATTATTTTATTTATTTACTAGCTTTGGGACCCGACAGTGCCCGGGTTATTTGAAATGGGCTGAGGCCTAGGAAGCCTTACTGTCAATTCAGGCTGAGGCTTAGGAAGCCTTACTGTCAATTCAGGCTGAGGCCTAGGAACCCTTACTGTCCATTCAGGCTGAGGCCTAGGAACCCTTACTGTCCATTCAGGCTGAGGCCTAGGAACCCTTACTGTCCATTCAGGCTGAGGCCTAGGAACCCTTACTGTCCATTCAGGCTGAGGCTTAGGAAGCCTTACTGTCAATTCAGGCTGAGGCCTAGGAACCCTTACTGTCCATTCAGGCTGAGGCCTAGGAACCCTTACTGTCCATTCAGGCTGAGGCCTAGGAACCCTTACTGTCCATTCAGGCTGAGGCCTAGGAACCCTTACTGTCCATTCAGGCTGAGGCCTAGGAACCCTTACTGTCCATTCAGGCTGAGGCCTAGGAACCCTTACTGTCCATTCAGGCTGAGGCCTAGGAACCCTTACTGTCCATTCAGGCTGAGGCCTAGGAACCCTTACTGTCCATTCAGGTTGAGGCCTAGGAACCCTTACTGTCCATTCAGGCTGAGGCTGCTCCAAACTGCACCAGGATGTAGAGTGGGTCTTGAGGGTTCTGTGTGGCAAGTTTGGTCTTGTTCTCTCATTGTTTGGGGTCGCAAAGGGGTCGCAAAGTGTTTTGGGCTTAAACTCCCACCATGCCTGACTGCCTCAGGCCTTTTCCTTTCCCCCTCTGCCACTTGAGAGCGTCAGAATGTTCGTGTGGGTGACTCCCTCAGGCCTTTGCCTTATCCCCTCTCTGTCAGTTTAGAGGGTCGGAATGTTCGTGTTGGCTAGCCAATAGAGGCGTTATGCAAATACTCCCTCGCTGGCAACCAATCATGTTGTCAGAATGTAGAGGCCGGGAGCCAATCAGAACGCTGGCACATATTCCTCCGCAAACACTGACTTTTTTATATATAGATAGATTTACTATATTTCTATACCGCCCCTCTCAGCCCGAAGGCGACTCGAGGCCATTAAAAAACACAAACAAAGTTTTAAACTTGGCATTCTACTAAATGTCCTTTGACCAGAAGCTGGCCACTTGGAGTGCATCTGGTGTCACTGTTAGAAGGTCCTCCATTGTGCATGTGGCAAGGCTCAGGCTGAAATGTGGTAGGGGGTCTGTGGTTTGCTCTTCTGCACCCATATGTCCATGGACTCTACTTTGAATCCCCATTTCTTAAGGTTAGCTCTGTTCAGCATCTTCCAGGTCGCTCAGTTTTCTGTGTTCCCAGGAGGGATTTTCTCATCCAGTCTCAGCCACTGATATCCCTCCTGCTCCTTGGACGATGATCCCATATAGAACCTGACTGTTAAAAATCCTTAAGTGTGTACAGATTCATAGACAGGTTAGAACACAGGCAAAATGCAAAGATGAATTTCAGTCTGAGTCTAGTACAAGAAGTTGTTTGATCCTGGCTCCCCCCGCGAGAAGCTCGGTGACGGGGAAAATTCTCCTCTAGTAAAAACCTAACATAGAATTGAGCTGATCTGCCAAGTAGGCTGCCCAGGAATGGGTTAATAATGTATTGTCGAACTATAAAAACTGCAGGACAGTAGAATGTGTTACATACATCCCACTTCCTGGTGACGGCATGAGCAAAGTCTTGTGTTATATGGAACGCCCACAAATCTGCCGTGAAGCATCTCGGAGGGGAACACAAGCAGCATCATTTGACAAAATGGTCCACTGATGCTGTTCTTGTGTCTCTAGTCTTCTAGTGTTCCTCTCAGGTCCTGGTATTTTGCCGTTCTTCATTTCGATAACTCATCTGACCCAGAGACGCTGGTTGGAGGCAGGGGCGGATTTACCATTAGGTAAAGTAAGCACCCGCTTAGGGCGCCACGTAGTCAGGGGCGCTTCTGGCTGTCAGGTTCCACGCATGTGCCATTGCTGCAAAGGGACTCCAGCTGGACTGAGACGCCAATCGCCCAAAAACCTCCGTCCCGGCTGCAAAAAGTTCCTCCTTTTCGGCCTCACTTAGGGCGATTGGTATCTCGGTCCATCTGGAGTCTCTCCGCAGCAATGGCGCACGCGCAGAACTACCTGGCCCAGCGCTTGCGCGCCCTGCGTGCATGCGCACGCTCCACGAGGCCGGAGAGCGAGGGCGCGCCAAAATAATGTTCGCTTACCATTTTAAATTACCTTAGTCCGCCCCTGGTTGGAGGTTGCTTTCTCTTGCCTCAAAATGGTCCTCTGATGTTCTGCTTGTGTCTCTAGTCTTTCTAGTGTTCTTCCCAGGTCCTGGTATTTCGCTGTTCTTAATTTAGATCAGTGTTTCCCAACCAGTGTGCCGGGACACACTAGTGTGCCGTGAGCAATCATCAGGTGTGCCGTCGGAAATTGGAACCTCCAGGAAAGGGGGGGGGGGAAGAGAGAGACTAGTGTGTTGAAGTATAAAAACCGTAAGAAACCTACCTCGATAAAGGCACAAAATTACAAACACCCCCCTCCCCACCCGTTGCCTACTTGGTTTCTCCCTCTCCATGCATTGGGAAGGCCCGCCTCCCTTTCCCCAAGTAGAGACCTCCTCTTGCCTCCTGGGGGTTCTGTGTGGGAAGTTTGGCCCAGTTCTACCATTGGTGGGATTCAGAATGCTCTTTGATTGTAGGGGAACTATAAATCCCGACAACTACAACCCCCAAATCCCAAGGTCTATTTCCCCTGAACTCCCATCTGCGTTCATATTTGGGCATATTGAGTATTCATGCCAAGTTTGGTCCTGATCCAACATTGTTTCAGTCCAAAGTGCTCTCTGGATATAGGTGAACTACAACTCCAAAACTCAAGGTCAATGCCCACCAAACTCTTATAGCATTTTCTCTTGGTTATGGGAGTTCTGTGTGGGAAGTTTGTGTCTTTCTGCCATTCCTGCCAGGATATCTATGTTGTGTTCATCGAAACAGGCCCAGGTTTCACACTGAGTGTATAAATACATTTAAAAACATATTAACTATATGCATTATTGTGTTAGAGTGTCATTTTGGTTGGTGGTGTGTCCTAGGATTTTGTAAATGTAAAAAATATGCCGTGGCTCAAAAAAGGTTGGGAAACACTGATTTAGATAACTCGTATGACACAGAGATGCTGATTGAAGGTTGTTTCCCCTTGCCTCAAAATGACCCACTGTTTTGCTCTCTCTTCTCCCCCTCTAGATGCCAGTATGTCGCCGGACGCCTTCAAACCAAGCTATTGGTGCAACGTGGCCTACTGGGAGCACCGGACGCGGGTGGGGCGCCTCTACTCAGTGTACGAACAGTCTGTCAGCATCTTCTATGACCTACCTCAAGGGAGCGGCTTCTGCCTGGGACAGCTGAGCCTGGAGAACCGGAACGAAGCCGTTCGCCGGACGCGTGGCAAGATCGGCTTTGGGATCTTGCTCAGCAAGGAGCCGGACGGCGTCTGGGCCTACAACCGCAGCAGTCACCCCATCTTCGTCAACTCGCCCACGCTGGACATTCCCAACTGCCGGACTTTGGTCGTTCGCAAAGTGATGCCTGGCTACTCGATCAAGATCTTTGATTACGAGAAGGCGGGCCTCTTGCAACATGCTACGGACCTGGGGTTCCCCGACGGGCCTTTCGACCCCAACAGCGTCCGGATCAGTTTCGCAAAAGGCTGGGGGCCTTGCTATTCGAGACAGTTCATCACCTCTTGCCCGTGTTGGTTGGAAATATTGCTGAACAACAGATGAAGCCGTCGGCCAGCCTTCGAGGGAGCTTAGCGCCTTGACACCAGACTGTCCCCAAATATCATCTACCTAGATTTAATATAAAGTTTTATATATATATAAAATATATATATTATATGAATATATATATATATTATACTTGTAATTATGGAGTCATTTTTACAATGTAATTATTTATGTATGGTGCAATGTGTATATGGACAAAAAACGGAAAATGCACTTTGGCTTATAAGTCTTTCAATCCGGTCGTTTGTTATTTTCAAAGAGGAGAAAATTATACAGTCAAAAGAGCCTCACCATCCTTTCACTGGATAGTTTGGTTTCGACAGTAACATCCAGACAATAAAGCTAATACCGTTCACTCATTGATAATAAAGTATTTGCATTATAGCAGGGGTGCCCACACTTTTTCAGCATGCGAGCTACTTACAATAAAACCAAGTCAGAAAGATCTACCTACCTCCTCCAAGCTGGAGAGGGGAGGGGCGGGGCTTGGCGCAGCCTGGCTCCACCCCCTCTGGCTTCAGCTCTACCAGCAGCTTCTCCAGGCTTGAGGATGGCAGTGCCAAGCCAGTGGTGGCATCGCTAGCACAAGGCTGGCATGGCACTGCCATCCTCAAGCCTGGAGAAGCTGCTGGTAGAGCGAAGCCAGAGGGTGGCGAAGCCAGAGGGTGGTGGAGCCAGGGCGTGCCAAGCCCCGCCCCCTCCCCTCTGGCTGTGGAGCTCCCAGCAGCTTCTCCAGCCTTAAGGATGGCAAGGCCAAGCCAGTGGTGGCATCGCTAGCACAAGGCTGGCTTGGCACTGCCATCCTCAAGCCTGGAGAAGCTGCTGGTAGAGCGGAAGCCAGGGGGGGTGGAGCCAGGCCATGCCAAGCCCCGCCCCTCCCCTCTGGCTTTGGAGCTCCCAGTAGCTTCTCCAGCCTTGAGGATGGCAATGCCAAGCTAGTGGTGGCATAGCTAGCACAAGGCTGGCTTGGCACTGCCATCCTCAAGCCTGGAGAAACTGCTGGTAGAGCGGAAGCCAGAGGGGGGCGGAGCCAGGCTGCGCCAAGCCCCACCCCCTCCCCTCCGGCTTTGGAGCTCCCAGCAACTTCTCCAGGCTTGAGGATGGCAATGCCAAGCCAGTGGTGACATAGCTTAGCACAAAGCTGGCTTGGAACTGTCATCCTCAAGCCTGGAGAAGCTGCTGGTAGAGCAGAAGCCAGAGGGGCGGAGCCAGGAGGCTGTGCCAAGCCCCACCCCTCCCCTCCGGCTTGGGCTCCCAGCAGCTTCTCCAGGCTTGAGGATGGCAATGCCAAGTCAGCCTTGAGCTAGCTATGCCACCACTGGCTTGGCATTGCCATCCTCATGCCTGGAGAAGTTGCTGGGAGTGCTGAGCCGGGGAGGGGGCGGGGCTTGGTGTGGCCTGGCTCCGCCCACTCTGAGAAGTGCCCCATCCGGCTGGGATCGACCTCCTTCGGTCCCAGGATTGACTGGTCGATCGCGATCGACTTCCTGGGCAGCCCTGCATTATAGGTTTCTTTTACCCACAGACTGTCTGTTTTGGAAAGACAAACAAAAGGATGGGAAGAGGAGTGTTTTTGGAGGTGGAAAAGTGGTGCCAGTAGGGGTTCTGCGATTCCTGCCCAGCTCTTCAATTGGAGAGAAGACATTTTCTGCTCCGGTTTCTAGACAGGCTCTCTCTTTAACAGCACAGGGAAGGGTAAAAGCGTGATTCAGCATTTCCAGGTGAAAATGTATTTATTTACTAGCTTGGGGACCTGGCGGTGCCCGGGTTATTTGAGAAACGTATTCGTTGGTCTGTAGCAATTATTTATGTGGCTCGCAGTGGAGTCAGGAAGTGAGTGAAAGTACTTCAAGTCCCATCATCCGTGGTCTGTCTCACACAAAACTGCACCAGGATATAGAGTGGGTCATGAGTGCTCTGTGTGCCAGGTTTGGTCTTGATCAGATATTGGATTAGGTTTGCAGCAGTTTTGGAAAGTGAGGGAAGGTACTGCAAGACCCATGATCCATGGTCTGCCCTCCTCCAAACTGCAGTAGGCTGTAGAGTGGGTCACTGGGGCTCTGCATGCCAAATGTGGTCTTTATCGGTGTTTGTTGGGGGCTGCAGTGGTCTGTGGGAACAGAGGGGTGTGGAAGTACTACAAATCCCATCATCCATTGTCAGTCCTCCCCCGAACCTCACCAGGACGTGAAGGCAGTCATGGGGGTTATGTGTGCCAAGTTTGGTCTCGATCAGAAATTGGAAGAGGGTCGCAGCGGCGGACTTGGGAAGTGAGTAGAGGTAGTTCAAGTCCCATCATCCCTGGTCCGCCCTCCTCGAAACTGCACCAGGACGTAGAGTGGGTCATGGGGGCTGTGTGTGCCAAGTGTGGTCTGTATTGGTCCTTTTTGGTGGCCACAGTGGTCTGTGGGAACCAAAGAGTTTGAAATTACTACAAATCCCATAATCCTTGGTCCGTCTCCCCCAAACTGCACCAGGACGTGCGTTGCTGGGTTCAGTGTGCTCTGGATATCTATTGTGTCAGTCTCCCAAACCCTTCCAGTCTGTTCAGTTGCTGATGAATTCCTTTGTGTTTGCTGTGTGCCATAGGAAAGGGTTAACGGAGAGGCAGTAGGCGGGCTCATGCAAATTCCACACAAGGAACGCTGGGATGCCTGCCTGGGGCAGAGGGAACACATCCAATGTAGGATGGAAGTCTCCCCAAATGAAAGTATTACTTGGGTGGTGAGCCGTAGTGTTTTGGGAGGACATTGGCAGTGTTTGGGCTACATGTTAATGGCGCTCACGGTAACCTGCAATGTCAGATGAGGGAGTGCCTTTGGAGGCTTCTCAGCACTTGGAATTATAGCCTGCTTGTGGAGGCCCCAGGCTGTCTGTGCAAGTGGACACTTCCTCCACATACATACATACATCTTTATCTATCTATCTATCTATCTATTCTGCCCTTCTCACCCTGCAGGGAACTCAGGGCAGATTACAATGCACATATACATGGCGAACATTCAATGCCATTAGATATATAACATATATAGGCGGACGCTCAGAGGCAATTTAACATTCCAGCTTTCCGGCTTCGTGAGGGCATGCTCCATTCCGGCCTCAGGGGGAGCTGCTGCTTCACCGTCCTCTTGTGACATCGAGACCTTGATGAAGTACTTCCTCATTCTTACGCATAATGCTGGAAGGTTTTATAGTGTCACTAGCTTGGGGACCTGGCGCTGCCCGGGTTATTTGAGAAAAGTATTGTTTACCTGTGGTCCAAGTTTAGTCTAGATAAATGTCAGATGGGTTCAGTGGATGTGGGTGAACTACAACTTCCATATAAGAGTCCAATAGTCCATTCTCGGTAGTGATTTATTGCAGCTGGCTACTAACACGCTGCGCCAGAGCCTGATCTTATTGCTAAGGTAAGTGGCACCAAAAACCCAAGAAAATAAACATTGGGAGGAGCTGGGTACCACATGATGGTACACAATGAAAGTTGACATATTTTCTACCAGAGTAAAATGAGAAGGCAGGGAACGTCTTGAGGATTTTGTAGGTTCACTTATTTATTCATAATCACAAAATTAAAGTGGAATCAAAGTGGACATGCTCAATACGGTGTCAGTAATCCAGCTTCCAATCACAAAAATCCCAAAATAAAGTAATGATCAATGGATAATCCAAAAGCAGATATAATCCGGGATAGAAAGGAAGGGTGCGGGTCGACGGTCACAATAAGGCCTTGCCATTTCGCCAATAGAGGCTTCATCTGGACCCGGTAGGTATTAATATCCACATATCGAGAGCAATTCCACTGGTCCGGTAAGTCTATTAAGGTAAATGCATACATATATATCCGTAAGCATACATAATAACAATACCAATAGTATACGTTCCATAATGGAGAACAATTCCCAAAGGACACCAGGCTCGTGAAAACAAATATTGTATTTGCCTTAATAGATTTACCGGACCAGTGGAATTGCTCTCGATATGTGGATATTAATACCTACCGGGTCCAGATGAAGCCTCTATCGGCGAAACTTTATTTTGCTGGCAAGAGCATGTCCTTATTGTGACCTGCAAAATCGACCCGCCTTCTCTTCCTTTCTATCCCGGATTATATCTGCTATATATTTCCCTTCTCCTTCCCTCGCTCCCTCCCGTCTCCCTTCCCTCCCTCTCCTAGCTTGCTTCCTTGCTTTCTCTCTTTCCTTCCTTCACCCTCTTTCCCTCCCTCTCTCCTCTTCCTTCCATACGCCTGTCCTTCCCTGCTCTTCTTGCTTGCTTCCTTGCCTTCACCCTTTCCTTCCTTCACACGCTTTCCCTCCTCCTCTCCTTTTCCTTACCTCTGTCCTTCCCCCCCTCTTCTTGCTTGCTTCCTTGCATTTTATCTGCCCCTCCTTCCATTCCTTCCTTCTCCCCTTTCCCTCCTTCTCTTCTTCCCTTCCTCATTTCCTTCCTTGCATTCTTTCTTTCTCTCCTTCCTTTTCCTCCTTCCGTCCCCTACCTCTCCTCCCTCCCTCTTTCCCTTTCTTCCCTTCTCTCCTTGCTCATTCTCTCCCTTCCCTTCCCTCTCCTTCCTTCCCTCCCTTCAGTTTAGCACAGTGTTTCTCAACCTGGGGGTCGGTACCCCTAAGGGGGTCGCGAGGGGGTGTCAGAGGGGTCGCCAAAGACCATCAGAAAGCATAATATTTTCTGTTCATCATAGGAGTTCTGTGTGGGAAGTTTGGCCCAATTCTATCGTCGGTGGGATTCAGAATGCCCTTTGATTGTAAATGAACTATAAATCCCAGCAACTATAACTCCCAAATGTCAAGGTCTATTGTCTCCAAACTCCACCAGTGGGCATATGGGATATTCATGACAAGTTTGGTCCAGATCCATCATTGTTCGAGTCCACAGTGCTCTCTGGATGAAGGTGAACCACAACTCCCAAACTCAAGGACAATGCCCACCAAACCCTTCCAGTATTTTCAGTTGGTCATGGGAGTCCTGTGTGCCAAGTTTTCCCCAATTCTGTCATTGGTGGGGTTCAGAATGCCCTTTGATTGTAGGTGAACTATAAATCCCAGCAACTAAAACTCCCAAATGTCAAGGTCTGTTTTCCCCAAACTCCACCAGTATTCACATTTGGGCATATTGGGTATCCGTGCCAAGTTTGGTCCAGATCCATCATTGTTTGAGTCCACCATGCTCTCTGGATGGAGGTGAACTACAACTCCAAAACTCAAGGTCAGTGTCCACCAAACCCTTCCAGTATTTTCTGTTGGTCATGGGAGTTCTGTGTGCCAAGTTTGGTTCAATTCCATCGTTGGTGGAGTTCAGAACACTCTTTGATTATAGGTGAACTATAAATCCCAGCAACTACAGGTCCCAAATGACAAAATCAATTCCGCCCAACCCACTATTAAAATTAGGGAGTATCAGGTATTTTGTGCCAAATTTGGTGCAGATATTGACGTTACGATTCATGGCAGTAGCAAAATTACAGTTATGGAGTAGCAACAAAAATAATGTTATGGTTGGGGGTCACCACAACATGGAGAACTGTATTAAGGGGTCACGGCATTAGGAAGGTTGAGAAACACTGGTTTAGCAGCTCAGGAACCGCATTAAATGGGGAACAAAGAAAGCTCTTCGGCAAGGAGATGGAGCGACAGCACCCCCCTGTGGTCAGAACCGAGCACAGCCTCCAAAGACGCCAAATGATGAGAAAAAGCCTATATATACCTCTACCTGTTGTATGTCTTGTCATTGCATAATCGGCATTGAGTGTTTGTGACCCACCCGGAGTCTCCTTCAGGGTGAGAATATAAGTACAGAAAATAAATAAATAAATAAATAAATAATATTTAAAAGGGGGTATAGTAAATGCACTTATAATTATACTCTAATAATAATTATAATATCAGGCGAAAGGGTATATTGCTATTATTAATAATATTAAATGGTATAATAATAATTATACGAATTAAAATTATCTCTAGTAATTATAATATTTGCGCAAAGACGGATACTTTTTTATTAATATTAAAAAGTGGTACACTAAATGTACTAATTATAATTATACTCTAATGATAATAGAGGAAAAGGGGTACATTATTATTATTAAAAATATAGTGAAACTGCCTTATGTGTTCAGTGTAGACTCAAACAGAAAATAATTCCAATGAAGTTCTATTTGAGCCTCCGCTGAACATATGTCTGTTTATAATAACATATAATAATATCTATGTATATAATAAAAGTCAGTGTTTGCGGGCGGTGGGTGGTGCGGAGGGAGGAATATGTGCCAGCATTTCAATTGGCTCCCACTGTGGGATTACTTGCATAAAGGGCTCTGATTGGTCAGCCTCGGAACTCCAACATTCTACGGCCCCAGACAGAGGGGATTGGTTGCCACTGAAATGGTATTTGCATAAAGGACTCCGATTGGCCAACCACATTCCAACATTCTAAAGTGACTCAGAGGAAAAAGGAAAGGCCTCAGGCAGTCAGCCACTGCGGCCCACAGCAATGACGGATCCTGATCCCAGCATGGCAAACGGGCCCAATGGCCCACTTCACAACCTGGTGTGGTTTAGGGCAGGATGGGCCACGAATGATGGGATTTGCAATACCTTCACCTCATTCACTTCCCAAACAACACTGTAGCCCCTATAAATCACAGACCAGGCCCAAAATTGACAGCAAGGCTTCCTTAACTTGATTTTCCTGACTAGGCCCCCAACAATGACAGAACAAGACCAAACTTGGCACACAAACCCCCCAAGATGCACCCTACATCCTGGTGCAGTTTGAGGGAGGATGGACCATGGATGATGGGACTTGCAGTACTTTAATTCACTTCCCTAGAGCACTGTGGCCCACACCAATGACGAATCAGGGCCAAACTTTACAAACCTGCTGCAGTTTACGGCAGGATGGCTCACAAATGATGGGATTTGCAGTACCTTCACCCAATTCATTTCCCACAGAACATTGCAGCCCCTACAAATCAGAGACCAGGCCCAAACTTGGCACACAGAGTACCCATGACCCACTCTACATCCCGGTGCAGTTTTGAGTGGGATGGACCACGGTTGATGGGAGTTGAAACACCTTCACTCACTTTCTGAGACTGCTGCGACCCTCATCCAATGACTGATCAAGACCAAATGAGACACACACAGCCCCCATGACCCACTCTATATCCTGGTGCAGTTTGGAGAACGGGGGACCATGGATGATGGGACTTCCAGTACCTTCCCTCACTTCCAGAGACCACTGCAACCCTCATCCAGAGAATGCCAAGACCAAATGTGACACACACAGCCCCCAGGACCCACTCTACTTCCTGGTGCTGTTTGGAGGGGATGGACCAGGGCCAATGGGACTCGCACAGGGCGGCCCCAGCGATTGCGCGACCTGTGAGCGCCATCGGCTGGGAGGGCACCACTGGCTGGGAGGGGCGCCGCCACGCCGACTCAGCGCCCCACCGCCGCCGCACTGCCCTGCGCCGCCCGTCCGCGCGTGCGCAGAAGCACCTACAGGCGCTATAGTGCCTGTAGACGTTTCTGCGCACGCGCGATGTCGAGCATGCGCACTTTCGCTCCCAAAGCGCCCTGCCGCTTTGGAGCCAGCGCGCATGCGCAAAACCTGCACTGCACGCATGTGCGCTGGCTCCAAAGCTGCAGGCGCGCTTGGGAGCGAGTGTGCGTGCTCGTATATTCGCGCGTGCGCAGAAACATCTACAGGCGCTATAGCGCCTGTAGGTGCTCCTGCGCATGCGCGGTCGGCAGAAAGGTGTGCCGCGGAGGTGTGCTGCGGCCGATGGGGCCGGCAGCGGCGGCGGAGGCGGTGTGGCGGTGGCGGTGTGGGCTTGGCGGCAGCGGTGAGTGACGCGGTGGCGGAGGGGGGGGAGAAAATTTATTCGCGTACCCCCCCAAATTAGGTCGGGCCGCCCCTGGACTCGCAGTACCTTCACTAAGTTCCTGAAACCACTGCAAGCCACAGAAACATCTAATAGGAGCCAACCTTGGTCCTCAGCTAGTATTATAGTAATAATCACTGACACAATATGAGGATTTAAAGATCAAACTGCAAAGACTGGCACAAGCCAGTCAAGGTGGTCCCAGTGGTGATCGGCACACTGGGTGCAGTGCCTAAAGACCATGGCGTGCACTTAAAAGCAATTGGTGCTGACAAGATTACCATCTGTCAGATGCAAAAGGCAACCTTACTGGGATCTGCACACATTATTTGCCGATACATCACACAGTCCTAGACACTTGGGAAGGGTCCGACGTGTGATCCAACACAACAGCCAGCATAGTGATCTTGTTTGCTGTGTATTAATCGTGTGCTTCAAATAATAATAATAATAATAATTAATAATGCAGTGTAAATAAGGCCGAAGTCACTTTCCAAAGGGATTATTTTCTGCCAAGAGAGTGAGTGACCCCTTGTGGATTATGTAAACCCATTTTTAAAAACATTTCCTTTACCAATAATAATAAATGACTCTCGCCATAGGCTTCTTTTCATTGATTCTGAATGATGGGGAAGATTTATTTTGCATTTCAAAGGCGCAGGGCTAATTTATTGCATTCCTCTCGCTGGCCCAGCTGCTGAGACTGGAAGGCAGAGGCTGCAAACTGGGATCTCCGCTGAATAGAAGAGATATATCTATATTGCACTGTGGGGAGCAGCAGAGCCGAAAACCAGCTGGTCCTTTAAAAAAAAAATGGAGCGATCCTTCTTTTTGATTGAAAGGATAATCTCCATCTGGGTTTAGTGCAAAACCCAAAGGGCTGACCTGGGATTTCAGGAGGCCGGACGCAGTTCGGATCATTCGGGATGCCCTGGTTGGAAGTAGTGTGTCTGTTCACTGCGTATAAAAACACTTAATTACTCATATAACTCAGTTCGGTGCAGATAATCTGAGTCAGAAACTGGATTATACTTGCAGTGTAGACTACTCATACAATCCAGTTCAATGCAGATAATCTGGACTCAGAAACTGGATTATACTTGCAATGTAGACTACTCATACAATCCAGTTCAATGCAGATAATCTGAGTCAGAAACTGGATTATACTTGCAGTGCAGACTACTCATACAATCCAGTTCAATGCAGATAATCTGAGTCAGAAACTGGATTATACTTGCAGTGCAGACTACTCATACAATCCAGTTCAATGCAGATAATCTGAGTCAGAAACTGGATTATACTTGCAATGTAGACTACTCATACAATCCAGTTCAATGCAGATAATCTGAGTCAGAAACTGGATTATACTTGCAATGTAGACTACTCATACAATCCAGTTCAATGCAGATAATCTGAGTCAGAAACTGGATTATACTTGCAATGTAGACTACTCATACAATCCAGTTCAATGCAGATAATGGAGTGAAACAGAAACTGGATTATACTTGCAGTTCAATGCAGACTACTCATACAATCCAGTTCAATGCAGATAATCTGGATTATACAGAAACTGGATTATACTATACTTGCAGTGTAGACTACTCATACAATCCAGTTCAATGCAGATAATCTGAGTCAGAAACTGGATTATACTTGCAATGTAGACTACTCATACAATCCAGTTCAATGCAGATAATCTGAGTCAGAAACTGGATTATACTTGCAATGTAGACTACTCATACAATCCAGTTCAATGCAGATAATCTGAGTCAGAAACTGGATTATACTTGCAATGTAGACTACTCATACAATCCAGTTCAATGCAGATAATCTGAGTCAGAAACTGGATTATACTTGCAATGTAGACTACTCATACAATCCAGTTCAATGCAGATAATCTGAGTCAGAAACTGGATTATACTTGCAATGTAGACTACTCATACAATCCAGTTCAATGCAGATAATCTGAGTCAGAAACTGGATTATACTTGCAATGTAGACTACTCATACAATCCAGTTCAATGCAGATAATCTGAGTCAGAAACTGGATTATACTTGCAATGTAGACTACTCATACAATCCAGTTCAATGCAGATAATCTGAGTCAGAAACTGGATTATACTTGCAATGTAGACTACTCATACAATCCAGTTCAATGCAGATAATCTGAGTCAGAAACTGGATTATACTTGCAATGTAGACTACTCATACAATCCAGTTCAATGCAGATAATCTGAGTCAGAAACTGGATTATACTTGCAGTGTAGACTACTCATACAATCCAGTTCAATGCAGATAATCTGAGTCAGAAACTGGATTATACTTGCAATGTAGACTACTCATACAATCCAGTTCAATGCAGATAATCTGAGTCAGAAACTGGATTATACTTGCAGTGTAGACTACTCATACAATCCAGTTCAATGCAGATAATCTGAGTCAGAAACTGGATTATACTTGCAGTGTAGACTACTCATACAATCCAGTTCAATGCAGATAATCTGAGTCAGAAACTGGATTATACTTGCAATGTAGACTACTCATACAATCCAGTTCAATGCAGATAATCTGAGTCAGAAACTGGATTATACTTGCAATGTAGACTACTCATACAATCCAGTTCAATGCAGATAATCTGAGTCAGAAACTGGATTATACTTGCAGTGTAGACTACTCATACAATCCAGTTCAATGCAGATAATCTGAGTCAGAAACTGGATTATACTTGCAATGTAGACTACTCATACAATCCAGTTCAATGCAGATAATCTGGACTCAGAAACTGGATTATACTAATCTGCAATGTAGACTACTCATACAATCCAGTTCAATGCAGATAATCTGAGTCAGAAACTGGATTATACTTGCAGTGTAGACTACTCATACAATCCAGTTCAATGCAGATAATCTGGAGTCGGAAACTGGATTATACTTGCAGTGCAGACTACTCATACAATCCAGTTCAATGCAGATAATCTGAGTCAGAAACTGGATTATACTTGCAATGTAGACTACTCATACAATCCAGTTCAATGCAGATAATCTGGACTCAGAAACTGGATTATACTTGCAGTGTAGACTACTCATACAATCCAGTTCAATGCAGATAATCTGGAGTCAGAAACTGGATTGTACTTGCCATGTAGACTACTCATACAATCCAGTTCAATGCAGATAATCTGAGTCAGAAACTGGATTATACTTGCAATGTAGACTACTCATACAATCCAGTTCAATGCAGATAATCTGAGTCAGAAACTGGATTATACTTGCAATGTAGACTACTCATACAATCCAGTTCAATGCAGATAATCTGAGTCAGAAACTGGATTATACTTGCAGTGTAGACTACTCATACAATCCAGTTCAATGCAGATAATCTGGACTCAGAAACTGGATTATACTTGCAATGTAGACTACTCATACAATCCAGTTCAATGCAGATAATCTGAGTCAGAAACTGGATTATACTTGCAATGTAGACTACTCATACAATCCAGTTCAATGCAGATAATCTGGACTCAGAAACTGGATTATACAATGCAGATAATCTGAGTCAGACTGGATTATACTTGCAATCCAGTACTCAAATCCAGTTCAATGCAGATAATCTGGACTCAGAAACTGGATTATACTTGCAGTGTAGACTACTCATACAATCCAGTTCAATGCAGATAATCTGGAGTCAGAAACTGGATTATACTTGCAATGTAGACTACTCATACAATCAAGTTCAATGCAGATAATCTGAGTCAGAAACTGGATTATACTACAATCCAGTCAGAAACTGGATTATACTTGCAAGACTCCAGTTCAATGCATATACTCTGAGTCAGAAACTGGATTATACTTGCAATGTAGACTACTCATATAATCCAGTTCAGTTCAATGGAGATAATCTACTCAGTTCAGAAATAATCTGAGTCAGAAACTGGAAACTGGATTATACTTGCAATGTAGACTACTCATACAATCCAGTTCAATGCAGATAATCTGGACTCAGAAACTGGATTATACTTGCAACTACTCATACAATCCAGTTCAATGATAATCTGAGTCAGAAACTGGATTATACTTGCAGTGTAGACTACTCATACAATCCAGTTCAATGCAGATAATCTGAGTCAGAAACTGGATTATACTTGCAGTGTAGACTACTCATACAATCCAGTTCAATGCAGATAATCTGAGTCAGAAACTGGATTATACTTGCAGTGTAGACTACTCATACAATCCAGTTCAATGCAGATAATCTGAGTCAGAAACTGGATTATACTTGCAGTGTAGACTACTCATACAATCCAGTTCAATGCAGATAATCTGAGTCAGAAACTGGATTATACTTGCAGTGCAGACTACTCATACAATCCAGTTCAATGCAGATAATCGATAATCTGGAGTCGGAAACTGGATTATACTTGCAGTGTAGACTACTCATACAATCCAGTTCAATGCAGATAATCTGGAGTCAGAAACTGGATTATACTTGCAGTGTAGACTACTCATACAATCCAGTTCAATGCAGATAATCTGGAGTCAGAAACTGGATTATACTTGCAGTGTAGACTACTCATACAATCCAGTTCAATGCAGATAATACGGAGTCAGAAACTGGATTATACGGTAGGGTAGACTACTCATACAATCCAGTTCAATGCAGATAATCTGGACTCCGAAACTGGATTATACAGTAGTGTAGATCCAGCCTAGTATTTGAGTCATTGAAGTTAAAGTGGGACTAAAAAGCATTCATTCGACATTATAGATGCACCCTTTGACCTCAGTTGACTTTTGGAACAAAATTACTCCAAAGAAAGAAAACTTGGGGGGGGGGGGGAGTAACCCATTTGAAGGAACTACCTTCTCAGTAACTATTTAATGACATTTTATCTCTTATAGGCCAGATTCTAATCCAAATTATATCTGCACAACTCCGGAGAATACGTTTTGGCCCGCTCTCCTTGGAACACCCAAGTTGTTTTGGCTCCAAGGACGACAAAGGCAATGCTCAAGATGGGAGGAAAGGCTGCTTTCTGAAATGAGATCTTGGAAGACTCACTCTAATCAGACCTGAGTCTCTTTAAGACAGTGTTTCCCAACCTTTTTAAAGCTGCGGCACACTTTTTACATTTGCAAAATCCTGGGGCACACCACCAACCAAAATGACACAAAATGACACTCTAACACAGTAATACATATAGTTAATATGTTTTTAAATGTATTTATGCACTCAGTGTGAAACCTGGGCCTGTTTCGATGAACACAACATAGATATCCTGGCAGGAATGGCAGAAAGACACAAACTTCCCACACAGAACTCCCATAACCAAGAGAAAATGCTATAAGAGTTTGGTGGGCATTGACCTTGAGTTTTGGAGTTGTAGTTCACCTATATCTAGAGAGCACTGTGGACTCAAACAATGTTGGATCAGGACCAAACTTGGCATGAATACTCAATATGCCCAAATATGAATGCAGATGGAGTTCAGGGGAAATAGACCTTGAAGTTTGGGAGTTGTAGTTGCTGGGATTTATAGTTCCCCTACAATCAAAGAGCATTCTGAATCCCACCAATGATAGAACTGGGCCAAACTTCCCACACAGAACCCCCAGGAGGCAAGAGGAGGTCTCTAGTTGGGGAAAGGGAGGCGGGCCCAATGCATGGAGAGGGAGAGAACAAATAGACAACAGGTGGGGAGGGGGGGTGTTTGTAATTTTGTGCCTTTATCGAGGTAGGCTTCTTAGGGTTTTTATACTTCAACACACTAGACTTCCCCCCCCCCTTTTCCTGGAGGTTCCAGTTTCCCACGGCACACCTGATGATCTCTCACGGCACACTAGTGTGCCCCGGCACACTGGTTGGGAAACACTGCTTTAAGAGACACTTTGGGGAAGGACAAAAGTTCGGGCTCTGAGGAAAAGTTCGGCAAAATAGAATGCCCTCCTATACCTTTCTCACCTTGTCTTTCTTTCTTGCTTTTCTCCTCCCTTCATTTTCTTTTTCCTCTCTTCTTTGTCCCTCCTTTTTTCCTTCTTTCTCTTTCCTTCCTCATATCTTTCCCCGTTCCATTTTCTTCTCTCCCTCCTTTTTCTTTCTTCCTCCCACCTTCCTTCCTTCCTTCCTTCCCCTTCTCTTTCCTTCCATTTTTTCTTCTTTTTTCCTTCCTTCCTTCCTTCCTTCCCCTTCTCTTTCCTTCCATTTTTCCTTCTTTTTTCCTTCCTTCCTTCCTTCCTTCCTTCCTTCCCCTTCCTTTCTGACTTCTTTTTCCTTCCTTCCTTCCTTCCTTCCTTCCTTCCTTCCTTCCTTCCACATACATACATACATATGGCCTGTGCAATCCATGGTTCTAAATGGTTCTAAAGTACTTACAAAACAAAAGTTCTGGTGGTGAACATTTCAGAACTCTAACAAAACTTTCAAAATGTCGTTATAAATGGCAGTTCTTAATTGGTTCCGTCTTAAAAATCGCCAATAATGAAATCATAATGAAATTTTGTTAGAGTTCTGAAATGTTCACCACCAGAACTTTTGTTTTGTAAATACTTTAGAACCATTTAGAACCATGGATTGCACAGGCCATATATATATATGTGTGTGTGTGTGTGTCAGAAGCCGATACCCGCGGCCTTGGCTATGGCCGGCGGGATCTGGATTCCGACTTAGCCTAAACCAGGGCTGTCCAACTTCTACTGGACCTGTGGCCGGAATTCCGGTCACTGATGACCTGGGGGGCCGAAGAGTCTGCCTCCGCCCTGGCTCTGCCCCTGCCCCCGGCTCCGCCCCCTCCCCCTCCCCTTAACATAAGGGGAGAGGGAGAGAATGGAACACATGGGGGGCATACATAAACAATTCCATATATTTAATATTAACATAAGGGGAGCCCCCTGATTCAGCCTACCTTCCCAAACGCGCAGGATCCAGGAGAAGCCGATCCACGAGACAGGCCACGACCGACCGAGCCAGGCGCCGAAGAAGGTCTGTGTGGGCCGCAGGGATTCAGTAGCCGAGATTTCGGCAACAGGAGGAGTATCGCGAGACTACGTGAGCCACATGGGATTTCGCTCTCAACGCAGACATGATCTCGCGTTGAGAATGAAATCCCGTGTGGCTCAGCGTAATCTCGTGATACTTGCTCCGAAACCCGGAAGTGGGTAATTTTTATTATTATTATTATTATTTATTTTATTTTTCTATTTTTATTTTTTATTAAAATGCTGAGGGGGCCGGAGGAAAGGGGCTAGGGGGCCGTGTACGGCCCTGGGGCCGCCTGTTGGACAGCCCCGGCCTAAACAATGCCAAACACAGCTGGTGGCGTGAGAAGCGGCAGCCAGCAACTTCACAGGGTGTTGTGGGCATTGTCCCAGAGCGTGGCGTGATGGTTGGGGTATAAATGTGTGGTGTTGGGGGTGGGGAGCACTCTTGGCTTTAAGTGTTTTTGGATCCTTTAATAAAGAAGTTGGATTTACCGGTCCGTCTGCCGTGTGATACTTCTTCTGGAGTTAAGGTGGCCTCACACACACACACACACACACACACACACACACACACAACTCGTTTCGGGTGTAGGGGGCACTGGCAATTCAATTCTCAAATGATTTCTGAAATTTTTCAAAAAAATGTTTTGAAATTTCCAAAATTTTGGAAATTTTGGAATCGCTTCATCAATGGCGTCTGCGATTGTGCAATGCGTGAAAACCAGCAAAAGGGACAGGCAAAACTTGGGGGATTCCCTTTCGCACATTTTTAGACACGAGAGCCATGTTTAACCCAGTTTGGATGCAGATGTCCTCTCCCGTGTCCGTCCGCTGGCCATTCAGCCTCTGATAACAACAACAACAACAACAACAACAACAACAACAATGGGTTCCTAGAATAGGAGGAGGGCCATCCAAGGGCCATCCAGTCCAACCTCCTTCTTCCATAAGGGAAAAACACAATCAAAGCATTCTTCACAGATGGCCATTCAGCCTCTGATAACAACAACAACAACAACAACAACAAGTTCCTAGAATAGGAGGAGGGCCATCCAAGGGCCATCCAGTCCAACCTCCTTCTTCCATAAGGGAAAAACACAATCAAAGCATTCCTCACAGATGGCCATTCAGCCTCTGATAACAACAACAACAACAACGGGTTCCTAGAATAGGAGGAGGGCCATCCAAGGGCCATCCAGTCCAACCTCCTTCTTCCATAAGGGAAAAACACAATCAAAGCATTCCTCACAGATGGCCATTCAGCCTCTGATAATAATAACAACAACAACAACAACAAGTTCCTAGAATAGGAAGAGGGTTCCAGAATCCAGAGGGCCATCCAAGTCCAGTCCTCCTCCTTCTTCCATAAGGGACAAACACAATCAAAGCATTCCTCACAGATGGCCATTCAGCCTCTGATAATAATAACAATAACAACAACAACAACGGGTTCCTAGAATAGGAGGAGGGCCATCCAAGGGCCATCCAGTCCAACCTCCTTCTTCCATAAGGGAAAAACACAATCAAAGCATTCCTCACAGATGGCCATTCAGCCTCTGATAATAATAACAATAACAATGGGTTCCTAGAATAGGAGGAGACCTCCAAGGGCCATCCAGTCCAACCTCCTTCTGCACCTGGGCGGTGTCGCGAGCCTGTGGGGTGGAACTGAGCCTTCTTCCTGCCTGCCTGGGATCTACCAGGACACCCTACGACCGTGATCTACTAGTAGATCTACTAGTAGAGCACCCCTGTTGTAAAACTACAGATCCCAGGATTCCCTTGCATTGAGCCATTGCAATTAAAGTATTAGCAAGTGGAGGTACGTTTGGATGCGCGTCAGTAAGATTTGCAAATTACTATTATTATTCTCTTTTCTTTTTTTTTACCAAACAGAAAAGTTGCCTTCCAAGAGACTTGAAGCAAATCTACAGCCATGTTTCGGGAAACATGTCCGATTATTTCGGTGCAATGCCTTCCCCCTCTTCCTAATGTCCGGATGTGTTTCAGTGACCTTTGGCGTCCTTCCTGAGCATCCTTTTGAGGGGTCTCCTTGGCAGGAAAGGCCCAGGTAGGGTTGCCATATGTCCCTTATTCTAAGGGACGTCCCTTATTTTGGCCCTAAAATTTGTGTCCCGTTTTTTCAGGCCCTGTTCCTTATTATTGACTAACAGGAAGGACTCGGCGGGGTTGACCAGAGGAAGGCACGCGCTGCGGTTTCCATGGCAATGCCTGCCTGGGGATTCCAACTCGCAGGCTGACAGTCGCGCTTGCGAGTGTGTGCCTGCCTGCCTCCCCGTTGGAAGGAAGAGGCGATACATGACTTTTTCAAAGTACAGTAAACGCAATTAACTGTTACCCAAGGGGAATGTTAGATCATGTTGGATAAAGGTAGTTTCTGGTTGCTTGAGAGTTACTCTTAAAATAGGCCTAGCTGTGTATCCCAATACTATACAGTGCTGTGTATCCCATACTATACTATACCATTAACTATTGACATAATAATAATGAAGATGTACTGTCTTATAAAATTTATTTATTTTATTTTAAAGTCAGCAAATACTAGGCATGGTTTCGAACCCAAAAATGGCGATTCTAAAATCAAATGGGGGATTTTTTTTTATTAGTAAAAGAAAGACTTACAAAAAATTTCCAAAAATTTCTAAAATGTAACTTAATTACTAACGAAATTCGTTAGTAGTTCGTATGCCAGCGCATGCGCATTCCAGATGGTGTTGGCCTACAACTCCCAGAAATCCTAACAGCTGGTAAATTGGCTGGGATTTCTGGGAGTTGTAAACCAAAAACTTGAATAAATCACACTGAATTCTAGATGGGACTCTCCAAATAGGAAGGAGGGAGGGAGGGAGGGGGTATTCTATTCTTGGAAGCAGCAAAGAAAAGGAGGAGGAGCCCCTGGCTCCTCGCTGCCTCTCACCCCGATCCCAAGGGAGCGAGGGCCCAAGTTTGCCCAGGCTGGTCATATACCTACATTCCATGCACATGCAATAATACAGCAGTAATAACAATGGGTATAAGAAGACGTAAAATTCAAACCGAAGTATTCTGACTGGTCCCTCCTCATGCGGTGCAAACGGGCTCTTCTCTGTGAGCCCAGGAAATTAGCCCGGGAAAAGCCAGCGTTTGCTGCCTGGGTGCACACACATACATATTCTTTGGGGGATTTGCTGCAGAATCTTCTCTATGAGCCCTGGATTCTGCAGCAAATCCCCCAAGAATATGTATGTGTGTGCTCCCAAGCAGCAACGCTGGCTTTTCCCGGGCTAATTTCCGGGCTAATAAGAGAAGAGCCCGTTTGCACCGCATGAGGAGAGACCAGTCAGAATACTTCGGTTTGAATTTTACCTCTTGTTATTGTTATTACTGCTGTATTATTGCATGTGCATGGAATGTAGGTATGACCAGTTGGATTACTTATTATATTAGGCACTTACAGTAGCATTCATTCTATTATACATTAGGTTGGTTTCTCACCCCAATACTCTTTGATGCTTTAGATCCTGGCAGGCAGGAGAGGCAGGGAAGCCTGGAAAAAATGTAAACAGAGAGGATTACTCAGTAGTAAATCCACAAAGGAGGGCCCTTCATCCAAAGTGCCCTCCTTTGCAGAAATATTAGGCACTTACAGTAGCATTCATTCTATTATACATTAGGTTGGTTTCTCACCCCAATACTCTTTGATGCTTTAGATCCTGGCAGGGCAGGAGAGGCAGGGAAGCCTGGAAAAATGTAAACAGAGAGTTTACTCAGAAGTAAATCCACAAAGGAGGGCCCTTCATCCAAAGTGCCCTCCTTTGCAGATTTACTTGAGTAATCCTCTCTGTTTACATTTTTCCAGGCTTCCTTCCAGCCGAAAGAAGGAGCGAGTTTAGGGGCTTGCCTTGCCATAATACTTATTGGCAAGGGAGGCGGGAGGGTGGTGAGAGAGAAGGAGGGTGCCCCCCCCCCTTACGACCTAATAACGACACTTAAGAAAATCCTGGCCCCCGAAGTTCGAAAAAGAAAGTCCACTTCCTGGTTGGCGTTCCAGGTGCGGAAATACTCGAAAGTAGCATTTCTTACGAATTTCTTACGAAACGAATCATTTTCATAACTTTTTTCCTCCTGCCTACTAAATACAGATGGAGAAAATAAGGTAGTTTTAATAATGTTTTTTTCTGCATGACAAAACATGTAGAAACATACCATGTCCTGCTAAGAGGGTGTAAGTCAGTTTCTTTTGTGAGTTTCAATCATTATCTTATTCTGTTAATAAAACTATTTCTACCTAATGTTTGAGTTTCTAGTTTTTATGAAGTGTCCCTTATTTTTGTGAAAAATCCCGTAAATGTCCCTTATTTCTTATATCAGAAAATGGCAACCCTAGGCCCAGGTGAGGTTTTGCAGGCTTTCTGGAATGCTAAACACGTGACGATGGCTCCAAATGCAAGTGGATGAAACGTGACCCTGTTCAAACTTGAGGGGGGTCAGTCCTTACGAGATCGGCAGGCCATTAAGACGATTATCCAAAGGGCTTTTGTGGAATGCGGCATTCCTGAGATAACTCCCCCAAAAGAATGCCGAGAAGTGGTTCTTCGCTTAGGTGTGTCCAAAGATTTTTTCCCCCTGATTGTGTTGCTACCAGATAAAAAAGGAGCCCATTGTAAGATGTTTTCTTTTTTGAAATCATATTCGGCAGCTGAATCAGATTTGCTTTCTTTTCCTGCGAGCTCCGGCATGCAAGTTGAAATGAGAGGGACCCAAAAGGCCTCATTAAAGATGACGTTTTCCTTGGAGAAGAGTCAACGCTTGTGGTAAAATTGGGGGTTTCAGGGAATGAGGTCACTCCGCTTGGAGTGTTTCTCAACCCTCCTGATGCCGCGACCCCTTCATACTCTTCCTCATGTTGTGGTGACTCCGAACCATCAAATCATTTTTGTTGCTACTGGAATTTTGTTACTCTTATGAACCGTCATGTACATATCTGATATGCAGGACGTATTTTCATTCATTGCAGTGTTTTTCAACCTTTTTTAAAAAAAATAAAAAAATTCTTTAATAGTTTTCAATAAAGGATAAAATTGACAGTATACATAGAATGGTAGACAGGGGGTCTACCTAACATACAAACACAGGTACTGTGCTGAGATCAGCAGAAGGTATGAAAGAGATAAGGGAATAGCAAAGGGAAGGGAGTGGAGGTTAGTAGAGCGAGGGGTAGGGGGCAGTGGTGAAAAGGTTTAAAAAAGAACGAAAGTTAGGGCACAACAAATTTTCCATAGTTTACAGTAATTTCCGTATATTCTCTGATCTTCCTTGGAGACCTCCAAGATTCCTATGATAGGAGAGAGTAGAGAGTATCTTAAATGGTACTCTTTTTGCCAATTGATATTGCAAACATTTTTCCTGTTATTAATATTATAGCTATCTCTGGTACTTTAGTCCCTTAAGTCTATGTCAATATTGTATTCCTTTCTATAGTATCTTACAACCCGAATTTACATCTTTGTGTTTCCATATAGGCTCTATAACCCGTCCAGTCCGTCTTATTATTTAGTTTTTGAGATAGAGAGTCCATCTGTATCATATCTAGCGTCTTGAGAGTCCATTCTTCCTTATCCGGTATTGCGCTCTTCTTCCAATATCTGGCCAGAGTTATGCGGGCACATGCACTTAGAAAAAAGAAGATTCTTTCCTGATTTTCATTAAATAAAGGATTTGAAATACCTAGCAGGTAGTTTTGAGGATCTCTTTTGAATTTAATTTGTAATATTTTCTGTATCTCATTATGTATTTGTTTCCAAAAGATTGTGACTTTTTTGCAGTTCCACCATTGGTGGATAAAGGTTCCCTTTTCCTTTTTACACTTCCAGCACCTGTCTGTGGTTTTTTTTATTGAATTTGGCTAATTTGTTTGGGTATAGGTACCACCTAAATTGCATTTTTAGCCAGTTTTCCCTTATTTCTGTTGCCGTTGTGTATTTGAGTTTTTTCAACCAGATCTCCTCCCATTGCCGTAGCAGAATTGAGTGGCCTAAATCTCTAGCCCATTTTATATGGCAGTCCTTTATTTGCTCCTCCTCTGTTTCCCACAGCAGGAGTTGTCTATAAAGGGCAGTTATATTCTTCTTTTTCCTCACCATTATGGAGTCCCAAAACTTGTCAGTACTAAACCCTTTCCTGTTATCCTCTTTAAATCTTTGGTGCATTTGGTAATATTGGAACCAGGATAGGGAGTGGTCTTCTGTTCTTAATTCCTCCATTGATTTGATGTGCCATGTTTTATCTGATTGTTTTAAAATTTGTTTATATGTTAGCCACCTGGTCGATGCCAGTTCTTTCTTATGGAATGCCTCCATTGGGGATAACCACAGTGGAGTTGCTTTGAACAGGCGCAGTTTATATTTCGCCCATGTTTTTATTAATGCCGCTCGTATGTAATGGTGCGTAAAGTTTTTTTCCACCTTTGTCCTTTCGTACCAAAGGTACGCGTGCCATCCGGCACGTAGATCATGGCCTTCCAGGGTTAATAGATTTTTGTTGTTTAGGAGTACCCAGTCTTTAATTGCCTCTAAGTTACATGCTTCCTGGTATAATTTTAGATTCGGGAGTCCCATCCCCCCTCTACTTCCTTCATCTGAAAGTAACTTGTCACTAATACGCGGTTTTTTATTTTTCCAGATGAATTTCCTTATTTCCGAATTCCATTTTTTGAAGGATTGGTTTGTTCTTATTATGGGAATAGTTTGGAATAAATATAGCAATTTGGGGAGTACAGACATTTTGATTACCGCCACTCTTCCCAGCAGAGATATATTTTTATATTTCCACTTCTCCAAGTCTTTTTGTATGCTTTTCCAGGTTTGGTCATAATTGTTTTTTAGAAGATTTGAATTGTTTGCTGTATCTATAATTTTTAATATCCACTCTTCCCTGCTGGGATTTTTTTTCCGATTTCCAATATTTTGCAAATAACATCTTTGCTGCTGTTGTTACCAGAATAAAAATATTTTTATCTTCCTTGTCCCACTTAATGTCCGTTATTCCTAGTAGAAACGCATCCGGTTTCTTTATTATCTCTTTTCCTATAATTTTTTGTATCTCCCTGTGGATCATGGTCCAATACCTCCTAGCTTTCCCTTTAACCACCATAAATGAAAGTATGTTCCATTTTTCCCTTGACAATTCCAGCAGCGGGGGCTTGCACTTGGGAACATTTTTGCAATCTTTGCTGGCGCTAGGTGCCACCTGTAAACTATTTTTACCCAGCTCTTTTCAACCTTTTTTGAGCCACGGCACATTTTTTTACATTCACAAAATCCTGGGGCACACCACCAACCAAAATGACACAAAATGACACTCCAACACAGTAATACATGCAGTTAATATTTATTTATTTATTTATTTGTCACGTTTCTATACCGCCCCTCTCAGCCCGAAGGCGACTCGGGACGGTTTACACAGGCAGTCTCTGCCCTCAATACAACACAGCAACAAGTCAACCCCCGAAAAAAAAAAACATATAATAACAATTTAACAATTAAAAACATACAATTGCAGCCTCAGCGTCATGTTGAAATCAGTTCCCATCACATCGTCGTCATTCCTTATATCCAATTAAGCCTTATATTTCATCAACAAATGCCTGCTCAAATAACCAGGTCTTGACTTTCTTGCGAAACGTCAGGAGGGAGGGGGCCGATCTGATGTCTTTAGGGAGGGCGTTCCAAAGCCGAGGAGCCACCACTGAAAAGGCCCTGTCTCTCGTCCCCGCCAGTCGCGCCTGCGAAGAAGGCGGGACCGAGAGCAGGGCCTCTCCAGATGATCTTAAACATCTCGATGGTTCATAGGGAGAGATGCGTTCGGACAGGTAAGTTGGACCCGAACCATTTAGGGCTTTAAAGGCTAAAGCCAGCACTTTGAATTGTGCCTGGTTTTTAAATGTATTTATACACTCTCTGTGAAACCTGGGCCTGTTTCGTTGAACACAACATATATATCGGGGCTGTCCAACAGGCGGCCCCAGGGCCGTACACGGCCCCCTAGCCCCTTTCCTCCGGCCCCCTCAGCATTTTAATAAAAAATAAAAGTAGAGAAATAAAATAAATAATAATAATTTTTAAAATTACCCACTTCCGGGTTTCGGAGCAAGTATCGCAAGACTATGCGAGCCACACGGGATTTTGCTCTCAACGCGAGATCACGCCTGCGTTGAGAGCGAAATCCCGTGTGGCTCGCGTAGTCTCGCGATACTCCTCCTGTTGCTGAAATCTCGGCTACTGAATCCCTGCGGCCCACACAGACCTTCTTCGGCGCCTGGCTCGGTCGGTCGTGGCCTGTCTCGTGGATCGGCTTCTCCTGGATCCTGCGCGTTTGGGAAGGTAGGCTGAATCAGGGGGCTCCCCTTATGTTAATGTTAAATATATGGAATTGTTTATTTATGGTCCCATTGTGTTCCATTCTCTCCCTCTCCCCTTATGTTAAGGGGAGGGGGCGGAGCCGGGGAGGGGGCGGGGCAGGGGCGGAGCCAGGGCGGGGGCGGATCCGGGGGCGGAGGCAGACCCTTCGGCCCCCCAGGTCATCAGTGACCAGGATTCCGGCCACAGGTCCAGTAGAAGTTGGACAGCCCTGATATATATCCTGGCAGGAATGGCAAAAAGACACACACGAAGGCCTTGCTCAACAGCTGTCAGTCTCTCTCTGTGTTTAGTTTTTATCGCAGTCAAGCTAGAGAAGCTCATCTCACACAGATATGTGGTTGAAAACAGGAAATAGAAAACACTAGAAGGGTCTGGTGGGCATTGACCTTCAGTTTTGGAGTTGTAGTTCACCTATATCCAGAGAGAACTGTGGATTCAAACAATGTTGGATCAGGACCAAACTTAGCATGAATACTCAATATGCCCAAATGTGAACACAGATGGAGTTTGGGGAAAATAGACCTTGACATTGGGGAGTTACAGTTTCTGGGATTTATAGTTAACACACAATCAAAGAGCATCCTGAACTCTTGCAACAATGGAATTGAACCAAACTTGGCATATTGAACTCTCATTACCAACAGAAAGTACTGAAAGGGTTTGCTTGGGAATTGACCTTGAGTTTGGAAATTGTAGTTCACCTACACCCAGAGAGCACTGTGGACTGAAACAATGTTATGTTATGTTGTTGTTTGTTTTCTATCCAGAATCACAATGTTGGAAGGAGGCTCACCACTTTAAGGTCCCTAAAAACAGGCATGGGGAAACTTCGGCCCTCTGGGTGCTTTGGACTTCAATTCACCATTCCTAACAGCCTGAGGCCCTTTCCTGCTTAAGTGGCTGAGGGGGGGGGGGGAAAGAGCCTGAGGCTGCTAGGAATGGTGGGAGTTGGAGTCCAAAACATCTGGAAGGTCCAAGTTTGCCCATGCCAGCTTTCGACAGAGACCTCTTCCTCCCCCTTCCCCTTCACGCCCCTTCTTCCCCCTCCTGCCCAACACTTACTTTTTCTTCTCCTCTCGGGCTCCCTTCTTCCCAGCCTCGCTCTGCTCGCTTTGCCTCGCTTTGCTCACGCTGACGCTTCTGCCGTCATTTTGATCTGAGGGGGCAGCGTGAGCGTGTTCAGGAGGGGAGGGGGGAGGGAGGAAGACGTGGGGCGAGTCTGCGCAGTAGCGCCCGCATGGGTCACGTCTTCCTCCCTTCCCCCTCTCCTCCTGAACATACTCACGCTGGGAAGAAGGGAGCCCAAGTGGAGGAGAAAAAGTGTTCGGCAGGAGGGGGAAGAAAGGGTATTGGAGGGTCCAATTTCCCACGGCACACCTGATGATCGCTCACGGCACACTAGTGTGCCGCGGCACACTGGTTGGAAAACACTGATTCATTGGACCAAATTTGGCGCAAATACCCAATATGCCCAAATATTAATACTCGTGGGGTTGGGGGAGATTGATTTTGTCATTTGGGAGTTGTGGTTGCTGCGATTTATAGTTCACCTACAACCAAAGAGCATTCTGAACTCCACCAACACTGGAATTGAATCAATCTGGCCACACAGAACTCCCACGACCAACAGAAAATACTGGGTGGGTTTGCTGGACATTGACCTTGAGTTTTGGAGTTGTAGTTCACCTACATCCGGAGGGCACTGTGGACTCAAACAATGATGGATCTGGACCAAACTTGGCATGAATGCTCAATATGCCCAAATGTGAACACTGGTGGAGTTTGGGGAAAATAGACCTTGGCATTTGGGAGTTGTAGTTGCTGGGATTTATAGTTTACTTACAATCAAAGAGCATTCCGAACTCCACCAATGATAGATTTGGGCCATACTTCCCACACAGAACCCCTATGACCAACAGAAAATACTATACTCTGTTTTCTGATGGTCTTTGGCAACCCCTCTGACACCCCCTTGCAACCCTCCCAAGGGTCCCGACACCCAGCTTGAGAAACACTGATCTACACTGTCGAATGGATGCAGTTCGACTCCAGTTTAACTGACAAGGCTCAGTGCTATGGATTACTGGGAACTGCCATTTGCAACCTTTGCCAGGGAAGGCTCAAGACCTTGAGAAGCCACAACCCAGAGACTGAGCCTTTAAAAAAATATTATTATTATTATTATTATTAGATGCACATTTCCATATTCATTTATTATTATTTTTCTCTCCTCTTCCTTTCCTTCCTTTATTTCCCACTTTCCTATCCCTTATTCATTATTCCCTCACTTTCCTTGTAATGATATATTTGTCAATAGAAATTATTATAGAGAGAAGCTACAACTCCACAGCAATGAGCCATGGGAGTTCAAGTGGCACCAAACAGCATCCATTTCACAGTGTAGATACTCACAAAATGGTGTTAAACTACACTCATCCAAAAATATAGATGCACCCAGTTGGTCATCTTGGACATCACCTTGAGTTCCCCAAAACCGGTTCTGCTCGAGGAGTCCCCGGGATCAGGAAGAATATTCGACAAAGTTGTTGTTGTCGACAATGTTGCCATTGTTGCTGCTGCTGCTGCTGTTGTGATATTTATTTAGACGCTGCTTTATCTCGCCTGCTGGAGACTCAAAGAAGAAGATATTGTCAAAACTATTGAAAAGCAGAGTTATCAATTATGTCCTATTGAAGTCCTCCAACGCTGGTGCCCACTGTAGAATTAATGGGCTTGGCCGACTTACCGGCCGAGCGGGTTGCGGGGCGAGGTTGCCCTCGCCGCCATCTTGGGGAGAACCAGGGGCTTCTTCTTCCCAGAAGCTCCTGGGGGTCGTAGGAAGGTTTCCCGCCATCAATGCCGGCCGGCCAATGACTGGGCTGGCCCCGCCCTGCTCCCTCTTTACGCCGGCTTGTCAGCGGCGCCTTGTCCAATGCGGGATAGCGCAATGGACAAAGACGCGGCTGCCATCTTGGAAGAGGATCGAGCGGCCGCCATTTTGGTTCTCCTTGTTCCATGTTGTTTCTGTAGCTCCATGTTGTTCCCTGTTGTTCCTGAGCTGTTGGAGTTCCCGCCGAAAAAGGACAAGAGGGGTGGGGCTCCGGGGTTATCTGTTCAAGGATTGGCTCTTCGCCAGAGGGGGGAGGGGCTCGGGGAGTTTTGAGCAGGGATTTTGGAGGGAAGGCTTCAGTACGGTTTTTACTGCCTTGGATTAAGGACTCATAAAGCATTTCCTCAATACCTGAGTGAGTGTGATTATTGAGCGGCCTACCAACGCTCACACGGCTGGCCTGGACTTCCGCCCGGGCAGCTTATTTAAGGCCGCCCGGAACTGCCCTGGCTACACGTGGGAGCGAGTTCTGTTTTTCCTCCCACCCTCCCTACTTATTGCATTGTTTGTTGGTGTCCATTTTGTTCATACATCATGTCATTGTTTCGTTGTTCATGGTTATGCGTTATTATGTTCTTTGTCACAACTCCGTGTTTGGCGAGTGGCATGGCCCTGTTACCGAACAGTAGAAAGGGCCTTGCCCAGATGGGGCCAAGGACACCAAAAACCCCTAAAAACGGGGATTCCTAAATAGGATTTGGTGGATCCTTTTAAACGCTAGAAATCCCAAAATATCCCAAATCAATAGTCTCACCAAATCCTGGAAGTGTGCCCCACCGAGAGAAGGTTCTGACCAGCTGGAAAGGATGAAAGCCACAGTCCTGAGTGATCCGCAAGGCTAACATGTCTTTATTGTGAAGATACAGTCATATTTATGCCTTAAGATCCATACATATTCAAATTTTTGGGGCCTGTCCTGGCTATGTGTGCTCTCAGCTGATTGGATGGGAACAACTTGAGCATCACAAAAATGCCAGCTGGAGATCCTCCCAGCCTATTGCAAACTAGTGCATTTCGCAATCCAACTAATGAGGAAAACCAGGGAGACAGGACAAAGGTCAAAAAGAAAACAGTGAAACTGGCTGGCTTGATGAGTTTCAGGTGGGCTTGGGAATGACCTAAGGGCAAGCGAGGACTTTGTACTTCCAGCATACCTTACCATCTTACCATGAAGACCACTGGCACCCTACCTGTCCAGGGATGATCTGGCCACGGTGATCCAGGCGACGGTCATCTCGAGGCTGGACTACTGTAACGCCCTCGTGGGCCTTCCCTGTCGACAATCCGAAACTCAAGCTAGTGCAGAATGCCGCTGCTCGCTTGCTGGTGGGAGCACCAGTGAGGAGCACATCACTCCCCATCCTTCGGCAACTGCACTGGCTGCCTATTGAGTACGGATTGCCTTCAAGGTGTTGGTTTTAACCTTTAGGGCCTTGCACGGTCTAGGGCCTGAGTACCTAAGGGACCGCCTTACCCGTATATTCCCCGAGATCACTGCGCTCGGAAGAGCAGAACCTATTGGTTATTCCATCACCCTGCTCCTGCCACTTGTCCAGCACAAGACAGCGAGCCTTTTCTGTCGTGGCTCCCACGACTTGGAATTCATTGCCCAGCCATGTCCGGGCGATCCACGAACTTGGCCCTTTTCGAAGGGCCTGCAAGACTGCCCTCTTCAGACTAGCGTTCGGCTAGCCTGAATGTAGATGCATATCATCGTCGAGTTAAGATCTGAAACTTGCTGGCTACTGGCTATGCATTATGTATTGTGTGTTTTACTGAATTTTACTGTATGTTTTATTGTGTATTTTACCGCTGTTGTGATCCGCCCCGAGCCTGCAGGGAGGAGCGGAATATAAAACCAAATAATAAATAAATAAATAAATAAATAAATAAATACCTGCTATTGTTTACATTAGAAAATAAATGGTTTTGTTTTTGTCCCAGATTGGTGTTTTCCTGTTGTGGCAAAAACAGCAATCATCAGAGGTTTGGTTTCTCTGTAAGATGGCCTGTTTGAACATTTTCTATTACAGTTACATGTGGGGGGTTCTGCAATAGCAACATGGTGGCTGGTTTTAAAATGTGGCTGCTGGTCAGCACTGCGGCCCTCTCTGGTTCCCTGGGGGGGCTTCAGGAGGCTTTTATAACACTAAGCATCAGTGAGGAAAATACAACAAAGGGAAAACTTATACAAGACATTTTGGATAAGCAGCTACCAATATACAAGAACCTCATGCCAGTGTTTCCCAACCAGTGTGCCGTGGCACACTAGTGTGCCATGACGGACCTCCTGCTGTGCCGCGAGAAAAGCTCTCTGCCCCCCCTTCCTCCCCCCCCTCCTGCTGAACTCCTGCTGCTTGGGGGAGGAGGAGGACGGGCCGGGCAGTGGCGAAGAAAAAGAAGGGGCCGGGCGCTGCCTCCTTTGGCTGTTTCCCCAGCCAGCCTCCAATCCGCCATGACTCCTGCCATGACTCTCGCCCCTCGCTCGCTGAAGCTGCATGGAGGAGGAGCCCTGCCCACTGAAGCCCGTCCACCGCTCATGCTCCTCCTCTGTGGGAGAGCTGAAGCTGGGGAGGGGCGGAGCATGGCGCGCCTGGCTCCACCTCCTCCCCTGGCTTCGGCATTCCCAGCAGCTGCTCCAGCCTTGAGGGGACAGTGCCAAGCCAACATTGTGTTGGCTCTGCCACCGCTGGCTTGGCACTTCCCCCTCAAGGCTGGAGCAGCTGCTGGGAGAGCTGAAGCTGGGGGAGGGGGTGGGGCATGGCACGGCATGGCTCCGCCCCCTCCCCAGCTTTGGCACTCCCAGCAGCTGCTCCCAGCAGGCCACCACCCCCCAGCCGTTCTTTACTGTGTTAGAGTGTCATTTTGTGTCATTTTGGTTGGTGGTGTGCCCCCGTTTTTTTTTTAATGTCAAAAAAGGTTGGGAAACACTGCCCCATGCAATGCAGCCCATACAGAGAGGAAGATCCTACAATGCAAACAGACAAATGTTGCATCTCTTCTCTGGCGCCTTCAGTTCATGGAGCAACAGGAGACAAAGGAGAAAGAGTCCTGGAGGAAGGCCAGTGTTCTGGAAAGTCCTTGGTCCTTGAGGAGACTAGAAAGTTCATGTAGCAACAGGGAGAGTCCATGAAAAGGGTGAGAGTCCATTAGCTGCCCCTTTTGTGTAGGGCCAGCACTGCAGGTAAGGTGTAAAACAAACGGTAAACAGTCCAGGGAACGAAAGAGTCCATATTTGAGTCCTTGGTACTTGGAAAACGGATGTTGCTTACAGGTAATGTGTGCTTACTGTTGTGGCAGTGGCTTCAATGAGTCAGGAGAAAATGGAGCAGAGGCAGAGAGAAAGAGAAGGAAAGGGGCCATTTTACTGATCTCTGTCCTTGGGCTACCTGGCCCAAGATGGAGGAAAATAACTGTGGAACTCCCTGCAGCTGGATTCCATCCGTCACAGCATCAGCCCCTGGATCAGGCTGGCTTATCGCCCCTTGGTTGTAAGGGGTAGGGTTGCCACTTTTTGATACAAGAAATAAGGGACATTTACGGGATTTTTCACAAAAATAAGGGACACTTCATTAAAAACTTGAAACTCAAACATTAGGTAGAAATAGTTTTATTAACAGAATAAGATAATGATTGAAACTCACAAAAGAAGCTGACTTATACCCTCTTAACAGGACATGGTATGTTTCTGCATGCTTTGTCATGAAGAAAAAACATTATTAGAACTACCTTATTGTCTCCATCTGTATTTAGTTCTTGACTCTGCTGACTTTAAAAGTGCGCTGTCTAAACATTAAAATAAAATACATTTTATAAGACAGTACATCTTCATGATTTTTATGTCAATAGTTAATGGTATAGTATAGTATGGGATACACAGCATTGTATAGTATTGGGATGCACAGCTAGAAACTATTTTAAGATGTAACTCTCAAGCAACCAGAAACTATCTTTATCCAACATGATCCAACATTCCCCTTGGGTAACTGGTTAATTAGTCTACTGTACTTTCAAAAGTCCTGTATCGCCTCTTCCTTCCAGGGTGGTCCGCAGGCTGCCCTGTGAGTTGGAATCCCACCATGCATTATATCATTGCCGTGGGAAACAATACAAAAGGTTTGCAGGTAGACCCTCTTCCACCCTCTCCTCTGGTCAGCCCCGCCCTGTCCCCAGTCATGTCCTGCTAGTCAAAAATAAGGGACAGGGCCTGAAAATAAGGGACACAAATTTTAGGGCCAAAATAAGGGACGTCCCTTAGAATAAGGGACATATGGCAACCCTAGTAAGGGGGGATAACGCCCTGGTCCCCTGGGGTGCCGAGTTTTCGTGGACAGGCATTGGGCCGCTCGCACCCCAGGCTTGCAAGCGCCTTTGGACATTCGTGGGGGCTGTCCGACCCTGATCCAGGACCCATGCGTGGCCGTCACCCTTGCACACGCAATGCAGCTGATATCAACTCTTTTGGAAGTTATGGGAAGGAGGAATAATAGCAATAGGTTTTGAAAGGGAGTTGCCAATTGGGCCTTAAGTTCCAGTATTCGCTGTGGAGACACTCTTCTTCTCTCTCCTGACCTCAGCAAGACAGAAACATCTAGAGAACGTTTCTCTTCCATTTCAGGGCTCATTGTCCTCCTCCTCCCCTTTGCCACCAGCCCGAGACAGAGTGCCAAGCGCCAGGCACATTCCCCGCCACCGTCGCCAGCTCTTATCTCAGCGCACAACAATGGCATAAAAGGAAGAGTCTCGGTCCATTCATGGGAGCGATTAAATGTGACGCCTTTCTGCCCCTTGGAAATGTCACTTGAGGCTTGGGAACAAGAGTCCCAGGGGTTGCGTTCGGGCAGATTTGCGGGTATTTCTTTCTTTCCTTGGGCTGGGTCGCTCTCTAAGCTCTGCCCACGCTCCTGCGGTCCAGCCCTATGGCGACAGGAGGTCCATCTGATACTGCAGAGCCCAAAGAGAGGGCTTTGGAAGGCTAAAGATGTCATGGAGCTGTTCCGTCCGCAGCCCCTTCGCTGGCCACAATGGCACCAGTGTGGAGGAGCCGGGGCCCAAGAGCAACTTGGTGTCACCCAAAGAAAAGCCAAAAAAAAGCTTGGAAATGTCAGGGGCCCCAAAGACACTGCTGTCCTTGTCCCATAGGAACAGCTGGCGGGCCCGAAATGTTTGTCCCATAGGAACGAGCGTGAGCGGAAGGCCACTGCAGAAGAGATGTTTGTTCTGAAGGTGGGAAGACTCTTTAGAAGGACATCCCACGCTTTTTACAAGCGCGTTGTTGACTAAAAAGGCCAATCTAAGATAGGCAAGTCTGGTTGCAGAAAGCACAGCAGAAAGTCTCCTTGGGTGATGTTGTTTCCAAGTTGTGGTTCTTTCTGCGTTGTCGTTTCTCTTCAAGATCCGTTCAGCGTGTCTTCTCGAAAGAGGCCGCAGCATTGTGGAGAGTGCGTCTCCATGCCTCCCAGTGTGAGGCCAGGGTGGACCATTGTTGGTGATCAATCTGGCCGAGCCTGAGATGTTGTTTCAGGGAGTCCTTATATCTCTTTTTGGGGGCGGCTCTCTTGCGCTGACCCATGGCGAGTTCACCGTAGAGTAGTATCTTTGGGAGGCGGTGGTCCTCCATCCTAGAGATGTGCCCTGCTCAGCGCAGCTGTGTTCTCATTAGCATGGCTTCAATGCTGGTGATCCCTGCTTGCTCAAGGACAGCAACATTCGTCACATAGTCGGTCCAGTGTATATTTAGGATTGTGCGAAGACAGCGCTGATGAAAGTGTTCGAGGAGTCGTAGGTGCTGGCGACCCATGTTTCAGACCCATATAGGAGAATGGACAGTATGATAGCTCTGTATACACTGATTTTGGTGCTTTGTCTCAGGTGTTTGTTACTCCAGACTCTTATTTGAAGCCTTCTGAATACACTCTATGCCTTTGCTAATCTGTGATCTATCTCTTTGTCAATCTTGGCGTCTGAAGAGATGATGCTTCCCAGGGAAGTGAACTGCTGAACAGACTTAAGCACAGATTTGCATATTTATTTATTTATTTATTTATTATTGAGAGGACTTCCGTTTTCTTCAGGCTGACTTCCAGCCCAAACAGCTTGATCAATTTTAGCCAAACCCATAACAAGCTTTTTAAACAAGAGATTAAAACATAAAACCATTTTATTAAACACAGTGAACTACATTTTTCATTTCCTTTGACAGATTAAAATTCATCAAAACCAGCTGATCATGTTGTCTCATTCAGCTTCATTCTTTGGCAAATGATGTAATCCTTCCCATATCTCGTGAACCAGAATATGTATTTCATCACACGATCCTCTATTATTGAGCTGTTTTTATATAGTTGGTCATTTGCTAACCACGTGGGGATGGTGGTGTTCTCCCTGTGGTGCGGGCTGGTAGAGGACTTCCGTTTTCTTCAGGCTGACTTCCAGCCCAAACAGCTCTGCAGCTGTTGCAAAGCAGGATGTGAGGCGCTGCAGGGCTGCTTCTGAATGGGCGACAAGGGCAGCATCGTCAGCAAAAAGCAGCTCACGGACTAGATAGTTTAGAGTCTTTGTGCGAGCCCTCAGAAGAGATGCAGTTTGGCACCACTTTCACAATCATGACATCCTGAGCGCTGCAGTTTTGCAAGGTTCTTTTGCCTTCTCTGCCGAAACGGGCCGGAGCCTCACCAAGCTACAACTCCCAGGTCTCCATTGCATTTTGTCCTGGTAGTCCAAGTGGTATCGAACAGCATTCATTTTACAGGGTAAAAAAATGCACTCCAATATTTGCAGTCGTTTTGTAAATTATTTTAATACAGACCAAGGAATGCTACATCATCACTGTCATCCAAACATTTGGTTCAGTTGCACGTTCAGGCGTGCATCGCCTCGCACAACATCATCATGTAATGCAATGCAGTCAATTGCAGTGCATTTGTCCTTCAGGTAGAGTTGGCCTTCTACCATAGTTGCTCAAGGTACTTTCCCCAGAAAGGAGATGTTGGGAACCGGTTTCAATTATTACCCCAAATTGGAGAGTTTGGAAAAAGATTTACTAAATTCCACTGGGCACTACACTTAAAATGTGGTAAGCGACTATGTTCATCACATTAGTTTGGGTTCAAGTGTTGGGTAGAGCAGTGTTTTTCAACCTTTTTTGAGCCGCGGCACATTTTTTATATTTACAAAATCCTGGGGCACACCGCCACACAAAATGACACTCTAACACAGTAATACATATAGTTAATATGTTTTTAAATGTATTTATACACTCAGTGTGAAACCTGGGCCTGTTTCGATGAACACAACATAGATATCCTGGCAGGAATGGCAGAAAGATACGCACAAAGGTCTTGCTCAATTTATAGTTAACACACAATAAAAGAGCATCCTGAACTCTTGCAACAATGGAATTGAACCAAACTTGGCATATTGAACTCTCATTACAACAGAAAGTACTGAAAGGGTTTATTATTATTATTATTATTATTATTATGCCATGTCTCCATGCTGTGCAGTCCTGGGGGTCATAGTTTTCCAAGTTCCATACGCTTCTCTTGGTGCATCTATGGAATGAATGCCCTTGCACCCCACTTTAAAAGCCATGGCTCCATGCGATGGAGTCCTCTTTTTTTTATATAAACAAATTTTTATTTTATTTAACACACACACAAAAAACATACCAAACACTCCCAGAACATTTACAATTCCCACCACCAACATGAGGATTATTCCCTTTTATATATTCATTTCTTATGGAGACATTTTTTTAATATCTTTATCTTTATACCTTTCCATTCTATATACTATATAACATTTGTATCCTATTTCTTATGGCTTGATCTCCAGAATGATTCATAATATAATTCTTTACCCTTATCCATCTTTCTTCCATTTTTCCTCATTCTATTTTCATTAATTTTTGAAGCATTTAATTTCATATTCATAATTTCAAATTCCATTTGTTCCACCATATAATGATACCATTTGTTTACTGTCCATTTTGATTTATCTTTCCATCCTAATACTATTACTGCTTGTGCACATTCTATTATTGCTTCTTTTATTTCCCTATCATTTTCCGTTTTCTCCATTTTTCCTATTACCGCAATTCCCTTTGTTATGATCCACTCATTTCCTAGAATTTGTTTTGCCTGATTTTGTATAGTCTGCCAAAAATATTGTATACATTCACATTCCCACATCATGTGCATAAATCACCCTTTCTGTTGGCATCCATGCCAGCACTGACTACTCCCCTTTTTATAGTATTATGCTAATTGACAGGGTGTACGATACCATTTATGCAGTATTTTCCTCCTCATTTCTCGTACTTTGGTATTCCTTTTCATCCCTATAATCTCTACCACATTTCTCATCTCTTGTTCCGTAATTTGTAGCTCCATTTCCCACATACTTTTCAAATCCCGTATTGTACCTCCATCTGTCTCTAATAGCATTATATATATATTGCTGGCCTGTGCCTTCATTCCTTCCCATTTGTCTATTATTATCTTTTCAAAGGCAGTATCTTCACTCTTAACCATATTAATATTATCTTTTATTCTACAGTATGCACAAATTGCTCTTATCTGTAACCATGCGATGGAGTCCTCATGGGAATTATAGTTTCCCAAGGTCCATACTTTTTTCTGGGTGCATCTACACCAGTCTTTCTCAACCGCTGTGCCCCGGCACACTAGTGTGCCGTGAGCGATCAGCTGGTGTGCCGCGAGAAAACCTCTTCCCCCCGCCTTTCTTCCCCCTCCGAGGTTTTCCCGCGGCAGACCAGATGATTGCGGATCAGCAGTTTGGAAACCCGACTCTCTCTAGGACCTAGAGAGGCAGGGGAGGCTCAGGAGGGGAGGGGCCGGGCAACGCTCCCCTCCTCCTCCGGAAGTGAGCCCACAGAGCCCACAGGACTCTATCCTGTGGGATCACTTCCGGAGGAGGAGGGGAGCGTTGCCCGGCCCCTCCCCTCCTGAGCCTCCCCTGCCTCTCTAGGTCCTAGAGAGAGTCGGGTTTCCAAACTGCTGATCCGCGGTCATCTGGTCTGCCGCGGGAAAACCTCGGAGGGGGATCCTGTGGGATCACTTCCCGAGGAGGAGGGAACCTGGGCACCTCGGGAAGCCTTTCTCCCAGTTCGCGGTTCCGAGGAGCCCGGCAGAGCCATGAACCGGGAGAACGGCTCCCAGGCAGGGCCAGATCCCCAGGCTCTCACTCCGCTTGTGAGTGAGAGCTGGGGAAAGGGAGAAAATCTTGGGGCCTGGCTGCTTCCAAACCCGGGCTTGGATGCAGCCAAGCACCGGGAGGCATCTCCTCCCTTTCCCCAAGCTCTCACTCCGCTTGTGAGTGAGAGCTGGGCCTCGCTGCATGTGTTAGAGTGTCATTTTGTGTCATTTTGGTTGGTGGTGTGCCCCAGGATTTTGTAAATGTAAAAAGTGTGCCGCGGTGAGGCCTAGGAAGCCTTACTGTCAATTGAGGCTGAGGCCTAGGAAGCCTTACTGTCCATTCAGGCTGAGGCCTAGGAAGGTCAATGCAGGTTGAGGTCTATGACTGTCAATGCAGGTTGAGGTCTCAGGAAGCCTTACTGTCAATTCAGGCTGAGGCCTAGGAAGCTTTAATGTCCATTCAGGCTGAGGCCTTGGAAGCCTTACTGTCAATTCAGGCTGAGGCCTAGGATTCAGGCTGAGGCCTAGTACTGTCCATTCAGGCTGAGGCGTAGGAACCTTTACTGTCAATTCAGGCTGAAGCCTAGGAAGCCTTACTGTCAATGCAGGCTGAGGCCTAGGGAGCCTTACTGTTAATTTAGGCTGAGGCCTAGGAAGCCTTACTGTCAATTTAGACTGAGGCCTAGGAAGCCTTAATGTCAATTCAGGCTGAGGCCTGTTGGGAAAAGTGGTGTTTTCACTTTTGGCTGGAAGAATGTATGTCTATTTTTGGACCTAGCTTGTAATGCTAGTAGTGCTTTTAGCTGGAAGAATGTATGTCAGGACCTACATCAGGAAACTCTCTCTCTGTAGTGGAATCTGGGGCCTAGCTTGTAATGCTAATAATGCTCTCAGTACATCAGGAAACCCTGTAGTGAAATCCTCTCAGAAGATGAACATTCCATTGATAACTGAAAAAAACTGTCAACTGTCAATGGAAAACAAACTGTCAACTGTCGCCATCAGTGGCTATATGCACTGCTCGCAAGCATTCAGATGCATTCTGTTTTGCTGGCCTATCACAGTCATTTATGCAAATTGTCTGTCACTGGCAACCAATCACCTCTGTCTGGGGCCGTAGAATGTTGGAGTTCTGAGGCTGGCCAGTCAGAGCCATTTATGCAAATAATCCCGGAGTGGCAGCCAATCGAAACGCTGGCACATATTCGCTCGGTCGCACCACCCACCCACCGCCCGCAAACACTGACTTTTATTATATGTAATAGATTTTTGGTCCGTGATCTGTGCCCCCCCCCCTCCACTTGCACCCCTAGGCCATGGCCTAGGTTGGCCTTATGGGTAATCCGTGTATGGGTCAAGGTCCTTTGCAGAGGGTAACTTTCTGCATACAGAGCGATGCAGCCATCATATTTGCGCTTGATCTTTTGCGTGGAAGGCTTGGCTCCTTCCACCTTACATTTCCACTTGGCTTTCGGACATAAATAAAGAACAAACCCAGCTCTTGACTCCGTGACCTTCCCCACTTCTCTCCGCTTGCTTTCGTCCTCCTTTGCTACTGTTCTGGACTTCGACGAAGGACCAAGCCCGTCCTTCCAACCCACCGCCGGCGAGAGAAAGAGAACAAAGTCTTGCATTTATGGCTGTTTTCGTGGGCCTGTTTTTCAATCCCTGATTCTGGCAGGAAGAAACTGTCTGGCCAGAGATCTGAGGTTCCCAGGTTCGTAGCTGCTTTTCCCTCTTTTGAAGCCCCAAACAGAACAAATCCTTTTTGCGACTCAACTCTGAAAAGGATTATATAGATGGATAGATGATAGATTAGGCATGGGGAAGTTTGGGCACTCCAGGTGTTTTGGACTTCAGCTCCCACAATTCCTAACAACCTCAGGCCCTTTCCTTTCCCCCCCCTCGGCCGCTTAAGCGGATTGATTTTGCCATTTGGGAATTGTAGTTGCTGGGATTTGATGGGAATCATAATGTAAATATCTGATATGAAGGATATATTTTCATTTTACCAAATTTGGCACAAATACCCAATACGCCCAAATTTGAATACTGGTGGGGTTGGGGGTTGATTTCGTCATTTGTGAGTTGTAGTTGCTGGGATTTATAGTTCACCTACAGTCAAAGCGCATTCTGAACTCCACAAATGATGGAATTGAACCAAACTTGACACACAGAACTCCCATTACCAACAAAAAATACTGGAAGGGTTTGGTGGGCATTGACCTTGAGTTTTGGAGTTGTAGTTCACCTACATCTAGAGCAGTATTTCCCAACCTTTTTTGAGCTGTGGCACACTTTTTACATTTGCAAAATCCTGGGGCACAGCACCAACCAAAATGACACAAAATGACACTCTAACACAGTAATACATATAGTTAATATGTTTTTAAATGTATGTATACACTCAGTGTGAAACCTGGGCCTCTTCCGATGAACATAACATAGATATCCTGGCAGGAATGGCAGAAAGACACAAACTTCCCACACAGAACTCCCATAATCAAGAGAAAATGCTATAAGAGTTTGGTGGGCATTAACCTTGGGTTTTGGAGTTGTAGTTCACCTATATCCAGAGAGCACTGTGGACTGAAACAATGTTGGATCAGGACCAAACTTGGCATGAATACCCAATATGCCCAAATGTGAACACAGATGGAGTTTGGGGAAAATAGACCTTGACATTTGGGAGTTGTAGTTGCTGGGATTTATAGTTCACCTACAATCAAGAGCATCCTGAACTCTTGCAACAATGGAAATTGAACCAAACATCCATATTGAACTCCATGACTAACAGAAAATACTGCCATGAACGATAATCAGGTGTGCCATGGGAAATTGGCCTCTGTCCCTTTTAAGCATAGAAATGAGCCAGGCGGAAGGGCGGGGCGGGGCCGAGAGTGGCAGCCGACGACAAACCTCACGGGCGGCCAATCGGGAGCACAGGGGCCCCTTCCCTTGGCTTTCCATTGGTCGCCTCTTCTCTGGAGGGGGGAGGGAGTGACGTCACTCTGACCCCGTCCCCTTCGCAAACGCCGCCGCCATTTTGACGAAGCAGAGACGGCCGAAGAGGAAGGAAGGAGGTGGTAGGAGAGGGGTGGGGGGAGTGGCCTTAGGGGCGGAGGTTGGAGTGACCCGTCCGGGGCCGAGAAAGGGGCGGCGCAGCCTCCCCGAACACGCCTGCCCGCCTGCCTGCCAAGGGCCTCCTCTTCCATGGCCTTGAGGTGAGAGCGAGCGAGCGGCCTGGCTCAGCTCTCCCTTCCTTCCTTCCTTCCTTCCTTCCCGAAGCACGCTCTCCTGGCGTTTCTCCTGCATCTATGCAGGAAAATTGCGTTCAAAGCACCCCTGACAGAAGGCCTCTGCTTAAAAGCCTCCAAAGAAGGAGCCTCCACCACACTCCAGGGCAGAGAGTTGCACTGCTGAACGGCTCTCACAGTCAGGAATATATAAATACATTAAAAAACATATTAACTATATGTATGACTGTGTTAGAGTGTCCTTTTGTGTCATTTGGGTTGGTGGTGTGCCCCAGGATTTTGTAAATGTAAAAAATGTGCCGCGGCTCAAAAAAGGTTGAAAAACACTGCTCTAAAGTAACTAAAGTAATTCAGCCAAATAGCTTAACACCGTTCAGTCGTATCCATAACAGGAAATCAAGCGGAAAGGTATCTCTTCCTGGATACAGGCGTCTTACTCTATGACCTTACTCCTATTGAAGCACCCTAGCATTGCATGTATTCAGGCCTGGATCATGACCTTTTGGCGCCCTAGGCCAAAGGCTCTGCCCCCGCCCCTGGCTCCGCCCCACCCCCGCCCCGCCCCGTCTCCGCCCCGCCTGCTCGCCAGCGCGAGGAGGAAGGAAAGGGCGGGGCCTCCCCACGGCTCCTCCTCCTCCTAAAGCCACCATGCCAGCCTCAGAAGGGGGCCGAAATCGCCTTTCAGGCCGGCATGACGGCTTTAGGAGGGAGGGAGGAGCCGGGGGAGCTCTCCCTCGCAGCTCCTCCTCCTCCTAAAGCCACCATGCTGGCCTGAAAGCGCGATTTCGGCCGCTTCTGAGGCCGGCATGACGGCTCCCGCGGATCGACTCCGGGGTGGGGCTTTCCTCCTCCTCTCGCGCCGGCGAGGAGGCGGGGCGGACCCAGGGCGGGGCAGAGCTGGGGCGGGGGCAGAGCCTTTTAGCCGAGGAGAGCAAAGGGGGGGGTGGCGGGGCAGCCGTGGATGGTGCTTCCGCCGCCGTGCGCATGCACACTTTTTTTGGATTTTTTGGAATTTTAAAAAAAAACTTGGGGGGGGGGGTCCGGATCTGCCGGCCCGCTATGGCTGCTGCCCTAGGCCATGGCCTAGGGTGACCTTATGGGTAATCCGGGCCTGCGTGTATTTGGGAGGCCGTCACTGGATGGCTGCGAGCCAGTAGGTTGAAGGTGAATCCGGCAAAGACGGAGATCCTGTGGCTGGGTCCTCCGGGCTGTAGGGATGTTCAGCTTCCAACCCTGGACGGCGTGACATTATGTCCGTCGCCCTCTGTTAAGAGCTTAGGAGTAACCTTGGACCCCCTGTTGTCGATGGAGGCCCACGTCTCCAGCGTCAGCAGGGTAGCATTTTTCCATCTTCGCCAGGCGAGGAAGCTGGCCCCCTATTTGTCCCGGCGCGACTTAGCCACAGTGATCCAAGCCACGGTCATCTCGAGGCTGGACTACTGTAACGCTTTACATTGGCCTTCCTCTGTCGGTAATCCAGAGACTCAAGCTGGTGCAGAACGCTGCAGCGCGACGCCTGGCAGAGGTCCCGATTGGCCAACACATCACGCCAATCCTGCGCGAACTGCACTGGCTCCCAATTGAATGCCGGATTGCCTTCAAAGTGTTAGTCCTGACTTTTAAGGCCTTACATGGTCTGGGGCCAGTGTACCTGCGGGACCGCCTTGTCCCACATCATCCCACCAGATCACTGCGCTCCGAAGAGCTAAACCTCCTGGTCATCCCAAATGTGAGGACCTACCATCTGTCCGCAACCCGCCGGGCTTTCTCTGTTGCAGCCCCAACCCCGTGGAACGCACTGCCCGCCGGCATCCGTGCCACCCAGGGCCTCCTCCCGTTCAGGAGAGCAGTTAAGATATTGCTGTTCCAACAAGCCTTCGGAGTTAGCTAAACTGTAGCTCGCACCGCCTAGCTGTCAGCCCACGGCGACTCCATTTGTTGCTTCAACTGTTCTAATTGTAATTCCATCTTTATGGTATTACTGTGAGTTATTATGAGTTATCTGACAATTGTATTTTACGAACTGTTGTAAGTCGCCCCGAGCCGTTGGGGGGGGGGGGGGCGACAGACAAATGTGAAATAATAAATAAAATAAATAAATATATGTCATATGGCATGTCCATGAAAAGTCACCCCAGGTTGCATCTACAGTGCAGAAATAATGCAGTTTGTGGGAGCTGTCGTTCTGCAAGACCCGTCGCCAAACGGCAACGCGCAGGATATTCCAGCACCATAAGCCATGGCAGTTAAAGTGGGCTCCAACATACATTCGGCAATGTAGATTCATTGGAGAGAAGGATGGGAGTCTTTCCCCAGCTGAGATGTCAGAGGAAAGCCATTCAGACAGATGAAAGTGTCACTGGGGGAGCTCCCCATCCTCTGCAGAGAGGAGAGATTCCCAATAAAGTGGAAACAGGCGAAGGGCTCAGCTACCGTTGCTTGGAGCACCTGCCTCTGGACATCTGCTGGGGGGGCTTCTCCCCATTGGATTTTCGGCAAATGGAAAGATGTGGTTGCTTTCTGGACACCTGCCTCGTCTTGTTAAAGTGCAGGAAAGGAAGCCATTTCTCAGAAGTCATTTGATGTGGGTTCCTCCGCCGCCCCAAGTTTAGTTACGATAGTGTCGTAGTCAGTTGAAAGACATAAATTTTTGTGGCTGCCACAAACTACGGTGAATTGGATGAGATATTCATTGAAAACAATAGCAAAATAATAAAATAATACACTTTATTTATATTCCGCTCTCTTCCTCACCCCGAAGGGGACTCAGAGCGGATTACAGGTACACATACTTAGCAGACAAACCCTGCCGTTTCCACATACACAAATGTAGACGAACAGAGGCAAACTCTGGCCACCAGGGGGAGCTGACGCACTCCTCATCTCTCAGCGTCCCTTGTTGTTCCTTCCACGTTCCTCAGCATTCCTGGAGTTCTTTAATGGCCTCATAATTCAGTCGAAATTTGCCTCCCCACTTAATGTGGTACCTTTATCTCCCAACCCAGTGCTTCCCAGCCTTTGTTGAGCCGCGGCACACTTCTTACATTTACCAATTCCTGGGGCACACCACCAACCCAAATGACACAAAATGACACTCTAACACAGTAATACATATAGTTAATATGTTTTTAAATGTATGTATACACTCAGTGTGAAACCTGGGCCTGTTTCGATGAACACAACATAGATATCCTGGCAGGAATGGCAGAAAGACACAAACTTCCCACACAGAACTCCCACAACCAAGAGAAAATACTATAAGAGTTTAGTGGGCATTGACCTTGTAGTTCACCTATATCCAGAGAGCACTGTGGACTGAAACAATGTTGGATCAGGACCAAACTTGGCATGAACACTCAATATGCCCAAATGTGAACACAGATGGAATTTGGGGAAAATAGACCTTGACATCTGGGAGTTACAGTTTCTGGGATTTATAGTTAACACACAAAGAGCATCCTGAACTCTTGCAACAATGGAATTGAACCAAACTTGGCATTTTGAGCTCTCAATACCAACAGAAAGTACTGAAAGGGTTTGCTTGGGAATTGACCTTGAGTTTGGAAGAAAGGGTACAAGTTCCAATTTCCCACGGCACACCTGATGATTGCTCACCGCACACTGGGTGGTTGAGAACACTGTCCCAACCAGTGTGCCGTGAGCGATCATCAGGTGTGCCGTGGGAAATTGGAACCTCCAATACCCTTTCTTCCCCCTCCTGCCGAACATTTTTCTTCTCCACTCGGGCTCCCTTCTTCCCAGCCTCGCTCTGCTCGCTTTGCCTCGCTTTGCTCTGGGGCAGTAGCGCCCGCAGGGGTCACGTCTTCCTCCCTCCCCCCTCCCCTCCTGAACACGCTCACGCTGCCCCCTCGGATCAAAATGGCGGCAGAAGCGGCAATGTAGAAGAAAAAGTAAGTGTTCGGCAGGAGGGGGAAGAAAGGGCGCGAAGGGGAAGGGGGAGGAAGAGGTCTCTGTCGAAAGCTGGCATGGGCAAACTTGGACCTTCCAGATGTTTTGGACTTCAACTCCCACCATTCCTAGCAGCCTCAGGCCCTCTTTCTTTTCCCCCCTCAGCCACTTAAGCAGAAAAGGGCCTCAGACTGTTAGGAATGGTGGGAGTTGAAGTCCAAAGCACCCAGAGAACCGAAGTTTTCCCATGCCTGTTTTAGGGACCTTCTTTTTAATGGCCTCATAAATCAGACAAAATTTGCCTCCCCACTTTAATGTGGTACCTTTATCTCCTACTTGACAAATGTAACTGTCTTTCGGGCTGCAAAGGTTGGCAGCAGGCTACACTTAAGGTCGAGAACCCACCTCGACCCGGGCAGGCCTCGAACTCATGACCTACTGGTTAGAGAGATCTTATGCAGCTGACACTTAGCCAGCTGTGCCACATTCCCGGCGTTTAACCTGGTTTGGACACAGATGTCTTTCCCTCCATGTTAGACCTAACGTGGAGAGATAGACACTCCATCCAAACTGGGTGTTTAACCCAGTTTGGATGCGTGTCCAAACTGGGTGCACTGTTTACCAGTGCTGTTTCTTTCTTACTGAGCATTCGTGTCTGCCATTAATGAAGCCATTCCGAAATTACCCAAAAATTAGTTACATTTCCACAATTTTTTCAGAAAATTTCAGAAGCCATTCCAATTCAAAGCGCCAGCGTCCCTTACATCCAGAACGAGTTTTGAACCATTTTTTTTTTAAAAAAATCGCCCAGGCCTAGTTAAAAAGCACATTCTAAGGATTATTTCTGTTTTTGATTTATGAAAATATTCCTATCCAAACTTAAGTAACAAAGTTGGAGGCATTACTTTTCATTCAACCCCCGTACTTATAACCCAGGAACAAAAATGGTGTTACATAGTGCAGCGTTTTCCAACCTTTTTTGAGTAGCGGCACATTTTTTACATTTACAAAATCCTGGGGCACACCACCAACCGAAATGACACAAAATGATACAAACTGACATTGCGCAGGCAAATAGTACTTTATTTTGGGTTATTTGAGTTTTATAGGAGTAATGAAAATATTTAGTAGAGGATAATTTTATTTAAATGAATAATTTTATTTATTATTTTTATAATAATAATAATATAGAATGTTATATTATATTATAATGTTGTGAGCCGCCCCGAGCTCACCGGGAGTGGCGGCATAGAAACCGAGCGAAATAAATAAATAAATAAATAAATAATGTCAATATATTATAATATAATTATATTGTAATGTAGTACAGTGTTTTTCAACCTTTTTTTGGCTCTCGTGTGGCCCCTTGGAGCTGTGGCACACTTTTTACATTTGCAAAATCCTGGGGCACAGCACCAACCAAAATGACACAAAATGACACTCTAACACAGTAATACATATAGTTAATATGTTTTTAAATGTATTTATACACTCAGTGTGAAACCTGGGCCTGTTTCGATGAACACATAGAACTCCCATAACCAAGAGAAAATACTATAAGAGTTTGGTGGGCATTGACCTTGGGTTTTGGAGTTGTAGTTCACCTATATCCAGAGAGCACTGTGGACTGAAACAATGTTGGATCAGGACCAAACTTGGCATGAATACTCAATATGCCCAAATGTGAACACAGATGGAGCTTGGGGGAAATAGCGTGAGCGTGTTCAGGAGAGGAGGTGGGAGGGAGGAAGACGTGACCCGTGCGGGCGCTACTGCGCAGACCCGTCCCAAAGCAAAGCGAGGCAAAGCGAGCAGAGCGAGGCTGGGAAGAAGGGAGCCCGAGTGGAGAAGAAAAAGTGTTCGGCAGGAGGGGGAAGAAAGGGTATTGGAGGGTCCAATTTCCCACGGCACACCTGATAAACGCTCACGGCGCACTAGTGACAAAAAAATAGTGGGGACGAGGGAGACGGCCTTCTCGGTGGTGGCTCCCCATCTGTGGAATGCGCTTCCTAGTGACATACGATCAATTCCAACCCTCCTGACATTCAGGAAAAAAGTAAAAGCCTGGCTATGGGACCAGGCGTTTGCACACTAGCACAAGGCAGCACATTTTTTAAAAACTTAAATGAATGTGTATGATATGTTGATGTAATTGTATTTTAATGCGTAATGTTTTGGGGGGTTTTATGCTGTGTTTTATGTGTTGGCATCGAATTGTGCAGTGTTTCTCAACCTTCCTAATGCCATGACCCCTTAATACAGTTCCTCATGTTGTGTTGACCCCCAACCATAAAATTATTTTTGTTGCTACTCCGTAACTGTAATTTTGCTACTGTTATGAATCGTAACATCAATATCTGCACCAAATTTGGCAGGAATACCTGATACTCCCGAATTTTAATAGGGGGTTGGGCGGGATTGATTTTGTCGTTTATGAGTTGTAGTTACTGTCATTTATAGTTCACCTATAATCAAGGAGTGTTCTGAACTCCACCAATGATGGAATTGAACCAAACTTGGCACACAGATCTCCCATGACCAACAGAAAATACTACTGGAATGGTTTGGTGGGCATTGACGTGGAGCTGTAGTTCACCTATATACAGAGAGCACTGTGGACTCAAGCAATGATGGATCTGGACCAAACTTGGCACGGATACCCAATATGCCCAAATGTGAACACTGGTGAAGTTTGGGGACAATAGACCTTGACATTTGGGAGTTGTCATTGCTGGGATTTATAGTTCATCTACAATCAAAGAGCATTCTGAGCCCCACCAATGATAGAATTGGGCCAAACTTCCCACACAGAACTCCTATGACCAACAGAAAATACTATGCTTTCTGATGGTCTTTGGCGACCCCTCTGACACCCCCTTGTGACCCCCTCAGGGGTCCCGACCCCCAGGTTGAGAAACACTGGAATTGTGCCTTTTTGGAAGCCGCTCTGAGTCCCCCCTCGGGGGTTGAGAAGAGCGGGGTAAAATGCCGGAAATAAATAAATAAATAAAGTGTGCTACGGCACACTGGTTGGGAAACACTGACATAGTGTTATTAATGGTTCAGTGAATGCAATGTTCAGTTCAGGGTAAGGGAAGGAAGGAAGGAAGGAACCAGGAACAGAAAATGTGTCAAATTTGGTTGCATAGTGTAACCTGGCCTAAGAAGCCTATTTTCCAGGACTCCCCGTCTTCCAGTTGACTTGTCCTTTGGAATTTTATTTTCCAATCCAGTTCTTATTAGTCCGCCAATGGCACCCGTCTTGCAGGAGGACGAAAACATGTCCCTCCATCCATCCTTCTAGCCCGATTTATGGACAGCTGCAAAAGGAACAGTGAACAACCTTCCTTTGGCGCAAAGGAAGATTGTTGGCATCTTTCTCGTTTTGGCAGGAGACGCTCCGCGCTCTCTTCTTCCCAAACAACCCATTGCTGCTTTTCAGGCATGAATGGCATGTGGTGGCAGCTAAAAATGCTCTTTCTTCTCTGCAGAACGAGCAAAGCATTTTGCATGGCCTTGTGCCACCTAGCGGCGCTGGAGAGGTGGAGCACAAAAAGCCATCATCACCCTGGGAAGTCGGACTGGGCCACAGTAGTCCACGCTCTGGTTACATCCTGTATAGACTACTGCAAAATGCTCTACGTGGGGTTGCCTTTGAAGACTGTTCGGAAGCTTCAAATGGTCCAGCGAGCGGCATCCAGGCTTCTAACGGTGAAGGAGGCTCAAGCCTGCAATAGATTTGCTTTGGTAACAAAATGGAAAGAAGGTACCCCTCCCTGCAGAGACAGGGCACCCATCCAAACACGTCAACAGCAGGGTGGAGATACTCCAAAACAGGGGTGCTCACACTTTTTCAGCATGGGAGCTACTGATTAAAAAAACCAAGTCCCAAAGATCACCTGCCCAGAAATGTAAAACGTATAACTATTTTCTTATTTATTTATTTATATTTATTATTCATTTTTATGTACCGCTCCTTCCAGCAGGCTCGGGGCAGTTGACATAGAATGAAGTTATAAAACATCAACATTTCAATTTAATAACAACAATATAAAACAGAGCATAAAAATACATCCAACCACCCCATTTCTCCCACACTGCCATATTACCACACATATTATCAGCCAGAAAGTAAGAAGAGAGGCTTTTGAACTGTAAGGCCATTTAATACTCAGCAAGGTAAACAAAGGGGCATGCAAAAATACATCCAACCACCCCATTTCTCCCGCATTTCCATATTCCCCAACATATATTTCTCAAGGAACAAAGCAAGCAGAGAGGCTTTGGAGCTAAAAGGCCATTTTAAACATTAAAAATAAACAAAGAGACATGCCACAGAACAATCAAGCACCCACCCCAAAGTAAAAGAGACCGACCTTTGAGATGCGGTAAGGAAATTACCCCAAAGCATCCTTCTTCTCCTCCTCTGTCGTTGCTCCTATTTCCACGCTGCCAGCATGCGTGCCACCTCCAAGAGCTCACGAGAAGTCCGAGAGGCAGAATGGGCGCTTCTGCGCATGTGCACGGGGCCAGCCATGCATCGCGTCATCCAGGCCCACCCCCTTTGGTCTCCTATGACTGAGTGGCTGGAGAAGGACGGAGGGAGGAGGAGGAATCCAAAAGAGGGGGCCCATTCTGCCTCTTGGACTCTGGAGCATTTGGAGGCGGCGCGCGAGCAGGGAGCGGGGAGCAGCAACGACGGAGGACTTCTTTGCAGCGTGCAGGGGCGCGTGAAGAGGACCAACAGCAAAAAACCTGGTCAGGGGTCTGAAGATCACCAGGATGAGGCCCAAAGATCACCCTGGTGATCGAGATCACCATTCTGAGCACCCCTGCTCCAAAAGATTGTGAGTTCTACAATAGATAAGCTAGTCATGAAGACTAGAGCTTGAGTGGCAGTAGATAATTGGCAAAATTTGCCGCAGTGAAAACATGCGCAGTAGAATCTTGATAGATAAGAAAAACCTATATAACGTGTGGTCAAGGGGTGTGGGGCGCGGCAGCCTCTTGAGAGTACTGTGACCTGCCTGTGGAGTACGGCTGACCATCTCCTCATGGCTATGGTGAAAGAAACCTTGCTTTTGCTCTTCTCCTGCGACTGGATAATTTGCCTCCCACAACCAGGCCTTCAACAGGGGCCCAGATTTGGAGTCCCTTACAATGGGAGCAGCACTCAGGGAGCATACAACTCCACTGTTGCGCCAACTCCACTGGCTCCCAATTTACTACCAAGCACAATTCAAAGTACTGGCTTTAGCCTATAACAATGTTCCTCAACCAGTGTGCTGGGGCACACTAGTGTGCCGTGAGTGATCATCAGGTGTGCCGTGGGAAATTGGAACATCCAGGAAGGGGGGGGGGGGGAAGAGTCTAGTGTGTTGAAGTATAAAAACCCTAAGAAAACTACCTCGATAAAGGCACAAAATCACAAACACCCCCCCTCCCCACCCGTTGTCTACTTGGTCTCTCCCTCTCCATGCATTGGGAAGGCCCGCCTCCCTTCCCCAAGTAGAGACCCCCTCTTGCCTCCTGGGGGTTCTGTGTGGGAAGTTTGGCCCAGTTCTATCATTGGTGGGGTTCAGAATGCGCTTTGATTGTAAGGGAACTATAAATCCCAGCAACTACAACTCCCAAATATCAAGGTCTATTTCCCCTGAACTGCGTTCATATTTAGGCATATTGAGTATTCATACCAAGTTTGGTCCTGATCCAACATTGCTTCAGTCCACAGTGCTCTACAGTGAACTACAACTCCAAAACTCAAGGTCAATGCCCACCAAACTCTTATAGCATTTTCTCTTGGTTATGGGAGTTCTGTGTGGGAAGTTTGTGTCTTTCTGCCATTCCTGCCAGGATATCTATGTTGTGTTCCAGGCCCAGGTTTCACACTGAGTGTATAAATACATTTAAAAACATATTAACTAAATGTATTACTGTGTTCGAGTGTCTTTTGTGTCGTTTTGGTTGGTGGTGTGCCCCAGGATTTTGCAAATGTAAAAAGTGTGCCGCAGCTCAAAAAAGGTTGGGAAACACTGGCCTATAAAGCCCTAAACCAGGGGTGGGCAATTATTTTTTCCAAGGGGCCACACGAGAGCCAAAAAATATTATGGAGGGCCGCACCTACAGGCTGAAGTACATTCTAATCTACATTATTTATTTATTTATTCACTATATTTACTATATATTACACATCATTAATATTAACATATTAATATATCAAGATATATTCATATATTATTAGTATTAATATCATAATTATTATATTATAGTATATCTATATAGACATTATAACATATTGAAATTATAATATAATATAACATTTTATATTATTTATTATATTAGTATTATATTATTATAAAATTATTATTATAAAATAATAATAAAAACCACTAAAATTTAAAAAAATGAAATTCAAGAAGAGGCTGACATCCTCAAGAGAGGAAGGATCCCAAGATGGAATGGCCCAATGGACCCAGCCCAGAGGATAACAAAGCGGACCCAGCCGCCGCAGCAGAGCAGAGCAGAGCAGCAGACGATTGGAGGCTGCAGGCCTCCGCCCACTCTCGTCTCCAGCTGATCGCCCTGCCATGGAGTGCCTGACATCCTGGAAGGCGATCAGGGCCTGCAACGGGAGCAGTCGGCGAAGGCGCGGCGGTGATTGCCCTGGCAAACCGGAAGATGATCAGGTCTTCCAGGTCGCCAGGGTGATCAGCCACCGCAGGTCACCGACTGCTCCCGCTGCAGGCCCGGATCGCCTCCCGGGATGGCAGGCACTCCAAAGCGGCTGCTCCTCTGATTGTTCTCTGGAGCGGCGGGCTGTCTGCCGACACAGGCCCCACTGCCCGCGATGGGATGGTGGCAGCAGCACCCCTTCCTCTTGGCCCCGCCCCCGACGCCCTTCTCCCTGGGCCGGACAGAATCGGCTGCTGGGCCGCATCCGGCCCGCGGGCCGTAGGTTGCCCAGGTCTTCCCCAAACGGTTCTGGCCCAGTTTACCTAGCCAAACATACTGTATCTCCCCTTGTCAGAAGGTAATTTTACATGGTAGGCGAAAAATATTTTGGCACCCCCCTCCCAAACCAAATCTGGAGCAGGCACTAAGGCGGAGTTTCCAGCATTCATGGAGGCTCCACCTCCACGCATGCTGGAAACTCCGCCTCCGTACCTGCTGGAAACACAGTAGACGTGGAGGCGGAGTTTCCAGCCGGCGGCGGTGCGCCCCTCGGGCTCTTGCGCTCTCGCCGAGTGTGTTAATCCGTCTCTATCCCTTATGAACCTCCCAGGAATTTAAGATCATCTGGGGAGGCCCTGCTCTCAATTCCGCCTGCCTCACAGGCACGCTTGGCGGGGACGAGAGACAGGGCCTTCTCAGTGGTGGCCCTTCAGCTGTGGAACTCCCTCCCCAGGGATATTAGATCGGCCCCCTCCCTCCTGACCTTTCAGAAAAGAGTAAAAACTTGGCTCTTTGAGCAAGCTTTTGAAACCTTAGCGTAATCGGGCAAACACAGTATTATGAACCAACACGGAACAGCTTAAACAATGTAAATAGAGAAGGAGTTGAACTGGAAGGCATGGATTATGATAGTTTTAATTGTTTTATATGGATTTTATTATGTGATTTAATCTTATGTGATTCCCCCCCCCCCCAATTTTTTTGTTGCATAGTGTAATTCGATAGCCTTGAGCCAAGGCAATTAAAGTGGTCCCAAACTGTGTTAAATCGGAGGTGTAGGTGCACTCTTTCCTAGAAATCCTAAAATCAGGGGAGGCTCACACAAGGAGAAGGTATTTTTCACATATTTTGCAACAAAGACATAGACCAGGGGTCGGAAACCTTTTTGACTCAGAGAGCCATGAAAGCAAAAAAATTGGAAATTTATTTCAGTGAGAGCCATATAATATTTATAATATATTTTAAGACTGAATTCAACTAAATGTGAGTCTATACGTACATACGATGAGAAAAGGATTCCCCCGGCAGAAGGACGGGACACTTCGGACCTGGCTCTGCAAAAGGCACGCTCAGGACTCTGGTAAGGAAGAGAAGACGGAAGGAAGGGGAAAAGAAAGAAAGAAAGACAGAGGAAATAAAGGAGGGAGGGGGAGAGGAAGAAAGAAAAGAAGAATGAACTATGGAAAAGGAAGAAAAGAAAAGCAGGAGAGAGACAAGGAGAGGAAAAGAAAGAAGGAAATGGGAAGAGAGGAAAGGAAAGGGTGGGGAAAAGAAAGGAAAGGGAGTGAGGATAAAGTAAAATAATGAAGGGAAAAGAAGAAAAGAAAGAAGGGGAGAGAGAGAAATGAAAAGAAAGGAAGGAGAAGGAAATGAAGACTTGGGGGAAAAGAATACAAGAGGAAGGAAGGAAAGAAGGAAGGAAGATGGAGGGAGGGTGAATGGAAGAAAGAAGGAAGGGGAGAGAGGGAGGGAAAAGGAAGGAGAGAAGGAAAGGGTGAATGGGCAGAAAGAAAGGAAGGAAGAGGAAGGAAGGGGGAGAATGGAGGAAGGAAGGAAGGAAGGGGAGAGGGAGGGAAACAAAGGAGAGAAGGAAAGGGTGAAGGGGGAGAAAGAAAGGAAGGAAGTGGAAGGAAGAGGGAGAAGGGAGGAAAAAAGGAAGGGGAGAGAGGGAGGGAAAAGGAAGGAGAAAAGGAAAGGGTGAATGGGCAGAAAGAAAGGAAGGAAGAGGAAGGAAGGGGAGAATGGAGGAAGGAAGGAAGGAAGGAAGGGGAGAGAGGGAGGGAAACAAAGGAGAAAAGGAAAGGGTGAAGGGGGAGAAAGAAAGGAAGGAAGTGGAAGGAAGAGGGAGAAGGGAGGAAAAAAGGAAGGGGAGAGAGGGAGGGAAAAGGAAGGAGAGAAGGAAAGGGTGAATGGGCAGAAAGAAAGGAAGGAAGAGAAAGGAAGGGGGAGAATGGAGGAAGGAAGGAAGGGGAGAGAGGGAGGGAAAAGGAAGGAGAGAAGGAAAGGGTGAAGGGGAGAAAGAAAGGAAGGAAGTGGAAGGAAGAGGGAGAAGGGAGGAAAAAAGGAAGGGGAGAGAGGGAGGGAAAAGGAAGGAGAGAAGGAAAGGGTGAATGGGCAGAAAGAAAGGAAGGAAGAGGAAGGAAGGGGAGAATGGAGGAAGGAAGGAAGGGGAGAGAGGGAGGGAAACAAAGGAGAGAAGGAAAGGGTGAAGGGGGAGAAAGAAAGGAAGGAAGTGGAAGGAAGAGGGAGAAGGGAGGAAAAAAGGAAGGGGAGAGAGGAGGGAAAAGGAAGGAGAGAAGGAAAGGGTGAATGGGCAGAAAGAAAGGAAGGAAGAGGAAGGAAGGGGAGAATGGAGGAAGGAAGGAAGGAAGGGGAGAGAAGGAGGGAAACAAAGGAGAGAAGGAAAGGGTGAAGGGGGAGAAAGAAAGGAAGGAAGTGGAAGGAAGAGGGAGAAGGGAGGGAAAAAGGAAGGGGAGAGAGGGTGGGAAAAGGAAGAAGAAGGAAAGGGTGAAGGGTTCTGGCCCAGCTTACTTGTCCGAACGCATCTGCCGCTACGTCCCACCTCGCAATCTAAGATCATCCGGGGAGGCTCCCGCCGACTTCTCAAATGCGGTTGGTGGGGACGAGGGACAGGGCCTTCTCGGTGGTGGCTCCCCGCCTGTGGGATGCACTCCCTATTGAGGTACGGTCCACCTCATCCCTCCTGGCATTCAGGAAAAAGGTAAAATCCTGGCTTTGGGACCGGGCGTTTGCACACCAGCACTAGGCAGCATGTTAGATGGGGATTTTAATGAAAATGGATGAAGAGGGCCAATGTTTTTATGGATTGAATTTTGTTTTAACTTGGAATGACTGTGTATGATGCTGATGTAATTGTATTTTAATGTATTTTAATTGTTGTGGGGTTTTGGGGTTTTATGCCGTTGTGATGTGGGCATCGAATTGTGCCGTACTGTAAGCCGTTCTGAGTCCCCCCTCGGGGGTTGAGAAGAACGGGGTAAAATCCTGAAATAAATAAATAATAATAAATAAGAAAGAAAGGAAGGAAGGAAGGAAGAAGATGGAAGGAAGAGCGAGAATGGAGAATGCGTCACTCCTCCCCAATACATGCTGGGAAACTGAGGCCCGGGCTGCTCTGGAGAGCCAGATGCAATCATGAAAAGAGCCACATCTGGCTCCCGAGCCATAGGTTCCTGACCCCTGCCATAGACAAATGAGGATTATAAGGGATCTGTGGGATCTTGGCTCTCTCCAGATGGAGGCCTCTCCAAATCCCATCGTCAACAAGCTAAGCTGCTCTCTGTACATGGTCCGGAGAGCAGAACCGCTTTGCTGCTTTTTAGCTTTCCTCGAAGTAAAATGCAGAGCAAAGCCAGGTGCTTATTATAGGCTGGGTTGCCGGCCGCTTGGAAGCATCCAAGGGCCACCGAGGAGAGCAGGAAATTGCGCATCTCCCTGGTCAAAGAGTCAGCGGCTGGCTGCGTAAATTACAGCCCAGGCCAACGTCGGAGGGGATGGATATCTGAGACGCCCGAAACTGGATCCCTTATCAGGCTTTTCCTTCCCAGAAATGCCAAAGCGGCCTCTCCCAAACCCAAACCATCACCCTCCACTCTGTCATTTGGATCCAAACTTCTCCAGCGATAAGTAGAGGCCTCGGAGAGGAGAAGGATTGGAGGCTGTGGGTTAATGGCAGGGCGTCTTCTTCTCCTCCTTCCAGTGTTTTGCAGTCATTTTAGGGGAAGAGGGGGTTGGAGGACATCTACATCCAGGCCTAGGCCACACTTTGGAATTACGCCCCCTTAAGCCAACCTCTACCGCACCCCCCCCCTCCTTCCACATCATTATGCATAGAGCCATACTTTCCAAATAATTCCTCCTATACCACACTTCTCTGTAGTCTACTCAGTTTAACTTTGAACTGGGAGACAATCACAGAAGCGCTTTTCCAAGGGAGGGAATTCAAATGGGAGAGTGACACCCAGCAGTGCCAATGAGGAGACGGGATGGTGCAGAGGGGGCGGGGCCAGGGGCGGTCCTACAAGATAGGCCAAGTAGGCGGCCGCCTAGGGCACCATCTGGGAAGGGGGTGCCATACTGGCCGCATGGGGCGCCATCCTGGCCCTGCTGATGTTCCTCAGACAGTGCTGCAGCTGCCTGCTTTTTGACCCCGGCCTTGTGCACTCCAACGCCGCTCTGGGCACGCGGGAGGTTTTCACGCAGGCGCAGTTGCTCTGGAGCTGAAGTTGAGTGCAGGAGCAACTGCACATGCGCGAAAACCTCCGCGCATGCCCAGTAGCTCCCTTGCGCAGAAGCCTGTAAGCAAAGCACTCCTTATCGGGCAGGCAGGGAAGGAGAAAAGAATCAGTGAAGGAAGTGTAAGTGAAGGAATGAATGAAGGGCTTTCCTCCACCTCCTCTGTGACCTCTCCCTCCTTCCTCTCTTCGGCTCTATTTCTGTCTAGACCCGAGGGGCCTGAGGCTATGAGGAGTTATGGGAGTTGGAGGCCAAAACACTTAGAAGGAGGGAGGGAGGGCCCAAGTTTGCCCAGGCCGCGCTGCCTGTATTCGACCCCATTTGAACATTTTGGCTGTTTTTCTATTTACATTTACATTGGGATCCTAATTTTGGACTTATGGGAGACTCCTATGAATTATGAGTCGGGTGGTAGGTAATATATTCTGATTTTGATGCATTTACATTGCATTTCTTGTTGATTATTATTCTTGTTGCTTAATATTGTCATACAATATAATACAAATACAATATAATAGAATAATGATATATTTTATATTACATGTAATATTACAAACAATATTGCAGTATAGTGGTATTGTACAAAATAGTAATATATAATATTTAATTTTACTTTATTTTGGGTTATTTGAGTTTTATAGGAGTAATGAAAATATTTAGTAGAGGATAATTCTATTTAAATAAATAATTTTATTATTTTATAATAATAATATAATAGAATGTTACATTATATTATAATGTCAATATATTATAATATCATTATATTGTAATGTAGTATAATTATGATATAATATAGTATGAGTATGGTATAATATATTGTATATACATTGATACAATATAATACTACTAATGGTATTGTGATATTATAATTGTATATTTGTTTTACATGGGGGGCGGCAAAATAATGTTTTTTGGGGCACCAAAATAATGTTCGCCTACCATTTAAAATTACCTTAGACCGCCCCTGGGCGGGGCCACCTGAGGCAAGCGACGCAGGCTCTCTGAGGGAGTGACTCCATCTCCGGCGGGGTCTTCCCGGTCCCCGTTGCGCGGCGCCCCGGTGCTTACCTGCTCAAAGCGCGGCCTGCCCAGCTGGAAGGGCGGATCCTCCACGGCAGCCTCCGCCACATAGACATCTATGGGCGAGGCCGACGGAGGGTGGAAAAAATGTGTTGCGTTTTTATTTGTTTCAACTTTTTTTTTGGGTCCGTGATCTGTGCCCCTCTTGGCTTGCACCCCTAGGCCATGGCCTAGGTTGGCCTTATGGGTAATTCGGGCCTGTCTACATCTCCTCCATGGTCAAAGGAGAGGCAGACCTCCCCCTCACACACACACACAAAAGTAGCAAACTGGTCCAACTGGAGAAAGAGGGCTCTCATGGTATATTTCTGCATGAATTTCATAGTAAAGGTAAAGGTTTTCCCCTGGCATTAAGTCCAGTCATGTCCGACTGAGAGTTGGTGCTCATCTCCATTTCTAAGCCAAAGAGCCGGCGTTGTCAGTAGACATCTCCAAGGTCATGTGGCCAGCATGACAGCATGGAGTGACGTTACCTTCCCCTATTGATCTACTCACACTGGCATGTTTTTGAACTGCTAGGTTGGCAGAAGCTGGGGCTAGCAGCGGGAGCTCACCACGCTCCCCGGATTCAAACTTGCGACCTTTCTGTCACCAAGTTCATCAGATCAGCGGTTTAACCCACTGCGCCACCAGAGTCGCATACGTATGAAATAAGGGCAATGCTGCTCCATCACTGCCAATTTGGGACAGCTGGATATACTGTTGTTATTATTTTACTGACACAAAAACGTAGTACCGGGAATGTGGAGAAGCTGGCTAAGTGTCAGCTGCATAAGCTCTCTCTTACAAATATGTCATGAGTATGAGGCCTGCCCGGGTCGAGGTGGGTGGGTGCCTGCTGTCAACCTTTGCAGCCCAAAAGACAGCTGCATCTGTCAAGTAGGAGATTAAGGTACCACATTAAGTGGGGAGGCAAATTTTGACGGAATTATGAGGCCATTAAAGAACTCCAGGAACGCTGAGGAATGCAGAAGGAGCAACAAGGGATGCTGAGAGATGAGGAGTGTGCCAGCTCCCTCTGGTGGCCAGAGTTTGCCTCTGTTCGTCTATATGTGTTGTATGTGGAAAACGGTAGGGATTGTCTGCTAAGTATGTGTATCTGTAATCCGCTCTGAGTCCCCTTCGGGGTGAGAAGAGCGGAATATAAATAAAGTAAATAAATAAATAAATAGTATGACACAGCAAACGAGATATATATGCTGGATTTTCATATCACAAAATCACAAGTCAGACACTTCCCAAGCGTTTAGGAGTGTGTGATATTATTTATTTGAATGATGTGTGCAGATCCAAGTAAGGTGGCCTTTTGCAGTTGACAGATGGTGATTTTATTATTATTATTATTTATTTATTTATTTATTATTTATTATTTATTATTTATTATTTATTATTTATTATTTATTATTTATTATGGTGATTATTTATTATTTATTAATTATTAATTATTAATTACTAAGGTTCTCATGTCATTTGGTTTATGAGATTTTGTAGACTGCAATCTGCCTTTTCCTGGAAAGCAGTCTTCTGGGCTGCTAATAAAAGCAACATGGACCGGTCCCGTTGTCCAAATGCCCGATCACCGTCTCCCAAAGCAGTTACTCTACTCTGAATGCAAGAATGGGAAACAGAATGTTGGTGGACAATAAAAGAGATTGAAAGATGGGCTTAAAGCCCACCTTAAAAGCTGTTGCATAGACACCGAGAACTGGGAAACCCTGGCCCTTGAGCGCTCTAACTGGAGGTCAGCTGTGACCAGCAGTGCTGCAGAATTTGAAGAGGCACGAATAGAGGGCGAAAGGGAGAAATGTACCAAGGAGAAGGCACGTCGAGCCAACCCTGACATCATTATCATCATCATCATCATCATTATTATTATGTTTTGCATCAGAATAGAGTGCAGCATAGCTGGTGCCATATATGAGCTAAGAATTATAATAATGTTAATGATAATAATAATTGATATTTGTAACATAATGCAGCACAGCCAGCGCTATATATGAGCGAATAATACTAATATTACATTATTTTTAATTATTGTTATTGTTGTTTTTGGTATCAGAATAGAGTGCAGCTTAGCTACAGCTAACAACAACAACAACAACAACAACAACAGGTATTATACCAGTACAGTGGCCAGTGCTATAAATGAGCTGATAATACTACTGCTACTGTTATCATTGATCCTTAAAAGCTGTTGCATAGACACCAAGAGCTGGGAGGCCTTGGCTCTTGAGCGCTCTAACTGGAGGTCAGCTGTGACCAGCAGTGCTGTAGAATTTGAAGAGGCACGAATAGAGGGCGAAAGGGAGAAATGTGCCAATAATGCCGAGCCAACCCTGACCGGGACCGCTTTCCACCTGGAAACTGATGTCCTCACTGCAGGAGAACATGCGGATCAAGACACCACATCTGGAAGACCATTATCCTTGAGCTACGAGGGATCACCTAAGTAAGTAAGTAAGTAAGTAAGTAAGTAATAAAAGACACATGAGTACAACTGATGTAGCCGGGACTGTGGCGTAGCTGGCTGGGAGTCATCTGCATTAAGATCACTACTGACCGGAAGGTCATGAGTTCGAAGCCTGCCCGGGTCGAGGGTGAGCTCTCGACCAAATTGTGTAGCTTGTTGTCGACCTTTGCAACCCAAAAGACAGTTGCATCTGTCAAGTAGGAAATTTAGGTACCACTTTGTGGGGAGGCTAATTTGACAGATTTACGAGGCCATAAAAATCCCCAGGAAGTATGCAAAGAATGAAGGAATGTGACAGATCCCCTGTTGGCCAGAAGCTGGAATGTTAAATTGCCTCTGAGTGTCTGTCTATATATGTTGCGTGTCTATGGCAGTGTTTCCCAACCAGTGTGCCGTGGCACACTAGTGTGCCGTGAGCGATCATCAGGTGTGCCGTGGGAAATTGGAACCTCCAAGACCCTTTCTTCCCCCTCCTGCCGAACACTTTTTCTTCTCCACTCGGGCTCCCTTCTTCCCAGCCTCGCTCTGCTCGCTTTGCCTCGCTTTGCTCTGGGGCGGGTCTGTGCAGTAGTGCCCACATGGGTCACATCTTCTTTCCTCCTCCCTCCCCTCCTGAACATGCTCACGCTGCTCCCTTGGATCAAAATGGTGGCAGAAACGGCAGTGTAGAAGAAGAAGTAAGTGTTCCGCAGGAGGGGGAAGAAAGGGCGCGAAGGGGAAGGGGGAGGAAGAGGTCTCTGTCAAAAGCTGGCATGGGCAAACTTGGACCTTCCAGGTGTTTTGGACTCCAACTCCCACCATTCCTAGCAGCCTCAGGCCCTTTTCCTCCCCCCTCAGCCACTTAAGCAGGAAAGGGCCTCAGGCTGTTAGGAATGGTGGGAGTTGGAGTCCAAAGCACCCAGAGGGCCGAAGTTTTCCCATGGCTGTTTTAGGGACCTTAAAGTGGTGAGCCTCCTTCCAACATTGTGATTCTGGATAGAAAACAAACAACAACATAACATGGTATTTTTTGAGTCCACAGTGCTGTCTGGGTGTAGGTGAACTACACCTCCCAAACTCAAGGTCAATTCCCAAGTAAACCCTTGTCAGATTATTGCATTTTGAATAGCAATTCATGAGTCAGCACAAGATATATCTTCGCAGTTTGAGATGACCTGCAGTGTGACATGTTTGACACCAGATGGCGCTGTCTCAAGACTGCTAAATGGAACTAGGAATGTCAGAAAAAGTGACAGTTGGGATTTGTCAGTTGGGATTTAATATCTGTGAGGAAAGGATGTTTGTATTTAGCTGTGATGGCTGTTGTTTTTCGATGTTTTGCCAGTTATTGTTAAATACAATTCAATACAAAGTTATATATTTACAGTGTGAATTGAATGAGAGTTTCATTATTCACTCCAAGAGACTCAAGGTTTTGGCCCACCAAATTAAACTTCTAGCATTTCTGTTGCCTATCCGCTGGACATAAATACTGTGTGGGAACCCTTTCAGTACTTTCTGTTGGTCCTGCCAGGAATATGCCAAGTTTGGTTCATCCCATTGTTGCAAGAGTTCAGGATGCACTTTGATTGTGTGCTAACTATAAATTTAAAAACATATTAACTATATGTATTATGTGTTAAAGTGTCATTTTGTGTCATTTTAGGTGAACATATTGGTATTGCCCCAAGTTTTTGTAAATGGAAAAAGTCCACTTTGCCTTCCTGCCAATATAAAAGGTTGAAAAGCACTGACATAGTGTTTAAAAACAATTAACTTATAAAAGCCTTTTTGTGTCTTTTTGAAAGGTGGTGACAACGTTGAGGATCATGACATTCCAAAAGCCTGGAAAGATGACAACGTTGAGGATCATGACCATCATCGCCGTCGTCCTCTTTCCAGGCCTCTTAAGGTGTTTTTAATGTTTTACCCCAGTTTGATAACTATTTCTAAGCAATTCCAAGTTTGCTGAGAAGCCAATGAATACATTTCCCCTCAAAATCATAACAAATAACTGAAACAAATCGACTTCTTCGGTCACGTTTAATGACAAACTGGCATGAATTACTCTTGAGGAAAGTAACTTTCCGAGCTCTCTCGTCCCAGTGCTAACCCTCCGAGGGCAGAACACGATTTGCATGGAAATTAATAGCGAGTGCGTGCTTCCCTTCCAGGGCTGAAGAGCAAATGTGTCCACCTCTCCCTGGGGTCCAATGTGGCCACGTCTGCATAGATAGATATAGATGCGCGCGCGCACATATTTATTCATTCCCCAGGATCAAAGGCGGATGTGAAGGACCTTTTTGTGCATCAACTCGCTGAATAGCTTCTTGATTTCCTCACGGAGCGTTCGCTTGACAGATGGGATAAAATTATGATAAATATTCCCTTGGTGGGAAGCTATAATGAGGCCTGTGGAACAGGAGGAGATAAGTGGGTCGGGATGTTTAGACCGGAGAATGGGGTGGAGAGACCCTCCGAGGGGGAGATTCCAATTAGAAGAGGACCCAGATTGATTTCCTGGATTGAACCTGGCTAAATGATCCGAAAGAGGTTGGCCGATGGGGGAGGGAAGACCCCAGGGTAGTTAAAAATGAAACTGATATACACAGGGGAGCATCTACACTGTGGAATGAATGCAGTTTGACCTCACTTGAACTGCCATGGCTCAATGATCAGAAAGGGAATCGAAAATAGTACTGGAACATCTGAGTTGTAGTTTTTGGAAAAGGAAAAGGGCAACAAGAATCCAAGGGATGGAGCGGCTATCTATCTATCTATCTATCTATCTATCTATCTATCTATCGATCTATATCTTCTATATCTTCTATATATCTATATCTATCTATCTATATCTATATCTATCTATATCTATATCTATATTCTATATTTTCTATATCTATCTATCTTCTATCTATCTATCTATATCTTCTATCGATCTTATATATATATATATATATAATATTTATATATTATTATATAGAATATATATTATATTATATTATTATCTATTATATAAAGGAGGTCCCGTCATGGAACGACCGTCCTAGGCAGAGAAACCTTACAAGGCAGACACACCAAACTTGGCAACAGAAATAGGCCTCAGGCAAGGTAGGTTTATAGCAAAAAAAAAAATCCCCCCCCTAGAAGGCCCCCAAAACAACGATACAAAAAAACTTACATTTCCCAGCATCCTCCACGGCCACCAGCGAATCTCCCGGCCTCTACATTCTGACAACATGATTGGTTGCCAGTGAGGTAGTATTTGCATAACGCCTCTATTGGCCAGCCAACATGAACATTCAGACCCTCTAAACTGGCAGAGGAGAATAAGGCAAAGGCCTGAGGCAGTCGCCAACATGAACACCCAATTCACTTCCCACAGAAAATTTAAACCCCTACAAATCACAGACCACACCCAAAATTGACAGTAAGGCTTCATTAACTTGATTTTCCCGACTAGGCCTCAGCTCATGGGACATTGTGTATGGCCTGAATTTAGAGTAACCTACCTTGGCACACAGAGCCCCTATGACCCACGCTACATTCTGCTGCAGTTTGGAGGAGGGTGGACCATGGATGATGGGATTTGATATACCTCCATGGATTATGGGATTCGTAGTACTTTCAAACCTTTCATTCCCCACAGACCACTGTGTCCAAGAACCAAGACCAATAAAGACCCAACTTGGCACACAATGCCCCCATGACCCACACTCCATCCAACTGCAGTTTAGAGGAGGGCACACCATGGAAGATGGGATTTCAAGTACCTCCACTCACTTCCAAAGTACCCCACCCACACAAGCATCAACCTCTACATCAACACAGCAGACGGAAAAAACAAAAAACATTGTTTATCCAAAAGCTCTGCAGAACGCCAGCAACACCACAGACCGACAACTCCCCAGGACTTCAACATCCCACCCACCACAACAACCCACAACGACACAGCCATGACCCCACCAAGACCATAAGTAACATCAATTCCAACCCTTACATACTCAGACTTTCTCGCATCTCCTAAATAGGGCACAGCAACGCGTGCCGGGTACAGCTAGTATTATATAATAAAGCTGAAAGTTTGTATGTATGTTTGTATGTGCCAGCGTTCTGATTGGCTCCCGGCCTCTCAAATCCCACCCTCTACATTCAAACATCAGGATTGGTTGCCACAGAGGCAGAATTTGCTAAACCCCCTCTGATTGGCCACCATTGCCTCATTGCTAAACCCCCTCTAATTGGACACCATTGCCTCAAACACCATTGGTTGGCCAGAGTCAGCATTGCTACACCGGCTCTGATTGGCCACCATTCCTCCTTCCCTATTCTCAAAGCTCTCCCAGACAGTACTTTACAAACAGCCTTCCTTTCAGGCCTCCAACACAGCAGCACTTCCTCCACTTCATTCTCCTGGCTAGGCCTCAGCATGATTTATTTCACAGTAAGACTTACTTTTCTTCTTTCTCCTGACTAGGCCCCTTACAACACAGAAAAAGACCACACTTGCACAGCCCCCCAACACCCACTCTACATCCTGGTGCAGTTTGAGGGAGGGGCCCCCAGGGATGATGGGACTTGAAGTACCTTCACTAACTTCCTAAGACCACTGTGACCCTCATCCAATCATACAGACCCAAAGGCCCACACAGAGCCTCCATGACCTGCGGCACTTTGGAGGAGGCTGCACCACGGATGATGGGACTTGCAGTACCTTCACTGCTTCCATGATACCACTCCAACACCTTCTAATGAAGGAACAAGACCACACTTGGCACACAGAGCCCCCATGACCCACTCTACATCCTCCTGCTGTTTGGAAGAAGGTGGCCCACAGATGATGGGACTTGCAGTACATTCATTAATTTCACGATACCCCTGCAACTCCTACTCATGACAGATCAAGACCTAACTTGACACACAGGGCCCCCGTGACCCACTCTACACCCTGCTGCAGCTTGGGGGAGGGTACACCACAGATGATGGGACTTGCAATACCTTCACTAACTTCCGGAAACCACTGCGAGCCACACAAACATCTGATCAGGACCAACCTTGACACACAATGCCTTTCTCAAATGACCCGGGCACCGCCGGGTCCCCAAGCTAGTATATAATAAAAGAGAATGTTTGTATGTGTGTTTGTGTGTTTGTGGATATGTGCCAGCTTTCTGATTGGCTGCCACTGTGGGATTATTTGCATAAAGGACTCTGATTGGCCAGCCTCAGAACTCCAACATTCTAAGGCACCAGACAGAGGGGATTGGTTGCCACTGAGGGAGTATTTGCATAAAGGACTCTGATTGGCCATCTACATTCCAACATTCTAAGGTGACTCAGAGGGAAAAGGAAAGGTCTGAAGCAGTCAGTCACTGCGGCCCACAGCAATGATGGATCAGGACCACACTTGGCATACAGAGGCCCAATGGCCCACTCTACATCCTGGTGCTGTTTGGAGGGGGGTGGACCATGGCCGATGGGACTCGCAGTACCTTCACTAACTTCCTGAGACCACTGCGAGCCACGTAAACATCTGATAAGGACAAACCTGGGCACACAATGCCTTTCTCAAATAACCCGGGCAGGGCCGGGTCCCCAAGCTAGTGTATATAATAAAAATGAATGTTTGTATGTGTGTATGCAAGAGAAATGTAGAGAGCAGAACAAAGGACTCTATGTAACATTTGTCGACCTCACCAAAGCCTTCGACACTGTGAGCAGTGCATTTGGGGATCCCCCCCCCCCCCAATTCCTCAAAATGATTATCCTGCTACATGAGGGCCAGCGCAGTCAAGTCAGATACGGCGATGCTCTCTCGGAGCCCTTTCTCATAACTAATGGAGTGAAACAAGGTTGTGTTCTTGCACCAACCCTATTTACAATCAGGGGCGGTCTAAGGTCATTTTATATGGTAAGCGAACATTACTTTGCCGCCCCCCTTTGTCTCCGCCCCCTCTCCTTTGCCTCCGCCCCCTGCCTGCCCAATTGCATCACGTGACGTGTTTACAGGCTTCTGCGCCTGCAGGAGCTTCTGCGCATGCCCAGAAGCTCCTGCAGGCACAGAAGCTGAAGCCTGTAAACACGTCAGCACTCCGTATTCGGCATGCAGGGGGCGGAGGCAAAGGGAGAGGTTAAGCCTCTCCCTTTGCCTCCGCCCCCTGCGTGCCGAATACAGACGAGCGCTGACGTGTCGTGTTTACAGGCTTCGGCTTCAGCGCCTGCAGGAGCTTCTAGGCATGCGCATTGGCTCCGGCGCTCAACTTCAGCTCTGGAGCCACTGCGCATGCGTGAAAATCTCCGCGCATGCCCAGAAGCTCCTGCAGGCGCAGAAGCTGAAGCCTGTAAACACGTCAGCACTCCGTATTCGGCACCCAGGGGTTAAGCCTCTCCCTTTGCCTCCGCCCCCCTGCGTGCCGGATACAGGACGGAGTGCTGACGCGACGTGTTTAGAGGTTTCGGCTTCAGCGCCTGCAGGAGCTTCTAGGCATGCGCAGTGGCTCCGGAGCCCAACTTCAGCTCCGGGCCACTGCACATGCGCTTGAAAATCTCCGCGCATGCCCAGAAGCTCCTGCAGGCCAGGCGCTGAAGCCGGCAGCAGCAGGGAGGTTTGCTATGGCGGCGTGGCCGGCGTGGCGGCCCCTTCCCAGAAGAGGGCGCCCCACGCGGCCACTTACTTCGCGTATACGTCGGACCGCCCCTGTTTACAATCTTCTTCAGCATGATGCAACGAACGGCTAAGGCAGATCTCGAAGAAGAAGTCGGCATATATAATAATACACTTTATTTATATTCACCCTTTTCACCCCGAAGAGGACTCAGAGCGGATTACGGTACACATACAAGCAGACAAGCGGAAGCGCTAGCTACAGTAATCCATGCCACGGTTACATCAAGGCTGGATTACTGTAACGCTTTTGTATGTAGGTCTACCCTGGTCACTAACCCGCAGGCTCCAGATGGTGTAGAACGCGGCCGCCAGGCTTCTCACAGGAACATCGATGAGATGCCACATAACACCATCTCTGCAGCGCCTGCACTGGCTGCCCGTTGAGTATAGAGCCTTACACAAGACCTTGACCTTGGCTTTCAAAGCCCTACGGGCCGGGCCCCAACAAACCTTATAGACCGGTTGTTGATGCCTGCTTGCTCAAGGACCCGCGGCCAGCAAACAAGAACCTTCTTCACGTACCAGGCTTGAAAGAGGCCCACCTGGAGACCACGAGACGGAGATCGTTCTCCGTTGTGGCCCCGTTCTTTGGAACTCGATGCCACCGGACCAGAGAGCCTCCTCGACCTGCCCCAGTTCCTGACCGCTCTGAAGACCTGGCTATTTAGGAAAGCCCATGGTTAATGCAGAACCAGGAACCCAAATACCGGGCCTGGCCCCTGCATTTCACCACTGAATATTTTAATCTAGTTTTAAATACTCTATTTTAATTGTGGAATTTGTTGTGTGTAAGTCGCCCGGAGCACTAACGTGGAGGGCGACTCAGAAATAATAAAGTCAGTCAGTCAGTCAGACAATCCCTGCCGTTTTTACATTTGACATACATTGACATGGTCAATGCCCAAGAGAGAAGGGCATTGACCATGTCAAGCAGGAAGAACCAGGTGAAGGAGAAAGGAGGCACCACAGCTGTGTGTTGGAACCCATTAGGGTCATCTCCAACACCTGGATGGAACAGGAGCTCCTGGGAAAGCGAGTTACAAGGGAGGGAGAAACACACTGAGAGATTGAGAGAGAGAGAGAGAGAGAGTTAGAGTTGGAGGCACCGGGTTGTCCCAGTTGGCCGTGTGCCCAACAAGCCTTCCTGAGACCACCATTCGAGGAGGAAAGCCATTTGTCCAGCAAATGTGGAGATCACAGGTATGTCCAGTCCCTGAGTGGTGCTATGATTTGAAAGAACTGGGGCGTCTGAGTCCTAAGGAAAGGCTTCTCTCCGTCACAGAGCGAGAACTCCCCAACTTCGGCCCTTCAGATGTTTTGGACGGTCATCCATTCATCACTGTTAGCCAAGCTATCTGTGGCAGTGTTTCCCAACCAGTGTGCCATGGGTGATCATCAGGTGTGCCGTGGGAAATTGGAACCTCCAATCCCCTTTCTTCCCCTTGCTGCCGAACACTTTTTCTTCTCCACTCGGGCTCCCTTCTTCCCAGCCTCGCTCTGCTCGCTTTGCCTCGCTTTGCTCTGGGGCGAGTCTGCGCAGTAGCGCCCGCACGGGTCACGTCTTCCTCCCTCCCCCCTCCCCTCCTGAACACGCTCACGCTGCCCCCTCAGAAAAAAATGGCGGCAGAAGCGGCAGTGTAGAAGAAAAAGTAAGTGTTCGGCAGGAGGGGGAAGAAAGGGCGCGAAGGGGAAGGGGGAGAAAGAGGTCTCTGTCGAAAGCTGGCATGGGCAAACTTGGACCTTCCGGGTGTTTTGGACTCCAACTCCCACCATTCCTAGCAGCCTCAGGCTCTTTTACTTTTTTCCCCTCAGCCATTTAAGCCTCAGGAATGGTGGGAGTTGAAGTCCAAAGCACCCAGAGGGCCGAAGTTTTCCCATGCCTGTTTTAGGGACCTAAAGTGGTGAGCCTCCTTCCAACATTGTGATTCTGGATAGAAAACAAACAACAACATAACATTGTTTGAGTCCACAGTGCTCTCTGGGTGTAGGTGAACTACAACTTCCAAACTCAAGGTCAATTCCCAAGCAAACCCTTTCAGTACTTTCTGTTGGTAATGAGAGTTCAATATGCCAAGTTTGGTTCAATTCCATTGTTGCAAGAGTTCAGGATGCTCTTTGATTGTGTGTTAACTATAAATCCCAGAAACTGTAACTCCCAAATGTCAAGGTCTCTTTTCCCCAAACTCCATCTGTGTTCACATTTGGGCATATTGAGTATTCATGCCAAGTTTGGTCCTGATCCAACATTGTTTGAGTCCACAGTGTTCTCTGGATATAGGTGAACTACAACTTCAAAACCCAAGGTCAATGCCCACCAAACTCTTATAGTATTTTCTCTTGGTTATGGGAGTTCTGTGTGGGAAGTTTGTGTCTTTCTGCCATTCCTGCCAGGATATCTATGTTGTGTTCATCGAAACAGGCCCAGGTTTCACACTGAGTGTATAAATACATTTTAAAATGTATTAACTATATGTATTACTGTGTTAGAGTGTCATTTTGTTGGTGGTGTGCCCCAGGATTTTGTAAATGTAAAAAAGAGATTCCACAAGTGCCGCGGGTAGAGCTGCAGGACCCGATCAAATATGTAATGAACCTTTGTACAATTTATTGCTCTTTTCTGTAGAAAATGGAACGTAAATGCCACAAGTACGACTGGGCACCTTGCCACTTGAAAAAGCCAACCCGTAGATCGCTGCACGGTTGGCTTTTTCTTTTTTTCCATATGTAATGGAACAGTTTGTACAATTTATTGGTGCAGCTTTTCTGTAGAAAATGGAACGTAATATGGAACGTAACATCCTGTGTACTTCTTTCCCCTTCCTGGACATTTTTCCCTTCGCGCCTGTCCTGGACATCCATGTGACCATTGCCGAGGTACTGTAGGCTGTGCTTTAATGTTTATGTTAATGCTAATGTGCACTTTCAATGTTATTCTCTATGTTAGAGATAGATATCCACTATATATGTGTTCCGAGTTCACCACTCTTTGAACTATCATATATTGCATATTTTCATATGTAACGTCGTTCCTTGTGTAGTTTGCTCACTATTTTCTACAGCATATAGTGTTAGTGGTATTCCTTGGAGATGGACAGGCAACCAGTGGCGCTGACACAGCAGGGGGGTGGTATGCTCCCTGTATGTCGCCCCAGTTAGCATTCTGGCTGCCGCCCGTTGGACCAACTGAAGTTTCCGAACCATTTTCAAAGGCAGCCCCACGTAGAGTTCATTGCAGTAGTCTATTCGGGATGTAACCAGAGCGTGGACCACCGTGGCCAAGTCAGACTCCCCAAGGAACGGGCGTAGCTGGCGCACAAGTTTTAATTGTGCAAAGGCTCTCCTGGCCACTGTTGAGACCTTGGGTTCCAGGCTCAGCGATGAGTCCAGGATCACTCCCAAACTGCGAACCTGCGCCTTCAGGGGGAGTGTAACCCCGTCCAACACAGGCTGTAACTCTATGCCTTGTTTGGCCTTTCGACTGACCAGGAGGACCTCTGTCTTGTCTGGATTCAACTTCAATTTGCTAGCCCTCATCCAGTCCGACACAGCAGCAAAGCACCGGTTCAAAGTCTGGACAGCCTCCTTGTATAATGTATTAAGAACCATAAACAAAGTTAAAAACTTGGCATTTTGCGAAATTTTCTTTGACCAGAAGCTGGCCACTTGGAGTGCCCCTGGTGTCACTGTGAGTCCATATGCCAGGGGTGCCCACACTTTTTCAGCATGTGAGCTACTTATAATAAAACCAAGTCAGAAAGATCTACCGAGAAAGAAGCAGGGCGAAGCAAGGGGAGGGGGCGGGGCTTAGTGTGGCCTGGCTCCGCCCCCCTCTGGCTTTAGCGCTACCACAGCTTCTCCAGGCTAGAGGAGGGTAATGCCAAGCCAGTGGTGGCATAGATAGCCTGGAGAAGCTGTGGTAGCAGGCCCGGATTACCCATAAGACCACCCTAGGCCTAGGGCAGCAGGTCCGGACCCCCAAAAGTAAAAAAAAAAAAAAAAATTTTTTTTTTTTTAAAATTCAAATTTTTTTTAAGAGGGCGCATGCGCGCAGCGGCATAAGCGCCATCCACGGTTGCCCCCCCCTGCTCTGCTCCCCTCAGCTCTGCCCCCGCCCTTGGCTCCGCTGCGCCCCCGGCTTCGCCTTCGCCTCCTCGCCGGCGCGAGGAGGAAGGAAAGCCCCACCCATGGAGCCGATGCAGGGCCTCCCCACGGCTCCTCCCTCCCTCGTAAAGCCACGATTTCGGCCGCTTCTCAGGCCGGCATGGTGGCTTTAGGAGGGAGGGAGGGAGGAGCCCTGGGGAGGCCCCGCATTGGCTCCGGGGGTAGGGTTCTTCCTCCTCCTCCTCCTCGTGCTGGCGAGGAGGTGGGGGCGGAGCCGGGGGTGGGGTGGAGCCGGGGGTGGGGCAGGGTGGAGCCGGGGGCGGGGGTAGAGCCTTTGGCCTAGGGTGCCAAAAGGGCCTGACCGGGCCTGTGTGGTAGTGCTGAAGCCGGGAGAGGGGCGGGGCTTGGCTCGGCCAAGCCCCCCTCTGGCTTCAGCACTACCACAGCTTCTCCAGGCTAGAGGAGGGTAATGCCAAGCCAATGGTGGCATAGATAGCACTATTGGCTTGGCACTACCCTCCTCAAGCCTGGAGAAGCTGTGGTAGTGCTGAAGCCGGGGGAGGGGGTGGGGCTTGGCGCAGCATGGCTCCGCCCCCTCTGAGAAGCGCCCCATCCAGCTGGGATCGACCTCCTTCGGTCCCGGGATCGACCAGTCGATCGCGATCGACTTCCTGGGCAGCCCTGCTGTATACCATATTGTTGTTTTTGTAGACCACTGGTGGTCCACGGGCCACAGGTTGGGAACCACTGGTGTAGATGCACCCCTTGGATCTGGAGCATCTGCTTGGAAAATCCCGTTCTGCGACTCCTTCTCTTTCCTTCCTACCAAACCGACCCCTCCTTCGTTGTTTTGTTGTATGCCGTCACTTCGTTTCCAATGTATGGCCGCCCCATAAGTCGGAAAGGATTTGAAGGCACACAACAACAACAACAACAACAACGACCTGTTGTAATAAGGCAGAGTTGTTGTACTTTGTTGTACTTTGTGGCTCCTCCGTCAACCCGACTCCAACCCGCCGTTCTCTCTTTCGGTTTCACAAATCAGGCCTCTTTCTTTTCGCCTCTCTTTCTTTCTTTAAAATCCCTTTTCATTCTTTCCGAGTTATGTTTGTGCAGGTAATGATGATATGATCTCATTTATGCAAGATTATCCCTTTATCACATTTCCAGGCTCATTTATGAGGCCCATGTTTTCCCCCGGAGGGCATCATCAAGCGCGTTAAGTTGCACTATTTGCCTCCCGCCGCGAACTGGCAGGAGCCCCTTCCCTTGACGGATGAAGGCGGCTGCCTTCTCCAAATAGGGCCTCCGTGATGGATATTTTACTTGTGAATATTATAGCTCGGAATTAGCATGTTTATTGAGGGGAAATGTGCGTGTTTACATTCTGCTACCCATGGCATTACCTTTTATGACCCGGGTTGTTTAGCACAAGATCGACCCAAAACGACTTCCATCGAGACAAAGGTTTTAATTTTATTTTTTTTGTTTTCGACGGCGGGAGGGCAGAAATGAAAAAAAAAAACCACAGGAAGAAAAATTAATGAAGTTCTAGGATGTGCCTTAAGTAACTCTACACCAGTGTTTCCCAACCTTTTTTGAGCCGCAGCACACTTTTTACATTTGCAAAGTCCTGGGGCACACCACCAACCAAAATGACACAAAATGACACTCTTACACAGTAATACATAGAGTTAATATGTTTTTAAAATGTATTTATACACTCAGTGTGAAACCTGGGCCTGTTTCGATGAACTCAAAATAGATATCCTGGCAGGAATGGCAGAAAGACACAAACTTCCCACACAGAACTCCCTTAACCAAGAGAAAATACGATAAGAGTTTGGTGGGCATTGACCTTGGGTTTTGGAGTTGTAGTTCACCTATATCCAGAGAGCACTGTGGACTCAAACAATGTTGGATCAGGACCAAACTTGCATGAATACTCAATATGCCCAAATATGAACGTAGATGGAGTTTGGGGGAAATAGACCTTGACATTTGGGAGTTGTAGTTGCTGGGATTTATAGTTCCCCTACAATCAAAGAGCATTCTGAACCCCACCAATGATAGAACTGGGCCAAACTTCCCACACAGAACCCCCAGGAGGCAAGAGGAGGTCTCTACTTGGGGAAAGGGAGGCGGGCCTTCCCAATGCATGGAGAGGGAGAGACCAAGTAGACAACGGGTGGGAAGGGGGCCTTTATCGAGGTAGGTTTCTTAGGGTTTTTATATTTCAACACATTAGACTCTCCCCCCCCCCTTTCCTGGAGGTTCCAATTTCCCACGGCACACCTGATGATCGCTCACGGCACACTAGTGTGCCCTAGCACACTGGTTGGGAAACACTGCCTTAAGTAACTCTACACCGTAGAACAGGGGTCGGGATGTTTTTTGACTCAGAGAGCCATGAAGGCAAAATATTTGGAAATTTATTTCAGTGAGAGCCATATAATATATATAATATGTTTTAAGACTGAATTTAACTAAATGTGAGTCTATACGTACATACTATGAGGAAAGGATTCCCCCGGCAGAATGACGGGACACTTCAGACCTGGCTCTGCAAAAGGCATGCTCAGGACTCTGGGAAGGAAGAGAAGGCGGAAGGAAGGGGGAAAGAAAGAAAGACAGACAGAGGAAATAAAGGAGGGAGGGGGAGAGGAAGAAAGAAAAGAAGAACAAACTATGGAAAAGCAAGAAAAGAAAAGCTGGAGAGAGACAAGGAGGGGAAAAGAAAGAAGGAAATGGGAAGGGATGAAAGGAAAGGGTGGGGAAAAAAAGAAAGGGAGTGAGGAAAAAGTAAAATAATGAAGGGAAAAGAAGGAAAGAAGGGGAGAGAGAGGAAAGTGAAAAGAAAGGAAGGAGAAGGAAAGGAAGACTTGGGGGAAAAGAACAGGAGAGGAAGGAAGAGGGAGGGAGAATGGAGGAAGGAAGTAAAGGGAGAGAGGGAGGGAAAAGGAAGGAGAGAAGGAAAGGGTGAAGGGAGAAAGGAAGGAAGAGGGAGGGAGGGAGGGGAAAGGAAGGAGAGAAGGAAAGGGTGAAGGGGAGAAAGGAAGGCAGGAAGAGGAAGGAAGAGGGAGGGAGAATGGAGGAAAGAAGGAAGGGGAGAAAGGGAGGGGAAAGGAAGGAGAGAAAGAGAAGGAAAGGGTGAAGGGGGAGAAAGAAAGAAAGGAAGAGGAAGGAAGGAAGGAAGGAAGAGGGAGAATGGAGAATGTGTCACTCCTCCCTGCTGCATGCTGGGAAACTGAGGCCCAGGATTGCTCTGGAGAGCCAGATGCAATCATGAAAAGAGCCACATCTGGCTCCCGAGCCATAGGTTCCTGACCCCCACTGTAGAACAAATGCAGCCTGACCCCACTTTTGCTCTCATGGAACCATGGGAGTTGTAGTTTTGTGCTGTCTTCCGCCTTCACTGCCAAAGAGTGCCAAACAACAATGTCCAGGATTCAACAGAACCACGGCTAGATATATGCTGTCATATAATTCAGTTTCCGAATCCAGATTAACTGGATTATATGAGTCTACACTTCCATATAATTCAGATCAATGCTCATAATCTGGATTCAGATTGTATGACAGTGTAGAAGGGCCCTGTGTCATATAAGTTTAGTAGTTAAAGTGGTGTCAAACCACATTGCAGTAGAGTCTCGCTTATCCGACATATATGGGCCGGCGGATCGTCAGATAAACAAAAATGTTGGATAATACGAAGTCTCCTACTGTTTATTTATTTATTTATTTATTTATTCAATTTTATATACCGCTCTTCCCTGCAGGCTTGGGGCGGTTTACCGCCGGTGCTTTTCAGAGTTTTTTCGCAGACAAGATACTGAGTCTCCGCCGGGGCCTCCCGGCCACGGTTGATACAGTACGTGAGCTCGAGACCCCGTGGCCCTCCGCCGGGCCCACCCTCGACCGGTTTTGGCCACTGGACGCAGATGCTGTTGATACGATTGTGGCTGCAACTAGGCCTACCACCTGCTCCCTCGACCCGTGCCCCTCCTGGCTTGTTAGATCTTGCCTGGAGGGGCTACGTGGGCCTCTGTTGAACATCGTAAGTGCCTCCCTTGAGCAAGGAGTCTTTCCAGAGTGCTTAAAAGAGGCGGTGGTAGCTCCATTGTTGAAAAAACCGTCATTAGACCGCGCGGTTCCCTCCAACTACCGACTAGTGTCGAATCTTTCGTACCTGGGGAAGGTAGTTGAGAGGGCAGCAATGGAGCAGTTGCAGTCCTTCTTCGATGATGCAACATGGCTAGACCCCTTCCAATCCGGCTTCCGTTCGGGGCATGGGACGGAGACGGTCCTGGTCTCCATCACAGACCAACTCCGTTGCCAGCTCGACCAAGGCGGGTCTGCGCTGCTCGTGTTATTGGACCTCACGGCAGCGTTTGACACGGTCGACCACAATCTTTTGACCCACCGCCTGGCCATGGCTGGAGTGAGGGGGACTGCCCTGAAATGGCTGGCCTCCTTCCTCCACCAGCGGTCCCAGCGAGTGAGAAGGGGTGAGGAGGTCTCCGAGGGCTCCCCATTAGTTTGTGGAGTCTCTCAGGGGGCCATTTTTTCCCCTCCGTTATTTAACATCTATATGCAGCCGCTTGCACAGCTGGTACGGAGTTTTGGGCTTGAGTGTCACCAGTATGCTGATGATACTCAGCTCATTCTGAGGATGGAGGGCAGGCCTGGAACCGTTCCTGATAATTTCCAACGCTGCCTCGAAGCCGTTACTGGATGGCTGCGAGCCAGTAGGTTGAGGGTGAATCCAGCGAAGACGGAGATCTTGTGGCTGGGTCGTCCAGGTGGCGGGGATGTCCAGCTTCCGACCCTGGACGGTGTGGCGCTGACTTTTATTATATGTAATAGATGTGCAGTATTTGTATTCCGCCCTTCTCACCCATTTAGACATACAACATATATAGACAGACACAGAGGCAATTTAACATTCCAACTTTTTCCGGCTTCATGAGGGTATGCTTGGTTCCGGCCACAAGGGGAGCTGCCGCTTCACCGTCCACTTGTGACATCAAGTCCTTTGATGGAGTACTTCCTCCTTCTTCTGCACACTGCTGGAAGGTTTTATGGCATCATAAATTAGTTAAATTAGCCTCCCCGCATAAATTTCCTACTTGACAGATGCAACTGTTTTTCGGGCTGCATAGGGCAACAGCAAGCTAGACTATTAATGGTCCGGAGCTCACTCTGACTCGTGCTGGCTTTGAACTCATGACCTCTCGGTCAGTAGTGATTTAATGCAGCTGGCTACTAAATAGCTGTGCCACAGCTAAGATCTCATCATATATTATTTATTTATTTATTTACGACATTTATATGCCACCTTTCTCACTCTGAAGGGGACTCGGTGCGGCTTACAAGATTTATATACATACAATATATTATATTATTAGCATAGTACAACATCAGTATTATATAATGGAGCAGTTGCAGTCCTTCTTAGATGATGCAACATGGCTAGATCCCTTCCAGTCCGGCTTCCGTTCGGGGCACGGGACGGAGACGGTCCTGGTCTCCATCACAGATCAACTCCGCTGCCAGCTCGACCAAGGCGGGTCTGCGCTGCTCGTGTTATTGGACCTCACGGCAGCGTTTGACACGGTCGACCACAATCTACTGATCCACCGCCTGGCCATGGCTGGAGTGAGGGGGACAGTTCTTAAATGGCTGACCTCCTTCCTCCACCAGCGGTCTCAGCGTGTGAGGAGGGGCGAGGTGGTCTCCGAGGGCTCCTCATTAGTTTGTGGGGTTCCGCAAGGGGCCATTCTCTCCCCTCTGTTATTCAACATCTACATGCAGCCGCTTGCACAGCTGGTGCGGAGTTATGGGCTGGAGTGCCACCAGTACGCTGACGACACCCAGCTCATTCTGAGGATGGAGGACAGGCCGGGATCCATCCCCGATAATTTCCAACACTGCCTCGAGGCCGTTACTGGATGGCTGCGTGCCAGTAGGTTGAGGGTGAATCCGGCGAAGACGGAGATCTTGTGGTCGGGCCGCTCGGGTGGTGTAGATGTCCAGCTTCCGACCCTGGCGCTATGCCCATCGCCTTCCGTTAAGAGCCTGGAGGTCCATCTGGACTCCCAGCTGACCATGGAGGCCCAGGTCTCCGCGGTCAGCAAGGTTGCTTTTTTTCATCTGCGACAGGCTCGGAGGCTGGCCCCCTATATCTCCCGGAATGACCTGGCCACGGTGATCCAAGCTACGGTCATCTCAAGGCTGGATTACTGTAACGCGCTTTACGTTGGCCTTCCTTTGTCGGCGACCCGGAAGCTCAAGTTGGTGCAGAACACTGCCGCCCGGCTCCTGTCTGGAACCCCAGCAGGCCGCCACATCACACCTGTTTTGCAGGATCTGCACTGGCTCCCAATCGAGCACCGGATCTCCTTCAAGGTGTTGGTTCTTACCTTTAAGGCCTTGCATGGCCTGGGGCCAGCGTACTTGAGGGACCGACTCACCCCACACTGTCCCCCGAGATCACTACGCTCCGAGGATGCTAATTTGTTAGAGATACCCTCGGCGAAATCGGCTAAACTGACATCTACTCGCCGGAGGGCGTTCTCCGTTATAGCTCCTACGCTGTGGAACGCCCTCCCGGCTGGAACGCGGGCTATAAAGGACCTGCTCCCGTTTAGACGCGCCTGCAAAACTTATTTGTTTAAGCAGGCCTTCGGTGAGTAGGTCCTGCCCATGTTCCGCTTTAGCCGCTGTCCTGGGGTGTCACGCTATCTAATTTCTGAACTGTACCTGGGGGTTTTGTATTTTGCTGTTTTAACTGTTTAATTGTCTTAGAGGTTTTATCGCATTGCTTGTGTGTAGTTGTACCTTCGGTTCCTGTGAGCCGCCGCGAGCCTCAGGGAGTCGGCGGCATAGAAACCCGAATAATAAATAATAAAAATAAATATATTACTATACTGTACTATAGCATTATATTGTAATATTATTAGTAATATTACATGTAGTATAAAATATATAATTATAATATTGTATTAGTATTATATCGTATAACATATGTATTAACAACATATAATAACAATATGTCCCATAAGAAAGAGAAGGTTTTATTATTATTATTAATCTCAAGAAGAATGAGAGTGTAATAACATAAAATAATAGTAATAATGATAATAATAACATACAATGATAGCAATAATAGCCACAATAACAATAATTCTCACATTGTTGGGGATATATTTTCTCCAGCAAAAAGAGAATAAATTATTACTATCACTATTACTATTACTATTATTATTATTAGCGTCCCCCAAGAAGAATGAGTGTGTAATAACATATAATGCTAATGATAATAATGATAATAAAACATACAATGATAACAATAATATTAGCAACAATAACAATAATTCTCACATTGTTGGGGATATATTTTCTCCAGCAAAGAGAGAATAAATTATTACTATCACTATTACTATCCCTATTACTATCACTATAATAATAATAATACACTTTATATATATTCCGCTCTTCTCACCCCGAAGGGGACTCAGAGCGGATTACAGGTACACATACTTAGCAGACAATCCCTGCCGTTTCCACATACACACATATATACGAACAGAGGCAAACTCTGGCCACCAGGGGGAGCTGACGCACTCCTCATCTCTCAGCGTTCCCAGCATCCCTTGTTGTTCCGTCCGCATTCCTCAGCGTTCCTGGAGTTCTTTAATGGCCTCATAATTCAGTCAAAATTTGCCTCCCCACTTAATGTGGTACCTTTATCTCCTACTTGACAGATGCAACTGTATTTCGGGCTGCAAAGGTCAACAGCAGGCTACACTTAAAGGTTGAGCACCCACCTTGACCTGGGCAGGCCTCGAACTCATGACCTACTTGTCAGTAGAGATCTTATGCAGCTGACATTTAGACAGCTGAGCCACATTCCCGGTATTACTATCACTATTATTATTAGTAGTAGTAGTATTAGCCTCCCCCAAGAAGAATGAGTGTGTAATAACAACTGATGATGTCGGTGGTGATAATAATTCATTACTCTCACACCATTGCGGATATATTATTATTCTCCAGCAAAGAGTGAGTGAATTTACTTATATTCCTCTCCGGTGAGCCGTGTTCTCCCATGTTACACCTAGGTTAAGTTGGCCAGTAATTCCAGCCTCTTTCAGCTGTTCAGACGTTCAATTGTGCGATATTCAACACAAGGATTGCAAAGCCATAATGAATGTGTCATGAATACGAAGACATTTAGAGCCCACAATGGTCATTCAAGGCCATTGTCATGGAATGGAGTTGTTACATCCATCCATTGCAAGGGAAGTAGAAGAAATACAAGCTGCCCTGGCTAGCCTTGAATTGGGCTTCGGCTTTCCATGAGTTGCCCCCATTCTCCATCTCATTTGGACCCATCTTTTCCTGTGGATTTCTCCCCAGGAGTCCTTAAAAAAAAGCCCATCTTCCTTGAGACACTGGAACTTAGTGCAGCCGCGAAGCCCCAGCAAACAGCTTGAAAATAGGGGTGCAATATCAGGGCATAAAATATTCATTGGGAAATTACAGCTAGCCACAAATCTCTCTCTCCCTCTTGCTTTTAATATGGCACAGCCAACCTTGGCCATACTTCACCTGCGACGCCAGTATTCACGGCAGGAGGTCTCGTCGGCTATTTGGAAAGAAGAAATCGGAGGCCTAAAAGAGATCTATTTGTGAAGGTTGGGCATTTTTGTCCAGTGAAGAATGCCCGCCGCATTCAATTCAACTCCACAGAAGTAGCTACGTTCTTACACTTGTTCCTTTGTGTATTTTGGTATGCATTCCGTTGCATTGGAGCCCCCGGTTGGCGCAGTGGGTTAAACTTCTGGGCTGCTGAACATGCTGAACATGTGACAAGTTTGGTCCTGATCCATCATTGCTGTGGGCCGCAGTGACTGCCTGCCGAGGCCTTTCCTTTTCCCTCTGTGTTACCTTAGAATGCTGGAATGTAGATGGCCAATCAGAGTCCTTTATGCAAATACTCCCTCAGTGGCAACCAATCCCCTCTGTCTGTTGCCTTAGAATGTTGGAGTTCTGAGGCTGGCCAATCAGAGCTCTTATGCAAATAATCCCACAGTGGCAACCACATATTCCTCCGCACCTCCTGCCGCAAACACTGACTTTTATTATATACATAGATAGATAGCTGTATGCACCGTCGGTGTCTCAGCGGGTTAAACCGCTGACCTGATGGACTTGGTGATCGAAAGGTCGCAAGTTTGAATCCGGGGAGCAGGGTGAGCTCCCGCTGTCAGCCCCAGCTTCTGCCAACCCAGCATTTCGAAAACATGCAAATGTGAGAAGATCAATAGGAACCGCTATGGTGGGAAGGTCATAGTGTTCCCCTATGATGCACTTTCCCCCATTCTAAACTGAAAGCCTGCCCCCACTATTTAATCTTTTTGGGCCCCCCTCATTTGCTATCTCCTACCTCAGTGTTTCCGAACTGCTGTTCCGTGACGGATCATCTGGTGTGCCGCGAAAAATCTTTCTCCCCCTCCTGCCGAACTCCTGCTGCTTGGGGGAGGGGGGGAGGAAGGGCCGGGCAGCGACGAAGAAAAAGAAGGGGCCGGGGCGCCGCCTCCTTCGGCCGTTTCTCCAGCCAGCCTCTAATCGAGGGAGGGAGGAGGGAAGGGTGACGTTGCTTGGGCCCTGCCCCCTTCCCAGCGGCTGAAGCTTGCTCGTGCCTGATTGAATCATGGCGGAGAGTGGCCCCCGTCCCTGGCGCCGCTCTCGGCCATGACTCCGGCCCCTCGCTCGCTGAGGCTGCGCGGAGGAGGAGGAGCATGAGCGGTGGATGGGCTTCAGTGGGCGGGGCTGAAGCCCATCCACTGCTCATGTTCCTCCTCCTCCACGGGGCCTCAGCGAGTAAGGGGCCAGAGTCATGGCCGAGAGCAGCGCCGGGGACGGGGAATTGCCGCCTTCTCCCTCTCCCCCGCCGCCCATTTCGCCCGTGAGCCGCTACCCGTGGCAATGGGAGTGGCTGAGGCTGTCGGCGGGACCCTGGGCCGGAGCCTGGGCTTGGTGGCGGCCCTCGGCCTGCTCTACTGCCTGAGGGGCCCGCTTGCCAAGTTTGGTCCAGATCCATCATTGTTTGAGTCCACAGTGCTCTCTGGATGTAGGTGAACTACAACTCCAAAACTCAAGGTCAATTAACAATATGTAGTACTGTGTTAGAGTGTCATTTTGTGTCATTTTGGTTGGTGGTGTGCCCCCGGATTTTTTTTAATGTTAAAAGCGTGCCGCAGCTCAAAAAAGGTTGGGAAACACTGTCATACTCCTATCTCACCCAGGGTTTTATCGTTTTATTTTGTCCACGTGGCCTGCCCATCATATTCGGTTTTTATTGTATGAATTCCCTGTATTATTCCATTTGGTATTGTAACATTATTATTATTATTATTTCACGTGGCTTGTCATGTTAGCTGCCCCAAGTCCCCATTGGGGAGATGGTGCCGGGGTATAAATAATAATAATAATAATAATAATAATAATTATTATTATTATTATTGGCGCTCCATGCAGTAGTCAGACTGGCGGTGGCATAATAGCCATCGAGAACGGTCACAAACGGACAAAGAGCGTCAATGGGCAGGATGGGCTCTCTAGTCTTTTGGCAACCATCCTAGGAGAAGGAAAACTTTAATTTCAAACCCGGGCAGATGGTGCTCGTCTAACCCTGTAAGCTTACGGCCCGGAGGGCTGATCCCACCAGCCAATTCCAACCGGCCCAGGGAGAAGGGCGTTGGGGGCAGGGACATCACGGGCTGTGGGGTCTGCGTCGGCAGTCAGACCGCCGCTCCGGAGAACGATCGGAGGAGCGGCAGCTTTGGAGTGCCTGCCATCCCGGGAGGTGATCTAGTCCTGCAACGGGAGCAGTCGGCGACCTGCGGCAGCTGCTCGCCCTGGCAACCTGGAAGACTTGATTGTCTTCCGGGTCGCCAGGGCGATCAGCCGCCGCAGGTCGCCAATTGCTCCCGCTGCAGGCCCGGATTGCCTCCCGGGATGGCAGGCACTCCAAAGCCGGGATGGCAGGCACTCCATGGCAGGGCGAATAGCCGATCAGGAACGCCTCTGACAGAACGGCTGGGGGCGAGAGTGGGCGGAGGGCTGCAGCCTCCAATCGTCTGCTGCTCTGCTCTGCTGCGGCGGTGGCGGCTGGGTCCGCTTTGTCATCCTCTGGGCTGGGTCCATTGGGCCATTCCATCTTGGGATCTTTCCTCTCTTGAGCATGTCAGTCTCCACCTTGGTACGCACCTTGTCTTCTTGAATTTCATTTCATTTTATTTTAATGGTTTTTATTATTTTATAATAATTTTATTATAATAATATAATAAATAATATAATGTTATATTCTATTATAATTTCAATATATTATAATGTCTATATACTGTATTTACTATAATATAATTATGATATTAATACTAATAATATATGAATATTTCTTGATATATTAATATGTTAATATTAATGATGTGTAATATATAGTAAATATAGTAAATAAATAAATTATGTAGATTAGCATGTAGTTCAGCCTTTAGGTGCGGCCCTCCATAATATTTTTTGGCTCTCGTGTGGCCCCTTGGAAAAAATAATTGCCCACCCCTGCTGTAAGGTCAACCATCTAAGAGAAGGAAACTCTAATCAAACCTACGACCTGAGGACCTCGCTGCCACCATCCAAGCTTGCTAGGCCCTGGCAGATGAACCTTTGGTTTAAAGGGTGAGGCCAGTTCTGTGCACGCTGCACTCCACCAGAAAGGTCCATTGCACAGGCTCGAAGGACACATCCAACTTCCGATTAGTCATCAACGCGCTTGTAAAAAGCGTGGGATGAGTCCTTCCTAAGAATCTTCGTTCGCGAAGTAATGCGGAGATGGGCCATGCAGTCATGCCTGCCACATGGCCTTGGAGGTGTCTACGGACAACGCCGGCTCTTCCGCTTAGAAATGGAGATGAGCACCAACCCCCAGAGTCAGATATGACTTTATTTATTTATTTATTTATTATTATTTATTTATTATTTTGATTTACTTACTAAACCACCCTTCCCGAGGCTCAGGAAGGAAAACCTTTAGCTTACTCCATTACATTACCTTGTCATTCAACTCAGAAGATTGTCTTATAGGACCATTGGTATATGATGCTGAGGGTAGAGAATTGCGCAACACAGTCCTGATCTAGAACGTAAGACCTTTGTTGATCTAGCACCATTTCCATGCTTTTAAAACAGGCTTCTCTGCAAGCCTAGGAATCAATTTGGAGCCATGCAGGTTGCCAGCAATGCCAACTCACTCCCCCAGAAAACACTAGGAAAACCTGGAAGAGGATGAGTATGGCCAATACGGTAATATGTCTATTCCATTTGAACTGTAGTTGCAGACAAGGCTGGGGGAAGGCATGGCAACACGAGGTTCTTCCCGCATCCTTTTGGTCTCTCCTTCGGCTGTGCCAGGCTCCTTTGCCGTGTGGCACCTGTGCCATTTTACAGGAACCAACCCGTTCTTCATTTCGGGGAAACGACTCCAGCTAGAGCAATAGGCAATGCAACTAGCATGGGGGGAATAAGAGTTTGCCTTAATTAAGTAGTTTTGCAATTACTAATTGAGAGATGAGTTACGGATGGCTTTGAGGCAGACTTGGAAGTCAGCCACCGAGGAAAGTCGGGAGAGATGGGGAAATGGGAATCGGTGGGCGCCGGTTGTGCGGAGACCAGGTCTTTGCACAGTTTTGGCTTGCCAGGAGAAAGTATTTTGCCGAGTTGGAAGAGGCTCCCAAAGGCCATCTAGACCAACCCCTTGCAGGGACACACAATCCACGCCCTCCTGACATATTAAGATTTTGTCAAAGAGATGGAGTGTGGCCCTACTTTGTGTCTATAAGGTGTCAATCTACTCTCATGGAGCTACGCAGTGCTTGTGCCACACCACCATTGTGCAGAATACCAACTTGCCTATTTCTGCCCTCCCACAATCCAATGGAATTCCATGGTGGGCATGGACAATAATGATAACAAGCCGTTACTGTTCCTGTCTTTGTTGAAAAGCAGAAAGATCAGGACTTCTGTGCTAATATGTTCTCTCAGGTCTTTAGACTTTAAAGGAGCTGTCCAAAGTACTAAACTGTACCATTGGCCCTTGGTATCTGCCAGGTTCATGGTTCAACTAGTGTTCGACAAATGGAATTTATGTTCAACGTGATGCAATTGATGGCCAACCTGGTGCAATTGATGGTCAATATGGTGCAATTCATGGCCAACATGGTACAATTGATTGCCGACATGATGCAATTGATGGTCAACATGATGCAATTGATGGTCAACATGATGCAATTGATGGTCGACATGGTGCAATTGATGGTCCCTGATCATTGTCTCTTTTTCCAGTGGAGGATAATGTGTATGCTCCTGGAGAATCGAGTGGAACATTTGAAGAATTGGCATGGATGAATAATTATGAACTGCCCAAGACTTTGTCTGAAATCCTGCTGGTTGGGGTCATGGAGTCAACTGTTAAATGGTGAGTCCATACATTGGGAAATCTAATAGGTTCAATGCTTCTCTTCCAATTGGATCTAGGTTTATTTGCAAAGATTCACCTAGGGCAATGTTTCCCAACCAGTGTGCCATGGCACACTAGTGTGCCGTGAGCGATCATCAGGTGTGCTGTGGGAAATTGGAACCTCCAATACCCTTTCTTCCCCCTTCCTGCTGAACACTTTTTCTTCTCCACTCGGGCTCCCTTCTTCCCAGCCTCGCTCTGCTCGCTTTGCTCTGGGGCGAGTGTGTGCAGTAGCGCCCTCACGGGTCACGTCTTCCTCCCTCCCCCCTCCCCTCCTGAACGCGCTCACGCTGCCCCCTCTGATCAAAATGGTGACAGAAGTGGCAGTGTGGAATAAAAAGTAAGTGTTGTGCAGGAGGGGGAAGAAAGGGCGCGAAGGGGAAGGCGGAGGAAGAGGTCTCTGTCAAAAGCTGGCATGGGCAAACTTGGACCTTCCGGGTGTTTTGGACTCCAACTCCCACCATTCCTAGCAGCCTCAGGCCCTTTTCCTTTTCCCCCCTCAGCCACTTAAGCAGGAAAGGGCCTCAGGCTATTAGGAAGTTGAAGTCCAAAGCACCCAGAGGGCCGAAGTTTTCCCATGCCTGTTTTAGGGACCTTAAAGTGGTGAGCCTTCTTTCAACATTGTGATTCTGGATAGAAAACAAACAACAACATAACATAACATTGTTTGAGTCCACAGTGCTCTCTGGGTGTAGGTGAACTACAACTTCCAAACTCAAGGTTTACCTTGACTTTCAAAAGGCTTTTGACAAAGTCCCTCACCAAAGGCTCCTAAATAAGCTCTTCAGCCATGGAATCAGGGGACAGGTCTTGTCCTGGATCGGAACCTGGCTAAACTGTAGGAAACAAAGGGTGGTAATAAACGGACATTTCTCTGGGTGGAAAGAGGTGAGAAGTGGCGTACCCCAAGGTTCAGTTTTGGGTCCGTTACTTTTTAATTTATTCATTAATGATCTGGATGTAGGAGTAAATTGTGAGGTAGCAAAGTTTCCAGACGACACTAAACTGTTCAGGGTAGTTAGAAATGAAACTGACTGTAAAGAGCTCCAGAAAGATCTCTCGAAATTGAGTGAATGGGCAACAAAGTGGCAAATGCATTTTAACCTAAACAAGTGTAAAGTCATGCACATCGGGGCAACGAACCCCAAATACACCTACAAATTGATGGGGTCAAAGCTTTCTGAGACAAACCAGGAAAGGGATCTGGGGGTCTTGGTGGACAGCTCAATGAAGATGTCAACCCAGTGCGCAGCAGCAGTGAAAAAAGCAAATTCTATGCTTGGCATGATCAGGAAGGGAATCGAAAATAGGTCAGCAAATGTTGTATTGCCTCTCTACAAATCTATGGTGAGGCCACATCTGGAGTACTGTGTACAATTCTGGTCACCGCACCTCAAGAAGGATATAACGGAACTGGAAAAGGTACAGAAAAGGGCAACAAGAATGATCCAAGGGATGGAGCGGCTCCCTTATGAAATCAGGTTGCAACGCCTTGGTCTTTTCAGCCTTGAAAGACGGCGTCTAAGAGGTGACTTGATCGAAGTGTATAAAATCATGCATGGGATAGAAAAGGTGAATAAAGAAAAAATATTTTCTCTGTCACCCAACACTAGGACTAGGGGGCACTCCCTGAAGTTCCAAGGTAGGAAAGTTAGGAATAATAAAGGGAAATATTTCTTCACGCAGAGAGTCATTGGGTTATGGAACTCACTTCCAGAGGAGGTTGTGACAGCGGTCAGCCTGGACAGCTTCAAGGCAGGATTGGCTACTGAAATGGACATCCAAGTGCCACCTCTGTGTTGATGGAGGCAGGCAGGATTTCCCCGGGTACTGGTTGTGGGGTCGGGAGCAGGTGAGGGTTCTGCCCTCCTTTCTGCTAGAGATCCCTGTGTACAACTGGTGGGCCACTGTGTGACACAGAATGCTGGACTAGATGGGCTGAGGCCCGATTCAGCATGGCTCTTCTTATGTTCTTATGTTCTTAAGGTCAATTCCCAAGCAAACCCTTTCAGTACTTTCTGTTGGTAATGAGAGTTCAATATGCCAAGTTGGGTTCAATCCCATTGTTGCAAGAGTTCAGGATGCTCTTTGATTGCATGTTAACTATAAATCCCAGAAACTGTAATTCCCCAATGTCAAGGTCTATTTTCCCCAAACTCCATCTGTGTTCACATTTGGGCATAATGAATATTCATGCCAAGTTTGGTCCTGATCCAACATTGTTTCAGTCCACGGTGCTCTCTGGATATAGGTGAACTACAACTTCCAAAACTCAAGGTCAATGCCCACCAATCTCTTATACTATTTTCTCTTGGTTATGGGAGTTCTGTGTGCAGAGTTTGTGTCTTTCTGCCATTCTTGCCAGGATATCTATGTTGTGTTCATCGAAACAGGTCCAGGTTTCACACTGAGTGTATAAATACATTAAAGTCCCGGAAGCCTAGTCGGGAAAATCAAGTTGAGGGAGCCTAACAGTATCCCATGTGCTGAGGCCTAGTCAGGAAAATCAAGTTAAGGAAGCCTTGCTGTCAATTTTGGGCCTGGTCTGTGGTGTATAGGGGCTACAGTGTTGTTTGGGAAGTGAATGAAGTGAAGGTACTGCAAATCCCATCATTCGTGGCCCATCCTGCCCTAAATCTCACCAGGTTGTGAAGTGGGCCTGTGGGCCCCTGTTTGCCAAGTTTGGTCCTGATCCGTCATTGCTGTGGGTCGCTGTGGCTGACTGCCTGAGGCCTTTCATTTTCCCTCTGAGTCACCTTAGAATGTTGCAATGTTGGTGGCCAATCGGAGCCCTTTATGCAAATACCATTTTAGTGGTAACCAATCCCCTCTGTCTGGGGCCGTAGAATTTTGGAGTTTTGAGGCTGGCCAGTTATAGCCATTTATGCAAATAATCCCAGAGTGGCAGCCAATCGAAACACTGGCACATATTCCTCCCGTCGCTCGACCGCAAACACTGACTTTTATTATATGTAACTAGCTGTACCTGGCACGCGTTGCTGTGCCCTATTTTGGAGATGCGAGGAAGTCTGAGTATGTAAGGGTTGGAGTTGTTGTTAGTTATGGTGTTGTTGGGGTCATGGCTGTGTTGTTGTGGGTTGTTTTGGTGGGTGGGATGTTGGAGTCCTGTGGAGTTGTTGTTGTGTGGTGTTGCTGGCGTTCTGCATAGCTTGTGGATATACAATGTTTTTTGTCTTTCCGTCTGCTGTGTTGATGTAGAGGTTGATGCGTGTGTGGGTGGGGTACTTTGGAAGTGAGTGGAGGTACTTGAAATCCCATTATCCATGGTGTGTCCTCCTCTAATCTGCAGTCGGATGGAGTGTGGGTCATGGGGTGCATTGTTTGCCAAGTTTGGTCTTTATCGGTCTTGGTTCTTGGACACAGTGGTCTGTGGGGAATGATGGGTTTTGAAGTACTACAAATCCCATTATCCATGGAGGTACTTCAAGTCCCATAATCCATGGTTCACCCTCCTCCAAACTGTAGTAGAATGTAGCGTGGGTCATAGGGGCTCTGTGTGCCAAGGTAGGTTACTGTAAATTCAGGCCATACACAATATCCCATGAGCTGAGGCCTAGTCAGGAAAATCAAGTTAATGAAGCCTTACTGTCAATTCAGGCCATACACAATATCCCATGAGCTGAGGCCTAGTCAGGAACAGCAAGTTAATGAAGCCTTGCTGTCAATTCAGGCCATACACAATGTCCAATGAGCTGAGGCGTAGTCGGGAGAATCAAGTTAATGAAGCCTTACTGTCAATTCAGAGCGTAAACAGCATTCCATTAAGTGAGGCCTAGTCAGGGAAATTAAGTTAATGAAGCCTTACTGTCAATTTTGGGCGTGGTCTGTGATTTGTAGGGGTGTAAATTTTCTGTGGGAAGTGAATTGCGTGTTTGTGTTTGTGCCTCAGCCCTTTGCCTTATCCTCCTCTGACAGTTTATTATGGGTCGGAATGTTCATGTTGGCTGGCCAGTACAGGAGTTATGCAAATCCGCCCTTATTGGCAGCCAATCAGGTTGTCAGAATGTAGAGGCTGGGAGAGTCGTTGGCAGCCCCGGAGGATGCTGGGAAATGTAGGGTTTTTTTACTCGTTGTTTTGGGGGCCTTTTAGGTTTTGGGGGAAGTTTCTTTGCTACAAACCTACCTTGTCTGAGGCCTATTTCTGTTGGCAAGTTTGGTGTCTCTGCGTTGTAAGGTTTCTCTGTTTGGGACGGTCGTTCCATGACGACTCTTTCTTTATATAGATAGATTATAATATTAGGATAATTGTAATCTTAATATTATAATAAAATTATAATTATAATATTGTCATAATAATAATAACAACAATATATTAATTATAATATTATAATAATAGCAGCAGCCAAACCCAGATAATAAATGATATATATATTTTTGCTTATGACCTGTACTGGTCTTGCTATGCACTGAGTACTTGGAGTATATTCTCTGGGTACTCTTCTTCCTATTGTGTTAGACTGTATCCAGGCACCATAGCCTTATCCTTTTTTTGTGTGTTTTGTGCAGTACAGGAGTTATGCAAATCCGCCCTTATTGGCAGCCAATCAGGTTGTCAGAATGTAGAGGCTGGGAGAGTCGTTGGCAGCCCCGGAGGATGCTGGGAAATGTAGGGGTTTTTTTACTCGTTGTTTTGGGGGCCTTTTAGGTTTTGGGGGGGAAAGTTTCTTTGCTACAAACCTACCTTGTCCGAGGCCTATTTCTGTTGGCAAGTTTGGTGTCTCTGCGTTGTAAGGTTTCTCTGTTTGGGACGGTTGTTCCATGACGACTCTTTCTTTATATATATAGATAGATTATAATATTAGGATAATTGTAATCTTAATATTATAATAAATTATAATTATAATATTGTCATAATAATAATAATAACAACAATATATTAATTATAATATAATAATAATAATAGCAGCAGCCAAACCCAGAGCCCAAAAGTGCATATTGTGGGTGACAATTGGATTCTGTTACAGCCTCAACGTTACTTAAAGGAAGGCTGACTGTTGTGTTTGTTGTTAGCAGCCAGTGATCGATGCCTTTGGGGAACCACGCATTCAATAACAGCATTTCCTCCTCCCTCCAAAAATAAATAGACAAAAAAAGTCTTTATTTCTTCTTCTTCTTCTTCTTCTTTTTTGTTTAATGGGAGCCAGCATAACTGTTTGCAATTTGGCCATCCATTGTGTCTTTGGCATTTTATGTACGGCATTAGCAGAGGCAATTTCATGCATATGGATAAAATGCATTAAGTGGAGGCATTTAAATATAGTGAAACTAATTTTATGATGATTAGTTGAAGGAAAGCATTGCGCGGGTGTCATCTATATAGGAGCCAATTTGCATGAAAATGCCCAAAGTTGCTATGCCAACATTTTCGGCGCTGCCGGTCGGGGTCGTCTTCGTGTCAGGACTTTGTATTAAAAATCGGTCTCCAGTGCCGGTGTTTGTTAATTCATTGCAGGCTGTAGGCCATTTGCTCACAAAACGCTTGCAGTAAAACAAATGAATAGCTAAGATACTCATTTGCATGATTCCCATTTGAAAACCGTTCCCCTGAAATTAAAGGAAGCGTGCGACTTCGCCGGCAAAGACGGATGGGCAGATGAACCGCGCAATTAATATATATATTTTTGGACCCCTCCTTCTTCTCTCTTTCCGCCGCTTCCTCTCTCTCTCTTTTAAAGGCCTCCAAAGGCTCAGGATGGAACACATGCTGCCTCCCAGACAAATTGGGGCCTGACACACTTCCGAGGCGCACTGTGGCAGCAGCGGCAGCTTGCTCCGACTCTCTTTCCCCGCGATTGTCTCACTTACATTATGCAGTAATTAAAACTATTTACCATTCCTACTTATCTGCCATCTGCTGCTTTTGAGCAGGGCTTCCTCGGCTCCTATCAAGACCCTTTTTTCCAAAGGCAGCAAGGAGCAGAACAGGCTCCAAAACAATTGGGTGGTTGTGAGTTTTCCAGGCTGTCTGGCCATGTTCCAGAAGCATTCTCTCCTGACGTTTCACCCGCATCTATGGCAGGCATCCTCAGAGGTTGGAAGGTCTGTTGGAAACTAGCAACATAGGGTTGATATATCTGTGGAATGTCCAGGGTGGGAGAAAGAACTCTTGTGAATGTTGCAATTGGACTCCTTGATTATTATCTATCTATCTATCTATTCTATGTATATAATAAAAGTCAGTGTTTGCGGCCGAGCGGTGGGAGGAATATGTGCCAGCGTTTCGATTGGCTGCCACTCCGGGATTATTTGCATAAATGGCTCTGACTGGCCAGCCTCCCAACATTCCAACACAGCACAGAGAGGAAAGGGAAGGGCCTGAGGCAGGCATAAATGGCTGGAGTTGAAGTTAGCCAGTTGACAGTTTTTCTGTTGGAAACGGAATGTTCAGTACCTTCACCCAATCCACTTCTAAGGTGACTCAGAGGGAAAGCAAAAGGCCTCAGGCAGTCAGCCACTGCGGCCCACAGCAATGACGGATCAGGACCAAACATGGCAAACAAGGGACCAATGGCCCACTTCACAACCTGGTGTGGTTTAGGGCAGGCTGGGCCACGAATGATGGGATTTGCAGTACCTTCACCTATTTCACTTCCCAAACAACACTGTAGCCCCTATACATCCCAGACCAGGCCCAAAATTGACAGCAAGGCTTCCTTAACTTGATTTTCCTGACTAGGCCTCAGCTCATGGGATATTGTTAGGCTTCCTCAACTTGATTTTCCTGACTAGGCCCCCAACAATGACAGAACAAGACCAAACTTGGCACACAGACCCCCCCAAGATGCACCCTACATCCTGGTGCAGTTTGAGGGAGGATGGACCATGGATGATGGGACTTGCAGTACTTTAATTCACTTCCTTAGAGCACTGTGGCCCACACCAATGACGAACTATGGCACACAATGCCTTCCTCAAATAACCCGGGCACCGCTGGGTCCCCAAGCTAATAAAAGTCAATGTTTGCGGTGGTGCGGAGGGAAGAATATGTGCCAGCGGTTCGATTGGTTGCCACTGTGGGATTATTTGCATAAAGGACTCTGATTGGCCAGCTACATAACTCCAACATTCTAAGGCACCACACAGCGGGGATTGGTTGTCACTGAGGGAGTATTTGCATAATGGCCATCTACATTCCAACATTCTAAGAGGTGACAAAGAGGGAAAAGTAAAGGCCTCAGGCAGTCAGTCACTGCGGCCCACAGCAATAATGGACCAGGAACAAACTTGGCACACATGGGCCCAATGGCCAACTTCACAACCTGGTGTGATTTAGGGCAGGATGGGCCATGAACGATGGGATTTGCAGTACCTTCACCTGATTCATTTCTCAAACAACACTGTAGCCCCTATAAACCACAGACCAGGCCCAAAATTGACAGCAAGGCTTCCTTAACTTGATTTTCCTGACTAGGCCTCAGGTCATGAGATATTGTTTAGGGCCTGAATTGACAGTAAGGCTTCCTCAACTTGATTTTCCTGACTAGGCCCCCAACAATGACAGAACAAGACCAAACTTGCCACACAGATTCCCCAAGATGCACTCTACATCCTGGTGCAGTTTGAGGGAGGATGGACCATGGATGATGGGACTTGCAGTACCTTCACTCACTTCCTGAAAACAACACGATCCTCATCCAATGACCAATACAGACCAAAATTAGCACACAGAGACCCCTTGACCCACTCTACACTCTGGTGCTGTTTCAAGGAGAATGGACCACAGATGATGGGACTCGAAGTACCTTCACTCACCTTCCAAGACCGCTGCAACCCTCACCCATTGACTGATCAAGACCAAACATGACACACAGAGCCCCCATGACCCACACTATCTTCTACTGCAGTTTGGAGGAGGGTGGACCGTGGATGATGGGACTTGAAGTACCAAAGACCAACCTTGGCACACAATGCCTTTCTTCAATAACCCGGGCACCGCCGGGTCCCCAAGCTAGTTAATAATAATAATAATACTTTATTTATACAACGCTACCATCTCTCCAAGGGGACGGGGAGCGGCTTACATGAGGCCAAGCCCGATAACACATAATAAAATACACAAAGCAAATAATAAAACAATACAATCAATATAACTCAGACAAAACCAATATCAGACACTTTAAAACCATGGCCGGGCCATTTGATGGCCTAGCAGTTTCAAGGTCTGGCTTCTTACTGCTTTCTATATATCTGTGGAATGTCCAGGGTGGGAGAAAGAACTCTTGTCAGTTTGAGGTAGGTGTGAATCTTGCAATTGGACTCCTTGATTAGCATTGGATGGCCTAGCAGTTTCAAGGTCTGGCTTCTTATTGCCTTTGTTGGGAGGTGATTTGCTGGCCCTGATTGTTTCAATTCTGGAATTCCCCAGTTTTTGAGTGTTGTTCTTTATTTACTGTTATTATTTTAGAGTTTCTTAATACTGGTAGTCAGGGGGCGACTCACCTTTTGGTTTCTTTCCCCTTTTGCCAGCTTTTTGCAGCAAGAGAAACATTTGCCACGATTCGAAGAGATTGAAACCGAGAAGGCAGTTAGTGTTATTTTCTTGCATAGAAAAATCAGGGACCAAAATGGAGGCGATCTGTCACCTCGCGGATACGCGAGATCTCGCGAATCCATATCCGTGGCTTTTTGGGACTTAGCTTCCGTGGACCCGTGATGCCTTAAGGGCGTCCCGGGAGGGTCCTGCAATGCTCTGCAGTCCCCGGGAAGGTTTATTTCATAGTTTTTGTTAGGTAGCATGCAAAGGAGCACAATGTATCGCTATGGAAGGAACTATGTTGCAATTTTTGGTTTTCTCTCTTGGGGGATGGGTTACAATGTTAGAGTTGGTGAGAAAGCAAGCAAGGAGGGGGGGGAAAACAGTTCAGGCAGCTGCGGTTTGTCACATTTTCCATCTTATTTGGCTCAAATGGGCATGGAGCAACTGCGGAACTCCCCGCTGCACATCAGATCAGCCTGAATGCTTGAGAACGATTTTGGTGCGCCAACAAGATCTTGGCAAAATTTCCATCGGGTGAGACGAAGGGATTTTATAATACCAAAAAAACACAAACCCCTCCCTTTTTGAAATACCCAGTTAGATGTATATGTTTTTTTAGAAAATTACATATTTTTAAGGTAGGAATAGAATCAAATTTTGGGACTCGGTGGGGAGAAATTAGCCATAACAAGTAGTCAGTTTTCTAGGCATGTAATATTATCCTATGGTTCCAAAAGAAACAATTTTTTTTTGGGGGGGAGGCTTTTAAATCACATAAACACAGTTATGGGCCATTGTACAAAGTAAACATTCCACTGGTGCTTTGGAAGGTTCTTTCTCATATACAGTGTGTGTGTGTGTGTGTGTGTGTGTGTGTGTGTGTGTGTGTGTGTGTATATATATATATATATATATATATATATATATATATATATATATATGGCATGGTTTAGAACCCAAAAATAGCAAATCGTAAATCAAATGGGGGGGGATTTTTGATTAGTAATAGGAAGACTTACAAAAAAATTTCCAAAAAGTTCTAAAATGTAACTTAATTACTAACGAAATTCGTTAGTAATTTGTATGCCAGAGCATGCGCATTCCAGATGGTTTTGGCCTACAACTCCCAGAAATCAGCAACAGCTGGTAAATTGGCTGGGATTTCTGGGTTGTAGGCCAAAACTTGAATAAATCACACTGAATTCTAGATGGGACTCTCCAAATAGGAAGGAGGGAGGAAGGAGGGAGGGAGGGAAGGAGGGGTATTCTATTCTTGGAAGCAGCAAAAGAAAAGGAGGAGGAGCCCCCCCCCCTGGCTCCTCGCTGCCTCTCACCCCGATCCCCAGGGAGCGAGGGCCCAAGTTTGCCCAGGCTGGTCATATACCTACATTCCATGCACATGCAATAATACAGCAGTAATAACAATGGGTACAAGAAGAGGTAAAATTCAAACCGAAGTATTCTGACTGGTCCATGCCTCATGCGGTGCAAACGGGCTCTTCTCTGTGAGCCCGGAAATTAGCCGGGAAAACCCAGCGTTTCTGCTTGTGCACACACATACATATTCTTTGGGGGATTTGCTGCAGAATCCCGGCTTCATAGAGAAGATTCTGCAGCAAATCCCCCTCCCAAGAATATGTATGTGTGTGCTCCCAAGCAGAAAACGCTGGCTTTTCCCCAGGCTAATTTCCGAGCCCCGTTTGCACCGCATGAGGAGGGACCAGTCAGAATACTTCGGTTTGAATTTTACCTCTTCTTATACCCATTGTTATTACTGCTGTATTATTGCATGTGCATGGAATGTAGGTATGACCAGTTGGATTACTTATAATATTAGGCAGTGGCACTTACAGTAGCATTCATTCTATTATACATTAGGTTGGTTTCTCACCCCAATACTCTTTGATGCCCTAGATCCTGGCAGGCAGGAGAGGCAGGGAAGCCTGGAAAAAATGTAAACAGAGGATTACTCAGTAAAATCCACAAAGGAGGGCCCTTCATCCAAAGTGCCCTTCTTTGCAGATTTACTTCTGAGTAATCTCTCTGTTTACATTTTTTACAGGCTTCCTTCCAGCCGAGCGAAGGAGCGAGTTTAGGGCTTGCCTTGCCATAATATTGGCAAGGGAGGCGGGGAGGGTGGTGAGAGAGAAGGAGGGTGCCCCCCCCCTTATGCCCCCCCCCCTACGACCTAATAACAACACTTAAGAAAATCCTGGCCCCCGAAGTTCGAAAAATTAAGTCCACTTCCTGGTTGGCGTTCCAGGTGCGGAAAAGCTCGAAAGTAGCATTTCTTACGAATTTCTTACGAAACGATTCATTTTCATAACTTTTTTCTCATGCCATATATATATATATATATATATATATATATATATATATATATATATTCCACTCCGGTTCTTTGATCGAAAGTGATGCTTGTGGATTTTTATTGCTCTGTAAATTAAGGCTGCTTTTTTTGGACTTGATTGCACTAAATGAAGTCTTCTGCCATGTTGGAAAATGATGCATGCGTGTGTGTGTGTGTGTGTGTATGTATATGCACCGGGAATGTGGCGCAGTTGGCTGGGTGTTAGCTGCATAAGATCTCTACTGACCAGAAGGTCATGAGTTCAAGGCCTGCCCGGGTCGGGGTGAGCTCTCGACCAATTTGTGTAGCTCATTGTCGACCTTTGCAACCCGAAAGACAGTTGCATCTGTCAAGTAGGAAATTTAGGTACCACTTTGTGGGGAGGCTAAATGTAACTGATTTCAGGAATGTTAAATTGCCTTTATGTCTGTCTATATACAATGCTGTATCAAAATCTCATTTATATATATTATTCCAACTTTAAATATTAAATATCATCAAAATTGGCAATGGTACTTAGCATGTGCATAGGAGTCCACAGTCCACAACGTGTCAAAAAGATTCGAGTCAAATACAAATATAATCCGGAGTGACCAAAGCTAGTCCTGACCGAGTTTCACAGTTGCAACGTATTCAGTTCGGGAACGAGTTAATTGTGTTTCAAAATATATCCATCATTGTGTTCCATCGGGATAGGAATAATTCTTGCTCTAAAGAAGTGCCAATGCACTTATTTGTAATCCAATTGGTCATATCGGGGTATCCGGCTCCTGGTCAAAGCGCGGCTGGTGCGGGCCCCTCTATGCGACATGCAGGATGGAAATTCCAGCAGGATGCCTGACGGATCTCATTTACGGAGGCAAGGGGGTCCCCCAGCTTCCTCAGAGGCATACCATTTGGAACATAAGCTTGTACCGACACTGCGAGGCAAGCATATATCAATGAAATGTTTCATAGAATCACATAACGTATGTATGCTCTATTGACCCAAAGGTGTGATCCGTCCCGAGTCCCCTGCAGGGTGAGAAGGGTGGAATATAAATGAGGTAAATAAATAAATAAATAAATGTATATGTATAGATATGGATATAGATATAGAAATAGATATAGGTATGGTGATAGGTCAGTGTTTCTCAACCTGGGGGTCTGGAGCCCTAGGGGGGTCGCAATGGGATGTCAGAGGAGTCACCAAAGACCCACAGAAAGCATATATTTCTGATGGTCTGAGGCAGTGTTTCCCAACCTTTTTTGAGCCGCGGCACACTTTTTACATTTGCAAAATCCTGGGGCACACCACCAACCAAAATGACACAAAATGACACTCTAACACAGTCATACATATAGTTAATATGTTTTTAAATGTATTTATACACTCAGTGTGAAACCTGGGCCTGTTTCGATGAACTCAACATAGATGTCCTGGCAGGAATGGCAGAAAGACACAAACTTCCCACACAGAACTCCCATAACCAAGAGAAAATGCTGTAAGAGTTTGGTGGGCATTGACCTTGGGTTTTGGAGTTGTAGTTCACCTATATCCAGAGAGCACTGTGGACTGAAACAATGTTGGATCAGGACCAAACTTGGCACGAATACTCAATATGCCCAAATATGAACGCAGATGGAGTTCAGGGGAAATAGACCTTGACATTTGGGAGTTGTAGTTGCTGGGATTTATAGTTCCCCTACAATCAAAGAGCATTCTGAACCCTACCAATGATAGAACTGGGCCAAACTTCCCACACAGAACCCCCAGGAGGCAAGAGGAGGTCTCTACTTGGGGAAAGGGAGACGGGCCTTCCCAATGCATGGAGAGGGAGAGACCAAGTAGACAACGGGTGGGGAGGGGGGGTGTTTGTAATTTTGTGCCTTTATCGAGGTAGGTTTCTTAGGGTTTTTATACTTCAACACACTAGTCTCTCCCCCCCCCCTTTCCTGGAGGTTCCAATTTCCCACGGCACACCTGATGATCGCTCACGGCACACTAGTGTGCCCTGGCACACTGGTTGGGAAACACTGGTCTGAGGAACCCCTTTGGAAGAGAAGACTGAAGATCTCTCTATCCTTCTCTTCCTTTTTGGAAACAGAATTCTCCCACCCAAAGCCCTCCTGTGATTGGCCAGCCTCTCAGCCAAGGGGAGGGCTGTTTCTGAGACTCCAAGCAGGGAGGGGGGAGCAGGCGTGCTCAGAACATACCTTGGTGTGCATGTGTGCAGGGGAGAGCGTGTGAGGCTGGAGGGAGGCCCATAAGAACACTGGGAAGGATCGCTCTTAGAACATAGTTCTTCTTGATATACTTGTTATTATTATTCCAGATTGACTTTAGACCAGTGGTTCCCAAACGTTTTTGGCCTACCGCCCCCTTTCCAGAAATTTTTTTACTCACTGCCCCACTAGAGATTTTTTTTAAAAAATGTAATAGCAATTAAACAGAAAGATAAATGTATTAATGCAGTGGTTCTCGACCTTTCTAATGCCGTGACCCCTAAACAAGGTTCCTCATGTTGTGGGGACCCCCAACCATATTTTCGTTGCTACTTCATAAAGAATTTTGCTACTCTTATGAATTCTAATGCAAATATCTAATATGCAGGATGTATTTTCATTGTTACAAATTGAACATAATTAAAGCATAGTGATTAATCACAAAAACAATATGTTTGGGGGAGTATGGACAACAGATGATGGGATTTACAGTACCTTCGACCAATTCAGCTCGGACTTCCACAGTCGAGACCCCATGAATGACAGACCTGGGCCAAACTTGGCACACAGAACCTCCAAGACCAACAGAAAATACTGGAGGGGTTTGGGAGGAATTGATAGTGATTTAGTGGAGATGTAGTTCACCTACATTTGGAGAGCACTCTGAACCCAAACAACCCTGGATCAAATTTGGCACAAATATTCAATATACCCAAAGTTGGACACTGGTGGAGTTGTGGGGGAATGATTTTGTCATTTGGGAGTTGTAGCTGCTGGGATTTATAGTTCACCTATAATCAAAGAGCATTCTGAACTCCCAACAGCAATGGAATTGAACTGAACTTGAACAATAGAGAATACTGGGCCTTGGAAATTGGGAGCTGCTTGCATTTTCCTTCGTGCCATGGCCATCTCCCAGGAGGCGCCTGCAAACGCCGCAGCGACTCAGGGGGCGTTTGCAGACACGGAGGCTTTCCTTCTCCGCTGGACCAACTGGCAGGCACACACTGTCTCAGCCTGCCAGTTGGAATCCCAGGGCGGGCGTTGCCTGGAAACTGTATCGCTCCTTCCTTCCAAGGGACCTGTTGGATTGGAAGGGGCGATACAGGACTGCGCCGTGGGCAAAGTTGAGGAGAGGAAAGGTGTGCGCGCTGCAGTTTCCAGGCAGCACTTGCACAGTTTCCAACTGGCAGGCGCACACTCGCGCGCTTGCGAATTGGAATCTTGTCACCGCCCCCTTACAGGGCTTCAGTGCCCCCCAAATTCTCCTGAGCCTCCCACCGCCCCCTTGGATCGCCTCACCACCGCCTACTTTGGGAACCACAGCTTTAGTAACAGTAGGAGGGCAGAGTTGCTGAATGCAACATACACAACGAGACACTCTAAATTTACCAATATAATAAAGTGATATTACATAACAAATTATTGCATAATCATTCAATATTCAATATAACAATCACACACACTGTTTTGCGCCCGGGAGGGGCTCCTACCCTTAACGCGGGTTATTTCAAATGGTTAAGTCCAGGTAGGTGCAACAAGTCCGTAAAGGATTAAGTCTTTCTTATAGGAGCATCCAGTGCTATTTATGAGTTCACAATGGAGATTCCGGGACGCAAATGCTGAGTCCAAACGCCTGTGGAAGTCTTCCGACGAAGCGGAGAAGTGAGGAAATAGAAGCGAGGAGTTTGGTGGTGGATGGGTTTAATCCTTTAACACGCATCAATAGGCTGGATAATTCCAAAATGGTTAACTCCATCCATAATTCCAAGGCCGCCGAGGCTATATCTATATGATGGCACCAACTCTCGTTTCGACCCTATCCCAATGGGTCTTTATCAAGGCCATAGATTTCGGTTAAAACTCCTGATTTACCATTACACAGGTGCGTTATTCAGAGTCATAGAGGCAAATTCGTACTTCTGGTCCGGTCATAGAAGTACGTGCCACTGGTCCGGTCAAATCCGTACCACTGGTCCGGTCATAGAAGTACAGCATGGCCCCGTCGCCTCCGCTACGCTGCCGCCTCCTCCTCCGGCCACGGGGCATACACTTCCCCGCACCCTGGCTGCCTCCAGCCCGGACTCAGCGGGGTGAGCGAGCCGGGAGGCTCTGGCAGGGGAGGCACAGCCGAAGGAGGCCCCTTCTTCTTCTTCGTCGCCTGGCCCTTCCTCCTCCTCCTCTTCCTCCCCTCGCAAGCAGCAGCAGCAGGAGTTCGGCAGGAGGGGGAGGAAAGGGTATATTGGAGGTTTTCCCACGGCACACCTGATGATTGCTCACGGCACACTAGTGCAGTGTTTTTCAACCTTTTTTGAGCCACGGCACATTTTTTACATTTACAAAATCCTGGGGCACACCACCAACCAAAATGACACAAAATGACACTCGAACACAGTAATACATATAGTTAATAGGTTTTAAAAATATATTTATACACTCAGTGTGAAACCTGGGCCTGTTTCAATGAACACAACATAGATATCCTGGCAGGAATGGCAGAAAGACACACACGAAGGTCTTGCTCAACAGCTGTCAGTCATGGGAAAACTTCGGCCCTCTGGGTGCTTTGGACTCCAACTCCCACCATTCCTAACAGCCTGAGGCCCTTTCCTGCTTAAGTGGCTGAGGGGGGGAAAGGGCCTGAGGCTGCTTTTGATTCCATCGCCACATCTATCTTCAGCCTCTGGCGGTTTGAATATATGTGATTATCTACATGATTTTCTACCTTGCCGCTATGATTATGGTGCTGCTTCTTTAAATTGTCCGCAAACTGACTGTGTTATTGTGCGGATCCGGGAACTGACATTGGATAACCTCATGAGGATACACTTTGTTTTTTGCACTCACTTCCGTGATTTCATCAAATATCGCGGGTTTTCCGTAGAGGAGTGCTCCGTGAACTCGCTACTTCCTCCGATCTCTGTGGTGACCATGCCGAACAACCTTATGTAAGGCTTTTGATTTTCTCCAGCAGGATTGGGTACTTTGAATGTGTTTTTTGCGTATGATTATGTATGATTAATTGTGCATTTTGTACTGTGACGTAGCGGCGCTCCTTTAATAAGTAAGTAAGGGTATTGGAGGTTCCAATTTCCCACGGCACACCTGATGATCGCTCACGGCACACTAGTGTGCCCCGGCACACTGGTTGGGAAACACTGGTGTAGATGCATCCTGGCACGCGGCTTGCAGAATTGTCATTTCTGCGGTTAATAGCTGTAACATTGCTGTCTGGTATGGAAGAAGATCGTGCGGTTTGCGTCTTCCCCATCCTTTTTCACCCCATTTGAATGAAGTGGATTTGCAAGTGCGGCCTGTTGTCCTGCAGCCTCGGAGCCTTCTCCGCCCTCTCCCGGCACAGAAGGGAAGTCGGAGGTTGGCTTTGGAAAGCAACACCAGCTGTAGGAAACAAGTAGCCATTTGGCAGAAAGAGCATGGAACAGGCCCGGATTACCCATATGGCCAACCTAGGCCATGGCCTAGGGACGCAAGCCGGGGGGGGGGGGGGGCAGATCACAGACCCAAAAAAATATGTTGAAACAAATAAAAATGCAACACGTTTTTCTCACCCTCCCTCGGCCTCCCCCATAGACGTCTATGAGAGCGGGCCCTGTCCTGAAGACAGGACCTCTCTCCGCTTGCACCTCTCTCCGCTTCTGCCTCCCTCCCCACAGGAGAAAGACTACGCCTCCCGGCATGCCTCTCAGGGGCTGCGATGGGGCCGGGCCAATGGGAGGCAGTGAGGGTGGAGCCAACGGGCGTGGCCGGGCGGCGGAGAGAGAGAGAGCGGACTCGCAGGGATGGTGGAGTGCGCCGAGGAGGATCCGCCCTTCCAGCTGGGCAGGCCACTCTTCGAGCAGGTAAGCGCCAGGGCTTACCCATCCACCGGAGATGGAGTCGCTCCCTCAGGGAGCCTGCGTAACTTGCCTCAGGTGGCCCCGCCCCCTCTGCGCCATCCCGTCCCCTCATTGGCCCTGCCGGTTGTCACTGTCCCATTTAAATTCCCGCCCTTGGGAAAGCGCTTCTGTGATTGGCTTCCGCTTCCCTTGACTCCTCTTCGGGGGTGGTGCTTCTGTCTTAGCGTCCTGAGTTCGAGTCCCGCTTTGGGCAGAAAGCGTGACTGTGGAACTCCCTGCCACTGCATTGGGATGGCATTTTTTAAAATGGGCCCGAGCACGGCGCTGCTGCAGGTGGGTCCGGCCCAGGCGTCCCGCGAGCCCCGTGGACACACCTGCGCTGATTGGCACGGGTTGTTGTTGATTTATTTGGATATTACTGATCAACTGAGATGTATTGGGCTACCTGAGTGAATTTGAGGTAAGTTGTATGATATGATTTATTTTTAGTGTGGGTCTGAGGGATGTGTGTGTGTGTGTGTGGGGGGGGGGGTGCAGTAGAGGTTGGCTTAAAGGGGGCGTAATTCCAAAGTGTGGCCTAGGGCGCAAAAAGGTGTCAATCTGGGCCTGGCATGGAACGCTGTGTTGTGGTTGCCCTTTGATGTGCCCGCCCGACAGTGCCATTTCATCAACCCAAAAGTCATGTAGTACAAGGCAGGCCACAGAGACCTACGTCACACACAGACCCAAATGGGATGTTGAGCCATGACAGCAGACTGGAAGGACAGAGAAAGGAATGGAAGGAAGGAAAGGAAAGGAAAGAAGAGAAGAAGGAAGGATTGATTGATTAGGTGAAGGGAAGGAAAAGAAGTAAAGAGAGAGAAGAAAAGGAAGAATGGGGATGGAAGAGGGGAAGAAAAGGAAAGAAGGAAAGCAAAATAAGTAAAGGGAGGAAGGGAGGGAAAGAAGGGAAGAAGAAGGAAAGAAATGGAAGGAAGAGTGGAAGGGAAGGGAAAGAAATAAAGGGAGGAAGGGAAAGAAGGAAGGAAGGAAAGGGGAAGAAGAAGGAAGAAGAGGAAAGGGAAGGAGGAAGAAGGAAATGAGAAAGAAGGAGAAGCGTGGAAGAGAGGGAAGTAAATGAAATAAGGAAGGGAGGAAGCAAGGGAAGGATGAAAGGAAGGAAAGGAAAGAAGGGAAGGGAAGAAGAAAGGATGGAAGGATTGATTAGGTGAAGGGAAGGAAAAGAAGTAAAAAGAGAGAAGAAAAGGAAGAATGGGGGTGGGAGAGGGGAAGAAAAGGAAAGAAGGAAAGCAAAATAAGTAAAGGGAGGAAGGAAGGGAAAGAAGGGAAGGAGAAGAAATGGAAGGAAGAGTGGAAGGGAAGGAAATAAAGGGAGGGAGGGGAAAAGGAAAGAAGGAAGGAAAGGGGAAGAAGAAGGAAGGAGAGGCGGAAGGAAAGGAGAAAGAAGGAGAAGTGTGGAATTGAGGGAAGGAAATAAAGTAAGGGAGGGAGGAAGCAAGGGAAGGATGAAAGGAAGGAAAGGAAAGCAAAGAAGGGAAGGAGGCAAAGGAAATGAAGGGGAAAGAAGGGGATAAGGAGAAGGAAAGAAGGAAGCGAAGCAAGGAAGAAAGGATTAGAGGAAGGAAAGGAAAAGAAAAGAAGTAAAGGCAAAGAAAGGAAAGAACAGATGAAGAAAAAAGGGGATGGAAGAGAAGAAGAAAAGGAAAGTATGGAAGCAAAAGAAGGTGAGGGAGGGAGGGAAAGAAGGGAAGGAGAAGAAGAAAAGGAAGGAAGGAAGGAAAGGAGGAAGGAAAGAAATGGAAAGAAGAGAGGAAGGGAAGGAAAGAAGGAAGAATGGAGGAAGTAAAGGGGAAAGAGGAAAAGAAGGAAGGAAGGGGAAGAAAGGGAAAGGAAAGGATGGAAGGAGTGGAAGGAAGGGAAGGGAGGAAGATCTGCAACTAAAGGCTTCCACCTTTGCTTTTGGAATGGGGAAGGAAGGAAGAAAGGAAGGAAAGAAAGAAAGAGGAAAGGAGAGGGGAGGAGGGGAAGGAAGGGATAGGAAAGGAGGGAAGGAGTGGAAGAGAGGGAAGAAGAAAGAAGGAAGGAAAGAAGATCTGCCACTCAAGGCCTCCACCTTTGCTCTTGGAACAGGGAAGGAAGGAACGAAAGAGGGAAGGAGAGGGAAGGAGAGAAGTCATGGGGAAGGGGAAGGAAAGGAAAGGGTGGAAGGGGGGGAAGGAGAGGAAGGAAGGAAGGAAGGAAAAAATATGCCACTCAAGGTCTCCACTTTTGTTCTTGAAACGAGGAAGGAAAGAAGAAACGAAGAGAGGGAGGGGGGAAGATCTGCCGCCCAAGGCTTCCACCTTTGCTCTTGGAACAAGGAAGGAAGTATGAAAGGAAGGAACGAAAGAGGGAAGGAGAGGGAAGGAGGGAAGCTAGGGGAAAGCGAAAGGAAAGGATGGAAGGAGTGGAAGGGAGGGAAGGAGAGGAAAGAAGGAAGGAACGAAAGGGAGGGAGATCTGTCACTCCAGGGCTCCACCTTTGCTCTCGGAACAGCGAAGGAAAGAAAGAAGGAAAGAAGGAATGGAGGGAGGAAGATCTGCCACTCAAGGCCTCAACCTTTGCTCTTGAAACAAGGAAGGAAGGAAGGAAGGAAGGAAGGAAGGAAGGAAGGAAGGAAGGAAGGAAGGAAGAGAATGAGAAGGAAGGGGGAAGGAAGGGAAAGGAAAGGATGGAAAGAGTGGAAGGGAAGGAGCAGGGGCGATCTAAGGTAATTTTATATGGTAAGCGAACATTATTTTGGTGCCCCCCCTCAAAATAAAACAAATATACAATTATAATATCACAATACCATTAGTAGTATTATATTGTATCAATGTATATACAATATATTATAGTACATACTCATACTATATTATATCATAACTATATTATACTACATTACAATATAACTATATTATAATATATTGACATTATAATATAATATAACATTCTATTATATTATTATTATAAAATAATAAATAGAATTATTTATTTAAATAAAATTATCCTCTACTAAATATTTTCTTTACTCCTATAAAACTCAAATGACCCAAAATAAAGTAAAATAAAATATTATATATTACTATTTGCCTGCGTAGTTGCGCCTGTCTCTCCTTGATGCACCGTATTCGGCAGCAGGGGGGAGACAAAGGAGAGGGGAAGCACCTCCGGCCTGCCTGATAGGGAGTGCTTTGCTTACAGGCTTCTGCGCACAGGAGCTACTGGGTATGCGCGGTTTTCGCACATGCGCAGTTGCTCCTGCGCTCAACTTCAGCTCCGGAGCAACTTCGCCTGCGCGAAAACCTCCTGGCATGCCCAGAAGCGTTGTCGGAGCGCACAAGGCCGGGGCCCAAAAGCAGGCAGCCACGGTGCTGCCTGAGGAACATTGGCAGGGCCAGGACGCTGCCTGGCGTCGGCGCCCGGCAGGCGGGGGAATGCGCCCCTTCCCAGATGGTGCCCCATGCGGCCGCTTACTTGGCCTACCTGTAGGACCGCCCCTGGGAAGGAGAAGAAGTCAGGGAAGGAAGGAAGATATGTCACTCAAGGCTCCGCCTTTGCTCTTGAGACGGGGCCTCCAACCTCCTCTTTCTGTGGGACAACCATCTCAAGAAGGCCAGAAATGCAATCAGAACTCATTAAATTATTTCCGGAGAGGCGACTCCTGTCTATCTCGGCGATGGCAGGGGAAGCCCTCAGGGCTTGTTATTAAATTAGAGCTATCAAATGCGCAGTAGGACGCAAGGACACCGGGAGGAGGAAGAGGCAACGGAGAAGGCCTAGGCCCCGTCTTCCCTTTCCAATGCCTCCTTGGATGCAAGCGGTGGTCCTCCTCCTCCTCTTCTTCTTCTTCGCAGGGAAGTTTTTCTGCTTGTTTGATTTGTTTTGCACCTCTCTATTAAATAACTAATTATTTAACATCTTTTAAAGCAGGCAAGACACAAATGGCTGCTTTTAATAATATACAAGCCCATTAGCTTCATTTACTGTTAATGTTAAAATAAACATGAGGCAATTTAGATATACTATTCCAATTTCACGGAAACTTTGATGTTTTTCTTCCTCCAGTCACATAATTAAAGGAAAAAACGGCTAATGATATTAAGTTTTGTACAGTGTTAATGACAGAAGGAAGCCACGGGTTGAAATTGCAGCCATTAATATGGGATATGGGGGGGGGGGAGGGGGGGAGAGAGAAAATAAAATATTTAATGCGGGAGATGGATGAGAGCAATTTTAATAAACTAAAATGAAGAAAATTAATTTTGGAAACTTTGGTGGCTTGGAACGCGCTCCCGTTCGGTGACAAATCTTGTGTGTTTGCCTTCCCTGGTTATTTATTGAGGAACACAAGAGGCCTCTCTAACGCTCTGTGTTCGTAATGCCATCCAAACGAAATGCTACAGCCAGAATTGTTGTTGTTGTTGTTGTTGTTGCTGCTGCTTTCAAGTTGAATTGCGCCAACCTTATGAATGAGAGACCTCCGAGAGGTCACCAAGCGCCCTGCTCGGGTCTTGCAAGTTCAGGTGCCCTATCCTTGGTGGGTCCATCTAACTCGTAGAATGAGTGTGACTTGACACCACTTTAGACGCTGCGGCTCAATGCAATTGAACCATGGGTATTATAGTCTTCCAGGGTTCTTTAGTCTTCTCTGTCAAAAAGTGCTGGTTCCTCACCAAACTGGAAATCCCATGATTCCGTAGCATTGACCCAAGGCACTTAAAGGGGTGCCAAACTGCATCAATCCTACAATGTAGATTCTCCCTGGAGTATATCCACATTATACAGATCTAGAACTTTGAGACTGAAAGTAAAATTAGGAACCTTCTGTAACAGCCACACGTCCCACTCCCTAGGAGAATCCCTCCCTCTTCCCCCCCCCCCTCTCTATCTATCTATCTCTCTATCATCTATCTATCTATCTATCTATCTATCACTCTATCACTCTATCTATCTATCTATCTATCATCTATCTATCACTCTGTGCATCTATGTATCTATCACTATCCCTCTGTCTATCTATCACTCTATCTCTCTATCACTCCCTGTATGTATGTACTGTATGTTTGTATGTTTGTATGTATCTCTCTGTCTATGTATCATTCTCTATCACTCTCTGTGTATGTATTTGTATGTATGTGTGTATCTATCACTCTATGTATCACTATGTATTTATCTATCTTCCTCTGTATGTTTATCTGTCTGCCCCTCTGTCTATTTATCTATCACTTTGTCACTCTATCTCTTTCTATATGTGTATATGTATGCATCACTTTATCTATCTATCTATCTATTCAATCTATCCATCTCTCTCTATCTATCACTCTCTGTATGTATCCCTCCATCCCTCCGTCCATCCACCCACTTATCTCTCTCTATCACTATCTATCTATCGAATCTATCCATATATATCTCTATCTCTCTATCACTCTCTGTATGTATGTATGTATGTATGTATCCCTCCATCCATCCACCCACTTATCTCTCTCTATCACTATCTATCTATCTAATCTATCCATATATCTATCTCTCTATCACTCTCTGTATGTATGTATGTATGTGTCCATCCCTCCATCCATCCGTCCACCCACCTATCTCTCTCTATCACTATCTATCTATCTATATCTCCATCTCTCTATCCATCACTCTCTGTATTTATGTATGCATCTATCCATCCACCCACCCACCCACCTATCTCTATCACTATCTATCTATCTATCTATCTATCTATCTATCCATATATCTCTCTATCACTCTCTGTATGTATGTATGTATCCATCAATTCATCCACCCACCTATCTCTCTCTCTCACTATCTATCTATCTATCTATCTATCTATCATCTATCTAATCTATCCATATCTCTCTCTATCTCTCTATTACTCTCTGTATGTATCCATGCATCCATCCATCCATCCACCTATCTCTCTCTCTATCACTATCTATCTACCTATCTAATCTATCCATATCTCTCTCTATCTATCACTCTCTGTATGTATGTATGCATCTATCCATCCACCCACCCACCTATCTATATCTATCTATCTATCTATCTATATCTATCACTCTATTATTCTATTTATCTCTCTATCACTCCCTGTATGTATGTATCCTCAATCTATCACTCTCTGTATGTATGTCCCGATCTCTCGATATATCACTTTCTGTATATTTGTATGTCTGTCTGTCTCTCTCTCTCTCTCTCTCTCTATCTCTCTCTCTATCATGTATGTATGTATGTATCATATCATGTATACATAGCATGTATGTATGTATGTTTGTACTACAAAGGCTCCCACTTGACTCGATGGCTCTGGACCAAACTTGGCACACATAACATTTGTTGCCCCACTTAAAATAATTGTGGAGTTCCCATAACATAACGGTCTGCTATTGGGACCAGAGCCACCAAAACTAAGGAAATATGTATGCAGTGCTCGGAAACCACCACAAGGGGGCGGTATAGAGATAGAAAAGGCTGCCTCCGAGGGAAAGGTGACAAACAAAAGAGTGCTGCAGCATCACCAGGGAGACATTCTGGGAGCCAACCAGAAGGCCAAAGCGTAGCCAGGGAGGCAGTGTGAGGGAGGGGCAGCGAGATGGAGAAGGGAGAAAGCAGACAGGTGTATATATGCTAGTTTGGGGAATAAATTTCAGAATGGGGCCCATGCACCACACCATTTGAAGAAGCCCCCCTTTTACCCGAAGGTCAAACTATGCTGCGATATGAAACATTCTGCTTGGGAAGGCTTCCTTGAGCAGAAGCATCTTCTGCATGAACCAAAGTCAGAAGGAAGCATGCCAAGGTCAAGGGGTGAGAACGGTGTGTCAATGCGCCAAGCGTGCGCGTATCAAGGAGCACCACAAGTGTGCCATATTCTCCTTTCCTTCTTTCCCCTCCCTTTCCCTTTGATAATCTGCCCTCCCAGGCATTTTGGAAACATTATGAAGGGAACAGCTGCTGTCAGTTTAAAATGCAAATTTAATTTTCTTGTCTCAACGATCAATCGGAGATTGCCTCCAGCCTCGAGACTGGGAAGAATGTGCGTCCATGTTGAGGCTTTGCGAGTTGAACATGCGCGCGCACATCCAGCATCTTTGGGTTGAGATCCTCCCTTGAAGTCGCATTGTGCCACTCTCTGCATTCGACTTCAGTTGTGCTTCTCAAGCCTTGCACTAAGATACCAACATGCAACTCAATGTACGTACAATCCAATGTGCATCTGCACACAATGCGCTGTATGTACAAACTCCTCTTTTCCCAAAACTGAATTGAATAGAACATTCAACAGGGCCATAAATATGCCTGACTGTTTCTATGCATAAGACGCCAATGGTGTTGTAGCCATTAAGATTTTTTTTACCCATCCAGTAAATAATAATAATTATCTATCTATCTATCAATCTATCTATCTATCTATCTATCTATCTATCTATTAGGCATGAGAAAAATGAAACGGAAATTAAAAGGATTCGTAAGAGATTCGTATGTAATGGGACTTTTGAGCTTTTACGGATCGCTGCCGCGAACCCGGAAGTAGACTTCCTTTTACGGTCCTTGAGGCCAACAATTTGCGTTATGATCATAATAAATTCTTAATTCTTAATTAATTAATTATTGTACTACGTACTCACTTCTCCCTGTCTTCTCCCCCTCATTTCCTTCCCGCCTTCATTCAGCTTCTTCTTTTTCCCGTATTTCTATGGGGAACTGGAAGTGATGCTGCTGCTAGGTAGGCAATGCATTCTGGAAAGTGTAGTCCTCCACGCTTCCCCGCCCTCCTTCTCTTCCCCGTTGCTCTGCTGCCATGCCCCATCGCAGGGGCCAACTTCAGCCCTCCAGGTACGTGTTTTGGACTTCAACTCTCACCATTCCTCACAGCCTCAGGCGTCTTCCTTTTCCTCTCAGCCTGGGCAAACTTGGGCCCTCGCTCCCTCAGGATCGGGGTGAGAGAGGCAGCGAGGAGCGAGGGGGGCTCCTCCTCCTTTTTTGCTACTTCCAAGAATAGAATACCCCTCCCTTCCTCCTTCCCCTCCTTCCTATTTGGAGAGTCCCATCTAGAATTCAGTGTGGTTTATTCAAGTTTTGGCCTACAACTCCCAGAAATCCCAGCCAATTTACCAGCTGTTAGGATTTCTGGGAGTTGTAGGCCAAAACCATCTGGAATGCGCATTCTCTGGCATACGAATTACTAATGAATTTCGTTAGTACTTAAGTTACATTTTAGAAATTTTTGGAATTTTTTTTGTAAGTCTTTCTTTACTAATCAACCCCCCATTTGATTTTAGAATCGCCATTTTTGGATTTGAAACCATGCCTACTATCTATCTATCTATCTATCTATCTATCTATCTATCTATATCTATCTATCTATCTAATAAAAGTCAGTGTTTGCGGGCGGAGGTGCGGAGGAATATGTGGCAGCATTTCGATTGGTTGCCACTGTGGGATTATTTGCATAAAGGACTCTGATTGGACAGCCTCAGAACTCCAACACTCTAAGGCAGTGTTTCCCAACCTTTTTTGAGCCAGTGTTTCCCAACCTTTTTTGAGCCACGGCACACTTTTTACATTTGCAAAATCCTGGGGCACACCACCAACCAAAATGACACAAAATGACACTCTAACACAGTAATGCATATAGTTAATATGTTTTTAAATGTATTTATACACTCAGTGTGAAACCTGGGCCTGTTTCGATGAACACAACATAGATATCCTGGCAGGAATGGCAGAAAGACGCAAACTTCCCACACAGAACTCCCATAACCAAGAGAAAATACTATAAGAGTTTGGTGGGCATTGACCTTGGGTTTTGGAGTTGTAGTTCACCTATATCCAGAGAGCACTGTGGACTCAAACAATGTTGGATCAGGACCAAACTTGGCATGAATACTCCATATGCCCAAATGTGAACACAGATGGAGTTTGGGGAAAATAGACCTTGACAATTGGGAGTTACAGTTTTTAACTTAAATGAATGCGTATGATGTTTAATGTAATTGTATTTTAATGTATTTTAATGTCGAATGTTTCTGGGGTTTTATATTGTGTTTTACTGTGTGGGCATCGAATTGTGCCTTTTTATAAGCCGCTCTGAGTCCCCCCTCGGGGGTTGAGAAGAGCGAGGTAAAATGCTGGAAATAAATAAATAAATGCAGTTTCTGGGATTTATAGTTAACACACAAACAAAGAGCATCCTGAACTCTTGCAACAATAGAATTGAACCAAACTTGGCATATTGAACTCTCATGACCAACAGAAAGTACTGAAAGGGTTTACTTGGGAATTGACCTTGAGTTTGGAAGTTGTAGTTCACCTATATCCAGGGAGCACTGTGGACTCAAATAATGATGGATCTGGATCACACTTGGCATGAATACTCAATATGAATTATTTTGAAGAGATATTGCTCTATAAATTCCACATCCCCATTTGGGAAGAATATATATGGAACTCTATAAATAAACATTGAGAAATATTGAAAGAAATCCTTTACTTTGTTTGGATATATACCCCGCATTGTTTTCCTTTTTGGGGGGGGGGTTATTTCAAGGACACCTCTCCTTGCGCCTCTTCATGAATACTCAATATGCCCAACTATGAGCACACATGGAGTGCCTTTATCAAGGTAGGTTTCTTAGGGTTTTTATACTTCAACACACTAGACTCTCCCCCCTCCCACGGCACACTTGATGATTGCTCACGGCACACTAGTGTGCCCCGGCACACTGGTTGAGAAACACTGCTCTAAGGCACCAGACAGAGGGGATTGGTTGCCACTGAGGAAGTATTTGCATAAAATACTCTGATTGGCCTGGCTCAGCACTCCAACATTCTAAGGCAGCAGACAGAGGGGATTGGTTGCCACTGAGGAAGTATTTGCATAAAAGGCTCTGATTGGCCTGGCTCAGCACTCCAACATTCTAAGGCAGCAGACAGAGGGGATTGGTTGCCACTGAGGAAGTATTTGCATAAAAGGCTCTGAGTGGCCTGGCTCAGCACTCCAACATTCTAAGGCAGCAGACAGAGGGGATTGGTTGCCACTGAGGGAGTATTTGCATAAAAGACTCTGATTGGCCTGGCTCAGCACTCCAACATTCTAAGGCAGCAGACAGAGGGGATTGGTTGCCACTGAGGAAGTATTTGCATAAAATACTCTGATTGGCCTGGCTCAGCACTCCAACATTCTAAGGCAGCAGACAGAGGGGATTGGTTGCCACTGAGGAAGTATTTGCATAAAAGGCTCTGATTGGCCTGGCTCAGCACTCCAACATTCTAAGGCAGCAGACAGAGGGGATTGGTTGCCACTGAGGGAGTATTTGCATAAAAGACTCTGATTGGCCTGGCTCAGCACTCCAACATTCTAAGGCAGCAGACAGAGGGGATTGGTTGCCACTGAGGGAGTATTTGCATAAAAGACTCTGATTGGCCTGGCTCAGCACTCCAACATTCTAAGGCATCAGACAGAGGGGATTGGTTGCCACTGAGGGAGTATCGGCCATCTACATTCCAACATTCTAAGGTGACGCAGAGGGAAAAAGAAAGGCCTCAGGCAGTCAGTCACTGCAGCCCCCAGCAATCATGGATCAGGGCCAGACTTGGCACACAGGGGCCCAATGGCCCACTTCACAAACTGGTGTGGTTTAGGGCAGGATGGGCCACGAATGATGGGATTTGCAGTAACTTCACCTGATCCACTTCCCAAACAACACTGTAGTCCCTATAAATCACAGACCAGGCCCAAAATTGACAGTAATGCTTCCTTAACTTGATTTTCCTGACTAGGCCTCAGCTCATGGGATATTGTTAGGCTTCCTCAACTTGATTTTCCTGACTAGGCCTCAGCTCATGGGATATTGTTAGGCTTCCTCAACTTGATTTTCCTAACTAGGCCTCAGCTCATGGGATATTGTTAGGCTTCCTCAACTTGATTTTCCTGACTAGGCCTCAGCTCATGGGATATTGTTAGGCTTCCTCAACTTGATTTTCCTGACTTGATTTTCCTGACTATTTCCTGATTTTCCAACAATGACAGAACAAGACCAAACTTGGCACACAGATCCCCCAAGATGCACCCTACATCCTGGTGCAGTTTGAGGGAGAATGGACCATGGATGATGGGACTTGCAGTACTTTAATTCACTTCCTTAGAGGACTATGGCCCACACCAATGACGAATCAGGACCAAACTTGGCACACAGAGGCCCAATGGCCCACTTTACACACCTGGTGTGGTTTACGGCAGGATGGCTCACAAATGATGGGATTTGCAGTACCTTCACCCAATTCATTTCCCACAAAACATTGCAGCCCCTACAAATCACAGACCAGGCCCAAACTTGGCACACAGAGTACCCATGACCCACTCTACATCCTGGTGCAGTTTTGAGTGGGACGGACCATGGATGATGGGACTTGAAGTACCAAAGACCAACCTTGGCACACAATGCCTTTCTCAAATAACTCAGGCACCGTCATGTCCCCAAGCTAGTAATAAAAATAATAATGTCCATCAGGATTGAATCCATGCCAGGATGCAATCCTAATCCTGAAGGCACTGTCATTCAGAAGCAAACTTCCCAATTAGGTTCAATACATTGCACCGAACCCTACAGTTGTTAGGGACCCCAAATGCAAGACACAATCAAAGCCCTCCCAACAGATGGCCATCCAGTCCCATATAGACATTAGCAGATTCATGGAGAGATTGGACAATAGAATCCTAAAACTGGAAGAGACCCCGAAGGCCATGCAGGGTGAACTACAACTTCCATCCTGTTGAGTCAGTTCCCCAAGACCCTCCAGTACAATGCTTCTCAACCTTTCCAGTGCCACGGCCCCTTAATACAGTTCTTTATGTTGTGGTGGCCGCCAACCATAAAATTATTTTTGTTGCTACTTCATAACTGCAATTTTGCTACTCTTATGAATTGTAATGTAAATATCTGATATGCAGGATGTATTCTCATTTACCAAATTTGGCACAAATACTCGATTGTACGTCCAAATTTGAATATTGTTTGGGGGATTGATTTTTTTTAAATCTGGGAGTTGTAGTTTCTGGGATTTATAGTTCACCTACAATCAAAGAGCATTCTGAACCCCACCAACGATGGAATTGAACCAAACATGGCACACAAAGTTCCCATGACCAACATAAAATATTGGAAGGGTTTGTTGGACATTGACCTTGAGTTTTGGAGTTGTAGTTCACCTACCTCCAAAGAGCACCGGACTCTAACAAGGATGGATCTGGACCAAATTTGGCACAAATACCCAATTGTACGTCCAAATTTGTATATTGTTTGGGGAGGGGGGGTGATTTTTTTCATCTGGGAGTTGTAGTTTCTGGGATTTATAGTTCACCTACAATCAAAGAGCATTCTGAACCCCACCAACGATGGAATTGAACCAAACATGGCACACAAAGCTCCCATGACCAACAGAAAATACTGGAAGGGTTTGTTGGGCATTGACCTTGAGTTTTGGAGTTGTAGTTCACCTACCTCCAGAGAGCACTGTGGACTCAAACAATGATGGATCTGGACCAAACTTGGCAAGAATCCTCAACATGCCCAGATGTAAACCAGGCTTGGATTATCCATAAGGCCAACCTAGGCCATGGCCTAGGGGCGCAAGCTGGGGGGGGGGGGGCGCAGATCACAGACCCAAAAAAAGTTGAAACAAATAAAAACGCACATAGATGTCTATGAGAGCGGGCCCTGTCCTGAAGACTACACTTCCCGTCATGCACCTCTCTCCGCTTCCGCCTCCCTCCCCGCAGGAGAAAAACTACGCCTCCCGGCATGCCCTGCAGGAGCTGCGGAGGGGTTGGGCCAATGGGAAGTGGCGAGGGTGGAGCCAGGGGGCGTAGCTGGGTGGCAGAGAGAAAGAGAGCGGACTCGCAGGGGGGTTGAAAGAGGCTATGGTGAAACCGCTGCTGAAAAAGCCGAACCTAGATCCCTCGGCTCCCTCCAATTACAGGCCTGTTTCCAACTTGCCTTTCTTAGGCAAAGTAATTGAGAGGGCAGCAGCGGATCAGCTGCAGCGGTTCCTAGATGACACAGCTGGACTTGATCCCTTCCAGTCCGGCTTCCGTATTGGGCATGGGACGGAGACTGTGCTTGTCGCCATTACAGACCAACTTCGCCGCCAATTGGACCAGGGTGGATCAGCACTGCTTGTCTTGTTAGATCTGGCAGCAGCGTTTGACACCGTAGATCATGCACTGTTGACCCACCGTCTAGCCGGCTCCGGGGTTGGGGGGACTGCCCTTCAATGGGTGGCCTCCTTTCTCCGGGACCGGGGACAATGTGTGGAGGGGGACGGGGAGGTCTCCGGGAGGATCCCACTTAATTGTGGGGTCCCCCAGGGGGCCATCCTCTCCCCCTTGTTATTCAACGTTTACATGCGCCCCCTGGCCCAGTTGGCTCGCGACTTTGGTCTGGAGTGTTATCAGTATGCGGATGACACCCAGCTTCTGCTGAGAATGGACGGCAGGCCGGACTCCGTACCCGATTGTTTCCATCTATGCCTCGAAGCCGTGACTGGTTGGCTGCGTGCTAGCCGGCTGAAGGTGAATCCATCGAAGACGGAGATCCTGTGGCCTGGTCGACCTGGGCTGGGTGGGTGCCGGTTGCCTACCCTGGACGGCGAACGGCTTAACCCATCGCCGTCGGTTAAGAGCTTGGGAGTTGTGCTGGACTCCTCGCTGACCATGGAGGCTCAGGTCTCCTTGGTCAGCAGGACGTCATTCTATCACCTCCGACAGGCTAGGCGACTGGCGCCCTACCTGTCCAGGGACGACCTGGCCACGGTAATCCAAGCGACGGTCATCTCGAGATTAGACTACTGTAATGCCCTCTACGTTGGCCTTCCCTTGTCGACAATCCGGAAACTCAAGCTAGTGCAGAATGCCGCTGCTCGCTTGCTGGCAGGAGTGCCGGTGAGGGAGCATATTACGCCCATCCTTCGGCAACTGCACTGGCTCCCTATTGAGTACCGAATCTCCTTCAAGGTGTTGGTTTTGACCTTTAAGGCCTTACACGGCCTAGGGCCTGCGTACCTGAAGGACCGCCTTACCCGTATTTGCCCCAGATCACTGCGATCAGATGAACAGAATCTGTTATTAATTCCATCAGTCCGCGCCTGCCACCTATCGACGACTAGACAAAGGTCCTTTTCCGTGGCGGCACCAGTCCTCTGGAACGCCCTTCCGGACAATGTTCGGGCCATCCCTGAATTGGCCCAGTTCAGGAGGGCGTGCAAGACGGCCCTCTTTGGCCTAGCCTTTAGTTAGGCTCATCGGACTGAGAGCCACGCTATGTCCTCACACCCGTATTGGTCGTTGTAATCCGTTTTAATGTGGTTTTATGTACTATGTTTTAATTGTAGGGCCGTATGTCGCCATGTAACCGACATGCCGCCCATGTATTTTTATTGTGATCCGCCCCGAGCCTGCTGGGAGGAGCGGAATACAAGAGCGAATAATAAATAAATAAATAAATAAATAAATGGTGGAGGGCGCCAAGGAGGGTCTGCCCTTCCAGCTGGGCAGGTCGCGCTTCGAGCAGGTAAGCGCCGGGGCCCAGGGCGCTGTGCGACGGGGACCGGGAAGGCCCTGCCGGAGATGGAGTCGTTCTCTCAGGGAGCCCACATCGTTTGCCTTAGGTGGCCCCGCCCCCTCGACGCCATCCCGGTCCCTCATTGGCCCTGCCGGGTGTCACTCTCCCATTTGAATTCCCTCCCTTGGGAAAGCGCTTCTGTGATTGGCTCCCGCTTCCCGCCCTCTTCGGGGGCGGTGCTTCTGTCTTAGCATCCTGAGTCTTAGCATTTTTTAAAATGGGCCCGAGCATGGCACTGCTGCAGGTGGGTCCGGCCCAGGCGCCCTGCGGATACACCTGCGCTGATTGGCGCAGGTTGTTGTTGATTTATTTGGATATTATTGATCAACTGAGATGTATCAGGCTACCTGAGTGAATTTGAGGTAAGTTGTATGATATGATTTATTTTTAGTGTGGGTCTGAGTGATGTGGGGGGGGGGGGGGCGTGCGGTAGAGGTTGGCTTAAAGGGGGCGTAATTCCAAAGTGTGGCCTAGGGCGCAAAAAGGTGTTAATCCGAGCCTGATGTAAACACCGGTGGAGTGTGGGGGAAAATAGACCTTGACATTTGGGAGTTGTAGTTGCTCATCATCAAGTCACCATCAAATCAAGATAATGTGTGGCAGCCACGAAAAACAAAGTTTCTAGAGTAGAGCAACCACTTTCACAGGCAGGACAGCACAATTAAACAGGAAATAACAATTCCAAAGCAGGAACAGATCATCTTTCAAATTTTGTTATGTAGTGTGATCATTTCTATTTTTATTGTTTGAGGGATTCATGAGTCCAGGGTCCCTCTTCGTGGACATAAACTCTGGGGGGTTTTTTGAAGTTGAGATTCATTTGTTTACAGGAAGTGATTAATTAATGGCATTGTTCTCTCCCAGTTTGGATCCCCCCCCCTTTTTTAGTAATTTGCGCTGGGAAGACAACCCCCGGCGAGGAGTTAATCGCAGCCCGCTGACAATGGCTGGCAATCCATTTTCCACAGCCGAGTGCCACCCATGAATCACAGGCCCTACCTGGTGGGAGAGCCACCGCTGGCGCCACCGAGGCATTTCGGTGATAATCGTCTCCAAGGCGGAGGGAAGTGCAAGGAGGGCCCCTCAAGACGGGCCGGGAGATTGATAGGCGAACCCACGGAAACACATTAAACCATTTAACTGTCTGGAAATCCACTATGATGAAGATCCGGGGGTCTCTGATTATCCGTTCAGTCTAGCTTGCCCTTAGTTATTTCTTAAGACTTTTAATTTGGCTGAACGTACCGCTTCGGTTTCGAGGGGGCATCGGCATGTCCGTTTGGGCAATCGGAATCCACATGTGCGGACACTCCGCGCGTCGTCCACCAGGACCCAGGAGCAAAGTTTGGGATCCAGTCCATCCACTAGTGAAAACTCCCATGTCTATGGAGGGTGAATCCATGCTTTCAAGTAGCTCTCCAAGGTGCTGGAGTTATTCGGGAATTGGTTTCATTACCATGGAGAGCTATATTAAGACCTAGAATGAAGCATGGATTCACTTCAAAGGGAGCATTGTGTCCACAAAGATATTGACAAACTGGAACATTTCCAGAGAAGGGCAGTGGAGATGCTAAGTCTTATAGAAGTCCATGTAAGAGGGATCTAGGAGTCTTACCAGACCGTTGTTGTTGTTGTTATTATTATTATTGGGTTGTTGTAGGTTTGTTGGGCTATATGGCCATGTTCTAGAAGTATTATCTCCTGATGTTTCGCCTGCATCTGTGGCAGGCAACCTGAGGATGCTTGCCACAGATGCAGGTGAAACGTCAGGAGAGAATGTTTCTAGAACATGGCCATACAGCTCAAAAAACCTACAACAACCCAATAATAATAATAATAATAACAACAACAATGGTCTGGTAAGACTCCTAGATCCCTCTTACATGGACTTCTATAAGACTTAGCATCTCAACTGCCCTTCTCTGGAAATGTTCCAGTTTGTCAATATCTTTGTGGACACAATGCTCCCTTTGAAGTGAATCCATGCACAACCCAGTGATTCCGGCCATGAAAGCCTTCGACAATGCGTTATTATTATGAAGAAAACGGAAGTCCTCTACCAGCCCGCACCACAGGAAGAACACCATCATCCCCACGTCAACATAGGCAAATCTGTGCTAAGTACCTGGGAAGCAGGGCCGTAGCCAGGATTTTGATTCGGGGGCTGAGACTGGGTGGAAGAGGGTCTACCCTAGCAAAACTTTTGTATTGTTATCCCAATAACCCCATTAATGTGGGATATAATGAGCATGGTGATCAGATCATGATATGAATAAACATAACAGTTTAAATAATGTACCAGTAAGGCCTTTTCGCGGACCCCCCTGAGAATTTCGGGGCTGAAGCCCCTTAGCCCCCCTGGCTACATGCCTGCTGGGAAGCATCATCTCTTCAGGCGCCAAGATTGTCAAAGAAATCGATCACAGATTAGCAAAGGCAGAGAGTGCATTTGGAAGACTTCACAAACGAGTCTGGAGCAACAAGCACCTGAGACAAAACACCAAAATTAGTGTGTATAGAGCTATCGTACTGTCTATTCTCCTATATGGGACTGAAACATGGACCACCTCCTATCACTAACACAACTCCTCGAATCAAAGTGGCTTATTTATTTATTATTTATTTATTTACAGTATCCATCTGCGACACTGATGAAGTACTTTTTCCGCATTCCATGCATACTTTTGCTGGAGACTTTTTATGGCCTCGTAAATTTTGTTAAATTAGCCTCCCCACATATAGGTGGTACCTAAATTTCCTAATTGACAGATGCAACTGTCTTTTGGGTTGCAAAGGTCAACAACAACCTACACAATTGGCCGAAGCTCACTCCGACCCGGCTGGCTTACCCTAAGAGCATTTCAATGCAGAATGTGAGTCGAGAGTATGATGAGGTAGGTTTAAAAAGCCGGTGTTGCATCAATCGGAGTTGGATGTCTCAATCAAGGGAAAACTCTAGTGCTATTCTGCTTTAATCTAACTTCATCTGGAATAACAAGATATTCCATTCTGGTCACCACAAAGTCAAGAAGGAGACTTGAAAAGCTGGAAAGATGACCCAAATGGCCGAAGGTCTGGAAACAATTAATCCCTGTAAGGAGTTGGGCATATTTAACTTGGCAAAGAGAGAACACAATAGCCACATTTAAATATTTGAAGGGATGTCATGTTGAACATTGAGCGAGCTTGTTTTCTGATGCTCTAAAGCAGTGTTTCCCAACCAGTGTGCCGTGGCACACTAGTGTGCCGTGAGCAATCATCAGGTGTGCCGTGGGAAATGGGAACCTCCAATCCCCTTTCTTCCCCCCCTGCCGAACACTTTTTCTTCTCCACTCGGGCTCCCTTCTTCCCAGCCTCGCTCTGCTCGCTGTGCCTCGCTTTGCTCTGGGGCGAGTCTGCGCAGTAGCGCCCGCACGGGTCACGTCTTCCTCCCTCCCCCCCCCTCCTGAACCCGCTCACGCTGCCCCCGCAGATCAAAACGGCGGCAGAAGCGGCAGTGGAGAAGAAAAAGTAAGTGTTTGGAAGGAGGGGAAGAAAAAAGGCGAAAAGGGGGAGGAAGAGGTCTCTGTTGAAAGCTGGCATGGGCAAACTTGGACCTTCCTGGTGTTTTGGACTCCAACTCCCAGCATTCCTAGCAGCCTTGGGCTCTTTTCCTTTCCCCCCCTCAGCCACTTAAGCAGGAAAGGGCCTCAGGCTGTTAGGAATGGTGGGAGTTGAAGTCCAAAGCACCCAGAGGGCCAAAGTTTCCCCATGCCTGTTTTAGGGACCTTAAAATGGTGAGCCTCCTTCCAACATTGTGATTCTGGATAGAAAACAAACAACAACATAACATAACATTGTTTGAGTCCACAGTGCTCTCTGGGTGTAGGTGAACTACAACTTCCAAACTCAAGGTCAATTCCCAAGCAAACCCTTTCAGTACTTTCTGTTGGTAATGAGTGTTCAGGATGCCAAGTTTGGTTCAATTCCATTGTTGCAAGAGTTCAGGATGCTCTTTGATTGTGTGTTAACTATAAATCCCAGAAACTGTAACTCCCAAATGTCAAGGTCTATTTTCCCCAAACTCCATCTGTGTTCACATTTGGGCATATTGAGTATTCATGCCAAGTTTGGTCTTGATCCAACATTGTTTGAGTCCACAGTGCTCTCTGGATATAGGTGAACTACAGTTCCAAAACCCAAGGTCAATGCCCACCAAACTCTTATAGCATTTTCTCTTGGTTATGGGAGTTCTGTGTGGGAAGTTTGTGTCTTTCTGCCATTCCTGCCAGGATATCTATGTTGTGTTAATCGAAACAGGCCCAGGTTTCACACTGAGTGTATACATACATTAAAAACCATATTGACTATATGTATGACTGTTAGAGTGTCATTTTGTGTCATTTTGGTTGGTGGTGTGCCCCAGGAATTTGTAAATGTAAAAAATGTGCTGCGGCTCAAAAAAGGTTGAAAAACACTTCTCTAAAGCAGTGTTTCCCAACCGCTGTTCCACACACTAGTGTTCCGTGAGCGATCAGCTGGTGTGCCACGGAAACCCCCCCTTTCTTCCCTCTCCTGCTGCTGCTGAGAGAGGTTTTCCCGCACACCAGCTGATCGCAGAACAGTGGTTGGGGAACACTCTCTAGGACCTAGAGAGGCAGGGAGGCTCAGGAGCGGAGGGGCCGGGCGACGCTCTTTCCTGTGGGCTCACTTCCGGAGGAGGAGGTGGGAACCTGGGCACCTCGGGGAGCCTTTTTCCCTGTTTGTGGCTCCGCCGAGCCCCAGCAGAACGGTTCCCCGCAGGGCCCAGGCCCTGCCCGGGAACCGAGTTTGTCCGGCTTGCGTCTTCCACCAAGCCCGGCAGAAGACTCGAGCTGGCCAAAACCGGCTCCCAGGAAGGGCCTGTTCCTTTGCGTGGAGCCTTTCTCTCGGTGCGCGGATCCGCCAAGCCCGGCAGAGCTGCAAACCATGAGAACGGCTCCCCGCAGGGCCCAGGCCCTGCCTGGGAGCCGAGTTTAGCCAGCTCGCGTCTTCCGCCGAGCCCAGCAGGAGACGCGAGCCAGCCAAAACTGACTCCCAGACAGGGCCTGTTCTTTGCGTGGAGCCTTTCTCCTGGTTCGCGGCTCCGCCAAGCCCGGTGCAACTAAGCCGATCAGAGTATTTATTTATTTTCCGCCTTAACCAACAAAACGGCAAAACCCACAAACCTGAGTCCGGACATCTGTTCCCCATTTAGCTGGAGCATCGTTCGGATGCAGGGGAGACGGAGCAGCAGGTGCTGGAAGGAGCCAGTGAACATTAAGGAAGATTCGCTTCGGAGCAGAGGCGATGGGCAGATGTTAGTTCATTACGGCAAACTTGGAGCCTTGGATATTCCAAGGAACAGTTGCTGGTTGGGGAGAGACAGCTGTCGATGGGGAGGCAAAAGAAGCCGTGCAACTCCCAGCAAAGGACACAGAAGGCAATGTCAGGAAGGTCACTGGCACCTAGGAAAGCCGATATCGCCCATATTGGGTCTCCATCAAAGCAGGTTCAAAGCTTCCTAGAGCTTGGAAATGTCCATTCTTTCAACGATAACTCATTGAATTTGAGGAGTTGTCACTGATAAAGCAACTTTGCCAAGCTCCAAACGTTGCAACGGAAATGACAAACCAAGGTCAGCTTAGACCTGTTGCATCGTCAAGATATGGCATTTATTTCAGTATGTTAGTGACTGTTTGGGTTTCAGTCTGAACTTTAAAGATTTTGAAAGGCATTTGAGAGGCACTGAAAATTGCTGTGACCACTGATCATCCCCACGTCATTCAGGATTATAAGTGGCAAGGGACCACAAAGGCCATCTAGTCCAACCCCTTGCCATCCAAATATTAACCAAACCTCTGCCACCACCTTCAAAGGCAGTCTGTTCCCTGGCAGAACAGGACGTTCTTCCTTAACATTTAGGTCGAATCTCTCCTCTAGAGTTGAACGAGTTGTTCCATTCTGTTCTTTAGAGCAGTGTTTCCCAACCTTTTTTGAGCCGCGGCACACTTTTTACATTTGCAAAATCCTGGGGCACACCACCAATAAAAATGACACAAAATGACACTCTAACACAGTAATACATATAGTTAATACGTTTTAAAATGTATTTATACACTCAGTGTGAAACCTGGGCCTGTTTCGATGAACACAACATAGATATCCTGGCAGGAATGGCAGAAAGACACAAACTTCCCACACAGAACTCCCATAACCAAGAGAAAATACTATAAGAGTTCGGTGGGCACTGACCTTGGGTTTTGGAGTTGTAGTTCACCTATATCCAGAGAGCACTGTGGACTGAAACGATGTTGGATCAGGACCAAACTTGGCATGAATACCCAATATGCGCAAATATGAATGCAGATGGAGTTCAGGGGAAATAGACCTTGACATTTGGGAGTTGCAGTTTCTGGGATTTATAGTTAACACACAATCAAAGAGCATCCTGAACTCTTGCAACAATGGAATTGAACCAAACTTGGCGTATTGAACTCTCATTACCAACAGAAAGTACTGAAAGGGTTTGCTTGGGAATTGACCTTGAGTTTGGAAGTTGTAGTTCACCTACATCAAGGGAGCACTGTGGACTCAAATAATGATGGATCTGGACCACCCTTGGCATGAATACTCAATATGCCGAACTATGAACACACATGGAGTGCCTTTATCGAGGTAGGTTTCTTAGGGTTTTTATACTTCAACACACTAGACTCCCCCCCCCCCCTTCTCCTGGAGGTTCCAATTTCCCACGGCACACCTGATGATCGCTCACGGCACACTAGTGTGCTCCGGCACACTGGTTGAGAAACATTGCTTTAGAGCAGTGTTTCCCAACCTTTTTCGAGCCGCGGCACACTTTTTACATTTCCAAAATCCTGGGGCACACCACCAACCAAAATGACACAAAATGACAATCTAACACAGTAGTACATATAGGTAATAGGAATTAACCTTGAGTTTTGGAGTTGTAGTTCACCTACTCCAGAAAGCACTCTGGACTTGGGGCCGGTGAAGCAGGCGGGAAGGAAGGCAGCGGGCAGGGAGCCGGAGGGAGGTCGAGAGCGGTTTCCCCCACACCGGGGAAGAGGGGGAGGAGGGAGGTGCGGGGCCCTGTGGGGAGCCGTTCTCCCAGTTTGCAGCTCCGCCGGGCTTGGCGGAGCCGCGAACCAGGAGAAAGGCTCCACGCAAAGAACAGGCCCTGTCTGGGAGTCAGTTTTGGCTGGCTTGCGTCTCCTGCTGGGCTCGGCGGAAGACGCGAGCTGGCTAAACTCGGCTCCCAGGCAGGGGGCCTGGCCCTGCGGGGGAGCCGTTCTCATGGTTTGCAGCTCTGCCAGGCTTGGCGGATCCGCGCACCGAGAGAAAGGCTCACGCAAAGGAACAGGCCCTTCCTGGGAGCCGGTTTTGGCCAGCTCGAGTCTTCTGCCGGGCTTGGTGGAAGACGCAAGCGGACAAACTCGGTTCCCGGGCAGGGCCTGGGCCTGCGGGAACCGTTCTGCTGGGGCTCGGCGGAGCCACAAACAGGGAAAAAGGCTCCCCGAGGTGCCCAGGTTCCCACCTCCTCCTCCGGAAGTGAGCCCACAGGAAAGAGCGTCGCCCGGCCCCTCCGCTCCTGAGCCTCCCCTGCCTCTCTAGGTCCTAGAGAGTGTTCCCCAACCACTGTTCTGCGATCAGCTGGTGTGCCGTGGGAAAACCTCTCTCAGCAGCAGCAGGAGAGGGAAGAAAGGGGGGGGTTTCCGTGGCACACCAGCTGATCGCTCACGGAACACTAGTGTGCCGCGGAACAGCGGTTGGGAAACACTGCTTTAGAGAAGTGTTTTTCAACCTTTTTTGAGCCGCAGCACATTTTTACATTTACAAATTCCTGGGGCACACCACCAACCAAAATGACACAAAATGACACTCTAACAGTCATACATATAGTCAATATGGTTTTTAATGTATGTATACACTCAGTGTGAAACCTGGGCCTGTTTCGATTAACACAACATAGATATCCTGGCGGGAATGGCAGAAAGACACAAACTTCCCACACAGAACTCCCATAACCAAGAGAAAATGCTATAAGAGTTTGGTGGGCATTGACCTTGGGTTTTGGAGTTGTAGTTCACCTATATCCAGAGAGCACTGTGGACTCAAACAATGTTGGATCAAGACCAAACTTGGCATGAATACTCCATATGCCCAAATGTGAACACAGATGGAGTTTGGGGAAAATAGACCTTGACATTTGGGAGTTACAGTTTCTGGGATTTATAGTTAACACACAATCAAAGAGCATCCTGAACTCTTGCAACAATGGAATTGAACCAAACTTGGCATCCTGAACACTCATTACCAACAGAAAGTACTGAAAGGGTTTGCTTGGGAATTGACCTTGAGTTTGGAAGTTGTAGTTCACCTACACCCAGAGAGCACTGTGGACTCAAACAATGTTATGTTATGTTGTTGTTTGTTTTCTATCCAGAATCACAATGTTGGAAGGAGGCTCCCCACTTTAAGGTCCCTAAAACAGGCATGGGGAAACTTTGGCCCTCTGGGTGCTTTGGACTTCAACTCCCACCATTCCTAACAGCCTGAGGCTGCTTAAGTGGCTGAGGGGGGAAAAGGAAAAGAGCCCGATACTGCTAGGAATGCTGGGAGTTGGAGTCCAAAACACCAGGAAGGTCCAAGTTTGCCCATGCCAGCTTTCGACAGAGACCTCTTCCTCCCCCTTCCCCTTCACGTCCTTTCTTCCCCCTCCTGCCGAACACTTACTTTTTCTTCTACACTGCCGCTTCTGTCGCCGTTTTGATCTGAGGGGGCAGCGTGAGCGTGTTCAGGAGGGGAGGGGAGGGGGAGGGAGGAAGACGTGACCCGTGCGGGCGCTACTGCGCAGACTCGCCCCAGAGCAAAGCGAGGCAAAGCGAGCAGAGCGAGGCTGGGAAGAAGGGAGCCCGAGTGGAGAAGAAAAAGTGTTCGGCAGGAGGGGGAAGAAAGGGGATTGGAGGGTCCCATTTCCCACGGCACACCTGATGATCGCTCACGGCACACTAGTGTGCCACGGCACACTGGTTGGGAAACACTGTTTTAGAGCATCAGAAAACAAGCTCGCTCAATGTTCAACATGACATCCCTTCAAATATTTAAATGTGGCTATTGTGTTCTCTCTTTGCCAAGTTAAATATGCCCAACTCCTTACAGGGATTAATTGTTTCCAGACCTTCGGCCATTTGGGTCATCTTTCCAGCTTCTCAAGTCTCCTTCTTGACTTTGTGGTGACCAGAATGGAATATCTTGTTATTCCAGATGAAGTTAGATTAAAAGCAGAATAGCACTAGAGTTTTCCCTTGATTGAGACATCCAACTCCGATTGATGCAACACCGGCTTTTAAACCTACCTCATCATACTCGACTCACATTCTGCATTGAAATGCTCTTAGGGTAAGCCAGCCCGGGTCGGAGTGAGCTTCCGGCCAATTGTGTAGCTTGTTGTTGACCTTTGCAACCCGAAAGACAGTTGCATCTGTCAATTAGGAAATTTAGGTACCACCTATATGTGGGGAGGCTAATTTAACAAAATTTACGAGGCCATAAAGAGTCTCCAGCAAAAGTATGCATGGAATGCGGAAAAAGTACTTCATCAGTGTCGCAGAGGGATACTGTAAATAAATAAATAATAAATAAATAAGCCACTTTGATTCGAGGAGTTGTAGGTGTTAGTGATAGGAGGTGGTCCATGTTTCAGTCCCATATAGGAGAATAGACCGTACGATAGCTCTATACACACTGATTTTGGTGTTTTGTCTCAGGTGCTTGTTGCTCCAGACTCGTTTGTGAAGTCTTCCAAATGCACTCTATGCCTTTGCTAATCTGTGATCTATTTCTTTGTCAATCTTGGCGCCTGAAGAGATGATGCTTCCCAGCAGGCATGTAGCCAGGGGGGGGGCTAAGGGGGCTTCAGCCCCCCGAAATTCTCAGGGTGGTCCGCGAAAAGGCCTTACTGGTACATTATTTAAACTGTTATGTTTATTCATATCATGATCTGATCACCATGCTCATTATATCCCACATCAATGGGGTTATTGGGATAACAATACAAAAGTTTTGCTAGGGTAGACCCTCTTCCACCCAGTCTCAGCCCCCCCCCGTAACCACACTCAGCCCCCCCTTGTTGTTATTATTATTATTATTGGGTTGTTGTAGGTTTTTTGAGCTGTATGGCCATGTTCTAGAAACATTCTCTCCTGACGTTTCGCCTGCATCTGTGGGAAGCATCCTCAGGTTGCCTGCCACAGATGCAGGCGAAACATCAGGAGATAATACTGTGGCGCAGCTGGCTGGGAGTCAGCTGCATTAAGATCACTACTGTCCAAAAGGTCATGAGTTCAAAGCCAGCCCGGGTCAAGGTAAGCTCCCGACTTAAATTCTGTAGCTTGTTGCCGACCTTTGCAGCCCAAAAGACAGTTGCATCTGTCAAGTAGGAAATTTAGGTAACACTTTGTGGGGAGGCTAATTTAACTGATTTATGTGGCCATAAAAATCTCCAGGAAGTATGCAAAGAATGAGGAAGTGGCAACTCCCCTGGTGGCCAGAAGCTGGCCCAAGGAGGAAAGATCCTTTGGGAAAGAGCAGACTCCTGCTATTGTCATGCAAATGAGGCTATTGGAGGGTTGAGTGAATCAAGGCTTCAGGAATGCAGCTGGCAAGCCTCACCAAAGGTAGCTGGCTAAAGGTAAACAGTGGAACAGTGAAGTTACGAGGCCATAAAAATCTCCAGGAAGTATGCAAAGAATGAGGAAGCAACAGCTCCCCTGGTGGCCAGAACCTGGAAGGTTAAATAGCCTCTGAGTGTCTATCTATATATGTTGTGTGTCTGTGGCATTGAATGTTTGCCATGTATATGTGCATTGTAATCTGCCCTGAGTCCCCTGCGGGGTGAGAAGGGCGGAATATAAATACTGTAAATAAATAAATACATAAACATATTGGAAAGCACTAAACTGTTCCGGATGCACCTTTGGGCACCCCATTTTTATTTACATCATTTTTACCCCACTCTTCTCACCCCGCTGTGGTTTGACTCCTCATCGGAAGCCAGAATAAAGCCTTCTTTGGTGGGACATTCCCGATTCAGACCCAAGGAACTGAAGCTCATATATCTATAGGGCAGTCCCATTTCAGAACCATTCTTCAAATTAATATCTATGCAGTAGCAAAGAGCAAGGAGCCATTCAAGAGTCTGAAAACTTCTTCCCAAAAGAGGCTTTTGTGCCTTGGATATTGTTCCACTAAGGTTCGTATTGACATCCATAACATAACCCTCCACTAGCAAAGTCAAGACCTTGATGGACTACGAGTCCCAGCATCCATAACTAATCTAGTTGGTGATGAGGGCTGATAGGAGTTGCGATCCATCTTGGAAGTATGAAGATTCATTCACCGCATAATAAGCATCGTATGTATTGAAAGGGAGATGGGTTCATATCCCGGACGAGCCCCCAAATGTATCAAAAGAAGCAGAAACTGGGGAGTATCTAATTGAATCCACAGAAGGAAGCAGAGACACGTCTCAAGATGCTCAAAATATGTTTTCTGGGCCTATTTGAATTGATTCAGACACTTCTAGAGGAGGAAGCTTCAAACTATAGGCAAGTGAAAGACACTGGTGGAGATTGTAGCCCCTCTCTTTAGGGTGCAACTATAACAGTGGTTCCCAACCTGTGGTCCGTGGACCATCAGTGATCCAAAAAAACCAAAAATATGGTCCACAGCCTCACTGTTACTACACTGTTGCAATGAAAGTGACTGATCTCACAAAACCCTCTTATAGTGTGGAGGCTTATTAAATATGGTTTTATGTGGGCGAGCAGATGGCAACTACTGGATGGCATGTGTTCTGTATCAGAAACTAGAGCTGATGTGGTCTATCCAATGCAATATTCTGAATCAGCACCCCAAAGAACCAAACCAAATCTAAAGTTGACAAAGTAGTCCCTGGTCAAGTGGTCAAACTAGTCCCTGGTCAAAGTGGTCCCTGGTCAAAGTGGTCCCTGTTCAAAGTGGTCCCTGGTCAAGTAGACCCTGGTCAAGTGGACCTTGGTCATAGTGTCCCTGGTCAAGTGGGCCATGGACAAGTGGACCCTGGTCAAAGTGGATCCTGGTCAAGTGGTCCCTGGTCAAAGTAGTCCCTGGTCAAGTGGACCCTGGTCAAAGTGGTCCCTGGTCAAGTAGTCCCTGGTCAAAGTGGTCCCTGGTCAAGTGGTCCCTGGTCAAAGTGGTCCCTGGTCAAGTGGACCCTGGTCAAAGTGGTCCCTGGTCAAGTAGTCCCTGGTCAAAGTGGTCCCTGGTCAAGTGGTCCCTGGTCAAAGAAGTCCCTGGTCAAAGTAGCCCCTTGTCAAGTGGACCCTGGTCAAAGTAGTCCCTGGTCAAAGTGGCCCCTGGTCAAGTGGCCCCTGGTCAAAGTAATCCCTGGTCAAGTGGACCCTGGTCAAAGTAGTCCCTGGTCAGGTGGTCCCTGGTCAAAGTGGTCCCTGGTCTAGTGGTCCCTGGTCAAAGAAGTCCCTAGTCAAGTGGTCCCTGTCAAAGTGGTCCCTGGTCAAAGTAGCCCTGGTCAAGTGGTCCCTGGTCAAAGAAGTCCCTGGTCAAAGTGGCCCCTGGTCAAGTGTTCCCTGGTCAAAGTAGTCCCTGGTCAAGTAGTCCCTGGTCAAAGTGGTCCCTGGTCAAGTGGACCCTGGTCAAAGTAGCCCCTTGTCAAGTGGACTCTGGTCAAAGTGGACCATGGTCAAAGTAGTCCCTGGTCAAGTGGTCCCTGGTCAAAGTAGTCCCTGGTCAAAGTGGTCCCCTGGTCAAGTGGTCCCTGGTCAAAGTAGTCCCTGGTCAAAGTGGTCCCTGGTCAAGTGGTTCCTGGTCAAAGTGGTCCCTGGTCAAAGTGGTTCCTGGTCAAGTGGTCCCTGGTCAAAGTGGTCCCTGGTCAAGTGGTTCCTGGTCAAAGTGGTCCCTGGTCAAGTGGTCCCTGGTCAAGTGGTCCCTGGTCAAGTGGTCCCTGGTCAAGTGGTCCCTGGTCAAGTGGTCCCTGGTCAAGTGGTCCCTGGTCAAGTGGTCCCTGGTCAAGTGGTCCCTGGTCAAGTGGTTCCCTGGTCAAAGTGGTCCCTGGTCAAAGTGGTCCCTGGTCAAAGTGGTCCCTGGTCAAAGTGGTCCCTGGTCAAAGTGGTCCCTGGTCAAGTGGTCCCTGGTCAAAGTGGTCCCTGGTCAAGTGGTTCCTGGTCAAAGTGGTTCCTGGTCAAAGTGGTCCCTGGTCAAGTGGTCCCTGGTCAAAGAAGTCCCTGGTCAAAGTAGCCCCTTGTCAAGTGGACTCTGGTCAAAGTGGACCATGGTCAAAGTAGTCCCTGGTCAAGTGGTCCCTGTCAAAGTAGTCCCTGGTCAAAGTGGTCCCTGGTCAAGTGGTTCCTGGTCAAAGTAGTCCCTGGTCAAAGTGGTCCCTGGTCAAGTGGTTCCTGGTCAAAATAGTCCCTGGTCAAAGTGGTCCCTGGTCAAGTGGTTCCTGGTCAAAGTGGTTCCTGGTCAAAGTAACCCCTGGTCAAGAGGTCCCTGGTCAAAGTAGTTCTGGTCAAAAAAAAGGTTGGGAACCACTGATCTATATTGTAGAATTAACACAGTTTGACACCACTTTAACTACTTTTTTCTCAAAACTATGGAATTGTGGGAGTTGTAGTTTTTCAACGCCTTGAGCCTTCTCGGACTAAAAGTGTGGAGGTCTCTCCAAACTACAACTCCCAGGATCCACCGCCATTGAACCATGGTGATCAAAGTGATGTTATACCGCGTTCCTTCTGCAGCGTAGATGCACCCTAAAGGCTCAGGACTCCCAACCAGCTGCTGCACAAAATGGAATTCAGAAAAGTTACTTTTGCAAAAGTAAACACTGAGGATTATTTCTCCAGTTGCCTTGGTTAGCCTCCCGTCGGTTCTCTTTCCACCAGCAAAAAATATTTTAAATGAACAAATAGGGGTTATTTTTTGTTTCATATCCTTTGTTTTCAACCTGATGTGAGCTTTCTGTCACCCTGTTCCAGGAAAAGAAAATCAGAGGATATTGGTAGAGCATCCCTTGAAATGTATGGGACTAGAAGTGTTTTTGCATTTCAGATATTTTTTGAGTTTGGGAAATTCACCTGCCTACCACCAGAGGGCGCACGAACCCTTAAAACAATGGTTCTCAACCTTCCCAATGCCACGACCCCTTAATACAGTTCCTCATGTGGTGGTGACCCCCAACCATAACATTATGTCCATTGCTACCTCATAACTGTAATTTTGCTACTGTTATGAATTATAATGTAAATATCTGATATGCAGGATGTATTTTCATTCACTGGACCAAATTTGGCACAAACACCCGATTTGATTTTGTCATTTGGGAGTTGTAGTTTCTGGGATTTATAGTTCACCTACAATGAAAGAGCATTCTGAACTCCACCCATGATGGAATTGAAACAAACCTGGCACACAGAACTCCCATGACCAACAGAAAATACTGAAAGGGTTTGATGGTCACTGATCTTGAGTTTGGGAGTTGTAGTTCACTTACATGCAGAGAGCACTGTGGACTCAAACAATGATGGATCTGGACTAAACTTGGCATGAATACTCAATATGCCCAAATGTGAACACTGTTGTAGTTTGGAGAGAATAGACCTTGGCATCTGGGAGTTATAGTTGCTGGGATTTATAGTTCACCTACAATGAAAGAGCATTCTGAACTCCACCCATGATGGAATTGAAACAAACTTGGCACACAGAACTCCCACGACCAACAGAAAGTACTGGAAGGGTTTGGTGGGCATTGAGCTTGAGTTTGGGAGTTGTAGTTCACCTACCTCCAGAGAGCACTGTGGACTCAAACAATGATGGATCTGGACTAAACTTGGCATGAATACTCAATATTCCCAAATGTGAACACTGTTGTAGTTGGGGGAGAATAGACTTTGGCATTTGGGACTTGTAGTTGTTGGGATTTATAGTTCACCTCCAATCAAAGAGTGCTCGGAACCCCACCAACACTAAAAGAAGAAAGGAGAAAGTAGAGAAGATACAAAAAGAAGAAGAAGAAAGGAAAGGAAGAGAAGAAGACAGGAAAGAGGAAGAAAAGTGGGAGAAGAAGAGGAAAAGGGGGAAATAAAAAGAGGGGAGAGAAGATAGAAGAAAGGAGGAGAAGAGGAAAGAAGAAAGACTAGGGAAGAGGGAAAAGAGGATAGAAGAAAGGAGAAGAAAGGAAGAGAAGAGAAAAAGATAGGGAGAAGGAGAAAAAGGGGAAATGAGAAATCAGAAGAGGGGAGAGGAGATAGAAGAAACGAAGAAAAGAGAAGAAGATAGGGAAAGAAGAAATAGAAGGAAAGGAAAAAGGAGAAATAAGAAGAGGGGAGAAAAAATATAAGAAAGGAGAATAAAAAAGAATGGGGAAGAGGGAAGAGAAGACAGAAGAGAGGAGAAGAAAGGAAAAGATGAGAAGGACATGGAAAAGAGGAAGAAAAGTGGGAGAAGAAGAGGAAAAAGGAGAGATAAGAAGAGAGGGGGAAGATATAAGGAAGGAGAAGAAAGAAGAAAGAATCAGGAAGAGAGAAAAGAAGACAGGAAGTAGAAGGAAAGAAAAGAAGGAAAGAAGATAAGAAAGAGAAAGATGAAGAAAAGTGGGAGGGGAAAAGGAGACATAAGAAGAGAGGAGAGAAGATATAAGAAAGGAGAAGAACAAGAAAGAAAGAAAGAAAGAAAGAAAAGAGAGAAGACAGAAGGGGGGAGAAGAAAAAAAGGGGAAAAGACAGGAAAGAGGAAGAGGAAGAAAAGTGGGAGAAGGAGAGGAAAAAGGAGAAATAAGAAGAGAGGGGGAAGATATAAGAAAGGAGGATAAGAACAAAAAAGAATCATAAGAGAGGAGAGGAGACAGAAGAAAAGAAAGGAAATAAAAAAAGGAAAGAAGACAGGAAAGAGGAAGACAAAGAAAAGTGGGAGAATGAGAGGAAAAAGGAGAAATAAGAACAGAGGAGAAAAGATATAAGAAAGGAGAAGGAGAAGAACAAGGAAAAAAAGACTCAGAAGAGAAGAGAGGAGAAGAAAGGAAAAGAGGAAGAAAAGTAGGAGAAGAAGTGGAAAAAGGAGAAATAAGAGAGGGGGAAGACACAAGAAAGGAGAAAGAGAAGAACAAGAAAGAAAGAATCAGAAGAGAGAAGAGAAGAGAGAAGAAAGGAGAAGAAAATAAAAGAAGGCAAGAAGATGGGAAAGAAGAAGAGGGAGAAAAGTGGGAGAAGGAGAAATAAGAGAGGGGGAAGATACAAGAAAGGAGAAAGAGAAGAACAAGAAAGAAAGAATCGGAAGAGAGAAGAGAAGAGAGAAGAAAGGAGAAGAAAATAAAAGAAAGCAAGAAGATGGGAAAGAAGAATAGGAGGGAGAAAAGTGGGAGAAGGAAAAGAAATAGGAGAAATAAAAATAGAGGAGAGAAGATATAAGACAGGAGAAGGAGAAGAACAAGAAAGAAGAAAAATAAGTAAGAGGGAAGCCCGTTCCAAACGTTGGGAGAGTATGTTGCATGCCGGGTCCGGACCCCAGAGACAGCGGGCCTTTCCTTCCTCGCTCCCCATTGGAGTCCTTTGACTTTGTTCGCTTGACCAGGAGCCCAGGTGGCCAAAGGAGAGTACAAAGCAGCCCACGGAAACACACGGCACGTAGGAAGACAAACAGGCGTGGAGAGGCTGAGAGGAAGAGGCACGGAAGTGACGCACGGGGCATTGTTTACACCAAGATTGGTCCTGAGCAAACAGAGCCACGGGATGTTGGCCCTTCTCATTGTGTACACTCACTGTACGCATCATCGTCATCAAAGGCCAGGATGGACGGAGCAAAGACTTCCTGATTCATTGGAAAAGTCTAGGTCAGTGTTTCCCAACCAGTGTGCCGTGTTACACTAGTGTGCCGTGAGTGATCATCAGGTGTGCCATGGGAAATTGGAACCTCCAATCCCCTTTCTTCCCCCTCCTGCCGAACACTTTTTCTTCTCCACTCGGGTCCCTTCTTCCCAGCCTCGCTCTGCTCGCTTTGCCTCGCTTTGCTCTGGGGCGAGTCTGCGCAGTAGCGCCCGCACGGGTCACATCTCCCTCCCTCCCTCCCCTCCTGAACACGCTCACGCTGCCCCTTCGGATCAAAATGGCGGCAGAAGCAGCAGTGTAGAAGAAAAAGTAAAGGTTGGGCAGGAGGGGGAAGAAAGGGCGTGAAGGGGAATAGGTCTCTGTCGAAAGCTGGCATGGGCAAACCTGGACCTTCCAGGTGTTTTGGACTCCAACTCCCACCATTCCCAGCAGCCTCAGGCCCTTTCTTCCCCCTCAGCCATTTAAGCAGGAAAGGGCCTCAGGCTGTTAGGAATGGTGGGAATTGAAGTCCAAAGCACCCAGAGGGCCAAGTTTTCCCATGCCTATTTTAGGGACCTTAAAGTGGTGAGCCTCCTTCCAACATTGTGATTCTGGATAGAAAACAAACAACAACATAACATAACATTGTTTGAGTCCACAGTGCTCTCTGGGTGTAGGTGAACTACAACTTCCACACTCAAGGTCAATTCCCAAGCAAACTCTTTCAGTACTTTCTGTTGGTAATGAGAGTTCAATATGCCAGGTTTGGTTCAATTCCATTGTTGCAAGAGTTCAGGATGCTCTTTGATTGTGTGTTAACTATCAATCCCAGAAACTGTAACTCCCAAATGTCAAGGTCTATTTTCCCCATACTCGATCTGTGTTCACATTTGGGCATATTGAGTATTCATGCCAAGTTTGGTCCTGATCCAACATTGTTTCAGTCCACAGTGCTCTCTGGATATAGGGGAACTACAACTCCAAAACCCAAGGTCAATGCCCACCAAACTCTTATAGTATTTTCTCTTGGTTATGGGAGTTCTGTGTGGGAAGTTTGTGTCTTTCTGCCATTCCTGCCAGGATATCTATGTTGTGTTCATCGAAACAGGCCCAGGTTTCACACTGAATGTATAAATACATTTAAAAACATATTAACTATATGTATTACTGTGTTAGAGTGTCATTTTGTGTCATTTTGGTTGGTGGTGTGCCCCAGGATTTTGTAAATGTAAAAAATGTGCCGCTGCTCAAAAAAGGTTGAAAATCACTGGTCTAAACTCACCTTCGCTTGGTGTTTTTAGTTCCGAAACTGTGCAAGTACACCTTGACCAGCCTTCATCCCAAAGGCCTGGAACCGGACGTGTTCCGTATTTCAAATTTTGGAATATTTGCAGAGACCTGAACAAGGTGGAGATTGGACCCAAGTCTGAACACAATATTCATGTATGTTTTCTATACGCCTTATATGCATGGCCTGAAGGTCATACTATCCGCCATATTTTAAAGAGAAAGGAGGGTAGGAGGAAGGGAAGGAAGGAAGGAGAAAGAAGACAGTAAAGGGAGGAAGGCAGGCAGGTAGGAAAAGTAGAAGGAAGGAGAAAGAAAGAAAAAAGTAAAGGGAGGGAGGGAGAAAAGGAAGGAAGGAGAAAGAGTAAAGGAATTTAGGCAGGGAGGTAGGAAAAGAAGGAAGGAAGGAAAGAGAGAAAGAAAGAAAGAAAAAGTAAAGAAAGGGAGGGAAGGAGAAAGCAAAGAGTCAAAGAAGGAAGGCAGGGAGGAAGAAAAGAAGGATGGAAGGAGAGAGAGAAAGAAAAAAGTAACGGAAGGGAGGTAGGTAGGTAGGGAGGAAGAAAGAAAGAAAGAAAGAAAGAAAGGAAGGAAGGAAGGAAGGAAGGAAGGTGAGACGGAAGGAGGAAGGCAGTAGCAAGCAGGCAGGAAAAAGGAAAGAGTAAAGGAAGGCATTGAGGAAGAAAAGAAGAAGGATGGAAGGAGAGGGAGAAAGAAAAGAGTAAAAGGAAGGAAGGCATTGAGGAAGAAAAGATGAAGGATGGAACGAGAGAAAGAAAGAAAAAAGTAAAGGAAGGGAGGTAGGGAGTTAGGGAGGAAAAAAGGAAGGAAGGAAGGAAAGGCGGAAGGAGGAAGGCAGCAGCAGGCGGGCAGGAGAAAGAAAAGAGTAAAGGAAAGAAGGCATTGAGGAAGAAAAGGATGGAAGGAGAGAGAGAAAGAAAAAAAGTAAAGGAAGGGAGGTAGGGAGGAAAAGAAGGAAGGAAGAAAAGACGAAAGGAGGAAGGCAGCAGCAGGCAGGCGGGAAAAAGAAAAGAGTAAAGGAAGGAAGGCATTGAGGAAGAAAAGATGAAGGATGGAACGAGAGAAAGAAAGAAAAAAGTAAAGGAAGGGAGTTAGGGAGTTAGGGAGGAAAAAGGAAGTAAGGAAGGAAGGAAGGAAGGAAGGAAGGAAGGAAGGAAGGAAGGAAAGACGGAAGGAGGAAGGCAGCAGCAGGCGGGCAGGAGAAAGAAAAAAGTAAAGGAAGGGAGGTAGGGAGTTAGGGAGTTAGGGAGGAAAAAAGGAAGTAAGTAAGTAAGTAAGTAAGTAAGTAAGGAAGGAAGGAAGGAAGGAAGGAAGGAAGGAAGGAAGGAAGGAAAGACGGAAGGAGGAAGGCAGCAGCAGGCGGGCAGGAGAAAGAAAAGAGTAAAGGAAGGCATTGAGGAAGAAAAGAAGAAGGATGGAACGAGAGAAAGAAAAAAAAGTAAAGGAAGGGGGTAGGGAGGAAAAAAGGAAGGAAGGAAGGAAGAAAAGACGGATGGAGGAAGGCAGCAGCAGGCAGGCAGGAGTAAAGGAAGGAAGGCATTGAGGAAGAAAAGAAGAAGGATGGAACGAGAGAAAGAAAAAAAGTAAAGGAAGGGGGTAGGGAGGAAAAAAGGAAGGAAGAAGAGAAAGAAGGAGGAAGGCAGCAGCAGGCAGGACAAGGAAAGAGTAAAGGAAGGAAGGCATTGAGGAAGAAAAGAAGAAGGATGGAACGAGAGAAAGAAAAAAAGTAAAGGAAGGGGGTAGGGAGGAAAAAAGGAAGGAAGAAGAGAAAGAAGGAGGAAGGCAGCAGCAGGCAGGCAGGAGAAAGAAAAGAGTAAAGGAAGGAAGGCATTGAGGAAGAAAAGAAGAAGGATGGAACGAGAGAAAGAAAGAAATAAGTAAAGGAAGGGAGGAGGGAGGAAGAAAGGAAGAAAGGTAGAAAGGAAGACAGGAAGGAAGGAGGGAAGGAGGGAAGGAAGTGTTGAAGAGCTTTTCCTTTGTCTTCTGCTCTTTTTTGGATGAACCAGGACACATTTCCCATTCCCTGAAGCCAGCAGAGCCCCCAAAGTTGACCCTGGGGTGTGTTTGGTTTTGCTTTGCTCCACTTCTGCAAAGATACCCGTGGCCTCCTCTTTCTCCCACCGAAGAGCGAGCGAGAGAGCGAGCGGCAGTGCCCTGACCTGATTCAGGGTGATTCACGAGTTCTGCCTTTACCAGCAAAGGTGTGCAGATGCGAGTGCGCGCCCCAGCCTGGTTCTTTCCCATGTGACTAATAGGAAAGCCCTGGCTCCTGTTATTAATAATTCCGCTGAGCCATATGTTTGGGGGCATTGTTGCAAGAGCCACCTGTGACTCATTCTGGCTCCGTCAGGTGCTGAGTAAAACCTCGCGGGCTGCTGCGTGGGTGCCTTTTGGAGCCTGTTGGCGTGACTCGCACTCGCCTCTCCTGGCAAAGGGCCCGGATTGTCCAGAAATACGTTCATAATCCCAATTTAAGCTGCAGAGGGGAAGGGAGCGCAGAGTGCCCCTACAAACACTATTAATGCATATTTGATTTATCTCTAATATTTTACTGAAACACATCATACAAGAGTTCAAAGTCACTCCGCAGCACAATAATATTTTCAATAATCATATATAATCACTATAAGAAGAAAAACTTACACGCAGGTAAGTCGGAACGCTGGAGAGCAAAATTAAGGAGGAAGGTTCCTCTAGGGCAGGGCACCTATGGCTAGGGAGCCAGATGAGGGCTCTGTGTGCCAAATTTGGTCTTGATCAGTCATTGGATGAGGTTTGCAGCAGTCTTGGAAAGTGAGTGAGGGTACTTCAAGTCCCATCATCCATGGTCTGCCCTCCTCCAAACTGCACCAGGATGTAGAGTGGGTCATGGGAGCACTGTGTGGCAAGTTTGGTCTTTATCAGTCTTTGTTGGGGGCCACAGATGTCTGTGGGAACCGAAGGGTGTGAAAGTACTACAAAGGTCATAATCCGTTGTCTGTCCTCCCCCGAACCTCACCAGGACAGAAAGGGGGTCATAGCAGTTATGTGTGCCAGATATAGATGTAGAGTGGGTCATGAGTACTCTGTGTGCCAAGTTTGGGCCTGGTCTGTGATTTGTAGGGGCTTCAATGTTCTGTGGGAAGTGAATTGGGTGAAGGTACTGCAAATCCCATCATCCGTGGCCCATCCTAAACCGCACCAGGTTGTTAAGTGGGTTATTGGGCCCCTGTGTGCCAAGTTTGGTCCTGATCCACCATTACTGTGGGCCGCAGTGACTGACTGCCTGAGGCCTTTCCTTTTCCCTCTGCGTCACCTTAGAATGTTGGTATGTAGATGGCCAATCAGAGTCCTTTATGCAAATACTCCCTCAGTGGCAACCAATCCCCTCTGTCTGCTGCCTTAGAATGTTGGAGTGCTGAGCCTGGCCAATCAGAAGACCATATGCAAATTGCCCTACAGTGGGAGCCAATCAGAAAGCTGCCACATATCCGCCTTCTGCACACATACATTCTGATTTATTATATAGATAGATATTATATGGCTCTCACTGAAATAAATTTCCAAATATTTTGCTGTCATGTCTCTCTGAGTCAGAAAGGTTCCTGACCCCTGCTCTAGGGATACTCCACGGGCTGGCCACAGAGGTTTTTTAAAAAAAAATTAACTCTTTTTTGGGGGTCCATGAATTGCGCCCCCCTTGGCTTGCGCCCCTAGGCCATGGCCTATGTTGGCCTTATGGGTAATCCGGGCCTGGAAGGAAGGAGAAAGAAAAGAGTAAAGGGAGGAAGTCAGGCAGGTAGGAAAAGTAGAAGGAAGAAAGAGAAATAAAAAAGTAAAGGGAGGGAGGGAGGGAAAAAAGGAAGGGTGGAAGGGAGAAGAGGAAGGAAGGAGAAGGATAACAGTAAAGGAATTTAGGCAGGGAGGTAGGAAAAGAGGAAGGAAGGAAGGAAGGAAGGAAGGAAGGAAGGAAGGAAGGAAGGAAAGAAGAGAGGGAAAGAAAGAAAAAGTAAAGAAAGGGAGGGAAGGAGAAAGAAAAGAATAAAGGAAGGCAGGGAGGAAGAAAAGAAGGATGGAAGGAGAGAGAGAAAGAAAAAAGGAAAGGGAGGGAGGTAGGGGAAAAAGGAAGGATGGAAGGGAGAAAAGGAAGGAAGGAGAAGGATAACAGTAAAGGAATTTAGGCAGGGAGGTAGGAAAAGAGGAAGGAAGGAAGGAAGGAAAGAAGAAGAGAGGGAAAGAAAGAAAAAGTAAAGAAAGGGAGGGAAGGAGAAAGAAAAGAATAAAGGAAGGCAGGGAGGAAGAAAAGAAGGATGGAAGGAGAGAGAGAAAGAAAAAAGTAAAGGGAGGGAGGTAGGGGGAAAAGGAAGGATGCAAGGGAGAAAAGGAAGGAAGGAGAAGGATAACAGTAAAGGAATTTAGGCAGGGAGGTAGGAAAAGAGGAAGGAAGGAAGAAGAGAGGGAAAGAAAGAAAAAGTAAAGAAAGGGAGGGAAGGAGAAAGAAAAGAGTAAAGGGAGGAAGTCAGGCAGGTAGGAAAAGTAGAAGGAAAGAGGGGAGGGAAAAAAGGAAGGGTGGAAGGGAGAAGAGGAAGGTTACAGTAAAGGAACAGTAAAGGAGGTAGGAAAAGGTAGGAAAAGAAGAAGGAAGAAGAGAGGGAAAGAAAGAAAAAGTAAAGAAAGGGAGGGAAGGAGAAAGAAAAAAGTAAAAGAAGGAAGGCAGGGAGGAAGAAAAGGATGGAAGGAGAGAGAGAAAGAAAAAAGTAAAGGGAGGAAGGAAGGAAGGAAGGAAGAAAAGATGGAAGGAGGAAGGCAGAAGCAGGCAGGCAGGCAGGAAAAAGAAAAGAATAAAGGAAGGAAGGCATTGAGGAAGAAAACAAGAAGGATGGAAGGAGAGAGAAAGAAAAAAAGGAAAGCAAGGAGTGTAGGGAGGAAGAAAGGAAAGAGGCGGCAGCAGGCAGGAGAAAGAAAAGAGTAAAGGGAGGAAGGCAGGCAGGTAGGAAAAGTAGAAGGAAGAAGAAAGAGAGAGAGAAAAGTAAAGGGAGGGAGGAAAAAAGGAAGGGTGGAAGGGAGAAAAGGAAGAAAGGAGAAAGATCAGAGTAAAGGAATTTAGGCAGGGAGGTTGGAAAAGAGGAAGGAAGGAAGGAGAGAGAGAAAGAAAGGAAAAGTAAAGAAAGGAAGGGAAGGAGAAAGAAAAGAGTCAAAGAAGGAAGGCAGGGAGAAAGAAAAGAAGGATGGGAGGAGAGAGAGAAAGAAAAAAGTAAAGGGAGGGAGGTAGGGAGGAAAAAAGGAAGGAAGGAAGAAAAGACGGAAGGAGGACATTAGTTCTAGCTAATGTTCAGGTGGCATCTCCTTCCCTGTCATGGCTCCATTGAGTCCTAGTCTTCAGGGCGGCAGAAAATAAGCCTGCTCCCTCTTCCTTAGGACATCCTTTCAAATGTTTAGACATGGCTCATCCTTCTCTTCTGGAGATAAGAGAAGCAGGTGGAAGAAGCAAGCGACTTGGAAAGGGCTTTCTTGGCACTGAATCCGCCTGGCCGGAGCTCCCAAGGCCCTTCTCAATAAGGCTGCTTGTCTTGCCCACCTGCTCAGTCCCAACAGTGTTCCTTTTCTGTATGCCAAACTTCCATGTAAACAGAGGCTTACCCCGGTGCCGGGTCTGGGTTTCTCGTGTGTGCTTTGAGGGGGATCGGCAGCTATAAAAAGTAGGAGGAAGGAAGCGCGACCGCCCCGCGGTTCCATCTCCGGGACAGACGTAGGGATCTCCAAGGCAGGTCCTCGCTGCCAACATGGAAGGTAGGATGCTGTTGTTTAGTCTGGACCCGAAGGAAGGCAGGAGAGCGAAGGCAACCTTTTGGAAACACTCTGGAGGCGGCCCAGTTTAAGCTTCACAAATCCCAGGGCTGGGATCACCATGGGCCAACGTATTCCAGTGGTGTGACATACACGTAAGGCCATGCCCAGATTATCCATAAGGCCACCCTAGGCCATGGCCTAGGGCGGCAGCCATGGGGAGGGGGCGGCAGGCCCGGAACCCCCCAAATTTTTTTTAAAAAAAATTAAAGAAAAAGTTCGATCTTTGGGCGCTTCTGCGCCTGCACGCCATCCACGCCTGCCCCGCGCCCCCTCCCCTTTCCTGCACTCCTTCTTGGCACCCCCATGCACCTCCTCGTGGCTCCGCGTGCCCCGGAGGCGGGGCTTCCCTTCCTCCTCCTCCGCGACGCCGGGCGCCCGGCGAGGAGGAGGAGGAAGCCAGGCGCATGGCGAGCAGGAGGAAGAAGCAAGGGATGGCTTGCTTCCGGGGACGAGCGAGCTTTTCCTTCCTTCTCCTCTTTGCCATGCGCCCGGCTTCCTCCTCCTCCGCGACACTGGGCGCGTGGCGAGGAGTCAAGGAAGCCGGGCGCATGGCGAGGAGGAGGAAGGGAAGGCTCGCCCCCGGGGCGCGTGGAGGAAGAAGGAAGCGCACGGAGCCACGAGGAGGTGAGGGGTGTGTGGTAGAGGTTTGGGGGAGTAATTTGAAAGTGTGGCCTAGGGCGCCAAAATTGCTTAATCCGTAAGCGTAAGGCACAGAATTCCGAGTTCTTACAGGGTTAATCTACACCAGGGGTGCCCACACTTTTTCATCATGCGAGCTACTATATGAACAATCAAGTTGAAAAGATCATCTGTTGTGCATGTGAGTGTGCGCGCCTACTGCAGCCTTCCGTCCGCCTGGGGCTTCTTTCTTGCCTGCCCACGAACTCGCTGCCGCGCGCACCCAAGAAGGGGAGCGTCCTTGCCTGCGCGTGCGCTCTCTCTTAATGTCTTTGTTCCCTTCCTCCTTCCTGCTGCGTGCTTTCGCGAAGCAGGAAGTCCCCATCCCGTCCTGCTTCTTGCGTGCACAGCAGGCCCCTCCCACGCACGCAGCAGGAGGGTATTTATAGGCGCATCCACCAGCGCTCCGGCCAGATATGGCTTCGGCGGCAGCTCAGAAGGCGCAGGGCTGGGAAGAGGGGCTGCTTGGCTGCTGCCTGGGCTGGGAAACTCAACCGAGAGAGGGACCCACGTGAGGCTGGAGCCTCCCACGGCAGCCTCCCTCCCTCGAGGCTTCCTTACCTGGGCAGGAGAAGGAAGAGTGGAAGAGGTGCTTCCCAAAGTGATGCAGCGGGGGGGCCCTTCCTTCCTTCCTTCCTTTCGAGGGTGTCACTCAGAAAGGACGCCCAAGTGGACGGCTGGCAGGAAGGAGGACCCCTCCCACTGGTGGCCCTCCATGCCCATGGGGGAGAGAGACAGAGACAGAGACAGACAGAGAGAGAGAGAGGGTGGCTCTTCCTAGCCGGCTCTGACGAGCCCTCCTCTCCCCCGTGGGCCCTTGTCGCCTTTCTCCTTCGAGGGAGGGCGAGGCGGAGAAAGGCGGCGAGGGCACAAGCATCACCAGCAAGTGGAGTCTCCATCCCCGCAGCCCCCTCCTCCTCGGGTTCAGCCCCAGGAACACGGCGGAGCCCTCCCTCCTCGCCCCCAACCAAGGAAAGAAAGCAGCCCCACACAGCTCGCTTGCCCAGGTCTCGGCTTGAATGGGAGTCCCGAGGCAGCAGCAGGGTTTGCGGCGGGGCTTGCTTGGCTTTGCCCCACTTTGCCCAGCCTCCTTCGCCTCTTCCTCTCTCTCTCTCTCCCTCTCTCCTTCCAGCGCCCGCCCGCCTGCCTGCCAAAAGGATCCGAAAAGTTCTCCGGTTTCTTTCTTCTCTCCTTGGCTCTCTCTCTCTCTCTCTCTCTCTCTCTCTCTCTCTCTCTCTCACACACACACACATTCCCTCCATCCCTCCCACAGCCTCGCATTCTATCCATGCGCATGCCTTCGCTTTGCTCCCCCAGCAGCAACCAATGGGCGGTCATGTCACCACACCGTGCGTGGCAAGACGAGCGCCAGGGCCAGCCCACTAAAGCCTCATTTTGGCAAAAGAAGCCCATGAAGGTGGGAGCGCACGTGCGCGCGCATGGCAGGAGCGTGCCATCCGACTGGTGAGGCCCAAAGATCACCTGGAAGAGGGCCGAAGATCACCTAGGTGCTCCCAATCACCATAATGAGCACCCCTGATCTACACGGTAGAACAAATGCGGTTTGTCACCACTTTAACTGCCACGGCTCAAAGAAGTGGAATATTTTAAATTGTTGTTTGATGAAGTCTTTCGCCTTCTCTGTGGTATCAGAGGTGACAACCCCCCCACCCCCAGGACTCTGCAAAACAGGGGTCGGGAACCGATGGCTCGGGAGCCAGATGGGGCTCTTTTCATGATGGCATCTGGCTCTCCAGACCAGCCCAGGCCTCTGTTTCCCAGCATGCAGCGGGGAGGTGTGACGCAAATTTTCCCTCTCTTTTTCTTTCATTCTTATTCCTCCCTCTCTCCCTACCTTCTTTCCTCCCTCCCTCTTTGTTCCTTCCTTCCTCTTCCATTCTTTCCTCCTCTCCTTCCTTTTTTCCCTCCCTCTCTCCCCTTCCCTCTTTCCTCCATTCTCCCTCCCTCTCCTTCCTTCTTTCTTCTTCCTTCATTTCTTTCTCCCCTTCACCCTTTCCCCTTTCTTTCCTCCATCATTTCCTTTTCCCTTTCTCCCTCTCTCCCCTTCTTCCTTTCCTCCATTCTCTTCCTTCCTTCCTTCCTTCCTCTTCTTTTTCCCCAAGTCTTTCTTTCCTTCTCCTTCCTTCCTTTTCACTTCCCTCTCTCCCCTTTTCTTTCTTTTCTTCTTTACCCTTCATTATTTTACTTTTTCCTCACTCCCTTTCCTTTCTTTTCCCCACCCTTTCCTTTCCTCCCCATTTACTTCTTTCTTTTCCCCTTCTTGTCTCTCTCCTGCTTTTCTTTTCTTCCTTTCCCATAGTTCGTTCTTCTTTTCTTTCTTCCTCTCCCCCTCCTTTATTTCCTCTGTGTGTCTTTCTTTCTTTCCCCCTTCCTTCCTTCCGTCTTCTCTTCCTTCCCTGAGCATGCCTTTTGCAGAGCCAGGTCTGAAGTGTCCCGTCATTCTGCCAAAGGGGGAATCCTTTTCTCATAATATGTACGTATATACTCACATTTAGTTGAATTCAGTCTTAAACTATATTATATACTAGCTTGGGGACCCGGCCCTGCCCGGGTTATTTGAGAAGCGCAGCAGGATGTAGAGTGGGTCATGGGGGCTCTGTGTGCCAAGTTTGGTCTTGATCCATCATTATTGGGAGTTGCAGTGGTATCATGAAATTACTGAAGGTAGTGCAAGTCCCATCATCTCTGCCCCCCCCCCCCCAAAGTGTAGTAGGATGTAGATTGGGTCATGGGGGCTCTGTGTGCTAGGTTTGGTCTGTATTGGTGAATGGATGAGGGATGCATTGTTTTTTGGAAGTGAGTGAAGGTACTTCAAGTCCCATCATCCGTGGTCCGTCTCACAGTAAACTGCACCAGGCTGTAGAGTGGGTCATGAGGGCTCTGTGTGCCAGATTTGGTGTTGATCAGTCATTGGATTAGGTTTGTAGCAGGATTGGGAAGTGAGGGAAGGTACTGCAAGTCCCATCATCCATGTTCTGTCCCCCTCCAAACTTCAGTAGGATGTAGAGTGGGTCACTGGGGCTCTGTGTGCCAAGTGTGGACTTTCTCGGTGTATTTTGGGGGCCACAGTGGTCTGTGGGAACAGAGGGGTGTGAAAATACTACAAATTCCATCATCCATTGTCAGTCCTCCCCCAAACCTCACCAGGACGTGAAGGCAGTCATGGGGGTTATGTGTGCCAAGTTTGGTCTCAATCGGTAATTGGATGAGGGTCGCAGCAGACCTGGGAAGTGAGTAGAGGTACTTGAAGTCCCATCATCCATGGTCCACCCTCCTCCAAAGTGCACCAGAATGTAGAGTGGGTCATGAGGGCTCTGTGTGGCAAGTTTGGTGTTGATCAATCATAGGATTAGGTTTGTAGCAGTCTTGGAAAGTGAGGGAAGGTACTGCAAGACCCATCATCCATGTTCTGTCCCCCTCCAAACTTCAGTAGGATGTGGACTGGGTCACTGGGGCTCTGTGTGCCAAGTGTGGTCTTTATCAGTGTTTGTTGGGGGGCCACAGTGGTCTGTGGGAACAGAGGGGTGTGAAAGTACTACAAATCCCATCATCCATTGTCAGTCCTCCCCCAAACCTCACCAGGACGTGAAGGCAGTCATGGGGGTTATGTATGGCAAGTTTGGTCTCGATCAGTGATTGGATGAGGGTTGCAGCGGACTTGGGAAGTGAGTAGAGGCACTTCAAGTCCCATCATCCATGGTCCACCCTCCTCCGAACTGCGCCAGGACGTAGAGTGGGTCATGGGGGCTGTGTGTGCTGAGTGTGGTCTGTATTGGTCCTTTTTGGTGGTCTCAGTGGTCTGTGGGAACCAAAGTGTTGGGAAGTACTACAAATCCCATAATCCGTGGGTCATGTCCCCCCGACCCGCACCAGGGCGTAAAGGGGGTTAGGGGGGGTTATGTGTACCAAGTTTGGTGCAGGTCCATCACCCGCGCTGGTCGCTGTGGCCTGTGAAAGTGGCTGCCACATATCCGCCCTTCCGCCCTTCCGCCCTTCCGCCCTCCGCATACACACAAACATTCCGTTTTATAAAGGTATACAGATACAGATATTATATGGTTCTCACCGAAATAAATTCCCAAATATTTTGCTTTCATGGCTCTCTGAGTCAAAAAGGTTCCCGACCCCTGCTGTAAAATATAGTTCAAAACCAAGGAATTCATAGTTTTACCAAGAACACCAGGCTGGAATGATCCCATAATCCCCTAGCGCTTCTCATGGCCCCACATGGCAAGGCCCCTGTAACCTACTTTTATGAACTTCCTTGAAGTTTTATGGGACTTTTGCCTACTTTTGAAGGACTTTCAGAAACTTTTTGGAATTTTTTTCCTTTCAAACCCCATGGACTCTTCTCAGGAATTATGAATTCTAATGGACTCTGGTGGGCGGGATGGGCTGGCATGAGATGATATGGTTCCTATTGAGCCCTGTGATCCTGGACTCATCGCTGAGCCTGGAACCCCAGGTTTCGGCGGTGACCAGGGGAGCATTCGCACAGCTAAAACTTGTGTGCCAACTGCGCCCGTACCTTGGGAAGTCTGACTTGGCCACGGTAGTCCACGCTCTGGTTACATCCCGTATAGATTACTGCAACGCTCTCTACGTGGGACTGCCTTTGAAGACTGCTCAGAAGCTTCAACTGGTTCAACGGACAGCAGCCAGGTTGATAACAGGAGCGGCACTCAGGGAGCGCACAACCTCTGTTGCGCCAGCTCCACTGGCTACCAGTTTGCTACCGGGCACAATTCAAAGTGCTGGCTTTGGCCTTTAAAGCCCTTAACGGTTCTGGTCCAACTTACATGTCTGAACGCATCTCTTCCTATGAACCTTCAAGATGCTTAAGATCATCCGGACAGACCCTGCAATCGCAAGCGCGATTGGTGGGGACGAGAGACAAGGCCTTTTCAGTGGTGGCTCCTCGGCTTTGGAACGCCCTTCCTAATGACATCAGATTGGCCCCCTCCCTCCTGACATTTCACAGGAGGGTTAAGACCTGGCTATTTGACCGGGCATTTGCAGATGTAGTATGATTGTCAAATTGAGACCTAAGGAACGACGACGATGCAATTGGAAGTCGATTTAATTAATGAGACGCTGATATTGTGTTTTTAACGTTGAATGCTAATTTGTATATGTTGGAATCGTATTGTATTGATAATTGTTGATATGTTTGTCTTAAGCAGTTTTTGCTGTTGTATACCGCCTCGAGTCGCCTTCGGGCTGAGAGAGGCGGTCTAGAAGCAAAGTAAATAAATAAATAAATATTTCCCTCCTATATGAATGTATTCCCTATATGCTTTCCCCTTCCTTGTGCCCCTATATGAAAATATGTCATGCCACCTTTTCGTGACCCCAGCATGCCAGGGCCCAGGAATTTCCTGGGTTAGTAATTCTGTAAACAAAGAAAGGACTTAACAAGAACACTTGCATGGACAATAACAATGGACGTCCCTTCAAACCACGGAGTCGGCCCATTTGAACGATATGTCCCTTGCGCACGCACCTTCAGACATCGGTGTATGCCCATCTGGAGGGCGTGCCCCATGGCAATTTTGTCATTCTTCCCAAAGGGGGCATCCTGCCTTCGGGAGGATTTGGATGTCCCATCTGACTCACTCGTTGTTTTCATCCCACTGACCGAAACCAAAGACAAGATACCATCAATAGATCCCATATCTAGGATTAAAAGGACTACTGGGGTCTGGCATCCGCGCCAGACTGAAATGTTTATTTCCTTCACTTGGGACAATACAAAAAGGACTTTTGGAGTAATCGCTAGCACTTGGACAAACATTAAGGCATTTAATCCATTCATCGTTTCCTCCCGGTTCATTGTTTCCCACTTGGACCACCTCCTTCGCTCTCATTGGATGAGAGCCCGAAGCGGCGCTGGCTTCCTGATTGGCTGAGACTCGGCAAAGCTGACTCCAACCAATCAGCATGAAGCCAGCAAAGGGGGCCTTCGAAATGGGACTTTGTGTATTTCCAAAGTTCTCCCCAACCAGCCTTATGGGCCCCGGTGTCGCTTTCTGCTTAGAGACCCCATTCCATCTGCCTGCGTGCTGACTTGAGAGAAATACAACAGTTCAAAACCAGGCACCTCGACACTGGAGGGGTGCCCAGATGGCATCCGCACGTCCAAGGGCAGGAGAGGCGTTGAGTTGCTGTAGAAGCCTCCCAACCATCTGTCGGGCACGACGCTGCCAACAAACCCATGAGGCCAAGAAGAGGATTGGGTTCCCCAGTCTCTGAAATGCACCATGTACCGTATATACTCGCATATATATGCGACCACTTGCCCAGCTGGTGCGTAGTTTTGGGCTGGTGTGCCTACAGTACGCTGATGACACCCAGCTTATCTTGAAGATGGAGGGCAGCCTCGAATCCGTACCCAATAATTTCCATCGTTGCCTTGAGGCCGTCACTGGATGGCTGCGAGCCAGTAGGTTGAAGGTGAATCCGGCAAAGACGGAGATCCTGTGGCTGGGTTCTCCGGGCTGTAGGGATGTTCAGCTTCTAACCCTGGACGGCGTGACATTATGTCCATTGCCCTCTGTTAAGAGCTTAGGAGTAACCTTGGACCCCCTGTTGTCGATGGAGGCCCACGTCTCCAGCGTCAGCAGGGTAGCATTTTTCCATCTTCGCCAGGCGAGGAAGCTGGCCCCCTATTTGTCCCGGCGCGACTTAGCCACAGTGATCCAAGCCACGGTCATCTCGAGGCTGGACTACTGTAACGCTCTTTACATTGGCCTTCCTCTGTCGGTAATCCGGAGACTCAAGCTGGTGCAGAACGCTGCAGCGCGACTCCTGGCTGGGGTCCCGATTGGCCACCACATCACGCCAATCCTGCGCGAACTGCACTGGCTCCCAATTGAATGCCGGAATGCCTTCAAAGTGTTAGTCCTGACTTTTAAGGCCTTACATGGTCTGGGGCCAGTGTACCTGCGGGACCGCCTTGTCCCGTATCATCCCACCAGATCACTGCGCTCCGAAGAGCTAAACCTCCTGGTCATCCCAAATGTGAGGACCTACCATCTGTCCGCAACACGCCGCCGGGCTTTCTCTGTTGCAGCCCCTACCATGTGGAATGCACTGCCCGCCGGCATCCGTGCCACCCAGGGCCTCCTCCCGTTCAGGAGAGCAGTTAAGACATTGCTGTTCCAACAAGCCTTCGGAGTTAGCTAAACTGTAGCTCACACCGCCTGGCTGTCAGCCCACTGCGACTCCATTTGTTGCTTCAACTGTTCTAATTGTAATTCCATCTTAATGGTATTACTGTGAGTTATTATGAGTTACCTGACAATTGTATTTTACGAACTGTTGTAAGTCGCCCCGAGCCGTTGGGGGGGGGGGGCCGACAGACAAATGCGAAATAATAAATAAATAATAAATAAATAAATAAATATAAGCCGACCCGAATATAAGCCGAGGCACCTAATTTTTCCACAAATAACCGGGAAGACGTATTGACTCAATTATAAGCCGAGGGTGGGAAAATGCAGCAGCTACGAGTCAACTTCAAAATAAAAATAGATAACAATAAAATTACATTAATTGAGGCATCAGGAGGTTAAATGTTTTGGAATATTTACATAAAACTGTAATTTAAGATAAGACTGTCCAACTCTGATTAAACCATTATTCTAACCTTCTTCTATGTAAATGTGCTTACGTATCCTTCCAATAATAATAATAGAGTAAGATAGTAAGTGTAATATTATTATTATTATTAATAAGAGTACAATAATGGAAATACAATAACAACAATAATAAATATGGAAAATCATCAATGTAATAATAAATACAGTAAAATAATAAATGTCAAAATAATAAAGTAAAATAATGTAAATGTAATAATAGAGTAAATAAATGCAATGAAGATAATAAATGTAATATCTGTATATATAATAAAGCGGAATGTTTGTATGTATGTGTGCGGAGGGCGGAAGAGCGGAAGGAAGGATATGTGGCAGCTTTCTGATTGGCTCCCATTGTGGGATTATTTGCATAAAGGACTCCGATTGGCCAGTCAACATGAACATTCCGACACTCTAAAGTGGCAGAGGGGGGCAAGGAAAAGGCCTGAGGCAGTCAGGCATCAGGTGGGAGTTTAAGGCCAAAACACTTTGCGACCCCTTTGCGACCCCCAACAATGAGAGAACAAGACCAAACTTGGCACACAGAACCCCCAAGACCCACTCTACATCCTGGTGCAGTTTGAGGGAGGATGGACCATGGATTATGGGACTTGAAGTACCTTCACTCACTTTCTGAGACCACTCCAACCCTCATCCAATTACCAAAAAAAAAAAAAACCAAACTAGGCACACAGAGCCCACATGACCCATTCTACATCCTGGTGCAGTTTTGAATAGGATGAACCATGGATGATGGGTCTTGAAGTACCTCCACTCACTTCCTGAGACCACTGCAACCCTCATCCAATGACTGATCAAGACTAAACCTGACACACACCACCGCTATGACCCCCTTTCTGTCCTGGTGAGGTTTGGGGGAGGACAGGCAATGGATTATGAGATTTGTAGTACTTTCACACCCTTCAGTTCCCACAGACCTCTGTGGCCCCCAACAAAGACCGATAAAGACCAAACTTGGCACAAAGTGCCCCCATGACCCACTCTACATCCTGGTGCAGTTTGGAGGAGGATGGACAATGGATGATGGGACTTGAAGTACCTCCACTCACTTCCCGAGACCACTGCAACCCTCATCCAAAGATTGATCAAGACCAAACTTGGCACACAAAGCCCCTATGATCCACTTTACATCCTGGTGCAGTTTGGAGGAGGGCAGACCATGGATGATGGGACTTGAAGTACCTTCACTCACTTTCAAAGACTGCTGCAAACCTAATCAAATGACTGATCAAGACCAAACTTGGCACACAGAGCACTCATGACCCACTTTACATCTTGGTGCACTTTTGTGTGGAACGGACCACGGATGCTGGGACTTGAAGTACCTTCACTCATTTCCTGAGACCACTGCGAGCCAAATAAACAACTGAAAAGAACAAGCCTTTCCACACAATGCCTTTCTCAAATAACCCGGGCAGGGCCGGTTCCCCAAGCTAGTTATTAATAATAATAATAAGAGTACAATAATGGAAATGTAATAACAACAATAATAAATATGGAAAATCATCAATGTAATAATAAATAGAGTAAAATAATCAGTGTCAAAATAATAAAGTAAAATAATGTCAATGTAATAATAGAGTAAATAAATATAATAAAAAGATAATAGGGTAAAATAATGTTAATGTAATAATAAACAGAGTAAATAAATGTAATAAAATTAATACTAATAACAGAGTAAAATAATAAATAACCTTGGTTCAAGTATATAAGCCGAGCCTAAAAGGGGGCTGAAAAACATTTTAAATTCAGCCTAAAAAAAAAGGTGGTGTTGTGGGGTTTTTTTTTTTGCTGAAAACACACCTCTGAACAGACCCCTAAATTCCTGGTAGGTTGGGCACAAGAATTCTGCAACTGTCTAACCCCTCTCCAAACTGCACCAGGATGTAGAGTGGGTCATGGGGGCTGTGTGTGTCACATTTGGTCTTGATCATTCTCTGGATGAGGGTCGCAGCGGTCTCAGAAAGTGAGTGAAGGTACTTCAACTCCCATCGTCCGTGGTCCGTCCCACTCAAAACTGCACCAGGATGTAGAGTGGGTCATGGATACTCTGTGTGCCAAGTTTGGGCCTTGTCTGTGATTTGTAGGGGCTGCAATGTTCTGTGGGAAATGAATTGGGTGAAGGTACAGCAAATCCCATCATTTGCGAGCCATCCTGCCGTAAACCGCAGCAGGTTTGTAAAGTGGGCCATTGGGCCTCTGTGTGCCAAGTTTGGTCCTGATTTGTCATTGTTGTGGGCCACAGTGCTCTAAGGAAGTGAATTTAAGTACTGCAAGTCCCATCATCCATGATCCATCCTCCCTCAAACTGTACCAGGATGTAGGGTGCATCTTGGGGGGGTCTGTCTGCCAAGTTTGGTCTTGTTCTGTCATTGTTGGGGACCTAGTCAGGAAAATCAAGTTGAGGAAGCCTTGTTGTCAATTTTGGGCCTGGTCTGTGATTTATAGGTGCTACAGTGTTGTTTGGGGAGTGAATCAGGTGAAGGTACTGCAAATCCCATCATTCGTAGCCCATCCTGCCCTAAACTACACCAGATTGTGAAGTGGGCCATTGGGTCCCTGTTTGCCAAGTTTGGTCCTGATCCGCCACTGCTGTGGGCCACAGTGGCTGACTGCCTGAGGCCTTTCCTTTTCCCTCTGAGTCACCTTAGAATGTTGGAATGTGGTTGGCCAATCGGAGTCCTTTATGCAAATACCATTTCAGTGGCAACCAATCCCCTGTGTCTGGGGCCATAGAATGTTGGAGTTCTGAGGCTGGCCCTTTATGCAAATAATCCCACAGTGGTAGCCAATTGAAACGCTGGTACATATTCCTCCCGTCGCACCACCACACCACCGGCCGCAAACACTGACTTTTATTATATACATAGAATAGATAGATAGACGTGGAATGATGTCCAGAGTGGGAGAAAGAACTCTTGTCAGCAACCAGCCAGGCTTTGAAGCTACAAGGCCATTAAATGCTAATCAAGGTGGCCAATTGCAACATTCACACTTGCCTCCAGCAGACATGAGTTCTTTCGCCCATGAAAACTGTATCATAGAATCCTAGAGTTGGAAGAGATCTCATGGGCCATCCAGTCCAACCCCATTCTGCCAAGAAGCAGGAAAATCGCATTCAACCCCCCCCGCAACAGATGGTCACCCAGTTTCTGTCTAAAAGTCTCCAAAGAAGGAGCCTCCACCACACTCTGGGGCAGAGAGTTCCACTGCTGAACATTCTTCTGAATGTGCGCAGACTATGTTATCATCGGTATATTGGAGTTCTATAACAGATGTTGCTGTGACCTCGGTTTTGGATTTCAGTCACTCTGCTGAGGTTAAATAGCTTGCCATCTGCCCGATACATGGTTTCCACTCCATTGGGACGCTTCCCATCAACACGATGAAGTATCATAGCAATGAAGATGGAAAATAAGGCTGGGGCAATAACACATCATCCCTGTTTGACACCTGATTCCACCTTGAATGGGAGATGTAGTTTGATAAGGTCTGTAGCCTTCTCTGTATAATAGAGCAGTGTTTCCCACCCTTTTTAGAGCTGCGGCACACTTTTTACATTTGCAAAATCCTGGGGCACACCACCAACCAAAATGACACAAAATGACACTCTAACACAGTAACGCATATAGTTAATAGGTTTTTAAATGTATTTATACACTCAGTGTGAAACCTGGGCCTGTTTCGATGAACACAACATACATATCCTGGCAGGAATGGCAGAAAGACACAAACTTCCCACACAGAACTCCCATAACCAAGAGAAAATGCTATAAGAGTTTGGTGGGCATTGACCTTGAGTTTTGGAGTTGTAGTTCACCTATATCCAGAGAGCACTGTGGACTCAAACAATGTTGGATCAGGACCAAACTTGGCATGAATACTCAATATGCCCAAATATGAACGCAGATGGAGTTCGGGGGAAATAGTCCTTGACATTTGGGAGTTGTAGTTGCTGGGATTTATAGTTCCCTAAAATCAAAGAGCATTCTGAACCCCACCAATGATAGAACTGGGCCAAACTTCCCACACAGAACCCCCAGGAGGCAAGAGGAGGTCTCTACTTGGGGAAAGGGAGGCGGGCCTTCCCAATGCATGGAGAGGGAGAGACCAAGTAGACAACGGGTGGGGAGGGGGGGTGTTTGTAATTTTGTGCCTTTATCGAGGTAGGTTTCTTAGGGTTTTTATACTTCAACACACTAGACTCTCCCCCCCCCCTTCCTGGAGGTTCCAATTTCCCACGGCACACCTGATGATCGCTCACGGCACAATAGTGTGCCCCGGCACACTGGTTGGGAAACACTGTAATAGAGAAGGCGACACCAAACTACGTCTTCCAGGATTCTGTAACATTGAGCCCTGGCAGTTCAAGTGGTGTCAAACTGCATTCCTTTTGCAATGCGGGTGCACCCTTTGACCTTGTAAAACTACAACTCCCAGGATTCTATAACACTGAGCTATGGTGCCAAACTGCATTAATTCTACAGCATAGATATGTTACCCTATGTCAGTGTTTTTCAACCTTTTTTGAGCTGCGGCACATTTTTTACATTTACAAAATCCTGGGGCACACCACCACCAACCAAAATGACACTCTAACACAGTAATACATATAGTTAATACGTTTTTAAATGTATTTATACACTCAGTGTGAAACCTGGGCCTGTTTCGATGAACTCAACATAGATATCCTGGCGGGAATGGCAGAAAGACACACACAAAGGTCTTGCTCAACAGATGTCAGTTATGGGAAAACTTCGGCAGTGTTTCCCAACCAGTGTGCTGGTGCACACCAGTGTGCCGTGAGCAATCATCAGGTGTGCCATGGGAAATTGGAACCTCCAATACCCAAACTTTGACCTTCCAGGTGCTTTGGATGTCAACTCCCCCCATTCCTAACAGCCCGAGGCCCTTTCCTGCTTAAGTGGCTGAGGGGGGGAGAGGCATGGTGGCTGCTGGGCATGGTGGGAGTTGGAGTCCAAAACACCTGGAAGGTCCAAGTTTGGGTATTGGAGGTTCCAATTTCCCATGGCACACCTGATGATTGCTCACGGCACACTAGTGTGCCCCAGCACACTGGTTGGGAAACACTGCCCTATGTCTTGAAAGCCCAGCCAGGCAAACTATTTTGAATCACTAGCTATTGACCGACTCCAGAGTCCTCCGCCTCATAAAAATGTCCCAAAAATGCCAATGTGTTCCTGGAGGAAAGGCTCCCCTTTAATCTGCCTCCAGCAGACAAGGAACAAAGAGTCATGAGAGGGCAGATCCAGCGGAACAGGCCTCCATTCATGCAAATAAATATATCTATGTATTGACTTGTGAAAGACTTTGGGGAGAGCTTTCTCACCCCCGCTCCTTGTCCTTTGAACACACTCTCTCTTGGAGGCGGAAGGCCCAGTTGGAGGAGGAGAAGGAAGATCTCTTAAACAGATGTGTTTTGGTGAGGCAGCGAAGGAAGGCAAACACTGGAATTATATGGAAGGAAGAGGCAGCGGTGTGCAGGGATGACGCAAAAGGGAGGGAGGGAAGGAGGAAGGAAGGAAGGAAGGAAAAAGAAGGAAGGAAGGAAGGGAGGAAGGAAGGGAGGAGGAGAAAGAAAAAAGTCAAGGCAGGCAGGCAGGGAAGTAGAGAAGGAAGGAAGGAAGGAAGGAAGGAAGGAAGGAAGGAAGGAAGGAGAAAGAAAAAAAGTCAAGGCAGGCAGGCAGGGAAGTAGAGAAGGAAGGAAGGAAAGAAGGAAAGAAGGAAAGAAGGAAAAAAGGAAAGAAGGAGAAAGAAAAAAAGTCAAGACAGGCAGGCAGGGAAGTAGAGAAGGAAGGAAGGAAGGAAGGAAGGAAGGAAGGAAGGAAGGAAGGAAGGAAGGAAGGAGAAAGAAAAAAGTCAAGGCAGGCAGGGAAGTAGAGAAGGAAGGAAGGAAGGAAGGAAGGAAGGAAGGAAGGAAGGAAGGAAGGAAGGAAGGAAGGAGAAAGAAAAAGTCAAGGCAGGCAGGCAGGGAAGTAGAGAAGGAAGGAAGAAGGAAGGAAGGAAGGAAGGAGAAAGAAAAAAGTCAAGGCAGGCAGGCAGGGAAGTAGAGAAGGAAGGAAGGAAGGAAGGAAGGAAGGAAAAGGAAGTGGAAGGAGAAAGAAAAAAGTCAGGAAGGGAAGGAAGGAAGGAAGGAAGGAAGGAAGGAAGGAAGGAAGGAGAAAGAAAAAAGTCAAGGCAGGCAGGCAGGGAAGTAGAGAAGGAAGGAAGGAAGGAAGGAAGGAGAAAGAAAAAAGTCAAGGCAGGCAGGGAAGTAGAGAAGGAAGGAAGGAAGGAAGGAAGGAAGGAAGGAAGGAAGGAAGGAAGGAAGGAAGGAAGGAAGGAGAAAGAAAAAAGTCAAGGCAGGCAGGCAGGGAAGTAGAGAAGGAAGGAAGGAAGGAAGGAAGGAAGGAAGGAAGGAAGGAAGGAAGGAAGGAGAAATAAAAAAGTCAAGGCAGGCAGGCAGGGAAGTAGAGAAGGAAGGAAGGAAGGAAGGAAGGAAGGAAAGAGAAAGAAAGCAAAAAGTAAAGGAAGGGAGGGAGGAAAAAGGAAGGAAGGAAGGAGAAAGCAAAAAGTAAAGGAAAGAAGAGAGGAAGGAAGTGAGGGAGGAAGGAAAAGAAGGAAGGAAGGAAAAAGAAAAAGTCAAGGCAGGCAGGGAACAAGAGAAGGAAGGAAGGAAGGAAGGAAGGAAGGAAGGAAGGAGAAAAAAAGCAAAAGATAAAGGGAGGGAGGGAGGAAAAAGAAGGAAGGAAGGAAGGAAGGAAGGAAGGAGAAAGAAAGCAAAAAGTAAAGGGAGGGAGGGAGAAGGAAGGAAGGAAGAAGAAGGCAGGAGGGAGGACAAGACGGAAGGAAGGAAGGAAGGAGGGAAGGAAGGAGAAAGAAAGAAAGCCAAAAGTAAAGGGAGGGAGAAGGAAGAAAGACGATAAAAGGGAAGGAAGGCAGGAAGGGAGAACAAAAACGAAGGAAGGAAGGAAGGGAAAGGGAGAAAGGAAGGAAGGAGAAAGGAAGCAAAAATTAAAGGAAGGCAGGGAAGGAGGAAAAAGAAGGAAGGAAAGAAGGAAGGAGAAAAAAAGAAAGAAAGAAAGCAAAAAGTAAAGAAAGGGAGGGAGGGAGGGAGAAGGAAGGAAGGAAGGCAGGGAAGGAGGACAAAAAGGAAGGAAGGAAGGAAAAAAGGAGAAAGAAGACTTGCATGTTTTCAAAATGCTAGGTCGGCAGAAGCTGGGCCTAACAGTGAGAGCTCAGCCCGCTCCCAGGATTCGAACCACTAACCTTTCAGTTAGCAAGTTCAGCAGCTCAGCGGTTTAACCTGCTGCGCCCCCAATGCTACTTTCATATCACTTGCTTTTATTTTGAGTCACTGGTAGCAACAAAAACGTCAACTTATAAAGCCCTGTTTGGTAATCTCAAGGTGCATCTAAGCAGTAGAATGAATGCGGTTTTGACAGCCCTTGAAGTGCCTTGGCTCAATTATATGGTGCCATGGGAGTTGTAGTTTTATAAAATCTTCAGCCTTCTCTGCAAAAGAGAGTTAGTCCTTCCATACAGTACAATGAATGCAGTTTGACAGCACTTGAAATGCGTTGGCTCAATTATAGGGAGTCATGTGAGTTGTAGTTTTACAAGGGCCAAAGAGATCTGGTCCTTCCGTACAGTACAATGAATGCAGTTTGACACCAATTTAATTGCCATGGCTCAATTATAGGATGTCATGGGAGTTGTAGTTTCACAAGGTCTTCAACCTTCTATACAGTAGAATGGGTGGAGTTTGAAGCCACTTGAACTCCCTTGACTCAATTACGTGCTGTCACGGGAGATGTAGTTTTACAAGGTGTTCAGCTTCTCTGCCAAAGACTGCTGAGGCTTCTATACAGTAGAATGGATGCAGTTTGACACCACTTTAACTGCCATGACCCAATGCTATGGAATCATGGGAGTAGTTGTTTTACAAGGTCTATCAAATTATTGTTATTATTATTAATACCCTGTTTTATATTATTTTATTATTAGTAGTAGTAGTACTAGTATTTACAACCTGCGGCTTAACATAAAAGCATTAGCATTATATCTATCTATCTATCTTCTATCTATCTATCTATCTATCTATCTATTAAAAGTCAGTGTTTGCGGCGGGAGGTGCGGAGGGCGGGAGGTGCGGAGGAGTATGTGGCAGCTTTCTGATTGGTTCCCACTGTGGAATTATTTTCATAAAGGACTCTGATTGGCCAGCCTCAGAACTCCAACATTCCAGACAGAGGGGATTGGTTGCCACTGAGGGAGTATTAGCATAAAGGACTATGATTGCCAGCACCCAAGAATCCAAGCCTCTTCATTCAAACAACATGATTGGTTGCCACTGAGGGAGATTTTGCAAAAACGGCTCTGATTGGCCAGCTTCTAGAATCCAACATTCTAAGGTGACGCTGTGGGAAAAGGAAAGGCCTCAGACAGTCAATCACTGTGGCCCACAACAATGACGGAGCAGGACAAAACTTGGCACACAGAGGCCCAATGGCCCACTTCACAACCTGGTGAGGTTTAGGGCAGGATGGGCCACAAATGATGGGATTTGCAGTACCTTCACCTGATTCACTTCCCAAACAATTTCCCACTCTCCATCCTACTGCAGTTTAGAGGAGGGTGGGCCATGGATGATGGGACTTGAAGTACCTCCACTCATTCCCCATGACAGCAGCAGCCCCCAACAAAGACCGATAAATACCATACTTGGTACACAGAGCCCCCATGATCCACTCTACATTCTACTGTAGTATGGAGGAGGGCGGACCATGGATGATGGGAGTTGAAGTACCTCTACTCATTCCCCATGACAGCAGCAGCCCCCAACAAAGACCAATAAATACCATACTTGGTACACAGAGCCCCCATGATCCACTCTACATTCTACTGTAGTATGGAGGAGGGCGGACCATGGATGATGGGAGTTGAAGTACCTCTACTCATTCCCCATGACAGCAGCAGCCCCCAACAAAGACCGATAAATACCATACTTGGTACACAGAGCCCCATGATCCACTCTACATTCTACTGCAGTATGGAGGAGGGTGGACCATGGATGATGGGACTTGAAGTACCTCCACTCACTTCTCGAATGTGCTGCGACCCTCATCTAATGACTGCTCAAGACCAAACTTGGCACACATAACCCCCATTACCCCCTTAACATCATGGAGAGGTTTAGGGGAGGTGGACCACGGATTATGGGATTTGTAGTACTTTCAAATGCTTTTGTTCCAACAGACCACTGTGGCCCCCAACAAAGAACAATAAAGACCTAACTTGGCACACTGAGCCCCTATGACCCACTCTACATTCTACTGCAGTTTGGAGGAGGGTGGACCATGGATGATGGGACTTGAAGTACCAAAGAACAACCTTGGCACACAATGCCTTTCTCAAATAACCCCTGGCAGCACCGGGTCCCCAAGCTTATATGTGTGTGTGTGTGTGTGTGTGTGTGTGTGTATATATATATATATATATATATATTCTGTCTTAATGCAAACATTAAGACAGAATTAAATATAAATAGTATTTAAAAATTCACAGTTAAAATCAATTAATCCAATTTCCTTTCTTTTTTCTTTTGGGGCCAAGAATCGAACCCTGAATAATACATGTTGTCCCTTGCCATCCGCATTCATAGGATGACCATTTTGTAGCTGATTGGAAAACATTGTTTCCATTCCACTTCTACATATGTGATAAGAGACACGTCTGCATGTGTGCGCGTGTGTGTGTGTGCTAGACACATAAAACCGTTTATTAGGATCTCCAAAGTTTTGAGAGTTTTGTTATTCCGGGGCCGGGCGGCTCAAATTCGCGAAAATATTAGCTTTACTTTAAGTGCTTTTCCAATACATCAGCTGCGGAGAATGGCGGTGCACTTTTCCGTCTCAAGGCCCCGGAGACTTTGCGTGTATTTGCATTTTGCAGAAAATGCAAGCTCTAGGAGGTGCTGAAAAGCCGTCCTCGACACTGAAAAAAAGGGCAAAACCACTTTGATTTACATAATCCCCAAAGGCACCAGCCAAGAAGGAAAAAAGGGAGTCCAGACGGTGTAAAATTAGGACGGTTCTGTCCTTTTCCTTCTCTTCTGGCGAAGTTTTCCATTAGGAAAGTGTCCAGAAACTCACTGCAAGAAAGCACCGCTGTCTGGGGAAAGGACTGGCCAACCTTTTGGGATGGGAAACTATGCCTTCAGCTGTGCATCTAGACCAGTGTTTCCCAACCAGTGTGCCGGGGCACACTAATGTGCCGTGAGCAATCATCAGGTGTGCCGTGGGAAATTGGAACCTCCAGGAAGGGGAACCCCTTTAGAGAGTCTAGTGTGTTGAAGTATAAAAACCATAAGAAACCTACCTCAATAAAGGCACAAAATTACAAACACCCCCCCTTCTCACCCGTTGTCTACTTGGTTCAGGATGCTCTTTGATTGTGGGTTAACTATAAATCCCAGAAACTGTAACTCTCAAATGTCAAGGTCTATTTTCCCCAAACTCCATCTGTGTTCACATTTGGGCATATTGAGTATTCATGCCAAGTTTGGTCCTGATCCAACATTGTTTGAGTCCACAGTGCTCTCTGGATATAGGTGAACTACAACTCCAAAACCCAAGGTCAATGCCCACCAAACTCTTATAGCATTTTCTCTTGGTAATGGGAGTTCTGTGTGGGAAGTTTGTGTTCATCGAAACAGGCCCAGGTTTCACACTGAGTGTATAAATACATTTTAAAACATATTAACTATATGTATGACTGTGTTAGAGTGTCATTTTGTGTCATTTTGGTTGGTGGTGTGCCCCAGGATTTTGCAAATGTAAAAAGTGTGCCACAGCTCAAAAAAAGTTGGGAAACACTGATCTAGACTTCAGAATTAATGCGGTTTGATACCACTTGAACTGCTATGGCTCCATGCTGAGGAATCCTAGGAGTTCGCGGTTTACAAAGAGTGCATCACTGTAGGTTTGATGTGGTTTGACTTCCATGGCTCAGTGTTAAAAGAATGCTGGGATCTGTAGTTTGGGGAGATGATGTTCAGGGCCAGTTTGCCAATTTGGTACGCTTTTAAGGTTGTTTGGAGCCTGTTTAGGATTGTTCAGGGCCAGTTTTTCCCATTTGGTACCTGTTAAAGGTTATTTGGAGGCTTTTTAAGGTTATTCAGGGTCTGTTTTGCCCATTTGGGGCCTTTTGAAGGTTGTTTGAAGCCTGTATAGCAGGGGTGCTCACACTTTTTCAGCATGCGAGCTACTCTTAAAGCAACCAAGTCCAAAAGATATACCTGCTTCTGGATGAGAGAGAGGCAGGGCGCTCCCTCCAGAGGCCCCGCCTCGTGCTTCCTTCTTCCTGCAATGCCCCGCAGGCGAAAGAAGCACCGCGAGAGCGGAAGTCAGCAGCAGGAACACACGTGTGCGCAGGGTGTGCGTGCGCATGGCAGGAGTGCCCCATCCGGCTGGTGAGGACCAAAGATCACCTGGAAGAGGGCCGAAGATCACCTAGGTGCTCCCGATCACCGTAATGAGCACCCCTGCTGTATAGGGTTGTTTTTGGCCCGTTTTGCCCATTTAAGGTTGTTTGGGGCTTGTATAGGGTTGTTCAGGCTCCGTTTTGCACATTTGGTGCCCTTAAATGAAAGGAAAGGAAAAAAGTGAGCAAGACCAAAAAAAAGTGAAAAGAAAGGGGAAAAAGTGAGCAAGACCAAAAAAAGTGAAAGGAAAGGAAAAAGTGAGCAAGACCAAAAAAAAGTGAAAGGAAAGGAAAAAGTGAGCAAGACCAAAAAAAGTGAAAGGAAAGGAAAAAGTGAGCAAGACCCCAAAAAAAGTGAAAAGGAAAGACCCAAAAAGTGAAAGCAAAAAGCCAAAAAAAGTGAAAGGAAAAAAAAGTGAGCAAGAGGCAAAAAAAGAAAGGAAAAGTGAAAAAAAAGTGAAAGGAAAAAAAAAGTGAGCAAGACCAAAAAAAGTGAAAGGAAAGGAAAAAAGTGAGCAAGACCAAAAAAAAGTGAAAGGAAAGGAAAAAAGTGAGCAAGACTAAAAAAGTGAAAAGGAAAGGAAAAAAGTGAGCAAGACCAAAAAAAGTGAAAAGGAAAGAAAAAAGTGAGCAAGGCAAAAAGTGAAAGGAAAGGAAAAAAGTGAGCAAGGCAAAAAAAGTGAAAGGAAAGGGGAAAAAGTGAGCAAGACCAAAAAAAGTGAAAGGAAAGGAAAAAAGTGAGCAAGACTAAAAAAAGTGAAAAGGAAAGGAAAAAAGTGAGCAAGGCCAAAAAAAGTGAAAGGAAAGAAAAAAGTGAGCAAGGCAAAAAAAGTGAAAGGAAAGGAAAAAAGTGAGCAAGACCAAAAAAAGTGAAAGGAAAGGAAAAAAGTGAGCAAGGCAAAAAAAGTGAAAGGAAAGGAAAAAAGTGAGCAAGGCCAAAAAAAGTGAAAGGAAAGGAAAAAATGAGCAAGGCCAAAAAAGTGAAAGGAAAGGGAAAAAAGTGAGCAAGACCAAAAAAAGTGAAAGGAAAGGAAAACAAAGGAGGGAGGGAAGGAGAGAAGCTAAGGAGAGACAAAGAGAAGGAGCAGCAAGTTGAACAAAGGGAGGGAATGGGAGAAAGGGACAAAAAAGGGAAAGAAGAGAGAACAAAGGAGGGGAGAGGAGAGAGAGGAAGGAAGTTGAAGAAGAAGGGAAAGAGAGGGAGGCAGAGAAGAAAGCAAGCAGGAAAAGGGAAAGCAAGGAGGCAGCCTCCCCCTCCCCTCTTGGCTCAGAGAAGAAAGGGGAGGGGGAGGGAAGGAGGGGGAGGGAGTTGAGGGGAGGGGCTTGACCAAGCCCCGCCCCCTCCTCCGTGTGGGAGCCCCTCCCTCTGCCGCCGCCGCCGCCGCCGGAGAAGTCGGGACAAAGTTTTGGAGCTGGAAGAAGGGAAGGAGGAAGAGGAAGAGGAGGAAAAGAAAGAGAGGAGGAAGAGGACGAAGGGGAGCTTCGCTTTGTCCGCCCTCGGAACTTGGAGCCCCGAAGGAACCCGCCGGAGTCTGGCCTTTCCTTTCCCCTCCCTCCTCTTTCTCTCTTTCTCTCTCCTCTCTTTCTTTCTTTCTTTCCTCCCTTCCTCTCCTCTTTCCTTCGTTATATTTCCTCCTTTCTCTCTCCTTTCTCCTTCCTTCCTCTCTTTCCCCTTCTCCCCCTTTCCCCCTCCTTTTCGCTCTCTTCTTTCTTTCCTTCCTTCCACATTTCTCTCGCCCTCCCTCACTTCTCCCCTCCCTCCCTTCTTTTCTCTCTCTCCTCCACTCTTTACTTTTCCCTCCTTCTCTTTCTTTCCATATTTCTCCCTCGCTTTTTCCTCTTCTTCTTTTCTTCCTCTCTTTCCCTCCTTCCCTTCCTTCCTCTCCTTCTCTCCCCTTCCTTCCAGACTTCTCTCTCTTTCCCTCGCTCACGTTTCCCCTTCTTCTTTCTCCCTCCTTCCCTTTCCATCCTTCCCTCTTTCTCTTTCCTTCCTTTGCTTCCTTCTCTTCTTTCTCCTTCCTTTCTCTCCTTCTCTTTCCTTCCTTCCATATTTCTCTCGCCCTACCTCCCTTTTTTCCTCTTCTTCTTTCCTTTCTCCCTCTGTCTCTTTCCTTCTTTACTCCCTTCCTCTCCTTCTTTTCCTTTTTCCTTCCTTCCTTCCTCTTTCTTTCCTCTCTCCCTCCTTCATTTCTTCCTCTTCTCTCTCCTTCCTTCCTTCTCTCCCTTCTTTCCTCCCTTTCTCCCCCTCCTCCTTTCTCTCCCTTTCCTTCCATCCATATTTCTCTCTCCCTCCTTCACTTCTTTCACTTCTTCTCTCCTTCCTTCCCTTCCTCCCTCCCTTCTTCCCTCCCTTTCCCCTTTCTTCTCCTCCTTTCTCTCCCTTTCCTTCCATCCATATTTCTCTCTCCCTCCTTCGTTTCTTCCTCTTTCCTCCCTCTGTCTCTCTTTCCTTCTTTATTCCCTCGCTTCCTCTTCTTTCCCTCCTTCTCTTTCCTTCCTTCCTCATTTCTCTCCCTCACTCCCTTTTTCCTCTTCTTCCTTTCTTTCACCTCCCTCTTCTTTTCCTCCTTCTCTTTCTTTCCTTCCATATTTCTCTCTCCCTTCTTCACCTCTTCCTCAACGCCTCTCCTTCCCTTTCTCCTTTCTCTCCCTTTCCTTCTTTCCTCTCCTCCCTCCTTCGCTTCTTCCTCTACTCCTCTTCTGTCTCCTTCCTTCTTTCCTTCCCTTTGCCAACATGTCTTCCATCCTGCCCTTTACGCCTCCCATCGTGAAGCGGCTGCTGGGCTGGAAGAAGGGCGAGCAGAACGGGCAGGAGGAGAAGTGGTGTGAGAAGGCGGTCAAGAGCCTGGTCAAGAAGCTCAAGAAGAGCGGGCAGCTGGACGAGCTGGAGAAGGCCATCAGCACCCAGAGTGGAGGCACCAAGTGCATCACCATCCCCAGGTGGGCCTCGCGTATGCGCAGACAGAGCAGTAGGCCTTGGGCAACTTCAGTAGGCCTTGGGCAACTTCAGTAGGCCATCAGGCAACGTCAGTAGGCCTTGGGCAACTTCAGTAGGCCTTGGGCAACTTCAGTAGGCCTTGGGCAACTTCAGTAGGCCTTGGGCAACATCAGTAGGCCTTGGCCAACTTCAGTAGGCCTTGGCCAACTTCAGTAGGCCTTGGGCAACTTCAGTAGGCCTTGGGCAACTTCAGTAGGCCTTGGCCAACTTCAGGCCTTGGCCAACTTCAGTAGGCCTTGGCCAACTTCAGTAGGCCTTGGCCAACTTCAGTAGGCCTTGGCCAACTTCAGTAGGCCTTGGCCAACTTCAGTAGGCCTTGGCCAACTTCAGTAGGCCTTGGCCAACTTCAGTAGGCCTTGGCCAACTTCAGTAGGCCTTGGCCAACTTCAGTAGGCCTTGGCCAACTTCAGTAGGCCTTGGCCAACTTCAGTAGGCCTTGGCCAACTGGCCCAACTTCAGTAGGCCTTGGCCAACTTCAGTAGGCCTTGGCCAACTTCAGTAGGCCTTGGCCAACTTCAGTAGGCCTTGGCCAACTTCAGTAGGCCTTGGCCAACTTCAGTAGGCCTTGGCCAACTTGGAACCTCCTTCCATGTGTTTTGGACTCCAACTCCCACCATTCCTCACAGCCTCAGACCCTTTCCTTTTCCCCCTCAGCCGCTTAAGCGGCTGAGGGGAAAAGGAAGGGGTCTGAGGCTGTGAGGAATGGTGGGAGTTGGAGTCCAAAACACATGGAAGGAGGTCCCAAGCTGACCCATGCTTGTTCTAAACCTTTATAGTAAAGGTAAAGGTTTTCCCCTGACATTAAGTCTAGTCCTGTCCGACTCTGGGATTCTGGTGCTCATCTCCATGTCTTTAAGTCGAAGAGCCGGCATTGTCCATAGGCACCTCCAAGGTCATGTGGCCAGCATGACTGCATAGAGCACCGTTACCATCCCGCAGGAGTGGTACCTATTGATCTACTACTAGGTTGGCGGAAGCTGGGGCTAACAGTGGGAGCTCACCCCTCTCCCAGAATTCGGCCTTCTCTGCCAAAAGAGTATTGGTTCTTCTGTACAGGAGGATGAACGGTTTGACACCACTTTAACTGCCACGACCCAATGCTATGGCATCCTGGCAGTAGTCATTTTACAAAGACTATCAAATAATAATAATAATAATTACTCCACTTTATATTTTTATTATTATTTTATTATTATTTATACCCCACTTTATATTATTATTATTTATGCCCCACTTTATATTATTTTATTATTATTTATACCCCACTTTATATTATTTATATTTTTATTTATACCCCATTTTATATTTTTATTATTATTATTTATACCTTACTTTATATTATAATATTATTATTTATACCCCACTTTATATTATTTTATTATTATTTATACCCCACTTTATTTTATTTTTATTTATGCCCCATTTTATATTATTATTATTTATACCTTACTTTATATTATTATAATATTATTATTATTTATACCCCACTTTATATTATTATTATTTATACCCCACTTTATATTATTTTATTATTATTTATACCCCACTTTATATTATTTTATTATTATTATTTATACCCCACTTTATATTTTTATTATTTTATTATTTATATTTTATTTTTATTTATATTTTATTATTATTATTTATACCCCACTTTATATTATTTTATTATTATTATTTATACCCCACTTTATATTATTATTTATACCCCACTTTATATTATTTTATTATTATTATTTATACCCCACTTTATATTATTTTATTATTATTATTTATACCCCACTTTATATATTTTTTAAAAAAAATATTTTATTATTTTCCAATTTTTTTACCATCCATACAAACATTTGTTTGTTTGTACCCCACTTTATATTATTATTATTTATACCCCACTTTATATCATTTTATTATTATTATTATTTATACGCCACTTTATATTATTATAATATTATTATTTATACCCCACTTTATATTATTATTAATAATAATAATAATACCCTGCAGCTTAACATAAAAGTATTAGCATACAATTTAAAATATATAGTAATATACAAACAATAAAACAGAATTAAATGTAAACAGTATTTAAACAGTCTTTCGAAACACAGACATAAGTGTGCAGAATTTGTTTACCATATTCACAGAAAGGCGAGTCGTGATTTGCAGGCAAAGTTTGCACATTTCCTGAGGAATTTAAACCATATTCCAATGGCGAACAGTTTGCAATGTTGGCTTTTGCGGATTACTATGGTTACACTATGTGGCACAGCTCTAAATGTCATTTCCTAATTGGTTCTATCACAAAAACATGGGAAAAGTGTATTAAACTGCCGAAATTTTGTTTCCACGGGAGGGTCACCCAGCTATTGCACATTTTGCAATAGTTTTTCTATGAATCCCTCATCATTGAGTCTCAACCAATGCACCAGCTACAAAAACAAAGATTCTGGAGTGCACAAACTTCTTTGGAAGTCAGGACTGCACAATTGAACAGGAAATCACACTTTCAAGCCAGGAACAGAACATTTTCAAAGTTTGTTACATAGTGTTATTCACGGATTTGATTCCAAATGTCGTCTAGGAATCTCTAGGACGGATGACATGTCGATGGCATGCCTTTGAGGCCTGGTTCCATATGCAACATGGTTATATAGTTTTACTACCAAGCAGGAGGTCTAACCAATAATAATAATAATAATAATAATCTTTATTTATACCCCGCCATCATCTCCCCAATGGGGACTCGGGGCAGCTAACATGAGGCCAAACCCTTAACCAACCCTTTCTAAGCGTCACACAATATATGTAACATACAACACATTATGGTTGTATGTATGTAGGCATGTATGGAGTCCCTGATGGCGCAGCAGGTGAAACAACAGCTAAGCTGCTGAATTTGCCGGTCGAAAAGTCAGCAGTTTGAATTACTATTCATTATTAGTATTATTAGTATTCATTATTAGTATTATTACTATTCATTATTAGTATTATTACTATTCATTATTAGTATTATTATTGACATATTATTATTGCCATTGTTATTATTGAAATTACTGTCATTACTTTTACTGTTGACATTATTATTATCGTCATTCTTATTGATATTTTTTATTATTGATATTATTTGTGTTACATGTACATAACAAGACAGCACACATGAACCTTATGTCCAAGTTTCTGGAATTCATATCTGAATATCAGGCTCTTCCCAAGGGCCTGGGATATTAGAGATATTATTGATCCCCCCAGTGGCACCAGCACTCTTGGGCAGACAAGATAATAATAATAATACTGTTTATTTATATTCCGCTCTTCTCACGGTGCGGATTATACTACACATATGACAGACAGTAATAATAAGTTATTGTTGTTGTTGTCATTATTATTGTTATTTTTATTGCCATTATTATTGGCATTTATTATCATCATATTATTACTAATATTATTATTATTGACATTATTATCTTCATCATTATTATCGTCATTATCATCATTGTCATTATTTTTATTTATTTATTTTTAATTTAATTAATAATTTTAATACATTTTCTTATGTATTATTTTTATTGTCGACATTATTATCGTCATTCTTATTATTTTCATTTTTATTGATATTTTTATTATTGACATTATTTTTGTTACATGAATCCTAGTGTCTGGGATTCATCTCTGCATATCAAGCTCTTCCCAAGGACCTGGGAGATTAGAGATATTATTAAGCCCCTGGTGACACAGCAGGTTAAACCGCTGAGCTGCCGAACTTGCGGACCGAAAGGTCACAGGTTCGAATCCGGGGAGCGGGCTGAGCTTCCGCTGTTAGTCCCAGCTTCTGATAACATAGTTCGAAAACATGCAAATGTGAGTAGATCAATAGGTACTGCTTCTGCGGGAAGGTAACGGTGTTCCATGCTGTCATGCTGGCCACATATTCCTTGGAGGTGTCTACGGACAACACCGGCTCTTTGGCTTAGAATGGAGATGAGCACCACTCCCCAGAGTTGGACTCGACTAGTCTTAATGCCAAGGGGAAACCTTTACCTTTACTACTATATATATGCATATGACACGAACCAAAGACAACTGATGGACCTGTCGACTCACGAACTGGATATCAAGGGCAGATCTCGTACTCAATGAGACAAACCAATGGTTAAGCTATTTTCCACAGGATTGTATATTTTGGCACATGGTAGATTTGCGTGAAGTTCAAAAGAGTGGATCGATGGCAGATTGGATAGGATAGGATATAAGTTTCAGACAATCTTTGCTGTTTAAGTGAGGTTATGTCTCGACAGTTGATTCTTGTGTCGTTTCCTATAGATCTGCTCCATGGCGTTCGTCACAAATGTCATTGTCAACAGACTTTCTTTACTTTAGGAACATTTCCGTTTTAGTGGTAATTATTCCAAATCTATCAACTAATTGTGCAAATGTGAGTAGATCAATAGGTACTGCTTCTGTATGGAAGGTAACTCTGGTTGCTGTCATGCTGGCCACATATTCCTTGGAGGTGTCTACGGACAACACCGGCTCTTTGGCTTAGAATGGAGATGAGCACCACTCCCCAGAGTTGGACTCGACTAGTCTTAATGAATCCTATGAGGTCATAGGATTCATCTAATGGAGCCCCCTCATAGGATTCAACCATGAGGTCATTTTGGGAGGACTTCAGCCATGAAGTCATAGGATTCACTAGATGCCCTTTGAGGTCATAGGATTCAACCATGAGGTGATTCAACCATGAGGTTATAGGAGTCAACCATGAGGTCATAGGATTCAACCATGAGGTCATAGGATTCAACCATGAGGTCATAGGATTCAACCATGAGGTTATAGGAGTCAACCATGAGGTCATAGGATTCAACCATGAGGTCATAGGATTCAACCATGAGGTCATAGAATTCAACCATGAGGTCATACGATTCAACCATGAGATCATATGATTCAACCATGAGGTCATAGGATTCAACCATGAGGTCATAGGATTCAACCATGAGGTCATAGGATTCAACCATGAGGTCATAGGATTCAACCATGAGGTCATACGATTCAACCATGAGGTCATAGGATTCAACCATGAGGTCATAGGATTCATCTATGAGGTCATACGATTCAACCATGAGGTCATAGGATTCAACCATGAGGTCATACGATTCAACCATGAGGTCATAGGATTCATCTATGAGGTCATAGGATTCATCTATGAGGTCATATGATTCAACCATGAGGTCATAGGATTCACCCACGAGGTCATAGGATTCAACCATGAAGTCATAGGATTCAACCATGAAGTCATAGGATTCAACCATGAAGTCATAGGATTCAACCATGAGGTCATAGGATTCACCCACGAGGTCATAGGATTCAACCATGAGGTCATAGGATTCAACCATGAGGTCATAGGATTCACCCACGAGGTCATAGGATTCAACCATGAGGTCATAGGATTCAACCATGAGGTCATAGGATTCAACCATGAGGTCATAGGATTCAACCACGAGGTCATAGGATTCAACCACGAGGTCAAAGGATTCAACCACGAGGTCATACCGGAAGGTCTCCAAACCCCTAGAGCACTGTTTCCCAACCTTTTTTGAGCCGCGGCACACTTTTTACATTTACAAAATCCTGGGGCACACCACCAACCAAAATTACACAAAATGACACTCTAACACAGTAAGTAATACATATAGTTAATATGTTTTTAAATGTACAGTATTTATACACTCGGTGTGAAACCTGGGCCTGTTTCAATGAACACAACATAGATATCCTGGCAGGAATGGCAGAAAGACACAAACTTTCCAGACAGAACTCCCATAACCAAGAGAAAATGCTATAAGAGTTTGGTGGGCATTGACCTTGAGTTTTGGAATTGTAGTTCACCTATATCCAGAGAGCACTGTGGACTCAAACAATGTTGGATTAGGACCAAAGTTGGCATGAATACTCGACATGCCCAAATGTGAACACAGACGGAGTTTGGAGAAAATAGACCTTGACTTTGGGAGTTACAGTTTCTGGGATTTATAGTTAACACACAAACAAAGAGCATCCTGAACTCTTGCAACAATGGAATGGAACCAAACTTGGCATATTGAACTGCGCTCCTCAGTTCCGCTTCTGTTCTCCGCCCTCCCTCGATTGGAGGCTGGCTGGCTAAATGGTCGAAGGAGGCGGCGCCTCGGCCCCTTCTTCGCCACTGCCCGGCCCTCCCCCCCCCCAAGTAGCAGCAGCAGGAGTTCGGCAGGAGGGGGAAGAAAGGGGGGAAGAGAGGTTTTCCCACGGCACACCGGGTGATCGCTCACGGCACACTAGTGTGCCACGGAACAGTGGTTGGGAAACACTTCCCTAGAGTGGGGGGAAATATGATTTTTTGGAGTTTTTTTTTCCACTTCCATGGGTCCCTCTGCCCCTAACCCCAGCCATCGCCGAGATCCGACTGTCGACATGCACACTTTGTGTGTAATTTCTGTCTCTGTGGCCATGAATGACGTGGGCCTCTAGCTATAATATCCCGGTTGCCTCCCAAGCCTTTCGGCAGCTGCTCTCTTCCCAGCTCTTTTGGGCCTTGACTCTGGCCATTTGTACCTGTGTCTTTGTGGACGCATGATGCGCCCTTGTCGTTCCCGGGTATTGTTGTGTTTCCCCAGACATGCTCGGTCTTGCTCGGTCTTTTCTTTTCAATGGTTGTATGTATGTAGGCATGTATGGAGTCCCTGATGGCGCAGCGGGTGAAACAACAGCTAAGCTGCTGAATTTGCCGGTCGAAAAGTCAGCAGTTTGAATTACTATTCATTATTAGTATTATTACTATTCATTATTAGTATTATTACTATTCATTATTAGTATTATTATTGACATATTATTATTGCCATTGTTATTATTGAAATTACTGTCATTACTTTTACTGTTGACATTATTATTATCGTCATTCTTATTGATATTTTTTATTATTGATATTATTTGTGTTACATGTACATAACAATACAGCACACATGAACCTTATGTCCAAGTTTCTGGAATTCATATCTGAATATCAGGCTCTTCCCAAGGGCCTGGGATATTAGAGATATTATTGATCCCCCCAGTGGCACCAGCACTCTTGGGCAGACAAGATAATAATAATAATAATACTGTTTATTTATATTCCGCTCTTCTCACGGTGCGGATTACACTACACATATGACAGACAGTAATAATAAGTTATTGTTGTTGTTGTTATTATTATTGTTATTTTTATTGCCATTATTATTGGCATTTATTATCATCATATTATTACTAATATTATTATTATTGACATTATTATCTTCATCATTATTATCGTCATTATCAAACCTTTCGGCAGCTGCTCTCTTTCCAGCTCTTTTGGGCCTTGATTCTGGCCATTTGTGCCTGTGTCTTTGTGGACGCATGATGCGCCCTTGTCGTTCCCGGGTATTGTTGTGTTTCCCCAGACATGCTCGGTCTTGCTCGGTCTTTTCTTTGACCAAGTTTTGCTGAGCTGGAAAAAGTGAGCTGCATGTTCTGCATATTCACATGTTGAGCCTTTTCTGCCCCTTTGCTCTCTTCCTTTGAAGCAGGAGGCAACACCGAGAAGCACTCTTCCTGTGGCAAAGAAAGCGAAAGTTCATGTGCCGTCCAGAGAGTTGCCATGGGGGGCTCTCCTCCTCCGCCTCCTCTTCCTTGGTTTGTTTTCCTCGCCCTTTTGCCTCTTGCTTTCCTCTCGCTCCATAAATGTGTCTCTTGGCTGTCGGGATGATTTAGTGCGGAGCGGCTGGCGCGCACAAAGGAGCATCTGTTGGGAGATGTGCTGCCGTTTGAGTGGCATTGAAACGCCTCTTCCACCCAAAGGCGACTACTGCAGGCGCCGAAGCCTTGTTGGGAGGCTCCTTGGGGTTGGGATGGAGGCCTGTGCCCATTGGAAGCAATGGGGGGAAAACACTGGGCCTCTCCAGGGATCAAGAGGTCTCTGGGTGCATCTACATGGTAGAATTAATGCGGTTTGACACCTGTTGAAATGCCCTCGCTCAATCCCGGGAGTGCAGTTTAGTCACTCTTGGGAAGACAAAGATAATACACCTTGTAAGTTGTTGTTGTTGTCGTCATTATTGTTATTTTTATTGTAATTTACTAGCTTGGGGACCCGGCGGTGCCCGGGCGATTTGAGAAAGGCATTGTGTGCCAAGGTTGGTCTTGATCAGTCATTGGATGAGGGTTGCAGTGGTCTTGGGAAGTGAGTGGAGGTACTTCAAGTCCCATCATCCAAGGTGTGCCCTCCTCCAAACAGCACCAGGCCGTAGAGTGGGTGATGGGGGCACTTTGTGCCAAGTTTAGTCTTGAGCAGTCATTAGATGAGGGTCGCAGTGGTCTCGGGAAGTGAGTGGAGGTACTTCAAGTCCCATCATCCGTGATCCATCCTCCTCGATACTGCACCAGGATGTAGAATGAGTCATGGGGGCTCTGTGTGCCAAGTTTGGACTTGAGCAGTCTTTAGATGAGTTTGGCAGCGGTCTTGTGAAGTGAGTGGAGGTACTTCAAGTCCCATCATCCGTGATCCACCCTCCGAACTGCACCAGGATGTAAAGTGGATCATGGGGACTTTGTGTGCCAAGTGTGGTGATGATCAAGCATTCAGTTGCATTCTGTTGTGCTGGCCAATCAGAGTCCTTTATGTAAATTGTCTCTCAGTGCAACCAATGCCCTCTGGTCTGGTGCCTTAGAGTGTTGGAGTTCTGAGGCTGGCCAATCTGAGTCCTTTATGCAAATAATCTGGTGGCTTAGAGTGTTGGAGTTCTGAGGCTGGCCAATCGGTGTCCTTTATGCAAATAATCCCACAGTGGCAACCAATTGAAATGCTGGCACATATTCCTCCGCACCTCCCGCCCTCCGCATCGCCGCAAACACTGACTTTTATTATATAAATAGATATATAGATTATCATCATCATCATATTATTATTATTATTGACATTATCATCATCAATATTATTGCCATTATCATCATTGTCCTTATTAATTGTATGGTTGACATTATTGTCATTCTTATTATTTTCATTTTTATTGATATTTTTCTTATTGACATTATTTTTCTTACATGTACATAACAACACAGCACACATGCACATTATGTCCTAGTGTCTGGGATTCATTTCTGCATATCAGGCTCTTCCCAAGGGCCTGGGATATTAGAGATATTTAATTCTAATATTTGAAATACAATATTTAATTCTAATATTTAATGCAATATTTATTCTAATATTTGAAATGCAATATTTAATTCTAATATTTGAAATGCAATATTTAATTCCACTATTTAATGCAATATTTAATTCTAATATTTGAAATACAATATTTAATTCATGGAAATTTAGAAAGGACATTTAATTCTAATATTTAATGCAATATTTAATTGTTCCATAATATTTAATGCAATATTTAATTCTACTGTTTAATGCAATATTTGATTCTAATATTTGAAATGCAATATTTGATTCTAATATTTAATGCAATATTTAATTCTACTGTTTAATGCAATATTTAATTCTACTGTTTAATGCAATATTTGATTCTAATATTTGAAATGCAATATTTGATTCTAATATTTAATGCAATATTTAATTCTAATATTTAATGCAATATTTGATTCTAATATTTAATGCAATATTTAATTCTAATATTTAATGCAATATTTAATTCTAATATATGAAATGCAATATTTAATTCTAATATTTGAAATACAATATTTAATTCTAATATTTAATGCAATATTTATTCTAATATTTAATGCAATATTTAATTCTACTGTTTAATGCAATATTTAATTCTACTGTTTAAATGCAATATTTGATTCTAATATTTTAAATGCAATATTTGATTCTAATATTTGGAATGCAATATTTAATTCTAATATTTGAAATGCAATATTTAATTCTAATATTTAATGCAATATTTAATTCTAATATTTGAAATGCAATATTTAATTCTAATATTTAATGCAATATTTAATTCTACTATTTAATGCAATATTTAATTCTAATACATGAAATGCAATATTTAATTCTAATATTTAATGCAATATTTAATTTCTAATGCATTTAAATCACTGTTTAATGCAATATTTGATTCTAATATTTAATGCAATATTTGATTCTAATATTTGGAATGCAATATTTAATTCTAATATTTACTGAGCAAAGGTTTGCAGCCATTGCTTTCCCTTTGAGGCTGAGAGAGTGCGATCTGCCCAAGATTTCCTTGCCAGTGCCATATATAATCCAGGGTCTCAAAGCAATAGAAAAAGGAAGGAAGGAAGGAAGGCAGGGAGGGAGGCAGGGAGGGAGGCAGGGAGGGAGGACAAAAAGGAAGGAAGGAAAAAGTAAAGGAAGGAAGGCAAGGGGGAGGCACACTTCAGCCCTCTTCCAATAGCAGTAAGTCAGCTGACCTTGGGGTTTTTTTGGGTTGGAAAACATCCTTTCCCGTGCTTGTGCCACCTCTGGGCCCGCCTTTGCATTCCTCGGATGCTTGGCGGTCAACCTTAGCCCGGTTCCTGCGATACTGAGGCATTCATCTCTGTGCACTCGTGTTTGCACAGGATTTAAATATGCAGCTGATGCATAGCACGCTTGACTCTCATGCCCATCGTCCTCGGTGGGAGAGCGGAAATGTTGGCCTGGAGCAGAGCTTTCCAAATGTTTCTTGTAGGTGACATAGATTTGAAGCCTGTATCCTTGCGCGACACAGTCATTCGGTATTGCTAGCAAGCCAGAGGCCTGACCAACTACCGTGTTTCCCCGAAAGTAAGACAGTGTCCCCCCCTGTATAAACTAAGACGTACCCCCCCCACGCCCACGCCGCCGCTGCCGCCGTCACGCTGCCGCCGCCGCACACAGTCAGCTTTTCCTTGACGGTATTGCTAGGCCTGGCAGAAAGCCAGAGGCCTGACCAACTACTTGTAAAGAGTTTCATGCATACGAGAGTTTCATGTAATCTTTACCAGGTTTGGACGTGTCTCCTTGACTCTTCATATGTGTTGCAATTGATTCTTGCATAATTCCCTGTATCACAAACATCATTGTCAACAAATGATAGGATTGAGAGAGGGAAAGTGTAGATAGATAGATAGATAGATAGATAGGGTTAAGGTCTATCTATTTATATCTACCATTTAGATTAGGGGTCGGGAACCTATGGCTCGGGAGCCAGGTGTGGCTCTTTTCATGATTGCATCTGGCTCTCCAGACCAGCCCAGGCCTCGGTTTCCCAGCATGCAGCAGGGAGGAGTGACGCAAATGCGCCATGGCTGCCGCTTCAGCACTGCCATCGCAGCTTCTTCCTCATCCCCCGCTTCTCTTGGGGCCCTGCGCTGTCCTCGCCGGGGATGGCGGAGCCCGGCGGCGGCACCTCGTCTTCCTCTTCGTCCTCCGCCACGGGAGGCGGCGGAGGCAGGCCTGGCCCTGGCATCACGGACCCAGCCTCGCTGCCCCCGGGGGACGCCCAGCTCATTGCCCTCATCGTCGGGCAGCTCAAGAGCCACTGCCCCTTCAATGCCTTCCGGAGGGTCTGCCTTGCCGACGGCGACACCAAGGTCCGCCCTCCTCCCCCTCCCTCCCTTCCTCTTCATCCTCCGCCACGGGAGGCGACAGAGGCAGGCCTGGCCCTGGCACCATGGACCCAGCCTTGCTGCCCCCGGGGGACGCCCAGCTCATCGCCATCATTGTCGGGCAGCTCAAGAGCCACTGCCCCTTCAACGCCTTCCGGAGGGTCTGCCTCGCTTACATCGACACCAAGATCCGCCCTCCTCCCCCTCCCTTCCTTCCTTCCTTCCTTCCTTCCTTCCTTCCTTCCTTCCTTCCTTCCTTCCTTCCTCTTCCTTTCTTTTTCCCACTCTTTTTCTTTCATTCTTTTTCCTCCCTCTCTTTACTTTCTTTCCTCCCTCCCTCTCGTTCCTTCCTTCCTCTTCCTTTCTTTTTCCCACTCTTTTTCTTTCATTCTTTTCCTTTCCTCCCTCCCTCTTTCCTTCCTTCCTCTTCCTTTCTTTTTCCCACTCTTTTTCTTTCATTCTTTTTCCTCCCTCTCTCTTTACTTTCTTTCCTCCCTCCCTCTCATTCCTTCCTTTCTCTTCCTTTCTTTTTCCCACTCTTTTTCTTTCATTCTTTTTCCTCCCTCTCTCTTTACTTTCTTTCCTCCCTCCCTCTCGTTCCTTCCTTCCTCTTCCTTTCTTTTTCCCACTCTTTTTCTTTCATTCTTTTTCCTCCCTCTCTTTACTTTCTTTCCTCCCTCCCTCTCATTCCTTCCTTTCTCTTCCTTTCTTTTTCCCTCTCTTTTTCTTTCATTCTTTTCCTCCCTCTCTCTTTACTTTCTTTCCTCCTCCCTCCCCTCCTTCCTTTCCTTCCTTCCTCTTCCTTTCCTTTCCTTCCTTCTCTCCTTCCTTTCTTTCCTTTCTTTTTACTCTCTTTTCTCTCTTTTCCCCCTCTTCCTTTCTTTCCTCCTTCCCTCTTATTCCTTCCTTCCTCTTCCTTCTTTCCTTCTTTTCTTTTTACCTTCCCTCCATTCTCCCTCCTTCCTTCCTTCTTTTCTTTTTACTTTCTTTTCTTTCTTTTCTTCTTTTCCCTTCATTATTTTACTTTTTCCTCACTCTCTTTCCTTTCCTCCCGTTTCCTTCTTTCTTTCCCCCTCCTTGTCTCTCTCCTGCTTTTCTTTTCTCCCTTTTCCATAGTTAGTTCTTCTTTTCTTTCTTCCTCTCCCCGTCCCTCCTTTATTTCCTCTTTCTTTCTTTCCCCCTTCCTCCCGTCTTCTCTTCCTTCCCAGAGTCCTGAGCATGCCTTTTGCAGAGCCAGGTCTGAAGTGTCCCGTCATTCTGCAAAAGGGGGAATCCTTTTCTCACCGTATGTACGTATAGACTCACATTTAGTTGGATTCAGTCTTAAAATATATATATTATATGGCTCTCACTGAAATAAATTTCCAAATATTTTGCTTTCATGGCTCTCTGAGTCAAAAAGGTTCTCGACCCCTGATTTAGATATCTACCTACCTATCTATCTCAATCAACCAATCCTGGCAAATGGTAGATTTGCCTGAAGCCCAAAGGAGTGGATTGATGACAAATCGGATAGGATAGGATAGGTCTATATCAGGGCTGTCCAACTTCTACCGAGTCCAGGGCCGGAATAGAGGTCACTGATGACCTCGGGGGGGCGCTCGGCCCCGCCCCCAGCCCAGGCCCCACCCCCAGGCCCCGCCTCCAGCCCAGGCCCCGCTCTCTCCTAAAGCTGTCATTCTCCCGGGCAGCGCGTCACAGGCCTGCCGTGACGCGCTGCCCTTGGTGCCGCCTACTCCTCCTTTTCGGCCCCCCCCCCCGCCCTTCCTAGGGCGGGTGAGCCGCCGGAAAAAGGGCAGAAGGCGGCGCCAAGGGCAGCGCGGCACAGGCCTGGCGTGATGCGCTGCCCTTGGCGTCGCCTACTCCTCCTTTTTCGGCCCCCTCCTTCCTAGGGCGGGTGAGTCGCCGGCAGAAGAAGCCCAAGGGCAGCGTGTCCCTGGCGTGAGCGCTGCCCTTGGCGCCGCCTACTCCTCCTTTTCGGCCCCCGCCCTTCCTAGGGTGGGTGAGCCGAAGGGCAGAAGGCGGCGCGCCAAGGGCAGCGCGTCACAGGCCTGGCGTGATGCGCTGCCCTTGGCGCCGCCTACTCCTCCTTTTCGGCCCCCCCGCCCTTCCTAGGGCGGGGGAGCCGCCGAAAAAGGGCAGAAGGCGGCGCCAAGGGCAGCGTGTCACAGGCCTGGCGTGACGCGCTGCCCTTGGTGCCGCCTACTCCTCCTTTTCGGGCCCCCCCGCCCTTCCTAGGGCGGGTGAGCCGCTGGAAAAAGGGCAGATGGCGGCGCCAAGGGCAGCGTCAGGCCTGGCGTGACGCTGCCCTTGGCGCCGCCTACTCCTTTTCGGCGCGGAGTGAGGACGGAGGGGGGCCGTGCAGGGAGGAGGAGCTAGCTCTCTTCCTCCTCCCTGCCCTGCCTCCCCTCCCCCGGCCGCCATTTTTTTAAAAAAATTTTTATTTTTTTTTAAAAAATTTAAAAATGGCGGCTGGGGGCATAGCTGGGGCCGTGCCCAACAGGCTGGGGGGCCGGATCCGGCCCCAGGGCCGCCAGTTGGACAGCCCTGGTCTATATCAGGGCCGTAGCCAGGATTTTGTTTCGGGGGGGGGCTGAGTTTGGTTCGGGGGCTGAGACTGGGTGGAAGAGGGTCTACCCTAGCAAACCTTTTGTATTGTTATCCCAATAACCCCATGAATGTGGGATATAATGAGCATGGTGATCAGATCATGATATGAATAAACATAACAGTTTAAATAATGTACCAGTAAGGCCTTTTCGCGGACTACCCTGAGAATTTGGGGGGGGGGGCTGAAGCCCCCTAAGCCCCCCCCTGGCTACATGCCTGGTCTATATATATTTGTAATATTGGCTATTGTTTCATCGTGGTATATATTATAATCCAATATTTAAGGCTAATATTTGAACAGTGATTTGTAACATACTTGAAGTGGGGGAGACTCTCTCTCACTCTCTCTATGATTGATATAGAATATCAATTGGAACGGAACCCCAAGTGCCATCCAGTCCAGCCCCCTTTTGCCATAAAGGGAGACATCCAAGCCCTCCCGACTGGTGGCCATTCAGCCATAGATAGATACATTATATTCTCTGATCTATCATAGGATCCAAGAGATGGAAGGGCCCCCAAAGGCCATCCAGTTTACCCCATAGGACCATCGTCCACCCTCCCTTTGCCATACACCATCAAAGCCCTCCCGACAGATGGCCATCCAGCCATAGAACGATACACTATATCCTGTGATATATCTATCATAGGATCAAATAGATGGAAAGTACTCCCACCATTCCACCCTCCCCTTTGCCATACACCATCAAAGCCCTCCCGACAGATGGCCATCCAGCCATAGAACGATACACTATATCCTGTGATATATCTATCATAGGATCAAATAGATGGAAAGTACTCCCAAGGACCATCGTCCACCCTCCCCTTTGCCATACACCAGCAAAGCCCTCCCGACAGATGGCCATCCAGCCATAGAACGATACACTATATCCTGTGATATATCTATCATAGGATCAAATAGATGGAAAGTACTCCCAAGGACCATCGTCCACCCTCCCCTTTGCCATACACCAGCAAAGCCCTCCCGACAGATGGCCATCCAGCCATAGAACGATACACTATATCCTGTGATATATCTATCATAGGATCAAATAGATGGAAAGTACTCCCAAGGACCATCGTCCACCCTCCCCTTTGCCATACACCAGCAAAGCCCTCCCGACAGATGGCCATCCAGCCATAGAACGATACACTATATCCTGTGATATATCTATCATAGGATCAAATAGATGGAAAGTACTCCCAAGGACCATCGTCCACCCTCCTCCTTTCGCCATACACCTTCAAAGCCCTCCCGACAGATGGCCATCCAGCCATAGAACGATACACTATATCCTGTGATATATCTATCATAGGATCAAATAGATGGAAAGTACTCCCAAGGACCATCGTCCACCCTCCCCTTTGCCATACACCTTCAAAGCCCTCCCGACAGATGGCCATCCAGCCATAGAACGATACACTATATCCTGTGATACATCTATCATAGGATCAAATAGATGGAAAGTACTCCCCAAGGACCATACCCTCCCCTTTGCCATACACCTTCAAAGCCCTCATGGCCATCCAGCCATAGAACGATACACTATATCCTGTGATACATCTTCATAGGATCAAATACACCAGCCCTCCCTTTGCCATACACCAGCAAGCCCTCCCGACAGATGGCCATCCAGCCATAGAACAATACACTATATCCTGTGATATATCTATCATAGGATCAAATAGATGGAAAGTACTCCCAAGGACCATCGTCCACCCTCCCCTTTGCCATACACCAGCAAAGCCCTCCCGACAGATGGCCATCCAGCCTTCGCTTCTAAATTTGCAGAGAATGGAGATGTTATGACACATGATGGTGGGATGGTCCTCTGTCGGGAGGGATTCGACTGTGCCCAAGGGGGTTGGACTGGATGCCCTTTGGGTGCTCTTAGTGCCGTCCTGGGGTCTTGCTAGCCAGGGGCGGCTGATGCTCTTTCCTCCCAGAGAGGTTCTCTCTTTCTCTCTCTCCAGCTGCTGCACATCTGGGACACAAGGGCGGGAAGCCAAGAGAGATGAAACCCAATGCCTTCCCCTCCCCAAAAGCCTTTCCCTTCAGCCGTCATGAGGTTTCTGGGCAAAAGGTACCCCGTTTCCAGTAAATTCCTGCCCACTTGCTCAAATTCCTTTAAAAAATACTCTCTGTGTGTGTGTGTGTGTGTGTGTGTGTGTGTGTGATCCTTTGCTTTGCTACATTGGGTTGCTCAATTCTCAAGTCAGATTTTAAAATAAGATACTCTCTCTCTCTCTCTCTCTCTCTCTCTCTCTCTCTCTCTCTTTCCCCCCCCTCTCTCTCCCTCTGTTTTCCCCCCTTGGCTTTGCTTTCCTCAATTACACACACACACACACACACCTCTTTTTAAATACACACACATAAACACACTTGCTTGCTCTCCTCCCTTCTCTCCCTTTCCCTTTTCTTAGTTGTACGGTTCGGGTCACATAAACACACTTGCGCTCTCTCTTTAAAATGTACTAGCTAAGAACATAAGAACATAAGAAGAGCCATGCTGAATCGGACCTCAGCCCATCTAGTCCAGCATTCTGTATCACACAGTGGCCCCCAGTTGTACACGGGGATCTCGAGCAGAAGGGAGGGCAAAACCCTGACCTGCTCCCGACCCCCCACAACCAGTACCCAGGGAAATCCTGCCTACCTCAACCAACTCCGAGGTGGCACTTGGATGTCCTTTTCAGTAACTACCGATACACTTGGTATCCATGAATCTGTCTAATCCTGCCTTGAAGCTGTCCAGGCTGACAGCTGTCACAACCTCTTCTGGGAGTGAGTTCCATAACCCAATGACCCTCTGGGTGAAGAAATATTTCCCTTTATTAGTCCTAATTTTCCTACCTTGGAGCTTCAGGGAGTGCCCTCTAGTCCTAGTGTTTTGTGACAAAGAAAATTATTTTTCTTTATTCACCTTTTCTATCCCATGCATGATTTTATACACTTCGATCAAGTCACCTCTTCAACGCCGTCTTTCAAGGCTGAAAAGACCAAGGCGTTGCAACCTGGTTTCATAAAGGAGCCGCTCCATCCCTTGGATCATTCTTGTTGCCCTTTTCTGTACCTTTTCCAGTTCCGTTATATCCTTCTTAAGGTGCGGAGACCAGAATTGTACACAGTACTCAAATGTGGCCTTACCATCGATTTGTAGAGAGGTAATACAACATTTGCTGACCTATTTTCGATTCCCTTCCTGATCATGCCTAGCATAGAATTTGCTTTTTTCACTGCTGCTGCGCACTGGGTAGACATCTTCATTGAGCTGTCCACCAAAACCCCAAGATCCCTTTCCTGGTTTGTCTCGGAAAGCTTTGACCCCATCAATTGGTAGGTGTAGTTGGGGTTCTTTGCCCCGATGTGCATGACTTTACACTTGTTTAGGTTAAAATGCATTTGCCACTTTGTTGCCCATTCACTCAATTTCGAGAGATCTTTCTGGAGCTCTTTACAATCAGTTTCATTTTTAACTACCCTGAACAATTTAGTGAGGACCAGGCGGTGCCCGGGTTATTTGAGGAAGGCATTGTGTGCCAAGGTGGGTTCCTATTAGATGTTTACATGGCTTGCAGTGGTCTCAGGAACTTAGTGAAGGTACTGCGAGTCCCATTGGCCATGGCCCGTCCTCCTCCAAACAGCACCAGAATGTAGAGTGGGTCTTGGGGGCTGTGTGTGTCACATTTGGTCTTGATCATTCTCTGGATGAGGGTTGCAGCGGTCTCTAGAAGTGAGGAAAGGTACTGGAAGTCCCATCATCCATGGTCCCCCGTTCTCCAAACTGCACCAGGATGTAGAGTGGGTCATGGGGGCTCTGTGTGCCAAGTGTGGTCTAGATCAGTCATGGGATGAGGGTCGCAGCAGTCTCAGAAAGTGAGTGAAGGTACTTCAACTCCCATCATCTGTGGTCCGTCCCACTCCAAACTGCACCAGGATGTAGAGTGGGTCATGGGTACTCTGTGTTCCAAGTGTGGTCTAGATCAGTCATGGGATGAGGGTCGCAGCAGTCTCAGAAAGTGAGTGAAGGTACTTCAACTCCCATCATCTGTGGTCCGTCCCACTCCAAACTGCACCAGGATGTAGAGTGGGTCATGGGTACTCTGTGTGCCAAGTTTGGACCTGGTCTCTGATTTGTAGGGGATGCAATGTTCTGTGGGAAATGAATTGGGTGAAGGTACTGCAAATCCCATCATTTGTGAGCCATCCTGCCGTAAACACAGCAGGTTTGTCAAGTGGGCCATTGGGCCTCTGTGTGCCAAGTTTGGTCCTTATTCGTCATTGGTGTGGGCCACAGTGCTCTAAGAAAGTGAATTAAAGTATTGCAAGTCCCATCATCCATGGTCCATTCTTCCTCAAACTGCACCAGGATGTAGGGTGCATCTTGGGGGGGTCTGTGTGCCAAGTTTGGTCTTGTTCTGTCATTGTTGGGGGCCTAATCAGGAAAATCAAAGGAAGCCTTGCTGTCAATTTTGGGCCTGGTCTGTGATTTATAGGGGCTACAGTGTTGTTTGGGAAGTGAGTAAGGTGTAGGTACTGCAAATCCCATCATTCGTGGCCCATCCTGCCCAAAACCACACCAGGTTGTGAAGTGGGCCATTGGGCCCCTGTTTGACAAGTTTGGTCCTCATCCATCATTGCTGTGGGCCGCAGTGGCTGACTGCCTGAGGCCTTTCCTTTTTCCTTTGAGTCATCTTAGAATGTTGGAATGTGGATGTCCAATCGGAGTCCTTTATGCAAATACCATTGCAGTGGCAACCAATCCCCTCTGTCTGGGGCCGTGGAATGTTGGAGTTCTGAGGCTGGCCAATCAGAGCCCTTTATGTAAATAATCCCACAGTGGCAGCTAATCGAAACGCTGGCACATATTCCTCCCTCCGCACCACCGCACCACCCACCGCCTGCAAACACTGACTTTTATTATATACATAGATAGATAGATGTATACACATAAACACACACACACACACACACACACAGACCTCCTGCAGAACTTGCTGACCAGAATGTTGGCAGCTTGAATCGTGGGATGAGGTGAGCTCCTGCTCTTAGCCCCAGCTTCTGCCAACCTAGCAGTCCAAAAACAGGCAAATGTGAGTAGATCAATAGGTACCGCTTCTACAGGAAGGCAACGGCACTCTATGCAGTCATGCCGGCCACTTGACCTTAGAGGTGTCTACGGACAATGCCGGCTCTTTGGCTTTGAAATGGAAATGAGCACCAGAGACCCAGAGTTGGACACAACTAGACTTCATGTCAAGGGAAACCTTATAGGTATACCTTACTGGATCAGGGAAAGGAAGGGATCTGAGGTTGTTAGGAATTGTGGGAGTTGGAGTCCAAAACATCGTGAGGGCCCAAGTTAGCATCCATGCCTGCTGTACGGCTTCTGGAAAGGCGGACATAGATGCACGCGGTTACGTTTTCCTTCCTTTCTTTCTGTTCCTTTAATTTGGTTTACTTCCTTTTCTATATTTAGGGTTGAAAGCGGATCGCAACTCAGCTGTCATTCTGTGTAAAGGGATCGGTGGGGGAAATCGGCCGAGGAAGTAGGACTGTGCACAAAAATACCAGAAATTGCAATGCCTTCCTAGGCCGAGCGTGCCTTGCCTTGTGTCTTCGTAGTCAACACGGCAGGAGAAATTAAGGCTGCATCTACACTGTAGAACGAGTGCAGTGTGACACCACCCTAAAGGCGTCATGGGAGTTGTAGTTTTGCAAGGACTTTTGCCTTCTCTGCCAACGAGTGCACATTGCAGCTCCCAGGATCCCATCGCACTGAGCCATGGCAGTGAAAGTGGTGTCAAAGCTATTAATTCTACAGTGTAGATGTACTCCTATACACAGGCCCGGATTAAGCCCTTTTGGCGCCCTAGGCCACACTTTGGGATTACGCCCCCAAACCAACCTCTACCGCTCCCCAAAGCCCCCTCCTGCGCATGCGCCGCGATGCCTAGCACACACGCACGCACGCCCGTGACGCAGCCGGAGGACAAGTGCCCCCCCCTCGCCACGCCCCCTCTGGGCCAAAGAGACCCAAGCGAGAGCCCAGCACAGACACTTCCGGCTCCATTCGCACCCTATGGTGCCCTCTAACCTCATGGGCGCCCAGGACATGATGGCAGCTGTCCTCACAGAAAGCCGGGCGCGAGGAGGAGGATGGAAGGGAAGCCCCGCCCCCGGGTCCTGGGGCCTAGGAGGGTGATGTGTGAACTGCGCCCCCCACCCTTGGCTTGCGCCCCTAGGCCATGGCCTAGTGTGGCCTTATGGATAATCCGGGCCTGCCTATACATGAGTATATGTATAGGTTTTCCTCCTCCTTTGCTTTTGCAAGTATTATTTTTTTCTTCCCAGGCCTCTCCAAACTACAAGTCCCATAATTGCATAGTATTGATCCATGGCAATTGATCAATGCAGATGTGCTCTCTCTATATGTATATACGGTACTTCTTATTGGATTCCACAATTGGAGGTTTCCCCTTTTTCTTGGCTTTCATGGACCTTCTGCAACTTTTATTATCCTTTCCAAGCCTCACCAAACTACAACTTCCATGATTCCATAGCATTGAGCCAAGGTACTAACTGCATTAATTGTCAGTGTTGATGGACCCCTGTACATGAGTATATATGGTACTTATTGGATTCTGTAGTTTGAGGTTTTCCTCCTTTCTGGGTTTCATTGTTGTCCTTCAATTATTCCTATCTCTTCCAAGCATTGAGTCATGGCAGTTAAAGTGAGTTCAAACTGCATTCATCCTATAGTGTAGATCAGTGTTTCCCAACCTTTTTTGAGCCGCGGCACACTTTTAACATTAAAAAAATCCGGGGGCACACCACCAACCAAAATGACACAAAATGACACTCTAACACAGTAAAGAACGGCTGGGGTTGGTGGCCTGCTGGGAGCAGTTGCTGGGAGTGCCGAAGCCGGGAGGGGCGGAGCCAGGCTGCGCCATGCCCGCCCCTACCCTGGCTTCACCTCTCCCAGCAGCTGCTCCAGCCTTGGGGCAGTGCCAAGCCAGCCGTGCCAGAGCCAGCACAATGCTGGCTTGGCACTGTCCCCTCAAGGCTGGAGCAGCTGCTGGGAGTGCCGAAGCCGGGGGAGGGGGCAGAGCCAGGCCGCGCCATGCCCCGCCCCTCCCCCCCAGCTTCAGCTCTCCTACAGAGGAGGAGCATGAGCGGTGGACGGGCTTCAGTGGGCAGGGCTCCTTCTCCACGCGGCTTCAGCGAGCGAGGGCCGGGAGTCATGGTGGGAGTCATAGCGGGTTGGAGGCTGGCTGGGGAAACGGCCGCCGAAGGAGGTGGCGGTACCCGGTCCCTTCTTTTTCTTCGCCACTGCCCAGCCCTTCCTCCTCCCCCAAGCAGCAGGAGTTCGGCAGAAGGGGGGAGGAAGGGGGGCAGAGAGCTTTTCTCGCGGCACAGCAGGAGGTCCGTCACGGCACACTAGTGTGCCACGGCACACTGGTTGAGAAAGACTGGTGTAGATGCACCCACATACATGAGTATATATAATACTTATTATTGGAGTTTCCCTCCTTTCTTTGATCTTCTCCAACTATTTTATCCCTTCCCAGCATTGATCCACATCAGTTAAAGTGGGATCAGAACTGCATTAATTTTACAGTGTAGATGCACCCTTATGTGTTTGGTGGGGACGAGAGACAGGGCCTTCTCGGCAGTGGCTCCCCGCCTATGGAACGCACTCCCAAACGAGATAAGGTCGACTCCATCCCTCTTGGCTTTCAGAAAAAAATCATGGTTCTGGGACCAGGCCTTCAGGCAGCAGACGTAATTTGCTTCTTAGTGGACATTGACTGGAATGGTGTTGTGTCGGATGACATTGTGCTTTGTTTTATGGTTTTAACTAATGCTATCAGGGGCGGACCTACCTATTCCGGGGGGGTAAGCGACAAAAATATTTTGCGCCCCCCCCCAGTGCGCATGCGCAAATCTCCGCGCATGCGTACTGGCTCCAAAGCACGCCTCCCGCTTTGGAGCCAGTACGCATGCACGGAGTTTTTTCACGCATGTAGCGCCTTAGAAGCTTCTGCACATGAGTGAAAAACTCTGCGCATGTGTACTGGCTCCAAAGCGCGCCTCCCTCTTTGGAGCCAGTGCGCAGGCGACGGGGGCGGCTGCAGAGGTGCAGCCGGCGGCGCGGGCAGCGGGGCCGGCTGCGGAAGCGGGGCTGGTGGGGTGGCGCCGTGCCGGTGACAACGCCCCTCCCAGGTGGCGGCGCCCTACACGGCTGCGTAGTTGGCGTAACGCTTCCACCCGCCCTGAATGCTATATTTATTGGTTTTAAATGATTATGTAATTGTTTTAGTGCTTATGTATGTGACTGTGATTATATTGTATATCTTTGTGTTGTAGCGGCCTCGTACCGTGGCGAATGTAAGCCGTCCTGAGTCCCCCTTCGGGGGGTGGAGAAGTGACAGGATATAAAATACTAGAAATGAATAAATAAAATGTATACATGAGTTGGCCTTCCTCTGTCGGTGACCCGGAAGCTCAGGCTAGTGCAGAACACTGCCGCCCGGCTCCTGTCTGGCACGCCAGCTGGCGCCCCACATAACACCTGTTTTGCAGGATCTGCACTGGCTGCCAATTGAGCACCGGATCACCTTCCAAGTGTTGGTCCTCACCTTTAAGGCCTTACACGGCCTGGGGCCAGCGTATTTGAGGGACCGTCTCACCCCATATTGCCCTCCGAGATCACTTCGGTCTGAGGACTCCAATCTCCTGGAGATACCTTCAGCTAAACTACCGCAAGGCTGACTGCTACCCGCCGGAGGGCGTCTCTGTCATAGCACCTACGCTGTGGAACGCCTCCCGGCCGGAACTCGGCTATGAAGGACTTGCTCCCGTTTAGACGGGCCTGTAAAACATACCTGTTTAAGCAGGCCTTTGGTGAGTAAGTCCTGCCCATGCCCCGCCATCTATTCGCTCTTCTGAGGATGATGTGCTGTTCATTGTTTTACTGTGTTATTAATTACTGTACTGCTGTTGTTTTTAATTGTTTTTAACTGCTTATTGCCTGTATTTTACTGTGCCCTTCGGCTCCTGTAAGCCGCCGCGAGCCTCAGGGAGTCGGCGGCATAGAAGCCCGAATAATAAATAAATAAATAATATATACCAGTGTTTCTCAACCTTCCTAATGCTGCGACCCCTTAATACAGTTCCTCATGTTGTGGTGACCCCTAATCATTATTTTCATTGCTACTTCATAACTGTAATTTTTTAGGGGGGGGGGGGTTGATTTTGTCATTTGGAAGTTGCTGGGATTTATAGTTCACCCACAATCAAAGAGCATTCTGAACTCACCAACAATGGAATTGAACCAAACTTGGCACAAAAAATTCCCATGACCAACAGCAAATACTAGAAGCGTTCGGTGGGCATTGACCTTGAGTTTGGGAGTTGTAGTGTCTGTGTCTCCAGAACCATGTATGTCACCCTTGAATGTGTCAATTGTGTTTTTAATGTTTTTTATGGGAGTTGTCTGTGACATGATGCCCACTCACCGCCCCGAGCCTGCGGGGAGGAGCATTGAGAAATAAATAAATAAATAGTTCACCTACATTGAGACACTATAGACTCAACAATGATGGATCTGGGCCACACTTGACACTCATCCTCAATATACCCAAATGTGAACACTGGTGGAGTTTGGGGAAAATAGATCTTGACATTTGGGAGTTGTAGTTGCTGGGATTTATAGCTCACCTACAATCAAAGAGCCCCTTGCACCCCACCAATGATAGAATTGGGTCAAACTTCCTACACAGAACCCTCATGCCTTGAAGGGACTAGCTGGCGTGAGCCTCCATCCCACGTCACACACTCTCCCTCACCCACACATGCGCATCATGTTGACATGCACCAAGCACGCCTGCTCTCCCCTCCACACTTAGAGTCTCAGAAACAGCCCTCCCCTTGGCTGGGAGGCCTGCCAATCACCGCAGAGGAGAGCTTTAGGTGGGAGAATTCACAGTCTGTTTCCAAAAAAGAAAGAGAAGGACAAGCAGAGAGATCTTCAATCTTCTCTGCCAAAGGGGTTCCTAAGACCATCATAAATATATGTTTTCTGATGGTCTTTGGCGAAACCCTCTCGCGACCCCCCTGGGGGTCCCGACCCCCAAGTTGAGAAACACTGGTATATATGGTCAGTAAAATGATGACATGATATAGAAACAGACTGTGGACTGGCTTCGGATTAAGTGGTGACTGTAGAACTTGGACTATTTGCATTTTTAAATGGTTTTTAATCTGTTTAATGTAGTATTTTATTGTGTTTCTGTTGTTTTTATTGATTGTATATGTGGGGCATCAAATTGCTGCCGATGTAGGCCGACCTGAGTCCTCCTTTGGGGGTAGAGAAGGGCGGGGTACAAATCCTCGACATAAATAAATAAATTGCAAGCACTGAGCCATGGCAGTTAAAGTGGGATCAAAACTGCATTGATTTTACAGTATATTTGGTACTTCTTATTGGAATTTTCCTCCTTTCTTGGTCTTTCTGCAACTATTCTTACCCCTCCCAAGCAGTGTCCCAGATCAGTTAAAGTGGGGTCGAAACTGCATTCGTGCTGCTGAGTAGATGCACCTGATACATGAGTATATTCTTGGCTTTTCTTTGCGAACGAAGATTCTTAGGAAGGACCCATCCCACGCTTTTTACAAGCGTGTTGACGACTCAGAAGGCCAATCTGAGATAGGCAAGTCCGGTTGCAGAAAGCACAGCAGAAAGTCTCCTTGGGTGATGTTGTTTCCAAGTTGCGGTCTCTCTGCGTTGTTATTTCTCTTCGAGACCCGTTCGGAGTGTCTTCTCGAAAGAGGCCGCAGGATTGTGGATAGTGCGTCTCCATGCCTCCCGATGTGAGGCCAGGGTGGACCATTGTTGGTGATCAATCTGGCCGAGCCTGAGATGTTGTTTCAGGGAGTCCTTATATATCTTTTTGGGGGCGCCTCTTTTGCGCTGACCCAAGTTCACCATAGAGTAGTATCTTTGGGAGGCGGTGGTCCTCCATCCTAGAGACGTGTCCTGCCCAGCGCAGCTGTGTTTTCAATAGCATGGCTTCAACGCTGGTGATCCCTGCTTGCTCAAGGACAGCAACATTCGTCACATAGTCAGTCCAGTGTAGATTTAGGATTGTGCGAAGACAGCGCTGATGAAAGCGTTCGAGGAGTCCTAGGTGTTGGCGATAAGTGACCCATGTTTCAGACCCATAAAGGAGAATAGACAGTACGATAGCTCTGTACACACTGATTTTGGTGCTTTGCCTCAGGTGCTTGTTGCTCCAGACTCTTTTGTGAAGCCTTCCAAATGCACTCTATGCCTTTGCAAATTTGTGATCTATCTCTTTGTCAATCTTGGCGTCTGAAGAGATGATGCTTCCCAGGTAGGTTAACTGCTGAACGGACTTAAGCACAGATTCGCCTATGCTGACGTGGGGATGGTGGTGTTCTTCCTGTGGTGCGGGCTGGTAGAGGACTTCCCTTTTCTTCAGGCTGACTTCCAGCCCAAACAGCTCTGCAGCTGTTGCAAAGCAGGATGTGAGACGCTGCAGGGCCGCGTCTGAATGGGCGACAAGGGCAGCATCGTCAGCAAAAAGCAGCTCACGGACTAGATAGTTTAGAGTCTTTACTAGAGTATATACGGTACTTATTATTGGATTTCCAGACTGGAGGTGTGCCTCTCCTCTTGCAACTCTGCTGCTCCCTTCCAAGGCCTCCTTCTCCCTTTCCCTCCCAGACCTTTTCTGTTTATGGGAAAGACGGGCCCCTCCTACCCGTGTCCTATTACATGCCATGCAGATGTGTGCGTCTGTCCGCACAGGCTTAGCTATCCAGGTGTATGTAGCTGAGATGGAAAAACACCTAGCCTTTGCAATAATAATAATAATAATAATAATAAATAAAAGGAATAAATAAAACGATCGCCGGATGCAGCGATCGTGCAGAAACGCCTCCGAGAGTTGGTTTGTTGTGAAGTGATTCACTTTTAATACACCGAGGAGGACTTCTCCTCGATGATGTGGGAAGCCTTTATTAGGGCTGAGTCACGCCGCCTTTGCGGCCGTGCCTTCGGGCTTTTGAGTCACGCAGCATTGTTGCGCCGATTGATCCAGAAATTGGCACGAGAAGGAGCCCTATAGCAGGGAATATGGACAAAGAGACCCTGGAACGCAACGTCTTCCGTGCCGCATGTCGAAATGTACAGCCAGTCCTTGGGTGTACCTACACCAGGCCTGGGCCAACTTGGGCCCTCTTTCCAGATGTGTTGGACTCCAACTCCCACCATTCCTCACAGCCTCAGGCCCTTTACTTAAATGGCTGGGGGGGGGGGGGAAGGAAAAGGCCTGAGGCTGTGAGGAATGGTGGGAGTTGGAGTCCAACACACCTGGAAAGAGGGCCCAAGTTGGCCCAGGCCTGGTGTAGATGCACTCAAGGACTGGCTGTACATTTCGACATAATATTAGAAACCCCAGGGGCCGCCCTGTCCAACTCCTTCTATTCCGCCATGTAGAAAAAGCACAATCAAAGCACCCCCTGCAGATGGCCATCCAGCCTTTGTAGTAGTAGTAGTAGTAGGAATAATGATGATGATAATGATAATAATAATAGCAGAAACCCCAGGGGCCATTCAATCCAACTCTCTTCTGCCATGCAGGAAAAACACATTCAAAGTACTCCCAGCAGATGGCCATCCAGCCTTTGTAGTAGTAGTAGTAGTAGTAGTAGTAGTAGTAGTAGTAGTAGGAATAATAATGATGATGATTGTAGAAACCCCAGGGGCCATTCAGTCCAACTCTCTTCTGCCATGCAGGAAAAACACATTCAAAGTACCCCCAGCAGATGGCCATCTAGCCTTTGTAGTAGTAGTAGTAGTACTACTACTACTACTACTACTAGTAGGAATGATGATGATGATGATAGCAGAAACCCCAGGGGCCATTCAGTCCAACTCTCTTCTGCCATGCAGGAAAAACACATTCAAAGCACCCCCAGCAGATGGCTATCCAGCTTTTGTAGTAGTACTAGTAGGAATAATAATGATGATGATAGCAGAAACCCCAGGGCCATTCAGTCCAACTCACTTCTGCCATGCAGGAAAAACACATTCAAAGCACCCTTAGCAGATGGCCATCCAGCCTTTGTTGTTGTAGTAGTAGTAGTAGGAATAATAATGATCATGATGATAGCAGAAACCCCAGGGGCCATTCAGTCCAACTCTCTTCTGCCATGCAGGAAAAACACATTTAAAGTACCCCCAGCAACTGGCCATCCAGCCTTTGTATTTATTTATTTATTTATTTATTAAGTTCCATCCAGCCTTCTAAATTAGTACAGATAAAACAAGTAAAATACATTAAAATACAGTAAAACAATTAAAACACCCGAATTAAAACATATTGCCAGCCAATAGCAGTAGTTGGCAGTGGCATGCTAACAGCGAACCATTAGTGCAGATAGTGCAGATAGTGGCAGTTGGCTATGGGCCGAATGCCTGCCTAAATAGCCATGTTTTTACTGCTCTGCGGAACGGCAAGAGAGCCGGATGGCCCGGATCTCTTCGGGAGGCCGTTCCGCAGAGCTGGCGCGGCAGCGGTAAATGCCCTCCGGCGTGTACTAGCCAATCTGCAAACCCTGATATTAGGCACATCCAAAAGGTTGAGTCCCTCCGAGCGCAGTGATCTCCTGGGCACATAAGGGGTAAGCCGCTCCTTCGGGTACACTGGCCCCAAACCATATAAGGCCTTGAAAGTTAAAACTAACACCTTGAAGATTACCCGAATTCAACTGGAAGCCAGTGCAGTTCGCGCAGGAGTGGAGTCACATGGTCGGATCTTAAGGCTCCGAGAGCAGACGCGCTGCAGCGTTCTGCACCAGCTTAAGCTTCCGGATTGCCGACAAGGGTAGGCCAATGTACAGCGCATTACAGTAATCGAGCCTCGAGATGACCGTGGCTTGGATCACCGTGGCCAGGTCGCAACGGGAGAGGTAAGGAGCCAGACGTTTTGCCTGACGTAGATGAAAGAAGGCTGTCTTGCAGGCGCAGGCAATCTGCTCCTCCATAGACAGCTGGGCGTCCAGCCGGACCCCTAAACTTTTTACAGACGGTTGCGGATGAAGGGCCGCACCGTCAAACGTCGGCAACTGGGTCTCTACCCCCTCCGGGCGGCCCAGCCACAAGATCTCCGTCTTCACCGGGTTCACCTTCAACTTACTGGCTCGCAGCCATCCAGTAACGGCCTCCAGGCAAAGATGGAAATTATCGGGTAGAGAGATCACCCCGGGGTCCATCCTCAGAATGAGCTGGGTGTCATCAGCGTACTGATGGCACTCCAGCCCAAAACTCCGCACCAGTTGGGCGAGTGGTCGCATATAGATGTTAAATAACAGCGGGGAGAGGATAGCCCCTGAGGGACCCCACAACATAAGGGGGAACCTCGGAGGCCACCCTCCCCACTTCACTCGCTGCCGGCGGTTTTGGAGGAAGGAGGAGAGCCAGGTGAGGGCTGTCCCCCCGCCACCGTCAGGCGGTGTATCAAAAGTCGGTAATCGACAGTATCAAACGCTGCCGTGAGGTCCAATAACACGAGCAGCGCCGATCCGCCGGTCCAAATGGCAGCGGAGTAGGTCTGTGATGGAGACCAGGACAGTCTCCGTCCCATGGCCTGAACGGAAGCCGGACTGGAAGGGGTCTAGCCAGGTTGTCTCATCCAAGAATGCCTGCAGCTGGTCCATTGCTGCCCTCTCAATTACCTTGCCCAGGTACGGAGGGTTGGACACTGGGCGGTAATGGAGGAGCCGGCGAGATCTAACCCGGGCTTCTTCAGCAATGGACTGGCCACCGCCTCTTTTAACTCCTCTGGAAAAACTCCTTGCTCAAGGGAGCAGTTGACTATATTCAACAGAGGGTCTCGTAGCCCCTCCACGCAAGCTCGAATCAGCGTGGAGGGGCACGGATGAGGGAGCAGGTGGTCGGTCGAAGGGCTGCGACAATCTTGTCAACATCCTCTGCGTCCAGTGGCCGAAATCGGTCGAAGGTGGATCCGGCGGAGGGCCACGGAGTCTCCAGCTCCTGTACTGTATCAACCGTGGCAGGGAGGTCCCGGCGGAGCATCGCAATCTTGTCTGCGAAGTGATTCTGAAAAGCCTCGGCTGAGAGGGCCCGATCATCATTATTTGGGATGGTAGGGACCATCGTCAACTGCCGAATTATCCTGAACAATTGAGCCGGGCGTGAATCTGCAGACGCTATCAAGGAGGCATAGTGGGAATTTTTCGCCTCCTTGACAGCATGCTCATAAGCCTCCATAAAGAGCTTATAAGCTGATTCCGAAGGTCCGTCACGGAGTAGTAGTAGTAGTAGTAGTAGTAGGAATAATGATGATGATGATGATGGCACAAACCCCAGGGGGCATTCAGTCCAACCCTCTTCTGTCATACAGGAAAAGCACATTCAAAGCACCCCCAGAAGATGGCCATCCAGCCTTTAGTAGTAGTAGTAGGAATAATAATAATAATAATAGCAGCAGAAACCTCAGTTCATCCAGTCCAACCCCCTTCTGCCATGCAAGAAAACACAATCAAAGCACCCCCAACAGATGGCCACTCATCCTTTGTAATAAGAATACTAGTAATAATAACAACAATAATTGTTATTACTACTACTAGCAATAATTATAGCAGAGCACAGAGCACAGGATTGAGAACCGCTGGCCTAGATGCATCCATGGCCGTATGAGCATGAGTGCAACTTTAAAATCCAATCATGAAAAGCTGAACTTCTTTCTCCAGGAGATTATTATGGGTTGGCTTTGTTGCAGGGGCGCCGTTGCGCCCTGCGCTCCTCTCCTGGGTGAGTTCAGGGCAGAGGCGTCCTTTGTATTTCTCAAGATTCCTGCCCTGAAGACACCAACTTGCCTGAGCAAGCCTGGCGTGTTCGAGGCAATCCTTTTGGATAGCTGCAGGGTTTCTGAAATCTCAGAGGCCTTTTGGTTCCATGACACGCAACCATGGGAGGCATGATCCCATTGCATTGGGAGACCTGGCAGCGAAAGTGTGGCCAAACTGATTGCACTGTACAATGTTCAATGGTTCCCAAAGTGGGCGGTACCGCCCCCTGGTGGGCGGTGGGGCGATCCAAGGGGGTGCTGGGAGGCTCAGGAGAATTTGGGGGACGCTGAACCCCTGTAAGGGGGCGGTGGCGTGAGCCAGGCTTGCCATTTGCAGGGTTGCGCGCTTGCGAGGACGTCCCCGTTGGAAGAAAGAGGCCGCTACACAGGACTGCGCCATGGGCGGGGTTGGCGAGAGGAAAGAGGCGCGCGCTGCGGTCTCCACGGCAATGCCTGCCCGGGGATTCCAACTTGCAGGGACACAGTTGCTCATACATATTGTTTTTGCGATTATTTCTGGAATTCAATGTTTGTAATTAACACCTTCCTTTACTACATTTTACGAAGAATGTAGAAACATCAGTACACATATCTTTCTGTTTAATTGCTATTAACATTTTTTAAAAATTAATTTTTAGGGGGGCGGTGAGTAAAATTTTTTTTGGAAAGGGGGCGGTAGGCTCACGCCACAATATATATATATATATATATATATATAGAGAGAGAGAGAGAGCGTGAGAGAGAGAGATGGATGGGTACAGAGAGAGCGAAAATAAAGATGGATGGAGGGAGGGATGGATGGATATATACAGAGATACATAAATAGATAGAGAATATCTATATATATAAAATGATAGCTGTCGTCCTAAGTAGCCTATAGACAGCAAAACCACACAAGGCAGACACACAAAAACAGCCCACATACCCACAAAACCCTACGAGTATGTTTACCACCCAATTAAAAAAAAATTAAACAAGGTCAAAAATACAAAAATAAAAAGAACTACAACTCCCATGATCCCCCATGCTAATGCAGTACAGCGCATGCATGTAAACAACTTCCACACGTGCAAAACGGTTTTCCCTCCTCCTCCTCCACCACTGAGAAAATGAGAAGAGGGCCCGCCATCTTCCCACAGGCCCGCAGCTCGACTGCTGCCTCATGTACCCTACCTCTCCCACGTTGCAGAGAACAGCGGGTCTCCCTCCTCCTCCTGGCTGGGACTGGCTAAATGAGGCAAGAGGGCCCGCTGAAGGCCTAAAAGGAGGAAGCCTCGCCTACGCTGTCTCTCCTCCTCCTCCGAGAACAGGGGTCTCCCTCCTCCGGGGAATGGCTGGTGGCGGCTCAGGCTGATGAAGACCTTCCCTCTCTCCCCCTGTCTGACCAAAGCCAGGGCCTCCATTGGTGGTGTGCCTGTCTGGATTCCTCTCTCCTCCTCCTGAAAAACAGACCAGCAGGGTGAGGAGGAGAAGGTCCCGCCAACCGCAAAGGAGGAGAGGATGGAGCCTCCAAGGGTGGGCCAGCCTGGATGGCGCCTCCTGAAGGAAGGATGGATGGAAAAACAGACCTGGCGGAGGGGGGGGGTGGGAGGGAGAAAGGAAGAAAGGATAGAAGGATGGAGGGAAGGAAGGAAGGGAGGGAGAAGAAAGGATGGGAAGGATAGAAGGAAGGATGGATGGAAGAAAGGAAGGAAAAAGGAAGGATAGCAGGAAGGAGGGGAAAGGAAGGAAAGAATAGAAGGATGGAGGGGAGGAAGGATGGAAGGAAGGAGGGGAGAAGAAAGGAAGGATAGAAGGAAGAATGGATGGAAGGAAGGAGGGGAGAAGAAAGGAAGGAAAAGGGAAGGATAGCAGGAAGGAGGGGAGGGGAAAGGATGGAAGGATGAAGGGAAAGAAGGAAGGAAGAAGAAAGGAACACATACACACATACAAATATACACATTCACACATACATACACACATCTGTACTTACACACAACAACACATATACACGCATATACATATACAAACACACATATACATAAGTACACACATATACATGCATATACATATACACATATACATAACTACACACACAGTCCCCAAGTTACAAACATCCCACAGCAACGCGTGGCCGGGTCAGCTTTTATATACACACACACATATATATATACACACACATACATATATATATATATACACACACTCACACACAACCAGTGTGTGTGTATATATATATATACACACACATATAATTTAATATAATGTATATACATATAATATTGATAATATTATAATATAATACAATATAATACTAATAATAATATGTTGCAATAATTATATATTTTATATTACATGTAATATTACTAATAATCTTACAGTATAATGTTATAGTGCAATGTAATATATAATATTAATATTGTGCTATGGCAATAATATGATATATTGTATTTACATTTTACTTGTAAACCGCTCTGAGTCCCCTTTCGGGGTGAGAAGGGTGGCATAGAAATGTCGTAAATAAATAAATACACACCCAATGCTTACAGTCAAGAGCCAAGGAGAATCTCTCTCTCTCTCTCTCTCTCTCTCTCTCTCTCCTTGGCTCTTGACTGTAAACATTGGGTTCCTTCCCACCATACATTGGTTTTTCTGGGTTAATTGCCCTATTCATTTCTTCTGTGGCTTTCGAGGGGAAATGCCATGCAAATACTTTCAAACATGTTTGCCTTGGTCTGTCGCCAGGATAGTTTAGCGGCATCTCCGTATCCAGAGGAAAGATACCTAAGAAGAAGAAAAAACAAGAGGGAGGACTCATGAAACACACACACGTACAACCATACTGCTCTTGGAAACAGGAAGCGAGATGGATCAGACCCACTTTTGCAGGGCTATTCTATCATCGTGCAAGGCGTCAATGCGTGTGATAAGGACCAGAGACAGCAAAAAATAAATAAATCAGTTTTGTAACTTGCCTGAATACCTTGAAGGCATCGGATCCAATCTGATTTTGGAAGCTAGGCAGATGCAGGCATGGTTGGAATGAGGAACAGAGACAGTAAGGAAGTACAGGGTCTTGTAGGCTATTCATCCATCCATCCATTTCTCTATTTCAATCTGTCCATCTATATTGTCAGATTATTGCATTTTGAATAGCAATTCATGAGTCAGCACAAGATATATTTTCGCAGTTTGAGATGACCTGCAGTGTGACATGTTTGACACCAGATGGCGCTGTCTCAAGACTGCTAAATGGAACCTTGAGGAATTTCCGTTACAAAGTGACAGTTGGGATTTGTCAGTTGGGATTTAATATCTGTGAGGAAAGGATGTTTAGAAAGGTAGCTGTGATGGCTGTTGTTTTTCGATGTTTTGCCAGTTATTGTTAAATACAATTCAATACAAAGTTATATATTTACCTTGTGAATTGAATGAGAGTTTCATTATTCACTCGAACAGAGACTGGAGTTTTTGGGCCGATGGGGAATTAAACTTCTATATTTCTGTTGCCTATCCGCTGTGACATAAATACTCAAGATATATCTACCCATCTATCTGTTCATTTGTGTGTGTGTCCACCCTTTCTATCCCTATCCAACCCATCTATCTGTATCTATCTATCCACCTATCTTCTATCTTTCTATCCAATCCATCTCTCTCTCTGTATCTCTGTATCTATCCATCCATCTTTACTTTCTCTCTCTGTACCCACCCACCTCTCTCTCTCTCTTTCTCTATGTGTATGTATATGTGTGTGTGTATATATATGTGTGTGTGCGTGTGTATAACTCTCTCGGCATTACTTCGCGAACGAAGATTCTTAAGAAGGACTCATCCCACGCTTTTTACAAGCGCGTTGTTGACTAAAAAGGCCAATCTGAGATAGGCAAGTTCGGTTGCAGAAAGCACAGCAGAAAGTCTCCTTGGGTGATGTTGTTTCCAAGTTGCGGTTCTTTCTGCGTTGTCGTTTCTCTTCGAGACCCATTCGGTGTGTCTTCTCAAAGGAGGCCGCAGCATTGTGGATAGTGCGTCTCCATGCCTCCCGATGTGAGATATATATCTCCACCCACCCACCCACCCATCCTTCTATCTCTATTTCTGTATCTGTCTATTCTCATCTTTCTATCCATCTATCCATCCATCCTTCTATCTTTATCTCTGTATCTATCTATATTCATCTATCTATTCATCTATCCATCTATCCATCCACCTAACTTTCTGTCTCCATATTGATTCATCTATCTATCTATCTATCTATCTATCTCTTAATCTCTCCATCCTTCTTTCTCTCTATAAATCCACCTATCTATTTCTACTTTCTATCTCTGTATCTATCCATTCACCCACCCACCCTATCTCTATCTAAATAACCACCCACCCACCCATCCATCCATCTATCCTTCTATCTCTATCTCTGTATCTATATATACTCATCTATCAATCAATCCATCCATCTTTCTGTCTCTGTATCTATTCATCTATCTGTCTGTCTGTCTATCCATCCATCCATTCATCTATCCTTCTTTCTCTATATCAGGGCTGTCCAACTGGCGGCCCGGGGGCCGTATAAGGCCTCCCAGCCCCTTCCCTACACCCCCCTAAGCTTTTAAATAAAAAATAAAAATTAAAAAATAAAATAAATAATAATTTTTTTAAAAAATACCTACTTCCGGGTTCGGAGCAAGTATCGCGAGAATACGCAATCCACACAGGATTTCGCTGTCAACGCGAGATCACGCCGGCGTTGACAGCGAAATCCCATGTGGATTGCGTATTCTCGCGATACTCTTCGGCTACTCTACTACTGGATCGCTGAGGCCCACAGACGCGATTAGGACCTTCTTTGACTCAGTCGGTTGTCGCCTCTGGGTACTCCTGGATCCTGCGCGTTTGGAAAAGGTAGGCCGAAGCAGGGGGCTCCTCAGGGGGCTCCTCATTTCCTCCCCCCCCATCTCCCCTCATGTATTAAATATAAAATTAAATATACTGTATTTAAAGATGAAATAAGGGGAGATGGGATACATTAAAATAAGGGGGGAGGGGAGGATGGAATTAAATATATTTAATATTAAATATAAATAAGGGGAGAGGGGAGGATGGAATTACATATATTTAATATTAAATTAAAATAAGGGGAGAGGGTGCTGGGGAGAGGGCGGGGAGGGGGGCAGAGCTGGGGGCAGGGGCGGAGCTGGGGCTGGGGCAGACCCTACGCCCCCCAGGTCATCAGTGACCAGAATTCAGGCCCCTGGGCCGGTAGAAGTTGGACAGCCCTGCTCTATATCTCTACTCATCACTCTATCCATCTATCTTTCAGTCTCTGTATCTATCCACCCATCCACCTATGCCTGGCCAAGGATTGAGAGCTATTGAAGTGTCTCTCTTCTGTATCCTATCAATAAGTTTCAATACACCATGGGTGCATCTACACTGTAGAATTAATGCAGTTTGGCACCCTTGAACTGCCATGGTTCCCTGCCATGGAAAACTGGGATTTGTAGTTTGATGAGGCACCAGGACCCTTTGCCAGTGATGGCTGATGGCCTTGGAAAACTGGATCTCCTGCGATACCATAGCATTGAACCATGGTAGTGCCTTCATTCTACTGCAACAATATTTTAATTTGCATTCAAATCATCATCAGCATCTACTTATTTCTTACTAAAGGAGACTCAAAGCGGGCTGATATTATAAGTCTCTTCCAATGGTTTCTGTTGTTTTCATTTGTTGCCGTTGATTTTGATGCGTAATTTGCATACACTTCCCGGTTGTGTCGCTCTGATTTCTCACAAGGGTATGCAAAACAGCTAATGCCTTTGGTAACGATTTCCTTGGGACGAAGGAAAGCCACCTTTGAGATATCCACGGTAAAGCTTCCATGCCAAGCCAGAGTGCATGATGTTTTCCCGAAGTGCCTTTCGGTCTGCAAAGAGTGCTGATGTTGCTGAAGTTTTTCCAACGGCACATCTGGAACCAGGTTGCTTCCTCTGTTTGAAGGGACTTCTTTCCCACGCGGGATGCTCTCCTCCCCATAAGGATGTCTTTACTCACAGATGAAGGGCTAGACAACATCTCCCACATTCCTCTTTTGGCCACAGACTGGCCTCGTCCATGCCTTTGGGGCAGAATCTGAAACCCATGTGTGTCCCTTCCTTGTTTCTTGTCCCAGTCTCATTTCAGAGGCCAGTTTCCGTGGTTTGTAGAGGATGATGGGTCTTTTTCCAAGGCTTTTATTGAAGAGATGGGCATGCCCTGCAATAAAAAAAGACAATTCCCTTGATCCTCAGGCCCGGATTACCCATAGGGCCAACGAGGCCATGGCCTAGGGGCGCGAGCCGAGGGGGGCGCAGATCACGGCCCAAAATAAGTATCTATCTATCTATCTATCTATCCATCTATCTATCTATCTATCTATGAATATAATAAAAGTCAGTGTTTGCAGCTGAGCAGTGGGAGGAATATGTGGCAGCGTTTTGATTGGCTGCCACTCCGGGATTATTTGCATAAATGGCTGTGACTGGCCAGCCTCCCAACATTCCAACACAGCACAGAGAGGAAAGGGAAGGGCCTGAGGCAGGCATAAATGGCTGGAGCTGAAGTTAGCCAGTTGACCGTTTTTTTCTGTTGGAAATGGAATGTTCAGAACCTTCACCCAATACACTTCTAAGGTGACTCAGAGGGAAAGCAAAAGGCCTCAGGCACTCAGCCACTGCGGCCCACAGCAATGACGGATCAGGACCAAACTTGCCAAACAGGGGCCCAATGGCCCACTTCACAACCTGGTGTGATTTAGGGCAGAATGGGCCACGAATGATGGGATTTGCAGTACCTTCACCTCATTCACTTCCCAAACAATACTGTAGCCTTTATACATCCCAGACCAGGCCCAAAATTGACAGCAAGGCTTCCTCAACTTGATTTGCCTGACTAGGCCTCAGCTCATGGTATATTGTTAGGCTTCCTCAACTTGATTTGCCTGACTAGGCCTCAACAATGACAGAACAAGACCAAACTTGGCACACAGACCCCCCAAGATGCACCCTACATCCTGGTGCAGTTTGAGGGAGGATGGACCATGGATGATGGGACTTGCAGTACTTTAATTCACTTCCTTAGAGGACTATGGCCCACACCAATGTCGAATCAGGACCAAACTTGGCACACAGAGGCCCAATGGCCCACTTTACACACCTGATGTGGTTTACGAATGGCTCATGATGGGATTTGCAGTACCTTCACAATGCATTGCAGCCCCTACAAATCACAGACCAGGCCCAAACTTGGCAAATAACCCCCAAACCTGGCACGGCACAGAGTCCCCAAGCTAGTAAAAAATATAAATGTTATAAAATATTTTTTAAAAATCATGATACGATTGGCTCCTGCCTCCTGGTACCCAAAAGGAAGGAAGGGAGGAGGGGGGCTCCCTCCTCGGTGCCCTGCAGACAATACACCCGGGAGCCAGCCCCCACGTGACCCGGCGGAGGGCGCACCACGTGACCAGGGCTGCACATGAGGCAGCAGCAGCAATGGGAGGAAGAGGAGGAGCATGCCCCGCAGCTGACAGGCTGGCGCCGCCACCGCATCCCGGCAGCCCCCGCGGCCTCGAAGGCGGCTCTGCGGCCTCACACTGGGTGCTGCTGCCTCATGAGGAGGAAGAGGAAGAGCATCGCGACCAGCATGGGCTGAAGGAAGAGGCCTCCTCCTCTGAGGCCTCTTCCTTCAGCCCATGCTGGTCGCGATTGGCTCCTGAGGCAGAGGAAGGCCCTGACTCTCTGCAACCGCTGCCCTCCGCCACCCAGCGCGAGGCCGCAGAACCACCTTCGAGGCCGCGGGGGCTGCCGGGATGCGGCAGCGGCACCATCCTCTCAGCCGTGAGGCATGCTGGGACACGTAGTTCTTTGGGATTGCTGGGCGGCAGGCGCACAGGCGTGGTGCGGAAGGGCCCCCCTCCCCTCCGGTTGTTCCCGGTGCAGGGAGGAGCCTCAGCGGTGAGTGGATGGATGTCAGGAGAGAAGAGGAAGGGCTGAGGGAGAGCAGGGGGGAATGGGGATAGACCTCTCCAATGCGGCGGCACAAGGCGGGGGCGTAATTCCAAACTGTGGCCTAGGGTGCAAAAAGGTGTTGATCCGGGCCTGTTGATCCTCGGAACCACGTTACCAAAGAATGGAAGAAAGTTGTGATCTCTCCACTTTGGGGTTAGTTCTACATTGCTTGGACCAGTGATTTTCAAACTTTTTCAAACAACAACATAACATAACATTGTTTGAGTCCACAGTGCTCTCTGGGTGTAGGTGAACTACAACTTCCAAACTCAAGGTCAATTCCCAAGCAAACCCTTTCAGTACTTTCTGTTGGTAATGAGAGTTCAATATGCCAAGTTTGGTTCAATTCCATTGTTGCAAGAGTTCAGGATGCTCTTTGATTGTGTGTTAACTATAAATCCCAAATGTCAAGGTCTATTTTCCCCAAAATCCATCTGTGTTCACATTTGGGCATATTGTGTATTCATGCCAAGTTTGGTCCTGATCCAACATTGTTTCAGTCCACAGTGCTCTCTGGATATAGGTGAACGACAACTCCAAAACCCAAGGTCAATGCCCACCAAACTCTTATAGTATTTTCTCTTGGTTATGGGAGTTCTGTGTGGGAAGTTTGTGTCTTTCTGCCATTCCTGCCATTCCATCGAAACAGGCCCAGGTTTCACACTGAGTGTATAAATACATTTTAAAACATATAAACTATATGTATTACTGTGTTAGAGTGTCATTATGTATCATGTTGGTGGTGTGCCCCAGGATTTTGTAAGTGTAAAAAATGTGCCGCTGCTCAAAAAAGTTTGAAAAACACTGGTCTAAACTCACATTCGCCCAGGTTTCACACTGAGTGTATAAATACATTTTAAAACATATAAACTATATGTATTACTGTATTAGAATGTCATTTTGTGTCATTTTGGTTGGTGGTGTGCCCCAGGATTTTGTAAATGTCAAAAATGTGCCGCGGTTCAAAAAAGGTTGAAAAACACTGACGTAAGCCAAGAAGAGGAGGAGAGATCCAAACACGTACTTGCTCCAAGCTGTAGTAGTAAGGCATTGCCAGCTATGGCCAAGCCGAAACTCGCCTCCGCAGCATTCCTGGCTCTGATGAAAATTTTGAGTATGTAACACTCCATTTAACACTATATGTTCAGCGAAGACCCATATAACTGCATTATATGGCTCCAAACTGCATTATATGGCAGTGTCGATCCTGCCTTGGAGTTCTTTAAGCAGTTTGGATGGGCATCGTTTAGGAGAGCTTTAGCTGTCGATTCCAGCATGGAAGGGGTTGGATTGGATGACCTTTGGGGCCCCCTCCTGACTCTTTTAAGTGTGCAGATTTCATGATGTACAATTAATGCATTTTAGCACCACTTTAACTATTATTGTTCAATGCTATGGGCATCCTGGGAATTGTCGTTTGGTGAGGCACCAGCGCTCTTTGGCAGAGAAGGCTAAAGATAATAATAATAATAATAATAATAATAATACCGCTCCCAGGATTCCATTCAGTTGAGCCATGGCAGTTAAAGTTGTTGTTAACTATATTTATATTTAACCCCCCAAAGACTGATGCATTGTGTTAGATTGGACTAAATCTACACTCACACCACACAGTTGTGCAATGCCATGCTCTAGCTGAATGCCAACATTATGGAAACGACTGCGCCTTTGCCCATTTGCCGTCCTTTTGGGAAAAGGTTTTTCCTCCCTTCCCAGTGACTCAGATGGTGCAAAGGCATAGAAGGCATGCGCCAAGAATCATGCCTCATCTCCAAAAGGGCAAAGGCATGGCTGCGTTCCAACCAGTCAGTCCCAAACCAATGCTCAATCAGAGGCTGGATGGGCATCTGTCAGGAGAGCTTTAGTTGTGTTGGGTTTCTGTCTTGCAGAGGACTGGACTAGATGGCCTTTGGAGTCCCCTCTGATTCTTTGTTATGTCATTGTCTAATGTTTATTGCTGTCTGAATTTTGGGAGTTTATTATTTATTTATTTATTATTTATTTATTATTCCAACTTGTATACCACCCTTCTCAATAGGCTCAGGGTGGTTCACAACTCAAGCATAAGACATAATCACAAAACAGCATTTAAAACACAATAAAAGCAATTGATACTGAAACAGAGAATATGGATTAAGCGGCGCCTCTAAAGGTTGAACGCCTGCCGGAAGAGTTAGTCTTGCAAGCCCTCCGGAAGGAGGACAAGTCTGTTATTGCTCGGACCTCCTCCTCCAGCAAGGCATTCCATAAGTTAGGTGCTGCTACCGAAAAGGCATGCTGTCTCCTAGATCAGTGTTTCCCAACCAGTGTGCCATGGCACACTAGTGTGCCGTTAGAGATCATCAGGTGTGTCGTGGGAAATGGGAACTTCCAATCCCCTTTCTTCCCCCTCCTTCCGAACACTTTTTCTTCTCCACTCGGGCTCCCTTCTTCCCAGCCTGACTCTGCTCGCTTTGCCTCGCTTTGCTCTGGGGCGAGTCTGCGCAGTAGCGCCCGCACAGGTCACGTCTTCCTCCCTCCCCTCCTGAACACGCTCACGCTGCCCCCTCGGATCAAAATGACGGCAGAAGCAGCAGTGTAGAAGGAAAAGTAAGTGTTCAGCAGGAGGGGAAGAAAGGGCGCGAAGGGGAAGGGGGAGGAAGAGGTCTCTGTTGAAAGCTGGCATGGGCAAACTTGGATCTTCCAGGTGTTTTGGACTCCAACTCCCACCATTCCTAGCAGCCTCAGGCTCTTTTCCTTTCCCCCCCCTCAACCACTTAAGCAGGAAAGGGCCTCAGGCTGTTAGGAATGGTGGGAATTGAAGTCCAAAGCACCCAGATGGCCGAGGTTTTCCCATGCCTGTTTGAGGTACCTTAAAGTGGTGAGCCTCCTTCCAACATTGTGATTCTGGATCGAAAACAAACAACAACATAACATTGTTTGAGTCCACAGTGCTCTCTGGATATAGGTGAACTACAACTCCAAAACTCAAGGTCAATGCCCACCAAACTCTTATAGTATTTTCTCTTGGTTGTGGGAGTTCTGTGTGGGAAGTTTGTGTCTTTCTGCCATTCCTGCCAGGATATCTATGTTGTGTTCATCGAAACAGGCCCAGGTTTCACACTGAGTGTATAAATACATTTAAAAACATATTAACTACATGTATTACTGTGTTAGAGTGTCATTTTGTGTCATTTTGGTTGGTGGTGTGCCCCAGGATTTTGTAAATGTAAAAAATGTGCCGCGGCTCAGAAATAGTTGAAAAACACTGTCGTAGATGACAACCGAAAGGTTCTGACCTCTAGGACTTCTAGAAGAATTTGGTCCTTGGACCATAGTGATCTCTGGGGAATATGCGGGGAAAGGCGGTCCTTCAAGTACGCTGGCCCTAGACTATTCAAGGCCTTAAAGGTTAGCACCAACACTTTGAAAGCAATCCGGTACTCGATGGGAAGCGAATGCAAACGCTGTAAGACTGGTGTGATGTGACACCTTGGTGACACTCCAGCCAGCATTCGAGCAGCAGCGTTTTGCAGTAACTTGAGTTTCTGGATCACTGACAAAGGGAGACCAATGTAGAAGGCATTACAGTAGTCTAATATCGAGATGACCGTGGCCTGGATCACCGTAGCTAGGTTGTTACCGGAGAGGTAGGGTGCCAGCCGCCTTGCCTGGCGCAGATGGAAAATGCCGCTCTGCTTACAGCGGAGACCTGGGCCTCCATTATCAGCAGAGGGTCCAATTAGACCCTCAGGCTTTTTACAAGGGGCGATGGGCAAACTGCTTCACTGTCCATAACAGGCAGCTGGTGCTCCCTGCCCCCGGGCCACCCAGCCAAAGGATCTCCGTCTTCGACAGATTCACCTTCAACCTGCTGGCCCGTAGCCACCCAGTCACAGCTTCAAGGCACCGATGGAAATAATCAGGTACTGGCCTTCCATCCTCAGCACCAGCTGGGTGTCATCAGCGTACTGATGGCACTCCAGACCAAAACTACGCACTAGTTGGGCCAGTGGACGCATATAGATGTTAAATAACAGGGGAAAGAGGATAGCCCCTTGGGGGACCCCACACTCAAGGGGGACCCTTTCCGAGGCCACCCCTCCCCTCTCTACCCGCTGTCCCCAATCTTGAAGAAAGGAGGCCACCCATTTAAGGGCAGACCCCCTCACTCCCGTCACGGCTAAACGGTGGGTCAAAAATGCGTGATCTACTGTATCAAATGCTGTCGTGAGATCCAATAACACGAGCAGCGCTGACCCGCCTTGGTCCAACTGGCAGCGAAGCTGATCTGTGATGGCGACCAGCACGGTCTCTGTCCCGTGCCCAATACGGAAGCCGGACTGGAAGGGATCTAATTCGGCTGTATCGTACAAGAACTGCTGCAGCTGTCCCACTGCTGCCCTCTCAATCACCTTGCTCAGAAACGGTAAATTTGAGACTGGGCAGTAATTGGAGGGAACCGAGCCATCTAGACCCGGTTTCTTCAGCAGTGGACTTACCATCGCCTCTTTTAAACTCTTTGGAAAGACTCCTTGCTCAAGGGAGCTATTTATTATCTTCAACAGAGGTCCATGCAACCCCTAGATCTAACTAGCCAGGAAGGGCACGGGTCGAGGGAGCACGTTGTTGGTCTAGCTGCAGCTATGATCTTATTGACAGCCCCTACATCCAGCAGCTGGAACTGGTCAAAGGTAGGCCCGTCGAGTGGCCACGGAGTCTCGAGTTCACTCACTGTATCAATCGTGGCAGGGAGGTCGTGGCGGAGTAGCAAGATCTGAAAAGCCTCAGCTGATGGGGTCGAATCATTACTGTTTGGGACGGTAGGGACCGTCATTAGAGACCGAATAATATTGAATATTTGTGCTGGGCGTGAGCTGGCAGACTCTATCAGAGAAGCATAATACAATTTTTTCGCTTCTCTGATAGCATGCTCATAAGTTTCTTTGAACAACTTATAAGCTGATCTCGAGGCTCTGTCACGGTGCTCCCACCATACGTCCTCTAGCCGTCTCTTCTCCTGCTTCATCGGTCGTAATTCCTCGGTATACCAAGCTGATCGATTTTTGCGAGGTTGGAGAGGGCATCTAGGGGCAAAGACCGGTGTTCCACAGTGTTGACCGGAGTTGAAAACACCTAAAGGGTCCAAGTTTGCCCAGGCCTCTTCTACACTGATCATATAATGCAATGTAGACCTCTGATGAAGATTTTCACCAGAGGCAGGAATGCTGCGGAGGCAAGTTTTGGCTTGGCCATAGCTTGCAATGCCTTACTACTACAGCTTGGAGCGAGTACATATTTGGATTCCTCTTCCTCTTGGCTTAAGTAATTGCATCTCCGGATCACACTTGGCTGAACCACAGGGCTTTGTGTACGCATCTTCTCGTGACTCTGAGCTAGAAGCCCCAAAGTCACTCCCTACTCCGAACAGCACCGGATCTTAAGCTAGGATTATGGCTTTCGGTGCCTCGAAGCCAATCTTTGGTAGGAATATCCCTTCTATAAACAAACAACATTCGGAGTGTCAAGGCTAATGTATGTTTTGTATTGGATGTTCAGATTTATACATGGACTTTCTCTCGTATGGCAACATAGGCTCCATCTACACTACCATATAATATAATGTAGTTTGAGAATGCAGTTTATATGGCAGTGTAGACTCATATAACACTATGATTTGTTTTCCTGGGTTGTAAATCTCATTTCCTAATTGGTTCAATCATCAAAACATGGGAAAAGTTTGTGAAGCTGTAAAATCTTTGTTTCTTGCGGGAGGACATCTTGCTAGAGCACATTTTGCAATAGTTTTTCAATGTACCGTATATATTCGAGTATAAGCCGACCCAAATATAAGCCGAGAAACCTAATTTGACTTTAAAAAACTGGGAAATCGTATTGACTCGAGTATAAGCCGAGAGTCGGAAATGCAGCCGTTTTGTAACAGGCCTCAAACTCTGCACACTTCAACAAATAATTCCAAATAATTCACGATTTCGAGGGCAAAGATGACATTTTGGCAAATCTATTGGTAAAAGTGGATGCTCTGGAACAGGGGTAGGGAACCTACGGCTCGGGAGCCAAATGTGGCTCTTTTCAGTTATTTATGTGGCTTGCAGTGGTGTCAGGAACTTAGTGAAGGCACTGCGAGTCCCATCGTCCATGGTCCACCCTCCTCCAAACAGCACCAGGATATAGAGTGGGTCACGGAGGCTCTGTCTGCCAAATTTGGCTGTGATCCATCATTATTGGGAGTTGCAGTGGTATCATGAAATTACTGAAGGTACTGCAAGTCCCATCATCCATGGTCCATCCCCCCTAGAACTGCAGCAGGATGTAGAGTGTGTCATGAGTACTCTGTGTGGCAAATTTGGGCCTGGTCTGTCATTTGTAGGGGCTACAGTTTTCTGTGGGAAATGAATTGGGTGAAGGTACTGCAAATCCCATCATTTGTTGCCCATCCTGCCCTAAACTGCACCAGGTTGTAAAGTGGGCCATTGAGCCTCTGTGTGCCGAGTTTGATCCTGATCACAAAGCTGGACCTGATAGACGCCTTTCATATGGTTAGGGTGAAGGCGAGTGACAAATGGAAGACGGCTTTTTCCTGTCCTCTCGGATTATACGAATGGACCGTCATGCCTTTCGTCTTGGCCGGAGCCCCCGGCATATTTATGCAATTAATTAATGAGGTGCTGCACCCCCTTTTGTATAAGGGGGTATTTGTGTATCTAGATGATATAGTAGTGGTGACGCGGACGAAGGAGGAACATGATCGTTTGGTTCGGGAAGTGCTGGAGAGGCTGAGGCAAGCGAAGCTGTATGCGAAGCTAAGTAAATGCGAGTTTAGCAAGAATCAGATCGATTTTCTAGGCTATCGCATTAGTGAGCAAGGAGTTGCCATGGACCCTGCAAAGGTATTATACCTACAATAAATCTCGTTGGATCAAGTTGCCGTGTGCGTGTGCTTGCCATGTGCCTAAGGTCCCTAAGGTCCCTACAGACATATTGTGGTGTTTCTCATTTGTAGGGGCTACAGTTTTCATTTGTAGGGGCTACAGTTTTCTGTGGGAAATGAATTGGGTGAAGGTACTGCAAATCCCATCATTTGTTGCCCATCCTGCCCTAAACTGCACCAGGTTGTAAAGTGGGCCATTGAGCCTCTGTGTGCCGAGTTTGATCCTGATCCGTCATTGGTGTGGGCCACAATGCTCTAAGGAATTGAGACAAAGTACTGCAAGTCCCGTCATCTTGTTCCATCCTCCCTCAAACTGCACCAGAATGTAGAGTGGGTCTTGGGGGTTCTGTGTGCCAAGTTTGGTCTTGTTCTGACATTGTTGGGGGCCGCAAAGTGTTTTGGTCTTAAACCCCCACCATGTCTGACTTCCTCAGGGCTTTTCCTTACCCCCCTCTGCCACTTTAGAGTGTCGGAATGTTCATGTTGGCTGGCCAATCAGAGGCGTTATGCAAATAATCCCACAGTGGCAACCAATCAGAAAGCAGGCACATATCCACAAACACCTCCGCATACATACATACATACATACATACAAACAAACATTCTCTTTTATTATATGTATAGATAGATAGATAGATAGATAGATAGATAGATAGATATTATATGCCTCTCACTGAAATACATTTCCAAATATTTTGCTTTTATGGTTCTCTGAGTCAAAAAGGTTCCTGACCCCTGCTCTGGAATATGGGCTCGATAGGGATGGGTCTAGCCAAGGAATGAGGTCTCATCACTTTTCCTCTGCCTTCCAGAGGAAGCCAAGAGAAGGTCCCAGGATCAGTTACTAATCACACTTTGGAAAATCTCGTAAAATGACCGCTCTGAGAGATGCCTCGAGCTTGATCTTATGCTCCCCCCTTTGTTACCATTCTTCTGTGCTTTTTTCCTGTATCTTTGCATCTTTTCGGTTCCTTATTGGAAACCACGCTTTCTCGTTTTCTAATTTAAGCATCAGTTGACAGTCTTTAGTTCCCAGTTTTGCTGACTGGAGGGACTGGTGCTAAATGGGCAGTTTCTCTGCAGGCTTTTAAGCAGAGGCTGGACGGTCATCTGTTGGGAGGGCTTTAGTTGTGTCTTCCTGTCTCCCAGAAGGGGGTTGGATTGGATGACCTTCGGGGGATCTCTTCTGACCAATGCAGTTTCCTTCTTTGGAGATTTTTAAGCATAGGCTGGATGGCCATCTGTCTGGAGGGCTTGGATGGTGCCTTCTTCCAAAACAGAAGGGGGTTGGACTATATCCCTGTTTCTCAAAATAGGGGTCGGGACTTCTGGGAAGGTTGCAAGGAGGTGTCAGGGGGTCGCCAAAGACCATAGGAAAACACAGTATTTTCTGCGGGTCATAGGGGTTCTGTGTGGGAAGTTTGGCCCCATTCTATCATTGGTGGGGTTCACAGTGCTCTTTGATTAACTACAACTCCCAGCAACTACAACTCCCGAATGTTAAGGTCTATTTTTCCCAAACTCCACAAGTATTCACATTCAGGCATATTGAGTATTCATGCCAACTTTCATCCCGATCCATGATGGTTTGAGTCCACAGTGCTCTCTGGATATAGGTGAACTACAACTCCAAAACTCAAGGTCGGTGCCCACCAAACCTAGTATGTTCTGTTGGTCGTGGGAGTTCTGTGTGCCAAGTTTAGTTCAATTCCATTGTTGGTGGAGTTCAGAAGGCTCTTTGATTGTAGGTGAACTATAAATCCCAGCACCTACAACTCCCAAATGTCAAGGTCTATTTTCCCCAAACTCCACCAGTGTTCACATTTGGGCATATTGAGTATTCAAGCCAAGTTCCGTCCCGATCCATGAAGGTTTGAGTCCCCAGTGCTCTCTGGATATAGGTGAACTACAACTCCAAAACTCAAAGTCAGCGCCCACCAAACCCAGTATTTTCTGTTGGTCGTGGGAGTTCTGTGTGCCAAGTTTAGTTCAATTCCATCGTTGGTGGAGTTCAGAAGGCTCTTTGATTGTAGGTGAACTATAAATCCCAGCAACTACAACTCCCAAATGTCAAGGTCTATTTTCCCCAAACTCCATCTGTGTTCACATTTGGGCATATTGAGTATTCATGCCAAGTTTCGTCCCGATCCATGATGGTTTGAGTCCATAGTGCTCTCTGGATATAGGTGAACTACAACTCCAAAACTCAAGGTCGGTGCCCACCAAACCTAGTATTTTCTGTTGGTCGTGGGAGTTCTGTGTGCCAAGTTTAGTTCAATTCCATTGTTGGTGGAGTTCAGAAGGCTCTTTGATTGTAGGTGAACTATAAATCCCAGCAACTACAACTCCCAAATGCCAAGGTCTATTTTCCCCAAACTCCTCCAGTGTTCACATTTGGGCATATTGAGTATTCATGTCAAGTTTCGTCCCGATCGATGATGGTTTGAGTCCATAGTGCTCTCTGGATATAGGTGAACTACAACTCTCAAACTCAAGGTCAGTGCTCACCAAACCCTTCCAGTATGGTCATGGGAGTTCTGTGTGCCAAGTTTAGTTCAATTCCATCGTTGGTGGAGTTCCGAATGCTCTTTGATTGTAGGTGAACTATAAATCCCAGCAACTACAACTCCCAAATGACAAAATCAACCCCCAACCCCATCAGTATTCAAATTTGGGCATATCGGATATTTACGTCAAATTTGGTCCAGCGAATGAAAACACACCCTGCATCTCAGATATTTACATTATGATTCAGAACAGTAGCAAAATTACAGTTATGAAGCAGCAATGAAAATAATGTTATGGTTGGGGGTCACGACAACAGGAGGAACTGTATGAAGGGGTCGCGGCATTAGCAAGGTTGAGAAACACTGGGTTAAACCCTTGTGCTGCTGAACTGCTGACCTGAAGGTTGGCAGTTTGACTCGGCGAGACCGGGTGAGCTCCTGTCTGTCAGCTCCTGCTAAGGTAGCAGTTTGAAAACATGAATATAAATATGATTTAATGGTTGGGGTCAACATAACATAAGGAACTGCATTAAGGGGTTGCGGCAGAAGGAAGATTGAGAAACACTGGCCTAAGTGGATTTTGGGGGATCCCCTTAAAACTTTAGGATTTGATGCTTCCAGTCCCTGTGGATTTCCTCCCCACTTTCAAACCCACGTATGCAGGCCCGGATTACCCGTAAGGCCAACCTAGGCCATGGCCTAGGGGCGCAAGCCGAGGGGGGCGCAATTCACGGACCCCCCAAAAAAGGTTAATTTTTTTTTTAAAACCTCAGTGGCCAGCCCTTGGGAATGGCGGGAGTTGAAGCACAAAGGCCCCGGAGGCAGGGAGGAAGGGCCGAGCCTGGTCTCAAGGCAGGACACGCAGGGCGAGGAGCAGCAGCAGCAGCAGCTTCCTTCCCTTCCTCCCTCCCTCATCCCCGCTACTCAGCCAGGGGCGGGGCTCTTCGGCGTTGAGTATTTATGTCACAGCGGATAGGCAACAGAAATATAGAAGTTTAATTCCCCATCGGCCCAAAAACTCCAGTCTCTGTTCGTGTGAATAATGAAACTCTCATTCAATTCACAAGGTAAATATATAACTTTGTATTGAATTGTATTTAACAATAACTGGCAAAACATCGAAAAACAACAGCCATCACAGCTACCTTTCTAAACATCCTTTCCTCACAGATATTAAATCCCAACTGACAAATCCCAACTGTCACTTTGTAACTGACATTCCTCAAGGTACCATTTAGCAGTCTTGAGACAGCGCCATCAGGTGTCAAACATGTCACACTGCAGGTCATCTCAAACTGCGAAAATATATCTTGTGCTGACTCATGAATTGCTATTCAAAATGCAATAATCTGACAGGGGCCTCCCAGGGTGACATCACTCCCTCCCTCCCTCCGTGGGAGGCAGGGAGTGGGCGGAGCCAGGATTGAGTCCTTCGAGCTCGCCTCCTGGCCCCGCCTCCCACCTTGTGACACCCATCGATCAAAGCTGCAGAGTGGCAGCCGGCCAATCGGGGAGCCTCCCTCCCTCCCGGGTGGCCGTGGCTCCGCGGACTCGGCCAATAGGAAGGCGAGGGCCTGCTTGGAGGCGGAAGTCCACGGAGGGGAGGTTCTCCCTGAGCCACGGATTGCAGCTGAGGAGGAGTAGCGGCCCTGAAAGAGACGGAGACGGATGGTTGTCTCTCTCTCTATCTCCAGGGAGCCCCCCCGCCCGCCCGAAGGAAGGAAGGAAGGCCCCCCAGGCCTCTCCTCACTACTCTCTCTCCCTGGGGTGCGGGGATCCTAATCAGCCCTGGCAGATGGCCACCCCGCCACTGCCCCCAAGCCCCCGGGCAAGGAAGGAAGGAAAGTCAGGCACAGCTTGGGCCCGACCTTCCCTTCCCGGATCCCAAACAACAACTTTCAGTGCCGGTAGTAGAGGGGGCGTAATTCCAAAGTGTGGCCTAGGGCGCAAAAAGTTGTTAATCCGGGCCTGCACGTATGTTAACAATAGACAGAAGGTGCATGCATAGGCCTTTGTGTTCATGTTTAAAAGCTTTGGGATCCTGAGATCGTTGGCCTTTTTGCTGCAGGACGGACGGATCTTTTGTCTCACGACCGGGGTTTGGAGTTTGGTTTGGAGTGTGTGTCTCGGAGAGCCTTTCCAAACATGGATGATCCATCGCCCAGCACATCCAAACATCGGCCTGTTTGAGAGCGCATTCCGATAATATAATCCAAACACGGCGGGATGTGTGTTTGAACCGAACGTGCGATAAGAGTCGGAGAAGGGACAGTTAATACTACAGTGTTTGGGGTGGAAGTCCCTCATGAGCTCATCCTGGAAGCCCCGGCCAAGGCTCTCCGGCAGGCGGCTCCTTAATCATCTGCTCCTGGCAGAGGTTTGGCCCGGGCTTTATGACGGAGAGGCCAAAATTGCCAAAATCCGGCCCTAATGGGGACAGAGGAACCCCGGGCCCTGAACCCTCAAATGCTCTGCACTCAGTGGGTGGTCTCTGTCGAGTTTGCTATCTCTTGGCCTCAAGCGATTTAATTGTTTTGAATCCGGACTCCCAGAAGGGAAGCATGATAAACAGATGACGTCGGCAAGACGCCGGGGTGAGCTCATCTCTTGCGCTCACAGCCAATTGTTGCTGCACTTGCTTCTTTCCCAGGAGGAGGAGTGTCGGAAGCGTTGAGGAGGACCAGGAGTCACATTAAGGCAGTGTGATACCACTTGGATCGCCGTGGCTCAGTGCTAGGCAACGGTGGGAGTTTGACAAATATCTTTAGTTTTATTTGACAGGGGACACTGGTATAAAATTATTATTACTAGCTTGGGACCTGGCGCTGTCCAGGTTATTTGAGAAAAGCATTGTTTATCTGCGCTCCAAGTTTTGTCTAGATCAGACCTGTCCAACAGGTGGCCCGGGGGCGGCACACGGCCCCCAGCCCCTTGTCAGATTATTGCATTTTGAATAGCAATTCATGAGTCAGCACAAGATATATTTTCGCAGTTTGAGATGACCTGCAGTGTGACATGTTTGACACCAGATGCGCTGTCTCAAGACTGCTAAATGGAACCTTGAGGAATGTCAGTTACAAAGTGACAGTTGGGATTTAATATCTGTGAGGAAAGGATGTTTAGAAAGGTAGCTGTGATGGCTGTTGTTTTTCGATGTTTTGCCAGTTATTGTTAAATACAATTCAATACAAAGTTATATATTTACCTTTTGAATTGAATGAGAGTTTCATTATTCACACGAACAGAGACTGGAGTTTTTGGGCCGATGGGGAATTAAACTTCTATATTTCTGTTGCCTATCCGCTGTGACATAAATACTCGACGCCGTGGGAGTTTGACAAATATCTTTAGTTTTATTTGACAGGGGACACTGGTATAAAATTATTATTACTAGCTTGGGACCTGGCGCTGCCCAGGTTATTTGAGAAAAGCATTGTTTACCTGTGGTCCAAGTTTTGTCTAGATCAGACCTGTCCAACAGGCGGCCCGGGGGGCAGCACACGGCCCCCAGCCCCTTGATTCCGGCCCCCCTACCCTCCTGCAAGTTGTAGCGGCGGCACAGCTGTCCGCCATTACCTGTCCTGGCTCTTCAGCATCGCGAGATTTCCTGGGGCCTCAGCACTCGCCCGGGTAGACTACTGAGCTCGCGGGATTCGTTACATCACTTCCGCGGATCCGCTGGGCCTTCTGGAACTTGTAGGCCTCGTCCCCCTTCACCAGCAGTGGGAGGAGCCGGCCGCAACAGGAGCAGCACGTCACTTCTGGTTCGGGCGAAAGGCAGCTGGGAACTGTAGTAGCAGCAACTTTTTCACACTGCGGCCCCCCAGGTGATCAGTGACCAGAATTCCGGCCCTTGGGCCGGTAGAAGTTGGACAGCCCTGGTCTAGATAAATGTCAGAGGGGTTCAGTGGATATGGGTGAACTACAACTTCCATATCAGAGTCCAATAGTCCATTCTCCTCCAAACTGCACCAGGATGCATAGTGGGTCATGGGTACTCTCTGTGGCAAGTTCAGGCCTGGTCTGTGATTTGTAGGGGCTGCAATGTTCTGTGGGAAATGAATTGGGTGAAGGTACTGCAAATCCCATCATTTGTGAGCCATCCAGCCGTACACCGTACCAGGTGTGTAAAGTGGTCCATTGGGTCTCTGTGTGCCAAGTTTGGTCCTGATTTGTCATTGGTGTGGGCCACAGAGCTCTAAGGAAGTGAATTAAAGTACTGCATCCCATCATCCATGATCCATCCTCCCTCAAACTGCACCAGGATGTAGGGTGCATCTTGGGGGGTCTGTGTGCCAAGTGTGGTCTTGTTCTGTCATTGTTGGGGGCCTAGTCAGGGAAATCAAGTTGAGGAAGCCTTACTGTCAATTCAGGCCCTAAACAATATCCCATGAGCTGAGGCCTAGTCAGGGAAATCAAGTTAAGGAAGCCTTGCTGTCAATTTTGGGCCTGGTCTGTGATTTATAGGGACTTCAGTGTTGTTTGGGAAGTGAATCAGGTGAAGGTACTGCAAATCCCATCATTCGTGGCCCATCCTGCCCTAAACGACACCAGGTTGTGAAGTGGGCCATTGGGCCCTTGTGTGCCAAGTTTGGTCCTGATCCGTCTTTGCTGTGGGCCGCAGTGACTGACTGCCTGAGGCCTTTCCTTTTCCCTCTGTGTCACCTTAGAATGTTGGAATGTAGATGGACATTCAGAGTCCTTTATGCAAATACTCCCTCAGTGGCAACCAATCTCCTCTGTCTGTTGCCTTAGAATGTTGGATTGCTGAGCCTGGCCAATCAGAGTCCTTTATGCAAATACTCCCTCAGTGGCAACCAATCCCCTCCGTCTGGTGCCTTAGAGTGTTGGAGTTCTGAGGCTGGCCAATCAGAATCCTTTATGCAAATCCCCAACCAATCTCCTCTGTCTGTTGCCTTAGAATGTTGTTGCTGAGCCTGGCCAATCAGAGTGTTGGAGTGGCAACCAATCCCCTCCGTCTGGTGCCTTAGAGTGTTGGAGTTCTGAGGCTGGCCAATCAGAATCCTTTATGCAAATAATCCCACAGTGGCAACCAATCGAAACGCTGCCACATATTCCTCCGCACCCCCCGCCTCAAACACTCACTTTTATTATATACATAGATTATTATTATTGTTGTTGTTGAACTGATTGGCTGAACATTTTCAGAGTCTCTTCAATGCCAACCGAGTAGTCCAAGGTTTGGCTATCCAACACATGATACAACAACCAATGAAAAAATGAACTGGACACAATTCCCACTCTGGAAGAGACCCTTATTTATTTATTTATTTATTTCAGGATTTGACCCCGCTCTTCTCAACCCCCGAGGGGGGACTCAGAGCGGCTTACAGTAAGGCGCAATTCGATGCCCACACAGGAACAATATAAGACCCCAGAACCCTTCAACAATTAAAATACATTAAATATATTAAAATACAATTACCTAAACATCATACGCATTCATTCCAGATTAAAACAATGTTCTGTCCATAAAAGCATTGGCCCTGTTCATCCACTTTCCATTAAAATCCCATCTAAAGTGCCGCCTTGTGCTGGTGTGCAAACGCCTGGTCCCACAGCCAGGATTTTACTTTTTTCCTGAATGCCAGGAGGGATGAGGTGGATCGTACATCGATAGGGGCTGTACAGCAGATACCCTCATCGATACCCTTAAGGCTGTACAGCAGATGAAAAATGGCAAGGCAGCTGGGATCGATGGAATCCCACCTGAAGCTTGGAAACAGGGAGGTCATGTCCTTCATGCTAAATTCCACAAGCTCCTTGTGTGTTGCTGGGAAAAAGGTGAACTGCCATCAGAGCACAAAAGGTCTGTGGCAGATCTTGGAACGTCTAGGATTATAATAATAATAATTATGAATAATGCATGCAGATCCCAGTAAGGTGGCCTTCTGCAGCTGTCAGGTGGTGGATGGTTTGTCAGGCGCAGGCATTTGTTTAAGTGTAGGCCAAGATAATAATAATTATTATTATTCATTTTATTTATTTGTTTGTTTGTTTGTTTGTCCCGTTTCATAAGCCCATCTCAGCCTACACAGGCAGTCTCTGCCCTCAATACAACACAGCAACAAGTCAACCCCCCCCCCCCGAAAAACATATAATAACAATTTAACAATTAAAAACAGACAATTGCAGCCTCAGCGTCATGTTGAAATCAGTTTCCATCGCATCGTCGTCATTCCATATATCTAATTAAGCCTTATATTTCATCAGGAAATGCCTGCTCAAATAGCCAGGTCTTGACTTTCTTGCAAAATGTCAGGAGGGAGGGGGCCCATCTGATGTCTCTAGGGAGAGCGTTCCAAAGCCGAGGAGCCACCACTGAAAAGGCCCTGTCTCTCGTCCCCGCCAGTTGCGCCTGCGAAGAAGGCGGGACCGAGAGCAGGGCCTCTCCAGTTGATCTTAAACATTTCGATGGTTCATAGGGAGAGATGCGTTCGGACAGGTAAGTTGGACCCGAACCGTTTAGGGCTTTAAAGGCTAAAACCAGCACTTTGAATTGTGCCTGGTAGCAAACTGGCAGCCAGTGGAGCTGGCACAACAGAGGAGTTGTACGCTCTCTGAATGGCGCTCCTGTTATCAACCTGGCTGCTGTCCGTTGGACTAGTTGCAGCTTCCGAACAGTCTTTATACTTCCGAACAGTATTATTATTATTATTATTATTATTAGAAACACAACAAGATGAGTCCACAGCAGACAAGGTCACTCTGTTGGCTGTTGTATTGGATCACACGTCGGATCCTTCCCAAGTGTCTAGGGCTGTGTGATGTATCGGCAAATAATGCATGCAGATCCCAGTAAGGTGGCCTTCTGCAGCTGGCAGATGGTGATTTTGTCAGCGCCGATTGTGTTTAAGTGTAGGCCAAGGTCTTGAGGCACTGCACCCAGTGTGCCGATCACCACTGGGACCACCTTGACTGGCTTGTGCCAGTATTTGCAATTTGATCTTTAAATCCTCCTATCGTGTCAGCTTTGTTTCTCTGGAATCCTGGAATTGCGACATCTATAATCCATACTTTGTTTTTTAACACGATCATCAGGAGTATTATGCTCCAAAACTCTGTCAGTCTGAATTCAGAAGTCCCAGAGGAGTTTGACGTGTTCATTTTCTGTAACTTTTCCCAGCTTGTAGTCCCACCAGTTCTTTGTCGCAGGCAGATAGTGTTTGTGGTGTCGAACAACGATTTTGGGCTGACCCCGCCAACCGCCTGCGGAGCCCAGTCCAAAGAGGGTCCGTGAATACCCTGGCGAGCCCGGAGCAACCTAGGTCCCCCAACCTTCCCGTGCCCAGAAGTCAGATTATGCTCACCACGATGCAAGGTAGAAGCCACAACTACATTTGTGGCACAAATTCCAACGAATCACCTGAGCAACGGTGTTCTGCCTCTGCTTGTACTCTGTCTGTGCAATCTTCTTGCAGCAGCTGAGGATGTGAGCTATTGCTTGTTGCTACAGACTCTTTTGTGAAGCCTTCCGAATGCACCATATGCCTTTGCTAATCTGTGATCCATCTCTTTATCAATCTTGCCATCTGAAGAGATGATGCTTCCCAGGTAGGTGAACTGCTGAACTGATTTAAGCACAGATTTGCCTATGCTGATGTGGGAATGATGGTGTTCTTCCTGTGGTGCGGGCTGGTAGAGGACTTCCGTTTTCTTCAGGCTGACTTCCAAACAGCTCTGCAGCTGTTTCAAAGCAGGATGTTAGGCGCTGCAGGGCTGCTTCTGAATGGGCGACAATGGCAGCATCGTCAGCAAAAAGCAGCTCATGGACTAGATAGTTTAGACTAGAGTCTTAGTGCGAGCCCTCAGATGGCTTAAGTTGAACAAGCTACCATCAGTACGATAGCGTATATATATGCCGTCTTCTTCTTCGAGGTCTGCCGTAGCCCTTTGGAGCATCATGCTGAAGAAGATTGTAAATAGGGTTGGTGCAAGAACACAACCTTGCTTCACTCCATTAGTTATGAGAAAGGGCTCCGAGAGAGCATCGCCGTACCTGACTTGACCGCGCTGGCCCTCATGTAACAGGATAATCATTTTGAGGAATTTGGGGGGACATCCTAGACGTTCTAGGATCTGCCACAGACCTTTTCTGCTCACAGTGTCGAAGGCTTTGGTGAGGTCGACAAATGTTACATATTTTTTATTATTATTATTATTGGGCTGAACCCAGAGATGCCTGGAGGGGAATGGGACTGGAATGGGTTCCTCCTTTCTGTCTGAAATTAAGTTCTACAATTTTAATACAGGACCCATGCAGATGTAAACAAACCATGTACACCCAAAGCTGTGGCTTACAAGGAAATCACCGCAGGAGAAGGCCTGTGTTTTTCCCTGGTGGGTTTGGATGTTGCCAGATGTGCACAAAAACAGGGAGGTGGGTGGGCTGCAATGGAAGCCTTGCCTAGCAACTGCCTTTGGCCGGAACCAGTCTGGACGAAAGGGTGAGGGGCTGTCACCATGGCGACAGCGCTGCACATTGTGTGTGTTTGTGCGCCTGGATTGGGCCAGAGACTTAACCTTTAGTAACCTTCACCCTTGCCATGTGACCAAGGGGTCCCCATTTTTAAAAAGCCTTGACTCCTCCTAGAGATGAACCGTCTGGAGGCCCTTTGGAGAGAGATTTGTGGAACGACACACACACACACAGAGCATTGCATACAGCACTGCGTATATAGTACTGCACACAAAGCACAGTGAAGGCAGCCCCTTGCTTTAATGGTTGTGCAAAACAAGGGATTTCCGCTTGCCACACAACCTGTAACCAGCAACGCCTGCTGAAATCCCCCTTCTACACAACCCCTAAAGGAATACGCCAAGCCAGGGATGTTGTATAGTGTCCTTATGTATATTTATAAGTTGTATGTGTATTCCTATTTCAGATTTTGGGTGTTTTTTTAGTTTTTGAACTGTATATTGTATTGTTTTTAGTGTTGTTCGCCTCTTAGAGTCTCGTTTTAGAGAAATTATATATATATATATATATACACACACACACACACACACACACACACACAGGCTCGCGGCGGCTTACAGGAGCCGAAGGCACACACAGAATACAAAATATACATAGATAAACATACAAGGCATACAAGAGGTAAAAACATCCACAGGGCAACCAACAGCAGATAAGGAGGGGGGAGCAAGCTCATGCCCAAGGGCAGAGCCACCCGGTGGAGCTATCAAGCACGTCCATCGAAGGAGGGAGCCGGGGGTCCCACAGATCGAGGAGCGTCCTCAAAGACTCCAAGTCTAAGCAGTGGCGGTCGCTACAGTGACGGTCGTTTCCGGCCTGTGGACTATGCCTCGTTATCAGCGGCTTGTCCACCCTCCTAGATTGGAGGTTCGCGGTAGAGGCACCCCACGCCTGCGGGGCAGCGTTCAGAAAGTCCTGGAACGGGCCCTCCGGGATCTCCTTCCGAGAGTCAGCCGCTATGGGGGGAGGTATTACAGAGCAGGGTAGGGACTTCCTCCGGCCCCGCCCCTGCCCCGCCCTCGGCCCCGCCTCCGCTTCGTCGGATGTTTACCGAACCTGGGCAACCCATCGGGGCACTGGGGAAGGGGATCGGTCACGGGACCCCCCACACCAGCAGTGTTCCCGGCCTCGTGGCTGTCAGCGAGAGCAGGCCAGTCACCATCCAGCGTTGGCAGAGGCCATGGGCCAGTCGAGGAGATCGCCGGCAACCGTCCTGCCCGTCGCCGGGGCCGCTCCCCAGGAACCCTCGCCAGGACCCTCGAGACGTCCACCGCATCCATCAAGGGCTGCGCGGGCAGCGGCAGGGGGGAGCTCGCGGCTTCCGGTGGCGAGACTGGTAGTGGCAGCTGCTCCATGGCGAAGGTCACCGGGGGCATAGTCTTGGCCGTTGAAGAGGGCGGAGGGGGCGGGGCCAGGGACGCCGAACCTTGCGGGGTCGGCGCCATGTTGGAGCAGCCGGGCAACGCCCTCACCATCGGGACCGGGGGAGCCCGGCGCCCCAATGCCTCCCATGGGCTCCACCACGGCACCGCAGCTCCCCCCCGCTGAGGCCTCACGCCCAGGGGGTCACCCCTTGAAGAGGGGAGCCCTCACAAGGCCGCCGACCATTTTCCAGGGGGTCGTCCTGCCGGGCGCTCCTCCTCGTGATCACCATATGCCTCTCCTCCTCCGTTCGGCCGTCGGGAACCCGTGCGCTCGGTGAGCTCGGGCGGCGTCTGCCCAAGAGTTCGGCAACGGACGCCCCGCTCGCCCCGCTCTCCTCCGAGCCCAGGCGCAGGGGATCCAAGCGAGGCGGGCCCGGTGCTCCGTCGGCCACCGCCCCTCCAGGCCTGGGGTGGGGGTCCGGGCGGTGTAGGCCGTTCTCCCCACAAAGGGGCGCCAACACCAACCCCAGTTTCTCCATCTCCCCCAGCCAGGTGGCCAGCCGCTCGACCAGCCGGCTGAGGCCGAGGAGGAGGTGGGTAGGGTCTGGCGGCGTGCCCCGGGTGGTGGCGGGGTGGTCGCCCGCGTCCCTCTGGATGGAATTGGAGGGGGAGGACATCCTGGTCTCCTCTAGACCCGGCCAGGGGACGGGAGACCATGCCAGGCGAGTCAAGGGGGTTGCTGTAGTTGATGCGGTCGCCACCGGGCCCGGGGTCCTCTTGAGGGCCGCAGCGTCCTTCAGGCACGCGTGGGTCTGAGAACTGAGGCCGGTGCACGGGCGACCTCCAGGGCGACCTCAGCGTCAGCTTGTAGGGCCTCGAAAAGCGGCAAGGGGCGCATCGGTGCTTCCAACAGCGACCAGGGGTCTTGAAGGTCACTCCTCGTGCATGTCCTATCCAAGGCAGCCGGCAGTGGGGGTGTCGTGCGGGAAAGTCCGCAGAGGCCTCAGCAGAGCTCAGCATTCACGCGTGTGCTCGACGCGGCCATCTTGCTCATCATCTTGTGCAAATATGCAAATAATCACACAGTTGCAGCCAATCGAAAGGCTGACATATATTAGTTCGGTCGCACCACCCACCGCCCGCAAACACTGACTTTTATTATATACTAGCTTGGGGACCCTGCCCGGGTTATTTGAGAAGCGCAGCAGGATGTAGAGTGGGTCATGGGGGCTCTGTGTGCCAAGTTTGGTCTTGATCCATCATTATTGGGAGTTGCAGTGGTATCATGAAATTACTGAAGGTAGTGCAAGTCCCATCATCTCTGTCCCCCCCAAAGTGTAGTAGGATGTAGATTGGGTCATGGGGGCTCTGTGTGCTAAGTTTGGTCTGTATTGGTGAATGGATGAGGGGTGCATTGTTTTTCGGAAGTGAGTGAAGGTACTTCAAGTCCCATCATCCGTGGTCCGTCTCACAGTAAACTGTACCAGGCTGTAGAGTGGGTCATGAGGGCTCTGTGTGCCAGATTTGGTGTTGATCAGTCATTGGAATACGTTAGTAGCAGGATTGGGAAGTGAGGGAAGGTACTGCAAGTCCCATCATCCATGTTCTGTCCCCCTCCAAACTTCAGTAGGATGTGGAGTGGGTCACTGGGGCTCTGTGTGCCAAGTGTGGTCTTTATCGGTGTTTGTTGGGGGCCGCAGTGGTCTGTGGGAACAGAGGGGTGTGAAAATACTACAAATTCCATCATCCATTGTCAATCGTCCCCCGAACCTCACCAGGACGTGAAGGCAGTCATGGGGGTTCTGTGTGCCAAGTTTGGTCTCAATCAGTAATTGGATGAGGGTCGCAGCAGACTTGGGAAGTGAGTGGAGGTACTTAAAGTCCCATCATCCATGGTCCACCCTCCTCCAAACTGCACCAGGATGTAGAGTGGGTCATGAGGGCTCTGTGTGGCAAGTTTGGTGTTGATCAATCATAGGATTAGGTTTGTAGCAGTCTTGGAAAGTGAGGGAAGGTACTGCAAGACACATCATCCATGTTCTGTCCCCTCCAAACTTCAGCTGAGGACCGGCGGTGCCCGGGTTATTTGAGGAAGGCATTGTGTGCCAAGGTTGGTCCGGATCAGTTGTTCATTTGGCTTGCAGTGGTTTCGGGAAGTGAGTGAAGGATTATGGACCATGGACCATAATCCATGGTCCATCCTCCTCCAAATTGCACCAGGATGTAGGGGGTTCTGTGTGGCAAATGTGGTCTTGAACAGTCATTGAATGAGGGTCGCAGCAGTCTCAGGAAGTGAGTGGAGGTACTTCAAGTCCCATCATCCGTGGTCCATCCTCCTGAAAACTGCACCAGGGTGTAAAGTGGGTCATGGGGGCCCTATGTGCCAAGTTTGGTCTTGATCGGTCACTGGATGAGAGTCGCAGCGGTCTCAGGAAGTGAGTAAAGGTACTGCAAGTCCCATCATCCATAATCCGTCCTCCCACAAACTGCACCAGAATGTTGAGTTGGCCATGGGGGCACTCTTTGCCAAGTTTTGTCTTTATTGGTAATTGGATGAGTGTCGCTGTGGTCTCAGGGAGTGGAGGTACTTCAAGTACCATCATCCATGGTCCATCCTACTCGAAGCTGTACCAGCATGTAGTGTAGGTAATGGGAACTCTGTGTGCCAAGTTTGGTCTTGATCAGTCATTGGATGAGGGTCGCAGCAGTCTCAGGAAGTGAGTGGAGGTACTTCAAGCCCCATCATCCATGCTCTGCTCTTCTCCAAACTGCACCAGGACATAGAGTGAGTGGAGGTACTTCAAGCCCCATCATCCATGCTCTGCTCTTCTCCAAACTGCACCAGGACATAGAGTGGGTTATGGGGGCTCTGTGTGCCAAGTTTGATATTTATCGGTCTTTGTTGTGGGCCACAGTGGTCTCTGGGAAGCAAAGCGCTTTGAAGTACTACAAATCCCATAATCCGTGGTTCATCTTTCTCAATCTGCACCAGGACGTAAAGGGCATCATGGGGGTTATGTGTGCCAAGTGTGGTCCAGGTCCGTCACCCGTGCTGGTCCTAGTTGAGTGAAGGTACTGCAAGTCCTTCAAACTGCACCAGAATGTAGAGTGGGTCTTGGGGGTGTCTGTGTACCAACTGTAATCTTGTTCTGTCATTTTTGGGGCCTAGTCAGGAAAATAAAGTTAAGTAAGCCTTTCTGTCAATTCAGGCTGAGGCCTAGTCAGGAGAATCAACTTGAGGAAGCCTTACTGTGAATTCAAGCTGAGGCCTAGTATCGAAAATCAAGTTGAGGAAGCCTTACTGTCAATACAGGCTGAGGCCTAGTTTGTAAAATCAGCTGAAGGAAGCCTTTTTGTAAAGAACTCTGTCTGGCACCTTTGAGATTTGGGATGTTGGGATCTTGGCCTATCCATGGCCCAGCCTCCCTCAAACTGCACCAAGACGTAAAGTGGGTCTTGGGGGTTCTGTGTGCCAAGTTTGGTTTTGTTGTCTCATTGTTGGGGGCTGCAAAGTGTTTTGGACTTAAACTCCCACCATGCCTGACTGCCTCAGGGCTTTTCCTTACCTCCCTCTGGCACTTTAGAGTCTCGGAATGTTCGTGGCTGGCCAATGGGAGTCGGTTATGCAAATAATGCTGCCACATATCCTTCCTGGCCTGTGAAAGTGGCTGCCACATATCCGCCCTTCCGCCCTCCCGCCCTCCGCATACACACATACCCGCATACACACATACAAACATTCCATTTTATAAAGGTATACAGATATACAGATACAGACTAGCTTGGGGACCCGGCCCTGCCCGGGTTATTTGAGAAAGGCATTGTGTGGCAAGGGTGGTCCTTATGAGATGTTTACGTGGTTTGCAGTGGTCTCAGGAAGTTAGTGAAGGTACTTCAAGTCCCATCATCCATGGCCCATCCTCCTTCAAACGGCACCAGGATGTGGAGTGGGTCATGAGGGCTCTGTGTGTCAGGTTTGGACTTGATCAGTTATTGGATTAGGTTTGCAGCAGTTTTGGGAAGTGAGTGAAGGTTCTTCAAGTCCCATCATGCATGGTCTGCCCTCCTCCAAGCTGCAGGATGTAAAGTGGGTCATGGAGGCTCTGTGTGCCTAGTTTGTTCTTTTTTGGTAATTGGATGAGGGTCGCAGTGGTCTCAGAAAGTGAGTGAAGGTACTTCAAGTCCTATCATCCGTGATCCATCCCACTCAAAACTGCAGCAGGATGTAGAGTGGGTCATGGGTACTCTATGTGCCAAGTTTGGGCCTGGTCTGTGATTTGTAGGGGCTTCAATGTTCTGTGGGAAATGAATCGGGTGAAGGTACTGCAAATCCCATCATTTGTGGCCCATCCTGCCCTACACTGCATCAGGTTGTAAAGTGGGCCAGTGGGCATCTGTGTGCCAAGTGTGGTCCTGGTCCTTCTATGGTGTGGGCCACAGTGCTCTAAGCAAGTGAGTTAAAGTACTGCATGTCCTATCATACATGGTCCATCCTCCCTCAAACTGCACCAGGATGTAGAGTGGGTCTTGAGGGTTCTGTGTGCCAAGTTTGGCCTTGTTCTCTCATTGTTTGGGGTCGCAAAGGGGTCGCAAAGTGTTTTGGTCTGAAACTCCCACCATGCCTGACTGCCTCAGGCCTTTTCCTTTCCCCCTCTGCCACTTTAGAGCGTCTGAATGTTCGAGTTGGCGACTGCCTCAGGCCTTTGCCTCCCCTGCCAGTTTAAAGGGTCGGAATGTTCGTGTTGGCTGGCCAATAGAGGCGTTATGCAAATGCTCCCTCACTGGCAACCAATCATGTTGTCTGAATGTAGAGGCCGGGAGCCAATTGGAACGCTGCCACATACATACAAACACACACACAAACACACACACACACACATTCCGCTTTATTATATATAGAGATATATTATATATAGAGAGAGAGAGAGATTATATATATATATACACACACACACACACATACACAGTGTGTGTGTGTGTGTGTGTGTGTATATATATATATAAATAAAATTTTCTTTCGCTTTGGATCTCATAGGGAGGGGTTCACACCCCTGTGGTGTTTATTTTGTTGTCAGTGCCCCTGTTTAGAAGATTCCTTTCTGTCTCTGTGAGAATTGGGTTTTGGAGAATGCGGCTTGTCGTGGAAACAAGGAATGAGGATTCAACTTCATTGGAGACACCTTTTCCCATGATAATAACTCTTCCAGGAGTGAATTTCCCTTCCGAGGAAAGAATCCTATTGTCTCTTCTCTGTTCTTCAATATGAGTCATTTGTAAGTCAGATTGTGTTTGCCACTTGCTGCACGTCTACCCGAGGCACCTCTGTTGTGCTTCTTGTTGTGACCATGTCACATAAGCTGTGCGTAGGTCCTTTTACTATAAGGAAAAGCAGAGGTGGCTCCGGAATTATTAATCTGACGGACTTCTTCCAGAGTCCAAACCCAGCCATCTGGACAGACGGGACGTGAAGCAGCCCCTGTTTTGCCAGAGTCCTTGAGAGAGGAAAATTTGGCTTTGGGAACAGACCCACTCTCCCTACAATCGCACCTTTGAGGGTGACGTTCCCTCCTTCTTCCAGAGGGAAGGCGGAAAAACCACAAGCACAGTTTATGTGATTTTGTGGGATGGAGAGGAAGGTGGCATAGCATTGTGCCCTTCCTAACCTAGTTTGTTATCATTACTTAGGACAGTGTTTCCCAACCTTTTTTGAGCCGCGGCACACTTTTTACATTTACCAAACCCTGGGGCACACCACCAACCAAAATGACACAAAATGACACTCTAACACAGTAATACATATAGCTAATATGTTTTTAAATGTATTTATACACTCAGTGTGAAACCTGGGCCTGTTTTGATGAACACAACATATATATCCTGGCAGGAATGGAAGAAAGACACAAACTCCCCACACAGAACTCCCATAACCAAGAGAAAATGCTATAAGAGTTTGGTGGGCATTGACCTTGAGTTTTGGAGTTGTAGTTCACCTATATCCAGAGAGCACTGTGGACTCAAACAATGTTGGACCAGGACCAAACTTGGCATGAATACTCAATATGCCCAAATGTGAACACAGATGGAGTTTGGGGGAAATAGACCTTGGCATTTGGGAGTTACAGTTTCTGGGATTGATAGTTAACACACAATCAAAGAGCATCCTGAACTCTTGCAGCAATGGAATTGAACCAAACTTGGCATATTGAACTCTCATTACCAACAGAAAGTACTGAAAGGGTTTGCTTGGGAATTGACCTTGAGTTTGGAAGTTGTAGTTCACCTACACCCAGAGAGCACTGTGGACGCAAACAATGTTATGTTATGTTGTTGTGTGTTTTCTATGCAGAATCACAATGTTGGAAGGAGGCTCACCACTTTAAGGTCCCTAAAACAGGCATGGAAAAATTTTGGCCCTCTGGGTGCTTTGGAGTTCAACTCCCACCATTCCTAACAGCCTGAGGCCCTTTCCTGCTTAAGTGGCTGGGGGGGGGGGGTAGGAAAAGGGCCTGAGGCTGCTAGGAATGGTGGGAGTTGGAGTCCAAAACACCTGGAAGGTCCAAGTTTGCCCATGCCAGCTTTCGACAGAGACCTCTTCCTCCCCCTTCGCGCCCTTTCTTCCCCCTCCTGCCCAACCTTTACTTTTTCTTCTACACTGCCGCTTCTGCCGCGATTTTGATCCGAGGGGGCAGTGTGAGCGTGTTCGGGAGGGGGGAGGGAGGGAGGAAGACGTGACCCGTGCGGGCGCTACTGCGCAGACTCGCCCCAGAGCAAAGCGAGGCAAAGTGAGCAGAGCGAGGCTGGGAAGAAGGGAGCCCGAGTGGAGAAGAAAAAGTGTTTGGCAGGAGGGGGAAGAAAGGGTACTGGAGGTTCCCATTTCCCACGGCACATCTGAGGATCGCTCACGGCACACTGGTTGGGAAACACTGACTTAGGACTATAATATACAGGCAGTCCTCACATTACAAACATCGGTCTTACAAATGACTCCTAGTTAAGAATGGGGATGAAACAACAGTTGTGTCCGACTCTGAGAGTTGGCGCTTATCTCCATTACTAAGCTGAAGAGCCGGCGTTGTCCGTAGACGCCGCCAAGACCATGCGACCAGCATGACTGCATGGAGCACTGTTACGTTCCCGTTTGTTTTGTTTTTCCTTCTTGCCGAGGATATAAAATAAAAACCACGGAGGAGACCAGGGAACATCTTGTTCCCGGTGGAAACCCGACTCCCCCGTTTCTTCTCCAAGGGGCTGCCTGCCAGTTTGGGAGCCCACGAGCCAGGTCTGTGCAGAGCGCCTGGGTGGTGGGTGGATGTTGGCTCGAGGGGCTCAAAAGCGGAGCGTGGGCCGGAGCGGACGGCAGGAGGGAATGAGAAGGCGTGCAGCAGGTTGTTCTGTGATTCCATCTGCGTAAGGAGGAACGGGGTGCATCTGCGGTGCAGCATGAAGGCGGTTTGGCACCACTATCACCGCTATGGCTCACTGCTATGGACAAGACCAGTTTTGTAGGTTTGTTCTCAAGTTGGATTTGTTTGTAAGTCGGAACAGGGACATTTCTAAGTGTAACTACAGATATTGTTGTGGACCAGCAAGTGGGTGAGAGAGGGGGCACATCGACACTGTAGAATTAATCCATCCATTCATCCATCCTTCCATCCTTCTATCTATCTATTTGTCTATACATCCATCTTTTTGTGTATCTATCCATCTATCTCGGAGCCTCCGGAGGTGCAGTGGGTTAAACCGCTGAGCTGCTGAACTTGCTTACCGAAAGGTCACAGGTTCGAATCCTGGGGAGCAGCATGGACTCTTTCTGTTAGCCCCGGCTTCTGCCAACCTAGCAGTTCAGAAACATGCAAATGTGAGTAGCTCAATAGGTACTGTTCTGGTGGGAAGGTAACGGCGCTCCATGCAGTCATGCTGGCCACATGACCTTGGAGGTGTTTAGGGACAACGCCGGCTCTTCGGCTTAGAATGGAGGTGAGCGCCAACCTCCAGAGTCGGACATGACTGGATTTAATGTCAGGGGAAAACCTTTACTATCTATCTATCCATCCATCCATCCATCCATCCATCCATCCATCCATCATCTATCCACGTACTTGTCTGTCTGTCTGTCCATCCATCCATCCATCCATCCATCCATCCATCCATCCATCCATGGAACTATCTCTCAACTTTCTGTCTGTCCATCCATCTTTCTACTTGTCTATCTATCCATCCATCTTTTTACTTGTTTGTCTATCTATCTATCTATCTATCTATCTATCAATCTCTCGGCATTACTTCGCGAACGAACATTCAGGAAGGACTCATCCCACGCTTCCCACAAGCGCGTTGATGACCAAAAAGGCCAATCTGATTTCGGAGGTTGGATGTGTCCTTCGAGCCTGTGCAATGGGTTTTTCTGGTGGAGCGCAGCGTGCACAGAACTGGCCTCACCCTTTAAACCAAAGGTTTGTCTGCCGGGGCCTAGCAAGCTTGGATGGTGGCAGTGAGGTCCTCAGGTCGTAGGTTTGGTTTGAGTTTCCTTCTCTTAGATGGTTGACCTTACCCATCTGCCTGGGTTTGAAATTAGAGTTTTCCTTCTCCTAGGATGGTTGCCAAAAGGCTAGAGAGCCCATCCTGCCCGTTGACGCTCTTTGTCAGACCCTTCGGTTGTGACCTGTCTCGCGTGGGAGGTCCTACCGGTGACTATTATGCCACCACCAGCATAGCTCACAACTTCATTAGGGTACGCAAGCCTCTCCCCCAATGCAAGGGGGCACCAATGGAGAGCATAATACTAATACTAATACATCATTAATAATATTAGTATTATATAATATTATGTTGTTGCTGGAGGAGGAGCTCTGATGCCGCAGGAGACAAGATGGAACTGTCTTCTCTGCTCCCATCTATCTATCTATCTATCTATTTATCTAGCCATCCAGACATCTATCTTTCTACCTCTCTGTCTATCATTGTCCATCTATCCATCCGTCTGTCTACTTGTCTGTCTGTCTACCTATCCATCCATCTTCTTGGTTGTCATTCTGTCTATCTAGCCATCCATCCATCTATCCATCCATCTATCTTTCTACTTCTCTGTCTATCATTGTCCATCCATCCATCTGTCTGTCTACTTGTCTGTCTACCTACCTACCTACCTATCCATCCATCCACTTGTTTGTCTGTCTATCTAGCCATCCATCCAGCCATCTATCCATCCATCTATCTTTCTACTTCTCTGTCTATCATTGTCCATCCATCCATCCATCCATCTGTCTACTTGTCTGTCTGTCTGTCTATCTAGCCATCCATCCAGCCATCTATCTTTCTACTTCTCTGTCTATTATTGTCTATCCATCCATCTGTCTGTCTACTTGTCTGTCTGTCTACCTACCTATCCATCCATCCATTTGTCTGTCTGTCTGTCTAGCCATCCATCCAGCCATCTATCAGCCATCCATCTTTCTACTTCTTTATCATTGTCCATTCATCCATCTGTCTACTTGTCTGTCTGTCCATCCATCCATCCATCTTTCTACTTGTCTGTCTGTCTGTCTATATATATAGCCATCTATCTTTCTACTTCTCTGTCTATCTGTCTGTCCATCCATCCATCCATGCAACTATCTTTCAACTTTCTGTCTGTCTGTCGGTCCATCTGTCTTTCTACTTGTGCATCTATCTATCTATCTATCTATCTATCTATCTATTTACTTGTTTGTCTATCTATCTATCTGTCTATCTTATCGATCCATCCATCTACGCCTGACCAAGGATTGCAGTTTATCGGGCATCTCGCTTTTGTATCCCTTCAATAAGGTGCAGTTACATTGTAGAATGAATGCAGTTTGACTGCCATGGCTCACTACCCTGGGATCCTTGGAGTTGTCGTTTGCTCAGGCACTACTAGTCCACTTTGAAAAGGAAGCCCACGGCAAACTACAACTCCCAGGATCCAGCAGCGTGGAGCGTGGCAGTTCAAGGGGCATCAGACGGCATTCATTCTGTAGTGTTTGATGCACCCAAAGGCACCCAAAGACTAGTTTTTCTCACTGCGGAAGGGCAATTGGGTTCAGATAAAAAGTGTTCGATGGGTTGTTTTGCTTAGTATTTGTTTTGGGTGCGTTCTAGGGCGGTCCGAAAGCCTCTCTCCTCCCGTCCTAATTTGCGTAAATTGTGAATCACAGGATGTGCTAAAGTTGTTTGGACTTTGACAGCTGCTGGGAGGAAAAAAAAGAAGGAGCAGGATGAGCTTTCCGGCTGTTGCGTCTTTTTGAAAATCCCCAAAGCCCTTTCCAAAGCGTGCAAACGCCAACATGCTATGAAATCCTTTGGGTTTTAGGAAAGCATCCAAAGCGTGTCCAGAAGATAAAGCAATGACTTCTCTGTGCATGGGTATGTAGAAAGGCCGCTGGGCATGCGTATACATCACGGAGTCCATCTACACTGTCAAATTAATGCAGTTTGACGCCACTTTAATGGATCAATGCTATGGAATGGTGGGAGTTGTTTGGCAAGTTATTTCACCTCCCCTCCCAAATAGTGCCGATGCCTAAGCAAACTGCAACTCCCAGGTCTCATAAGACTGAGACATAGCAATCAAAGTGGTACCAAACTGCATTAATTCTACAGTGTAGATGCACCCTTCGGGCCAAATTTCAACCTCCTAGGAGCCTTGGATAACAGAGATTGTGATGATGGTGATGATGGCGTATCTTAGGCAAAATCTCACTTCTCTGGCACCTATGTATGATGATAATGAAGCAGAGGCTGGATGGCCATCTGTTGGGAGGACTTTAGTTGTGTCTTCCTGCCTGCCAGAACAGGGCTGGACTGGATGGCCCTCTTAGGGGTCCCTTCCTACTCTACGACTCTATTATTATTATTATTATTATTATTATTATTATTATTATTTTTAAGCTGAGGCTGGATGGTCATCTGCCAGGAGGGCTTTAGTTATGTCTTCCTACCTGGCAGAAGCGGGCTGGACTGGATGGCCCTTTTTGGATTCCCTTCCTACTCTAGGACTCTGTTGTTGTTGTTGTTGTTGTTGTTATGAAGCAGATGCTGGATGTCCATCTGGCAAGAGGGCTTTAGTTGTGTTGTACCTGCCTGGCAGAAGAGGGCTGATCTGGATGGCCGTCTTTGGGATCCCTTCCTACTCTATGACATTATTATTATTATCATTATCATTATTATTATGAAGCAGAGGCTGAATGACCATCTGGCGGGAGGGCTTTAGTTGTGTTCTACCTGCCTGGCAGAAGAGGGCAGGACTGGATGGCCCTCTTTGGGATCCCTTTCTACTCTAGGACATTATTATTATTGTTATTGTTATTATTATGAAGCAGAGGCTGAATGGCCATCTGTCGGGAGGGCTTTAGTTGTGTTCTACCTGCCTTGCCAAGAGGGCTGGAGTGGATGGCCCTCTTTGGGATCCCTTCCTACTCTATGACATTATTATTACTATTATTAATATTATTATTATGAAGAGGCAGAGGCTGAATGGCCACCTGGCGGGAGGGCTTTAGTTGTGTTCTACCTGCCTTGCAGAAGAGGGCAGGACTGGATGGCCCTCTTTGGGATCCCTTCCTACTCTATGACATTATTATTATTATTATTGTTATTATGAAGCAGAGGCTGAATGACCATCTGGTGGGAGGGCTTTAATTGTGTTCTACCTGCCTGGCAGAAGAGGGCTGGTATCTGGATGGCCCTCTTTGGGGCCCCTTCCTACTCTATGACATTATTGTTATTATTATTATTATTATTATTATTATTATTATTATTATTATTATTATGAAGCAGAGGCTGAATGACTATCTGGCGGGAGGGCTTTAGTTGTTTTCTACCTGCCTGGCAGAAGAAGGCTGGTCTGGATGGCCATCTTTGGGATCCCTTCCTACTCTAGGACATTTTTAATTATTATTATTATTATTATTATTATTATTATTATTATTATGAAGCAGAGGCTGAATGGCCATCTGGCGGGAGGGCTTTAGTTGTGTTCTACCTGCCTGGCAGAAGAGGGCTGGAGTGGATGGCCCTCTTTGGGATCCCTTCCTACTCTATGACATTATTTATTATTATTATTATTATCATTATTATTATGAAGCAGAGGCTGAATGACCATCTAGCGGGAGGGCTTTAGTTGTGTTCTACCTGCCTGGCAGAAGAGGGCAGGACTGGATGGCCCTCTTTGGGATCCCTTTCTACTCTAGGACATTATTATTATTATTGTTATTGTTATTATTATGAAGCAGAGGCTGAATGGCCATCTGTCGGGAGGGCTTTAGTTGTGTTCTACCTGCCTTGCCAAGAGGGCAGGACTGGATGGCCCTCTTTGGGATCCCTTTCTACTCTAGGACATTATTATTATTGTTATTATTATTATGAAGCAAAGGCTGGATGGCCATCTGGCGGGAGGGCTTTAGTTGTGTCTTCCTGCCTGGCAGAAGGGGGGGGGGCTGGACTAGATGGCCTTTGGGGGTCTCTTCCAACTCTGTGATTCTATCTGTCTATCCCTTGGATTTATATCCTACTTTTCCCCAAAGTGGTTTTCAGGGCAAGCGAAAACAAAACAGCGAAAGCAATGTGAGGCCAATGGGGTTGACCACATCCTCTGCTAGTACCTCAACCACACTTGCCACTGTGCAGGGGGGGGAGAGTTACGCAAAGAACATACAGAAATACGGTTTGGCCCCATTCTATTGTTGGTGGGGTTAAGAATTCTCTTTGATTGTAGGTGAACTATAAATCCCAGTAACTACTACTCCCAAATGTCAGGGTCTATTTTCCCCAAATTCCACCAGTGTTCACATTTGGGCATACTGAGTATTCATGCCAAGTTTGGTCCCAATCCATCATTATTTGAGTCCACAGTGCTCTCTGGATGTAGGTGAACTACAACTCCAAAACTCTAGATCAGTGCCCACCAAATCCAGTATTTTCTGTTGGTCGTGGGAGTTCTGTGTGCCAAGATTAGTTCAATTCCATCGTTGGTGGAGTTCAGAAGGCTCTTTGATTATAGGTGAACTATAAATCGACAGGCAAGTGGAACTTTGGAACACCTGTCTTTCCACTGCCTTAGACGAGATCGCCCCCAGACGCTCTCTCGCCCCCCGTAGAACTCGCTCACCTTGGTTTTTCGCAAGCACGACTGGTGGGCACGAGAGACAGGGCCTTCTCTGTGGTGGCCCCTCGGCTGTGGAACTCTCTCCCAAGTAATGCTAGATCTGCCCGCTCTCTGTTGTCCTTTAGGAGGCTGGTGAAGACTTGGATGTGGAACCAGGCCTTCCCAGAATAGGCTGAGATTGGCTATTGTCTGAATGAATGACCACGTTTACAGATCGAGTGGCAATGTGGTTTTTATGTCTTGGGCTTTTTATGTATTTTAATATGTTGTTGTAGTTGTTTTTAAATTGTATACCATTGAATCTTGCTATAAGTTGGTCTGAGTCCCTCTATGGAGGTGAGAAGGTCGGGGTACAAACGTTTTAAATAAATACATTTATTATATATCTATTTACTTCATTTCTATTCCGCCCTTCTCGCCCCGCAGGAGACTCAGGGCGGATTACAATGTACACATTACATTTAGACACACAAACACACAAGACAGACAGAGGCAATTTAACACCTGGCCACCAGGGGAGCTGTCTCACGCCTTCATTCCTCAGCGTGTTTCCTGGAGATCTTTTTTATGGCCTCGTAAATCAGTTAAATTAAGCCTCCCCACTAAGTGGTACCTTAATTTCCTACTTGACAGATGCAACTGTCTTTCGGGTTGCAAAGGTCGACAACAGGCAGGGCCGGATTAAGGGCTTCTGCCGCCCTAGGCCACTCTCTAAATCCCGCCCCTGGGGGCCAGGGCTGCTTGAGGGTGTGGCCTCTTGCGGGGGCGGCCGTGAGGAAAAGGAGCTGGGAGAAGGAGCTGGGAGAAGACGTGCCTTCCCCGCTGCCTCCCGTGCAAGCGAGGAGGCGGCAGGGGAAGGCACGTCCGCTGCCCTAAGGGCGGCGCAGCAGCGTGCCTTCCCCCGCTGCCTCCCTTCACTGAAGGAGGGGGGCGGCGGGAGAAAAGGGCCGCTGAGGCACGCCCATCCCGTGCAAGGGCGGCGGCAGGGAAGGCACGTCCGTTGCCTAAGGGCGGCGCAGGCTCTCCGGCTCCTTTTCTCTCGCGCCGGGCTAGTCCGCCCCTCCTCCCTTCACTGAAGGGAGGAGGGGCGGAGCTCAGCCGGCATGAGGGAAAAGGAGCCGGGAGAAGCCTCGCCGCCTCCCGTGCAAGCGAGGAGGCGGCAGGGGAAGGCACGTCCGTTGCCCTAAGGGCGGCGCAGCAGCGGCGAGGCTTCTCCCGGCTCCTTTTCTCTCGCGGCGGGCTAGTCCGCCCTCCTCCCTTCACTGAAGGGAGGAGGGGCGCCTGCTGGCGTGAGGGGAGAGGCGCCGCCGGAAGTCCCGGCCCTCGGGAGACTCACGCGGCTTCCCCCGCCGCACTCGCACCGGCGCCCCTCCTCCCTTCACTGAAGGAAGGAGTGGCGCCCGCCCGCCCGAGCAGGGCGGCGGCAAAGGAAGCCGTGAGTCTCCCTAGGGGGCAGCGGGACTTCCCCTCACCCCTTCCTTCAGGCCCGGAAATGCCGCCCCCCCAAAATCTGCCGCCCGAGGCAATGGCCTCGGGTGGCCTTATGGGTAATCCTGGCCTGACAACAGGCTACACAATAGGTCGAGAGCCCACCTCGACCCGGGAAGGCCTCAAACTCATGACCTTCTGGTCAGTAGAGATCATATGCAGCTGACACCCAGCCAGCTGCGCCACATTCCCGGTGCTCAATAAATAAATTATGGGATCTCTTCCAGCCTGGTGTTCTTGGGAGAACTATGAATCCCTTGGTTTTAAACTATCTTCTACAGAGCCTAAGAAAAAAGGGGGGTCACCTCCGATATCAATCTCTCAAAGAGGAGCTCCTGAAGCAGCTTCCCCTTTGGCGTTTGATTATCATATGTCACAAATCTAATGCGCACCCTGATTTTGGTGGAGTCATTTAGCCCCAAAACGGTGAGCATTAGATTCGAGTCAGTAGGGTGAGTTGCTCCCTGGCTGCCGCCAAAGGCAGGATCCCCGCAAACAAGGCCAGTCCTGTCTCGGCAGAGCAGCGTGCCATTTATAGCAGAGACAACCTGGCTCTGAAGCCTCTCTCCGCGTTTCTCTGCATCGATGTATTTTTGGTGCTTGAGCCACTCTTTCTGGTTCTCAAGTCATCCGCACAACCGGCGCTTTGTTCCTTGCCCTTTTCGGCAAAACCCAACCCAAAGCCTTACTTACCTCCAGACGGAGAGCTCTGGAAAGGTCTTCAAGTCCGGAATATGTGCCTCGGGTCCTCTTGTTGCAATAAATCTGTCCCTGGCAGCGAGTGAGGACAGCAATATTAATAAAGTTTCCTCTTATAGTTCAAAATGAGAAATTACCCCTTTACGATAAGGAGCCATAAGAGAAAAGACATTTGGGCCGCGTCTTTGGTTGTTTGGATTTGCAAGGTGCTTGAAGTTCAAAGGGGAAGCAAAGAGGGAAATGGTTGAGACAAAAAAATCCTTGGAAATAGGGTTTCGTTCTAGGCATGGTTGCATTCCTGATGCTGGTTCCTCCTTTTCGATTTAGTGTGATTCATAGCATCGAAGGACATGCTCTTCTACTTATATCAGGACAGGCTTTTTTTTTTTTGAAACTACACAGAGGGATTAATGCAGTCTAGCGCCACTTTAAAGATTATGGGGACTGTGGCGCAGCTGGTTGGGAGTCAGCTGCATTAAGATCACTACTGACCAAAAGGTCATGAGTTCGAAGCCAGCCCGGGTCAAAGTGAGCTCCCGACCAAAATTGTGTAGCTTGTTGTCGACCTTTGCAGCTCCTAAGACAGTTGCATCCGTAGGAAATTTAGGTACCACTTTGTGGGGAGGCTAGTTGAACTGATTTATGAGGCCATAAAAATCTCCAGGAAGTATGCAAAGAATGAGGAAGTGGCAGCTCCCCTGGTGGCCAGAATCTGGCCCAAGGAGGAAAGGCCCTTTTGGCTCCTGCTATTGTCATGCAAATGGGGCTAGTGGGGGGTTGATTGAATCAAGGCTTCAGGAATGCAGCTGGCAAGCCTCGCCCAAGGTAGCTGGCTAAAGGTAAACAGTGACCATTTCATATTTTTTAAATTACATATATGGGGAATATCCTCTGAGTGTCTGTCTTTATATGTTGTGTGTCTATGGCATTGAATGTTTGTCGTGTATATGTACATTATAATCCGCCCTGAGTCCCCTGCGGGATGAGAAGTGCAGAAAATAAATACTATAAATAAATAAATAAATAAATGGCTCAATCCTATGGAATTGTCAGACGTGGAGCACTTTTCAGCAGAGAAGAGTATAAACCAGACATGGTCAAAATCGGGCCCTTTGGGTGTTTTGGACTTCAAATGTTAGCCAGCCAGGGTGTTGCTCTTATGATGTTAATTGATTTTAACGTTTTTATTAATTCTTGTTATTGATTGTATTTTACTATGTTTGTTTTAACTTGTAAGCCACCCCGAGTCCTGTCGGAGAGATGGAGGCGGGGTATAAAAATAAAGTTATTATTGTATTGTTGAAGGCTTTCATGGCTGGAATCACTGGGTCCTTTTAGGTTTTTTGGGCTATGTCATATAGCCCGAAAAAACTACGAGAACCCAGAGTTGTTATTATTCCATAGCATTGAGTTGCTGGCCGCTAAAGTGGTGTCAAAGTGCATTGATTGTAATGGAGGAAAGCCATGGGCTTGTTTGTTTAGGACTACTTTGGGTACTTACGTTTTTGCAATGGATGTTCCACGGAGACCCCGAACGCATGTTTTTTCGGTGTGGAAAAACACCCCCCCCCCCTATTAGTTTTTGCTTTTGACATGCTCTGTCCAGGTCCAGCAGCTGAACAATTGAATAGCTTGCCAATAGTCTTGTTTATAAGAGGCATTGAATGTCAGATGAGTGTGAAAGAAGCCCGACAGAATGCTCTCGGAAGGGAATTCGAATAATAATAATAATGAATAATAATGAATAATAATTCAATTCCAAGATGTCTTGTTTATGAAAGAGGCGTTGAATGCCAGATGAGTGTGAAAGAAGCCCGACAGAATGCTCTCGGAAGGGAATTCGAATAATAATAATAATAATAATAATAATTCAATTCCAAGATGCACTTTTCACCCTATATAAACATATCTCAAAATGGGGTGCATCTTCAAATCACAGGTGTAGATCACGTATTCTTCTTAGTGGTGGCTTTTCTGGAAGCATGACCTTTTAGAGACCATAACCTTTTGGGAAACCAGAAAAACTGCATATCAAAATATTCATACAATATAGTAAGCGAGCTGAATTATAGACATAACAATTAACAAGTATGGAAGACTTGTAAGAGTTTGCTATTTCCAATATATATCATATATTTTTGTTGGTGGCGGCAGTTTAGAATGAGGATGCATCTTACAAATGTTGTTGTCAGTGTCGAACCTTCCGTTCCTGGGCAAGGTGATTGAGAGGGCGGTGGCGGGGTAGCTGCAGCAGTTTCTCGAGGACACAGTCGGCTTAGATCCCTTCCAGTCCGGCTTCCGCTTGGGGCACGGGACAGAGACCGTGTTGGTCGCCATTTCAGATCAGCTTCGTTGCCTACTGGACAAGGACGGTTCAGCGCTGCTTGTGTTATTGGACCTCACAACAGCTTTTGATATGGTCGATTACAATATTTTGGCCCACCGCTTTGCCGTTGTTGGAGTCAGGGGAACAGCCTTGAAATGGTTGTTGTTCTTTCTCCACAACCGGGGACAGCGAGTGGAAAGGAGAGGTATGGTTTCCAAGAGGACTCCACTTACTTCTGGGGTCCCTCAAGGTGCCATTCTCTCCCCTTTATTATTTAACATCTATATGCGACCGCTTGCTGGTCCGGTTCGAAGCTTTGGGCTGGAATGTTATCAGTACGCTGACGACACCCAGCTCGTTCTGAAGATGGAAGGCCGACTGGACTCCGTACCCTCTTGTTTCCAACAGTGCCTTGAAGCCGTTACTGGTTGGCTGCGTGCCAGTAGATTGAGGGTGAATCCAGCAAAGATGAAGATACTGTGGCTGGGCCGCCTGGTGGGTGGGGAGGTCCGACTGCCTAGCTTGGATGGCGAGGCTTTACGCCCGACATCCTCAGTTAAGAGCGTTGGGGTCATCTTAGACCCGTTGCTGTCGATGGAAGCCCAGGTCTCCACCATCAGCAAAACCGCTTCCATCTTCCATTAGGCGGCCCTATCCAGGGACCCTATCCACGGTGCTCCAGGCACGGTCATCTCGAGACTGGACTACTGTAACGCCCTTTACATTGGCCTGCCCTTGTCAGTGATCCGGAAACTTAAGCTCGTCCAGAATGCCGCTGCCCGACTTCTCACTGGGACCCCAGTGAGATGTCACATAACACCTATTCTCCAGCAGCTCCATTGGCTTCCGGTCGAGCACCGGATCACCTTCAAGGTGATGGTGTTAACCTTCAAGGCCTTGCATGGTCTGGGGCCGCTGTATCTGAGGGACCGTCTCTTCCCCTACCAACCCCAGAGGTCACTTCGATCCGAAGAAATGAATCTCCTGAAGTGCCAACTTTTAAAGCAATTCGCCTCACATCGACCCGGCGCAGAGCCTTTTCTGTAGTAGCGCCGTCAATCTGGAATACCCTTCCAAGCGATGTGCGGGCCTTGCATGATCCACTCTCTTTCCGCAAGGCCTGCAAGACCCACCTTTTCCGGATAGCCTTTGATTGCTAAACTGGAAAATCTTTATTGGTCTAGTTTAATATGTTGTTTTTACTCCTGTGATGCTTTTATATGTTTGTAAGCCGCTCCGAGCCCTCGGGGAATGGCGGCGTACAAGTCCAAATAATAAATAAATACATAATAATAATAAACTTTATTTATACCCCGCCATCATCTCACCAAGGGGACTCGGGGCAGCTTACATGAGGCCAAGCCCAATGACACACAATAACAACACAACCGCAAATAATAAAACAATACAATCAATATAACTTACACATACGTCGTACAATTGAGAAATATGGTAACAGAAAGAAAGTTATTTCCATTTGCCTTTATATATATATAAAGCACAGTATCTGTGTTTTCTGTTGTTTTGGAATACACACACACACACACACACGCATACATGAGTTGGATGATATTTTCTTGAAGTGGGCATCTGGTGACGTCCCGCTGTGATGCGGAGGCGAGCTTCGTTGTCCCATATGTACCTTTTGGAGCAAACCAGTTGGTTCTGGTAAAGGACCAGTGTGTCAACATATGCGTGTGTGTACTAAGTGGGTGTGCAAAACACAGTCCTGACTCACAACAGATTGTGGGGTTTGGGGGGGAAGCATTGTGTTTGCCTTTCCTCCACCACTACCTCCTTCATGCCAACCGTGGATACATCTTGCTTGCATCCCAGTGCATTTGGTGCAAAGGCAGGAAAGTCCACCCTTGTCTCTGTCCAGATCTGTCAATCACATCATATTCTGAAACTACAAGTTCTGGGATCTTTGGACTGGTCTGCACACATATAGGTTTGCTCGGTGTCATCAGCATCAAGCAATGGACTGTGCAGGCACTCTCCGAGTTATAAACATCCGACTTACAAACAACTCATAGTTAAGAACGAGGGTAAGACTACAGGAAGTGAGAGAAATCTACGCCCTGATTGTTTCTTGTCAAGGCCAGCTAATCACCTCCCAACAAAGGCTTCCCCAGGCAGTAAGAAGCCAGACCTTGAAACTGCTAGGCCATTAAATGCTCATCAAGGTGGCCAATGGAAACATTTACACCTACCTCAAACAGACAAAAGTTATTTCTCCCACACTGGACATTTCACAGGTATATAAACCCCGTTGTCCTAGTTTCCAGCAGACCTCACAACCTCTGGGGATGCCTGCCAGGAGAGAATGCTTCTGGGCCATGGCCATACCATCCGGAAAATTCACAGCATCCCAGCCTTGGAAAAGCTTGCCATCGCAGGGCCTTTTTGCACAACACAGTCATAGCACTGAGGTTCCACTTCAGCTACTAAAGCAACATCCTATGAAACCCTGGGATTTGCAATTGGGGGGCAGAGAGGTCTAGATCAGTGTTTTTCTTTTTTTTATTTAAAAAAAATGTTTTTATTGAGTTTTTGTGGTTTTAAGTACAGATGTGTAAAAACATTGGGAGGGGAGGGCGGGGTGTAGGGGAGGGGGGGTGTTGGAAGGTCGGGGATGGGATGGGTTGGAAAGGGGAGGTATTATGACATACTAAACATACTAACAGATAAAATACATAAATACAGTTGACTTCCATTCGGGTCAAAAGTGGATTGTCTTTTCTCCTTTTAGAGTTCTTTAGTGGATTTTAGCTAATTTTCCGTTCTTTCCTATTTTTTTCTTCTGTAGTTTTTTGTTCGGTTAGATACCTTCCTTAGCTGTGGGTAAACCTTTTAGTCTTTTTTGTACATCTTTATTGGACTCCAGTCCGTTTCGCTTCTAGGCTGACCGGTGTTTTTGCTCAGGAAGAATGTTAGGATGTCCATGTCTTTTATATCAGATAGTTTCTGGAGCCAGTCCTCTTGTTGTGGTATCCTGTCAGACTTCCATATTCTAGCAAATGCAACTCTAGCTGCCGTCGTCATGTAGATGAAGAGTTTCTCAGTGTTCTTATCCATAACCCTGTCTCTGTCTGATAGTCCCAATAGATAATACTCCGGTTTCATTGGGTATTTGGCTTTCAGAATGTTTTGTGTGGTCTTGTGTATCTCTCTCCAGTATTTTGTTGTAACTGGGCAGGACCACCACATGTGGAAGAAACTACCCACTTGTGTATGGCACTTCCAACAGTTTGGATTGCTGTTTTTGTACATCTTCTCGATTTTTTGGGGCGTGATGTGCCAACGATGGAACATTTTAAGCCAGTTCTCTTTAGCTCTGTTGCGTATGTGTACTTTATTTTTTTGTTCCAGATAAGTTGCCATTCGTGTATTTTGATTTGTCTACCAATGTTCTTAGCCCATTGGATCATGCAGTTTTTTATAACTTCTTCTTCCGTGGCCCACTCTAATAATTTGCTGTAGATCTTTGTGATGTTTTTTTTGTCTGATTTGATCAGTTTATCCCAGAAATCTTCTTCTGTATGGAATCCCTCTTCTTTGTCTAGATTATATCTCTTTCTTAATTGGAGATATTGGAGCCAGGTTACATTCTCCAGGGTTTGTTTTAATTGTTCTTGAGTTATGAGCTCCAGGGTTCCTTCTGATCTTTTCAGCAAATTTTTGTATGTGGGCCATATGGTCCATCCCAGGAGTCTCCGATGTTCTGCCTCCATTGGGGATATCCAGAGTGGTGTCTTTGTATAAAAGCGTTTTGCATATTTGTTCCATACAAGCATGAGGGCTGATCTTACGAAGTGGTTTCCGAAGTTTTTCTCCACCGATGTTTTTTTGTACCACAAGTAGGCGTGCCAGCCCACTCGTAGGTCAAAGCCCTCAAGTGTCAGCAGATGTTTTTTCCTTAGCGAGATCCATTCCTTCACCCACATTAGGGCGCATGCTTCGAAGTATAAGGTGAGGTCCGGTAGGCCGAATCCGCCTCTAGATTTCTTGTCTATCATGATGTTATGATTAATTCTTGGCCTCTTTCCGTTCCAGATGAATTTTGAGATTTCTTTTTTCCATGTTTTGAACAGGCTCTTGTTTCTTATGATTGGAATATTCTGGAAGAGGTACATAAATTTAGGAAGAACATTCGTCTTGATCAGCGCTATTCTTCCTAAGAGGGATAGTTGTAGAAATCTCCAGTTGGCCAGGTCTTTTTGAATAATTCTCCAGTTCTCTTCATAATTATTTTTCAGCAATTGGGAATTTTTTTGCTGTCAACCAAATGCCCAGGTATTTAATTTTTGAATTAATAGTGAAGCCGGAGGTTTTTTGAAGGAGTTCTTTTCTTTTGCCTGATATGTTTTTTGTTAGTATTGTTGATTTTTTCTTGTTAATCTTAAGACCGGCCACTCGGCCATATTCCTCGATTTTTTTCATCCATGGGCTGATGTTATTGATCGGGTCCTCGATTATGCAGATTACATCGTCTGCATATGCCCTTATTTTGTAATTGTGGCTTTCAATGTAGATCAGTGTTTTTCAATCTTTTTTGAGCCGCGGCACACTTTTTACATTTACCAAATCCAAAGCCAACGTCGGATTTGGACCAAACTTGGCACACAGATGCAACATGGACAACTGTGCATACGGGCCTGGCTTGGGGGTGATTGCCCTGGGAATCTGGGAGTTGTAGTTCACCTGAATCCACATAATCTGTGACACCCCCCCCCCCAATTGACAATGGACCAGAACCAAACTTGGCACAGAGAAGCCCCATGACCAACACACTGCTGGGGTTTGTGGGAATTTACCTTGATTTTCAGAGTTGTAGTTCACCTGCATCCAGAGCGCACTGAACCCAGCCAACATCAGATCTTGACCAAACTTGGCACACAGATGCAACATGGCCAACTGTGCATACAGGCCTGGTTTTGGGGGGGTTACTGCCCTGGAAATCTGGGAGTTGTAGTTCACCTGAATCCAGAGAAACTGTGACCCCTACCAACAATGGACCAGGACCAAACTGTTGGAGTTTGATGGCATTTACCTTGATTTTGGGAGTTGTAGTTTATTTATTTTATTTATTTATTTCCAGTGTTTATACCCCGCTACTTCTCAACCCCCGAGGGGGGACTCAGTGCGGCCTAACAGACGGCAACAATTCGATGCCACACAATCCATAGTAAACAACAGTTAAAATTAAAATACATTAAAATACACCTAGAATTAAATACATTAAAATACAGTTAATATTAAAAACATCATGTACATTCATCACCATTAAAACAATGTTCCATCCAAAGTCTGCAACATGGCCAACTGTGCATACAGGCCTGGTTTGGGGGGTGACTGCCCTGGAAATCTGGGAGTTGTAGTTCACCTGAATCCAGAGAAACTGTGACCCCTACCAACAATGGACCAGGACCAAACTGTTGGAGTTTGGTGGCATTTACCTTGATTTTGGGAGTTGTAGTTCACCTGCATCCAGAGAGCACTGAATCCAGCCAACATCAGATCTTGACCAAACTTGGCACACAGATGCAACATGGCCAACTGTGCATACAGGCCTGGTTTGGGGGGTGACTACCCTGGAAATCTGGGAGTTGTAGTTCACCTGAATCCAGAGAAACTGTGACCACTACCAACAATGGACCAGGACCAAACTGTTGGAGTTTGGTGGCATTTACCTTGATTTTGGGAGTTGTAGTTCACCTGCATCCAGAGAGCACTGAACCCAGCCAACATCAGATCTTGACCAAACTTGGCACACAGATGCAACATGGCCAACTGTGCATACAGGCCTGGTTTGGGGGGTGACTACCCTGGAAATCTGGGAGTTGTAGTTCACCTGAATCCAGAGAAACTGTGACCACTACCAACAATGGACCAGGACCAAACTGTTGGAGTTTGGTGGCATTTACCTTGATTTTGGGAGTTGTAGTTCACCTGCATCCAGAGAGCACTGAACCCAGCCAACATCAGATCTTGACCAAACTTGGCACACAGATGCAACATGGCCAACTGTGCATACAGGCCTGGTTTGGGGGGTGACTACCCTGGAAATCTGGGAGTTGTAGTTCACCTGAATCCAGAGAAACTGTGACCCCCTACCAACAATGGACCAGGACCAAACTGTTGGAGTTTGGTGGCATTTACCTTGATTTTGGGAGTTGTAATTCTCCTGCATACAGAGAGCACTGAATCCAGGCAAAATCAGATCTGGACCAAACTTGGCATACAGGTGCAACATGGCTAATTGTGCATACAGGCCTGGTTTGGGGAGGATTGACCCACGGTTTTGGGAATTGTAGTTCACCAAAATCCTTATGCATTTTCTAATAGGAGCATTAATAAATAAAAAAACCAAATCAAAAACTGGCATTTTCCCCTAATAAATAGTGTCACTAATTATTTAAATGATATTACCTTTCACTCCAAAACAAACAATGCCTTTTTCAAATAACCCGGGCATAGTCGGATACCCAAACTTGTGTGTGTGTGTGTGTGTGTGTGTGCGTGTAGAGAGAGAGAGAGTCTTGTTGTGGCCCAAGGCCAGTGCCTTTCTGTGGGTCCAGCCTACACTTTCCTCTGACCTCGATTAAGCTGATGATAATAATGATTTTAGCACCGGAATGAATCATTTCCTGCCCGCCTCACCCCATCGGCGCCTTTGCCACAGAGAGAGGCACCTGAGGGCGAAAAAAGGGCTTTGCTCTGCAAAACAACCCTCCAGAAGGAGTTCCCATAAGAAGAGAAGACATGGAACGTGCGTGCCTTCAAGGACAGAGGGACAGGCAGACAGACAAGCAAACCGGAAAAGAGGTGAAAAGGGCAGCCAAAAAGACACTGATCCGTTCGGGTTGGTTTTATTGCTCCGACTTCCTCTGCCATGACTCACCAGAGAGAAAGAAAACCCAAGATAGAGAAAGAGATAAGGAGTGTGGGTCAAAGAGGGCACGAAGGAGGACGAAAGCCTCGAGATCATAGCACTTGTGTGAGAGTTCAAAGTGCCGCTCAAGACACAGATTTATTTAATTAATTTATTTAATACATTTCTACTCCCCCAATGCGATCTGGAACTCCATTTTCAGAATCGAAGCAGTTAGCAACCCACACCAGAGACAAGACAGAGAAACCAGTCACTCAATACACAATGATAACACTATGGTTCCACCTTAATTGGCAGGGTTGCTTCCTATGGGATCCTGGGACCTGTAGTTTGGGAGATCTAGACCTCTGTTTCCCAACCAGTGTGCCGTGGCACACTAGTGTGCCGTGAGCGAGCATCAGGTGTGCCGTGGGAAATTGGAACCTCCAACACCCTTTCTTCCCCCTCCTGCCGAACACTTTTTCTTCTCCACTCGGGCTCCCTTCTTCCCAGCCTCGCTCTGCTTGCTTTGCCTCGCTTTGCTCTGGGGCGAGTCTGCGCAGTAGCGCCCGCACGGGTCACGCCTTCCTCCCTCCCCCCTCCCCTCCTGAACACGCTCATGTTACCCCCTCGGATCAAAATGGCGGCAGAAGCGGCAGTGTAGAAGAAAAAATAAGTGTTCGGCAGGAGGGGGAAGAAAGGGCGCGAAGGGGGAGGAAAAAGTCTCTGTCCAAAGGTGGCACAGGCAAACTTGGACCTTCCAGGTGTTTTGGACTCCAACTCCCACCATTCCTGGCAGCCTCCGGCTCTTTTCCTCCCCCCCCCCAGCTACTTAGGAATGGTGGGAGTTGGAGTCCAAAGCACCCAGAGGGCCGAAGTTTTCCCATGCCTGTTTTAGGGACCTTAAAGTGGTGAGCCTCCTTCCAACATTGTGATTCTGGATAGAAAACAAACAACAACATAACATAACATTGTTTGAGTCCACAGTGTTCTCTGGGTGTAGGTGAACTACAACTTCCAAACTCAAGGTCAATTCCCAAGCAAACCCTTTCAATACTTTCTGTTGGTAATGAGAGTTCAATAGGCCAAGTTTGGTTCAATTCTATTGTTGCAAGAGTTCAGGGTGCTCTTTGATTGTGTGTTAACTATCAATCCCAGAAACTGTAACTCCCAAATGTCAAGGTCTATTTTCCCCAAACTCCATCTGTGTTCACATTTGGGCATATTGAGTATTCATGCCAAGTTTGGTCCTGATCCAACATTGTTTCAGTCCACAGTGCTCTCTGGATATAGGTGAACGACAACTCCAAAACCCAAGGTCAATGCCCACCAAACTCTTATAGTATTTTCTCTTGGTTATGGGAGTTCTGTGTGCGAAGTTTGTGTCTTTCTGCCATTCCTGCCAGGATATCTATGTTGTGTTCATCGAAACAGGCCCAGGTTTCACAATGAGTGTATAAATACATTTTAAAACATATTAACTATATGTATTACTGCAGTCTTTCTCAACCGCCGGGGCACACTAGTGTGCCGTGAGCGATCAGCTGGTATGCCGCGAGAAAACCTCTTCCCCCCGGCCTTTCTTCCCCCTCCGAGGTTTTCCCGCGGCCGACCAGATGATTGTGGATCAGCGGTTTGGAAACCCGACTCTCTCTAGGACCTAGAGAGGCAGGGGAGGCTCAGGAGGGGAGGGGCCGGGCAACGCTCCCCTCCTCCTCCGGAAGTGAGCCCACAGAGCCCACAGGACTCTATCCTGTGGGATCACTTCCGGAGGAGGAGGGAACCTGGGCACCTCGGGAAGCCTTTCTCCCGGTTCGCGGTTCCGAGGAGCCCGGCAGAGCCGCGAAACCGTGAGAACGGCTCCCAGGCAGGGCCAGTTCCCCAGGCTCTCACTCCGCTTGTGAGTGAGAGCTGGGGAAAGGGAGAAAATCTCGGGACCTCGCTGCATGTGTTAGAGCAGGGGTGGGCAAACTGTGGCCCGGGGGCCGGATGCGGCCCTTTGGCCGATTCTATCTGGCCCTCCTAAGAGTCCCTGGCTTGCCTCCCCTGCCTGGCCTCTGCATAAAACTCTCCAGAGAAGGGGACTACAAGGAAGCATTATTTTATTTTAGTGGTTTTTATTATTATTGTATAATAATTTTATTATAATAATAAAATAATAAAATAAATAATATAATATAATGTTATATTATATATTATAATTTCAATATATTATAATGTCTATATATATACTATAATATAATTATGATATTAATACTAATGTATGAATATTTCTTGATATATTAATATGTTAATATTAATGATGTGTAATACAGTATATGGTAAATATAGTAAGTGAATAAATAAATAAATTATGTAGATTAGCATGTAGTTCCGCCTTTAGGTGCGGCCCTCCATAATATTGTTTGGCTCTCATGTGGCCCCTTGGAAAAAATAGTTGCCCACCCCTGTGTTAGAGTGTCATTTTGGTTGGTGGTGTGCCCCAGGATTTTGTAAATGTAAAAAGTGTGCCGCGGCTCCAAAAAGGTTGAGAAACACTGTATGACTGTGTTAGAGTGTCATTTTGTGTCATTTTGGTTGGTGGTGTGCCTCAGGATTTTGCAAATGTAAAAAGTGTGCTGCGGCTCAAAAAAGGTTGGGAAACACTGCTGTAAACCACCCTGAGCCTTCTGGGAAGGGTGCTATACAAATCGAAATTATAAATAAATAAATAAATAAAATAAAATTGCCACCTGTCAGCTGCAAAAGGCCACCCTGCTTGGATCTGCACGCATTATTGGCCGATACATCACACAGTCCTAGACACTTGGGAACTGTCTGACGTGATCGAATACAAAAGCCAGCAGAGTGATCTTGTTTGCAGTGTGCCAATCGTGTATCAAATAACAACAACAACAAAAACGGAGAAGCAGAGACGTCTAGTTTGGTCAAATTGTATCTTCCGTGATCTTGTGTACAGAATGTCCAGCATGAAATGTCTCTGGATTCGTCGATACTGGGCAGTGCCTGTGTCTCTTGGAGATCTCATTTTCCCTCTTCCTCGTAAGAGCTCGCAAACTATTGCATCATTCCGCAGAACTGAACCTTCTTACTCTTCTCGTAAAACGTTACTTCTCTTGAAAGGAAGATGTGTCCACGATTCATAATGCAATCCATGCCTCTTGGAGGGATGCCTATACGTAACCATTGGTGGTTCCACCTTGTTGCAGGAAAAGTGTTGGCTTGGTTTTTTTTAAATTCCATTGTTCCCTTCGCTTGGGATACAACAGGGCTGTCCAACTGGCGGCCCCGGGGCCAGATCCGGCCCCGTAGCCTGTTGGACACGGCCCCACCTATGCCCTCAGCCGCCATTTTTAAATTTTAAAAAAATCGATTTTTTTAAATGGCGGCCGGGGGGGAGGGGGAGGCGGGGCAGGGAGGAGGAAGAGAGCTGGCTCCTCCTCCCTGCCTGTATCGCCCTCCCCTCCCCCTCGGCGGCGCCGCCGATGCGATGCACTTTGCATTGGCGCCGCCGAGAGAGGGAAAAAGGGCGGTACAGGGAGGAGGGGCCAGCTGTCTTCCTCCTCCCTACACCGCCCCTTCTCTCTCTCGGCGGCGCCGCTGCAAACTGCCTCGCAACGCGCCACCGAGAAAGGGACGGAGGGGCGATTCAGGCAGGGAGGAGGAGCCAGCTGTCTTCCTCCTGCCTGGATCGCCTCCGTCCCTCTCTCAGCGGCACCGCTGCAAACTGCCTCGCAACGGCGCCGCCAAGAGAGGGAGAAGGGGCGATTCAGGCAGGAGGAAGAGAGCTGGCCCCTCCTCCTTGCCTGCATCGCCCCTCCGTCCCTCTCTCGGCAGCGCCAATGCGAGGCAGTATGCAGCGGCGGCGCCGAGAAAGGGACAGAGGGGCGATCCAGGCAGGAGGAAGACAGCTGGCCCCTCCTCCTTGCCTGCATCGCCCCTCCGTCCCTCTCTCGGCAGCGCCAATGCGAGGCAGTATGCAGCGGCGGCGCCGAGAAAGGACGGAGGGGCGATCCAGGCAGGAGGAAGACAGCTGGCCCCTCCTCCCTGGACCGCCGCCTTCTCCCTTTCTCGGCGGCGCCGCTGCATACTACCTCGCATTGGCGCTGCCGAGAGAGGGACGGAGGCGGCGAGGCAGGGAGGAGGGGCCAGCTGTCTTCCTCCTGCCTGAATCGCCCCCTTCTCCCTCTCTCAGCGGCGCCAATGCGAGGCAGTTTGCAGCGGCGCCGCCGAGAAAGGGACAAGGCGGCGGTACAGGGAGGGGGCCAGCTGTCTTTCTTCCTGCCTGTATCGCCCCGTCTCCCTTTCTCGGCGCCGCTGCAAACTGCCTCGCAAACGGCGCCGCCGAGAGAGGGAGAAGGGGGCGATTCAGGCAGGAGGAAGAGAGCTGGCTCCTCCTCCTTCGCCCCCCCTCCTTCCCCGCACCACGGCTCGCGATTGGAGCCGCGGCGCGTCCGCGGGGGGGAGGAGGGGTGAAGGAGGAGGAAGTCAGCTGGCCCCGCCCCGCCCCGCTATCGGCCCGCGCCCGCTCACTGATCACCTGCGGCCCCCAGGTGATCAGTGACACTTCTTCGACCCTTGGGCCGGAAGAAGTTGGACAGCACTGGGATACAATCTATGGCAGGGGTATGGAACCTATGGCTCGGGAGCCAGGTGTGGCTCTTTTCAAGATTGCATCTGGCTCTCCAGAGCAGCTTGGGCCTCGGTTTCCCAGCATACAACGGGGAGGAGTGATGAAAATGTGCCGCGACTGCCACTTCTGCGCCGCCATCGCCGCCTCTTCCTCATCCCCTGCTGCTCTCGGGGCCCTGCACCCTCTTCGCCGGGGATGGCGGAACCCGGCAGCGGCATCTTTGTCCTCCCCCACGGGCCTTGGGGGAGGCAGCAGAGGTGGGCCTGGCCCTGCAGACCCGGCCTCGCTGCCCCCGGGGGACGCCCAGCTCATCGCCCTCATCGTTGGGCAGGCGGCCTCTTTGACGCCTTCCGGAGGGAGTGCCTCACCGACGTCAACACCAAGGTCCGTCTTGGCCCCGCGCCCTCCTTCACCTTCCTTCCTTCCTTCCTTCCTTCCTTCCTTCTTTTTCCCTTTCTTTTTCTTTCATTCTTTTTCCTCCCTCTCTCCCTACCTTTTCTTCCATGCCTCTTCATTCCTTCCTTCCTCTTCCATTCTTCCCTTCTCTCCTTTTCCTTTCCTCTCTCCCCTTCCTTCTTTCCTCCATTCTCCCTCTTCCTTCCTTCCTCTTCCTTCCTTTCTTTCTCCCCTCCACCCTTTCCTTCTCTCCTTCCTTTTCCCTCCCTCTCCCCCTTCCTTCTTTCCTCCATTCTCCCCCTTCCTTCCTCTTCCTTCCTTTCTTTCTCCCCTTCACCTTCTTCTTCTTCTCTCCTTCCTATTTGCTCCCTCTCTCCCCTTCCCCCTTTCCTCCATTCTCCTCCTTCCTTCCTTCCTCTCTCCCCCTTCACCATTTCCCCTTCCTCCTCCATTCTCTCCTTCCTTCCTTCCTTCCTCTTTCTCCCCTTCCTTTCTCTCCTCCATTTACCTTCCCCTCCATTTACCTTCCCTCTTCCTTCCTTCCTTCCTCTTCTATTCCTTCCCCAAGTCTTCCTTTTCTTCTCCTTCCTTTCTTTTCACTTCCCTCTCCTTTCTTTTCTTCTTTTCCCTTATTTTACTTTTACCTCACTCTCTTTCTTTTCCCCACCCTTTCCTCCCTTCCCATTTCCTTCTTTCTTTCCCCTTCCTTCCTTCCTTCCGCCTTCTCTTCCTTCCCAGAGTCCTGAGCGTGCCTTTTGCAGAGCCAGGTCTGAAGTGTCCCGTCATTCTGCCGGGGGAATCCTTTTCTCATAGTATGTATGCATAGACTCGCATTTAGTTGAATTCAGTCTTAAAATATATATAATATAATATAATACACACACACACAAATATATATATATATAATGGCTCTCACAGAAATAAATTTCCAAATATTTTGCTTTCATGGCAAAATATTTGGTTCCCGACCCCGGATCTATGGGAAGGGGAGGGCAGTTTAGGACATTTTAGCTTCCCCTGTAGTCTATGGGAGCGGACATTGCTTCCTGTCGCAGGAAACAGTGCCCGCAGTCCACGTCGCAACCTTCAGCAAGGAACATTGCACCCGGGAGCCTTCCAGGCAGCCATGGCCATGGGAAAGCCTCCCAACTGGCATCGATTTCATTCCAAAATGGGATACTGGTGCGCCAACAAGGCTTCTTTAATGGTAGGTGAAGGGAATGGCAGCGCAGGGTGTAGCCAGGCCACAGCATTTGCTCAGTGCTGGCAAAGTCTTCCCATTGGCTCGGATCGCATTAGCTGGAGTTTTTCAAGCCGCAGCTCGGTTCTGGACACTCTGATCCCGGTGCGAGAGGGAAGGAAGCAAGTCTAGCAGAAGGTATATCATTAAAAATCCAAGCTCAGAACCATTGGTTCCGGCTTCTATGTATGGATGTGAAAGCTTGAGAGTGAAGAAAGTGGGTGGGAAGAAAAAAAAACTCCTTTGGAAATGTGATGCCGGAGGGAAGTTCAATGGTTTGCCAAAAAGACAAATAAAAGGGTAGGAGAGCAAAACCAAAGCCGAACGCTCCCTTGGAGCCAAAATGACCAGAGACGGAGACTGTTGTAATTCGGGCACACTGTGAGACTTGTCGGAAGAGATCGTAACACTGTGTAATATGTTTTTTTTGCTCCTGGGTTATGAATGTCATCTTGTAATTGGTTGTATGAGGGCGGGTCAATAAGTTAGTGACTTTTTGAACGAAACACAGGTTTTTGGATTAAAAAATCTTTTTATTTTTCAACGTCGTCTCCTTTGAGCGCTATACACTTTGTCCAACGTTTCTCCAATTTTTTAATCCCTTCCAAAAAAACAAGATTTGTCAAGGTCATCAAAATAGGTATTTGTTTGTGAGATGATTTCATCGTTGGAGTCAAATCTCTTTCCGCCGAGCCATTTGTTCAGGTTTGGAAACAAGAAATAGTCACTCGGGGCTAAATCCGGAGAATAGGGCGGATAAGGGAGCAATTCGTATCCCAATTCATGGATTGTTGCCATGGCAACTGCACATGTGCGCACCCTCAGTTGTGAGCAAACGCGGCACCCATATTGCAGAAAGCTTTCTCATACCCAAGTGATCGTTTAAAATTGAAACCACTGAGCCATGTCAGATGCCTATGGCTTCCATAATCTCTCGCACTTTCAATCTCCGATCGGCCAACACCATATTGTGAATTTTTTCAATTGTGCCGGGTGTAGAGACCTCAAGTGGGCGTCCAGAATGTTCGGCATCTTCTGTGCTTGAACGGCCACAATGAAATTCAGTAAACCACTTTTTTACCATTGAAATTGATGGTGCAGAGTCCCCGTGGTATTTATCAAAATTAGCCTTGGTTTGAGTGATGGTTTTTTCCCCGCAAAAAACTGCTTAATGAGCACCCAAAATTCACTTTTTTGCATTTTCCCCTCAAATCACACGGTAGTCTGCTATCAATGGCTGTCAAACACAAACTAAATGGCACATGTTGTTCAAATTTTGACAGGAGTCAACTGACAGGTGCCTGTTGACAGGAGCAGTGTTGCCCTTTGAGTTAAGAGGCAGGAAATTCAAAAAGTCACGGACTTATTGAAACTGGGGAAAAACACGGGGAAAGTTGATTAAAAGTTTATTCTTTCTAGGAAAGTATTGCTCCCCAAAACAGTTTCACTCTTGTATTCCCTTTCATATAGCTCTCCATGAAAGCGAGAGAAGCCCACTATAGACTGACCATACCTTATCTAGAATTCGGATGTCCAAAATAGTCCCTATGGATGGCTGAGATAGTGATACCTTTGCTTTCTTTTGGTTCGGTTAGCACCAACTTTGTTTCTTGAACAAAATTGTCTCTAAAACAGAAATACCTTCAGGCTGTGTTTGTAGGGCAGGGGCCGGGAACCTTTTTGACTCGGAGAGCCATGAAAGCAAAATATTTGGAAATTTATTTCAGTGAGAGCCATATAATATATATAATATATTTTAAGACTGAATTCAACTAAATGTGAGTCTATACGTACATACGATGAGAAAAGGATTCCCCCGGCAGAATGACGGGACACTTCAGACCTGGCTCTGCAAAAGGCATGCTCAGGACTCTGGGAAGGAAGAGAAGACGGAAGGAAGGAAGGGGGAAAGAAAGAAAGACAGACATACAGAAAAAGGAAATAAAGAAGGGAGGGGGAGAGGAAGAAAGAAAAGAAGAACGAACTATGGAAAAGGAAGAAAAGAGAAGCAGAAGAGGGGGAAAGAAAGAAGGAAATGGGAAGGGAAGAAGGGAAAGGGTGGGGAAAAGAAAAGAAAGGGGAGTAAGAAGAAAGTAAAATAATGAAGGGGAAAGAAAGAAGGTGTGAGAGAGGACGGAAAGAAGGAGAAGGAAAGGAAGACTTGGGGGAGAGAATCGAAGATGAAAGAAGGATGGAAGAGGGAGGGAGGAAGGATGGAGGAAAGAAGGATGGGGAGAGAGGGAGGGAAAAGGAAGGAGAGGAGAAGGAAAGGGTGATGGGGAGAAAGGAAGGAAGAGGAACAAAGGAAGGAAAAGGGAGAATGGAGGAAAAAAGGAAGGGGAGAGAGGGAGGGAAAGGTAGGAGAGAAGGAGAAGGAAATGGTGAAGGGGAGAAAGGAAGGAAGGAAGGAAGGGAGAATGAAGGAAAGAAGGAAGGGGAGAGGGAGGGAAAAGGTAGGAGAGAAGGAGAAGGAAAGGGTGAAGGGGAGAAAGGAAGGAAGGAAGAGGAAGGAAGAGGGAGAATGGAGGAAAGAAAGAAGGGGAGAGGGAGGGAAAAGGAAGGAGAGAAGGAGAAGGAAATGGTGAAGGGGAGAAAGGAAGGAGGAGGGAAAAGGGAGAATGGAGGAAAGAAGGACGGCGAGAGAGGGAGGGAAAAGGAAGGAGAGAAGGAGAAGGAAAGGGTGATGGGGAGAAAGGAAGGAAGAGGAAGAAGGAAGGAAGGAAGAGGGAGAATGGAGGAAAAAAGGAAGGGGAGAGAGGGAGGGTAAAGGTAGGAGAGAAGGAGAAGGAAAGGGTAAAGGGGAGAAAGGAAGGAAGAGGGAGAATGGAGGAAAGAAGGAAGGGGAGAGAGAGGGAGGGAAAAGGAAGGAGAGAAGGAGAAGGAAATGGTGAAGGGGAGAAAGGAAGGAGGAGGGAAAAGGGAGAATGGAGGAAAAGGAAGGGAAGAGAGGGAGGGAAAAGGTAGGAGAGAAGGAGAAGGAAAGGGAGAAGGGGAGAAAGAAAGGAAGGAAGAGGGAGAATGGAGGAAAGAAGGAAGGGGAGAGAGGAAGGAAAAGGTAGGAGAGAAGGAGAAGGAAAGGGTGAAGGGGAGAAAGAAAGGAAGGAAGAGGGAGAATGGAGGAAAGAAGGAAGGGGAGAGAGGGAGGGAAAAGGTAGGAGAGAAGGAGAAGGAAAGGGTGAAGGGGAGAAAGAAAGGAAGGAAGAGGGAGAATGGAGGAAAGAAGGGAGAGAGAGGGGAGAAAAGGAAGGAGAGAAGAAGGAAATTGTGATGGGGAGAAAGGAAGGAGGAGGGAAAGGGGAGAATGGAGGAAAAGGAAGGGAAGAGAGGGAGGGAAAAGGAAGGAGAGAAGGAAAGGGTGAAGGGGTGAAAGAAAGGAAGAAAGGAAGGAAGAAAGAGGGAGAATGGAGGAAAGAAGGAAGGGGGGGAGCTGCATGCTGGGAAACCGAGGCCCAGGTTGCTCTGGAGAGCCAGATGCAATCATGAAAAGAGCCACACCTGGCTCCTGAGCCATAGGTTCCCTACCCTTGTTGTAGGGTGCCAGAGAAGCATCACTGAATGTCGTACTCATCCTTGGGTCCCATCTATGTAAATCTAGTTGTTCTAAAACCCATCACACTCCTAGTCCCAAGCATTTCAGTTCAGGGATACCGTTCGTATCCTTCATGTGGCTCCTCCTCTCAAAACAACATCTTTTGGGCCCGGCTTTCTGCAAAAGGTATTCTGTGTTTCAGGAGTCATCGTAACCTCGCTGTAGGGAAGAGCTTTTCTAATCTTGCTGTTGCAAGCAAAGCAAAACAAACAAATAATGTAATGGTGATTTCAAGTCTGCAATTACCATTTAAGTAGTAATTTCATACACTGCTTTGACCTGCGTGCTGTTTTTGCCTGTGCACCTCTTATGTGTTTTTGAATACATGCATGGACTTATTAATGGCTTCTGCATATCAAAATGGTGGGATACAAATATCAAAATGGCATTGTACAAAATATGGCCCGCGGGCCCAATGTGGCCCGCAAAGGCTTCCATTCAGCCTGCAGAATAGGCTGGACTTGGACTTCCCAATTGTTGATTGGCTCTTTCTGTTCAGGGAGGTAGTAAAACGAGGGAAGGAAAGAGGGAGGGCGAAAAGGAAGGAAGGGAGAAAGGAAGAAAGAAAAGAAATGGAACCAAGGAAGGTAGGAAAAACACAGGGAACGAATTCACAAAGTGTGGTGTAGTGGTTTAAACTTTGGACTGTGACTCTGAACCTGGTAGGTGACTTCAGGAAAGTCATACTCTCTCAGCCTCAGAGGAAGAGAACGACAAATGACTTGCACACAACAACAACAACAACCCAATTAATCATTAACACTATGTAACATGATTTCCCCCCCTGGGTGATTAATGTCATTTCTTAATTGGATCTATCATAAAAGCATGGGGAAGGTTTATGAAACTGCAAAAACTTCGTTTGCGCAGGAAGGACATCCTGCAGCACATTTTGTCAAGTTTTTCAATGAATATCTTATCGAATATCTTATCGAATCTCAACCAGTTCAAGTCATTTCAGAGTGAGTGACTCTAAGGCAGTGGTTCCCAAAGTGGGCGGTACCACCCCCTGGTGGGTGGTGGGGCGATCTGGGGGGGGGGGGGTGCTGGAAGGCCCAGGAGAATTTGGGGGTGCTGAACCCCTGTAAAGGGGCGGTGGGGCGGTGGCGTGAGCCAGGTGACAGGCTGCCATCCATCTCTGTGTGTGTCTCTCTCTCTTCTTCCCTCCTCCTCCTCCTCTCGCCAAGCAAGGGATAATAATAATAATAATACCTTTAGGGTTCCTTCCAACTGGTTGAGTCTTATAACAATAACTAGCTTTGGGACCCGGCGGTGCCCGGGTTATTTGAAATGGGCTGAGGCCTAGGAAGCCTTACTGTCAATGCAGGCTGAGGCCTAGGAAGCCTTACTGTCAATTCAGGCTGAGGCCTAGGAAGCTTTAATGTCCATTCAGGCTGAGGCCTAGGAAGCCTTACTGTTAATTCAGACTGAGGCCTAGGAAGCCGTATTGTCCATTCAGGCTGAGGCGTAGGAACCCTTATTGTCAATTCAGGCTGAAGCCTAGGAAGCCTTACTGTCAATGCAGACTGAGGCCTAGGGAGCCTTACTGTCAGTTTAGGCTGAGGCCTAGGAAGCCTTACTGTCAATTTAGCCTGAGGCCTAGGAAGTCGTACTGTCAATTTAGGCTGAGGCCTAGGAAGTCGTACTGTCAGTTTAGGCTGAGGCCTAGGAAGCCTTACTGTCAATTTAGCCTGAGGCCTAGGAAGTCGTACTGTCAATTTAGGCTGAGGCTTAGGAAACCTTACTGTCAATGCAGGCTGAGGCCTAGGAAGCCGTACTGTCAATGCAGGTTGAGGCCTGTTGGGAAAAGTGGTGTTTTCACCTTTGGCTGGAAGGATGTATGTCTATTTTTGGGCCTAGCTTGTAATGCTAGTAGTGCCTGTAGTGAAATCCTCTCAGAAAATGAACATTCCATTGCCAACTGAAAAAGACTGTCAATGGAAAAAAAACCCTGTCAACTGTTGCCAATCAGTGGCTATATGCCCTGCTTGCAAGCATTCAGTTGCATTCTGTTTTGCTGGCCTATCACAGTCATTTACGCAAATTGTCAGTGGCAATGTCCCTCAGTGGCAACCGATCATGTTGTTAGAATGTAGAGGCTGGGAGACCCCTCCCCCTCTGGCAGTTTAGAGTTTCGGAATGTTGGGTGGCTGGCCAATCAGACCGTTATGCAAATGATCCTGCATTGGGAGCCAATCGAAACGTTGGCACATATTCCTCCGCAAACACTGACTTTTATTATATCTATAGATAGAAGATAGATAATAATGTCCTTCAACATATTTAGTGGAACGTGGATTCAGTGCGGTAACCCATTTATTAACCAAAAAAAAGAAAGAAACCGATTGCAAAATAGTCAATTGCGATGATTTGAGATTACTGCTGACGAAAATAGAGCCGAGGATGACTAGATTGGTAGCATTCCAGGTTCCTCCTTCTCGTTAAGATGATTTCGAATGTTTTAACTTTTTTTGTATTACCTTTCAATTCCAAGTTCAATAGTTTCATAATTTCAAATGTCATAATTTACAACTTTATTTTATTTTACAAAAAAGGTAGAAATATTAATACTTATATCTTTCTGTTTAATTGCTATTAAAATTTAAAAAAAATTCTAGGGAGGCGGTGAGTAATTTTTTTTCTGGAAAGGGGGCGGTAGGCCAAAATAGTTTGGGAACCACTGCTCTAAGACTAAAGTTTGAGGTGGAGGTTGGGAAAAGGGCCTTGGAGGGCCGCAAACAGCCTGCGGACCATTGTTTGGGCACCTCTGGCCACAAGTGTCTCCATTGCGTTTCCTCACCTTTGCTGTTGTCCATTGTCTCCCTGAATCCAGATCGCTGGATGGCCGCCTGCAGGTCTCCCATCGAAAGGGCCTCCCGCACGTCATCTATTGCCGTCTGTGGCGCTGGCCGGACCTCCACAGCCATCATGAGCTGCGTGCCATGGAAATGTGCGAATACGCCTTTAACATGAAGAAGGACGAAGTCTGTGTGAATCCGTATCACTACCAAAGAGTGGAGACGCCAGGTAGGAGCAGGGGGAACATTCCCCTATTGACTCACATCTAATGCTCACCCTTTTGGACTAGATGACCTTCCCAAAATGAGGGTGTGCATTAGATTCATGTAATCCTGTCATATTAATGCTGAGCCCAAGCGGTTGGGAAACACTGCCCTAGGGGACTCGGGGCGGCTTATATGAGGCCAAGCCCAACAACACATAAGTAAAAACACCAAAGCAGCAAACAGTACACTCAATATAACTCAGATATGGGGGGGGGGGGGGGGCACAAAATTTAAAAACCTTATGGCCGGGCCGGATGTAATATATTAAACTCTATATATATAAAAAGAGAGAGTCCGTGCGTTGACGCTTATAGACGGGAAAACTATAAGCCCCAGAACCACAACAACCACCGAACACATTCCCACATACCACAAGGTACATTCGGGGCACAAAAACCCCGCTCTACATCCCTCGCAAGACCCCCAACTTACACCCCCAAAAAACAAGCTATAGAACCAAGCGCAGCTGCGCTTACTGCAGAGCAATGCCCTCCTTCCCCGAGAGGAGGAGAGAAGGAGAACAATGACGCCAGACCACTCATCCCACCCCCAAAAGCACCCCAACCCCTCTCCCTCCGTCCTCGCTCACCGGGTGCCGGGGGACTTCTCTACGACAACACCATAAACGCCTCCTTCCCCACCTCCCAACCACTCCTGGACCCAGGCCCATGCGGCCACGGCCGTCCCCACCTCCTCCGCTACCTTCTCAACCTCCTTCGCCGCCTCCACGCCGCTCCCGGACCGACGCCATGCCCCCGTCCTCCGCCGCTTCCCAGCCGCTCCTGAAGCCAGCCCGCACGGCCCGAAACAGCCACGTCACCTCCCGCGCGGCCCAGGTCCTGAACAAGCTACCAGGCGACGACGGAGGTCGAGGAGGCGACGGCGCGGCGCGGCTCCGGAAACGACTGGGGGCCAGCGGAGGAGGCCACGGCAGAGGAGGCGGCTGCCGCACCGCCCGCACGACCCGGCAACAGGAGCGGCAGCAAAACGGCGAGAGAGAAGGACACGGCCACGGGACTACAAATCCCAGAAGGCTCCTCGCTGATCAATAGGAAGGAGGGTGGAGACAGAGCAGAAAAAAATATTGGCCACGCGGGGCCTTCTGGGAACTGTAGTCCCCTGGCCCACCCCGCCTCCTCCGCCATCTCCATGGCCTCCTCCACTGGCTCTCTGGATCCACTGCTCTCCGCAGGGGGGAAAAGCTTCCCCACCGCTGAGCCTGCCCTCCCGAGGATGAAGAGAGAAGAACGGCGAGGCAGGGGGCAATGGCCTCACTGCTACTACCCTCCAAATAGCAGAGGGTGAAGAAAGAAGGAGCGAGGACTCTACTGCTGCCTTCCCGCTGCACATCACCCCTGGCAAACACACCCACAACAAAATACACTCACCTCACAACCACCAAACCCACAACATGACAACCAAACAAATCCCAATACTTACCACTACAAACCCACAACACAACAGACACACAACACACACAACACAAGCAAAACACTTCTAAAAAGAAAACAACACAAAACAACCAACCAATACACCCCACATAACCACACCCCACAAACACACCATATAACCACACCCCACAAACACACCATATATCCACAACACATTCACAACAACAAACTACGCACTCAAAAACAACACACTCATCTCCAACCACCATCCCAAACACACAGCACCAACCCCCACTTAACAAACATCACCCCCAAAACATGACACTCACACAACTCACAATGCCTACCTCCACAGACCCCAAAAAAACCCCACACACAACAAACACAACTCCACAGGACTTCAAGATCCCACCCACCAGAACAACCGTCAACGACACAGCCATAACCCCAAATAAACCATAAGTCACAACATTTCCAACCCTTACATACTCAGACTTCCTAGCATCACCTACATAGGGCACAGCAACGCGTGCCGGGTTCAGCTAGTTTTAAAATAAATAAACACTGGGCGCAAACAGAGGTAGGATGTATCTAAGCAGGAGGGTTTTAAAGGATAATGTGGGGAGATTAACCCAACGGGTAGATAAAGTCCTTCTGAGGGCATTTTTCAGGGAATTGGCCAGAGCAGGGCATTGTTTACTTTATTCAGGGAAGGCACACTGGAACAGCCACGTTTTCAGGCTCCTCCAAAAGACTGCCAATGTGGGGACTTGTCTGATATCTTTGGGAAACGAGTTCCAGAGTCGGGGGGCCACCACAGAGAAGGCTCTCTCTCGTCCCCATCAATCGCGCCTGCAAAGGCAGGCCCAGATTAACACCTTTTTGCGCCCTAGGCCACACTTTGGAATTACGCCCAATTTAAGCCAACCTCTACCGCACGCTCCCTCCCTCGCGCAAAAGCCACGTTTCGGCAGCTGAACCCACTCTCCCCACCCATGTTTTGAAGATAGAAGCCACGAGGAAAGACTGGCTGACATGGGCAACTCACCAGCCCTGGAGGAGACTCTGGCAAGAAAGACCCTCCCCCCGGGACTGCCCTCCCCACGCAACCCATTCAGAACACACACACATGTAAGGGTCATTATTTGCACAAAAGCAGAGAGTTCCCCTGGTGAACAATAGCTCTCTCTCACACACACACACACACAGTCAGGAAGCTCTTCCTCTCTTTCTCCCTCCCAAGAAGCAGAGCCCCCCCCTGGCCTCCTTCTCCTTCCCAGCCAAGGGGCCCGGGGACAGCCTCCCCAGGAAAGATGGAGGGAGGGGGCCAAACAGGCCAGGGCACCCGCCCGCACACCATTCGCTCCCGGCCATGTCCGGAAGGGAGGGAGGGAGGGAGAAGAGGGCCAGGTCCTCGGGATTGGACCCGGGGACAGAGCCAGGCACCTTCCCCACAACCAACACACCCAACTCCCCCTTTGCATTCGCAAGCTCCGAGAGTTGGGAGAGACCCCAGGGGCCGGCCATGGTGTTTTTATTTGTTTCAACCTTTTTTTTTGTCCGTGATCTGCGCCCCCCTCGCTAGCACCCCTAGGCCATGGCCTAGGTTGGCCATGTGGATAATCCAGGCCTGTGCAAAGGGGGTGGGAGTGAGAGCAGGGCTTCTCCAGAGGAGGCAGGATCCAAAATATTACAGTTTCCCCAGAAATAAGGCAGGGTCTTATATTAATCTGCTCCAAATGATGTATTAGGGTTTATTTTCAGGGATGTATTTTTTCCCCAAATTGACTTATTTATGAACAGTAACTAAGTAACAGTAACTAGGGTTTATTTTTCTAATAATAATAATAATAATAATAATACACATTATTCTGCTTCATCTCCCAGAACGGATTACAGTATACACATATAAGGCAAACAGTCAGTGCCTTTTACACAGTGAACAACAATCTATTATATAAATGGGTTCACGTCATGTGATGTATACCTCAAACAAAGAAACCATACAACGCAGAAACACAATACTTGCCAACAGAAATAGGCCTCAAGCAAGGTACGTTTGTAGCAAAGAAACTTTCCCCCCCAAAACCTAAAAGGCCCCCAAAACAACGAGTAAAAATAAAACTACATTTACCAGCATCCTCCGGGGCAGCCAAAGACTCACCCAGCCTCTACATTCTGACCAACATGATTGGCTGCCAATAAGGGCGGATTTGCATAACTGCTGCACAGGCCAGCCAACATGAAAATTCCGATCCATACTAAACTGCCAAAACAGAATAAGGAAAAGGCCTGAGCCAATCCCCAAAACAAAAAAACCAAATCACTTCCAACCGAAAATTTACACCCCAAAACATCACAGACCACGCCCAAAATTGACAGTAAGGCTTCATTAACTTGATTTCCTAACTAGCCCTCACTTACTGGGAAGCTGTTTACGCTCTAAATTGACAGTAAGGCTTCATTAACCTGATTTCCCTAACTAGGCCTCACTTACTGGGAAGCTGTTTACGCTCTAAATTGACAGTAAGGCTTCATTAACCTGATTTCCCTAACTAGGCCTCACTTACTGGTAAGCTGTTTACGCTCTGAATTGACAGTAAGGCTTCATTAACTTGATTTCCCTAACTAGCCCTCACTTACTGGGAAGCTGTTTACGCTCTAAATTGACAGTAAGGCTTCATTAACCTGATTTCCCTAACTAGGCCTCACTTACTGGGAAGCTGTTTACGCTCTGAATTGACAGTAAGACTTCATTAACTTGATTTCCCTAACTAGTCCTCACTTACTGGGAAGCTGTTTACGCTCTAAATTGACAGTAAGGCTTCATTAACCTGATTTCCTAACTAGGCCTCACTTACTGGTAAAGCTGTTTACGCTCTGAATTGACAGTAAAGCTTCATTAACTTGATTTCCCTAACTAGCCCTCACTTACTGGGAAGCTGTTTACGCTCTAAATTGACAGTAAGGCTTCATTAACCTGATTTCCCTAACTAGGCCTCACTTACTGGTAAGCTGTTTACGCTCTGAATTGACAGTAAGGCTTCATTAACTTGATTCTCCCAACTAGGCCTCAGCTCATTGGACATTGTGTATGGCCTGAATTGACAGTAAGGCTTCATTAACTTGCTGTTCCTAACTAGGCCTCAGCTCATGGGACATTGTGTATGGCCTGAATTTACAGTAACCTACCTTGGCACACAGAGCCCGACCATGCATGATGGGACTTGAAGTACCACCATGGAAAATTGGATTTGTAGTACTTCAAAACCCATCATTCCCCACAGACCACTGTGGCCCAGAATCAAGAACAATAAAGACCCAACTTGGCACACCATGCCCCCATGACCCACACTCCATCCAACTGCAGTTTAGAGGGGGCACACCGTGGATGATTGGACTTTCTCGCATCTCCTAAAAAGGGCACAGCAACGCGTGCCGGGTACAGCTAGTGACATATAAAAACAGAGACACTGGTCGTTGTTGTTAGTATTACTATTTTTATTCAATTATTAATATAATTATATTATTATTACATTATTAATATAAGTATCTAATAATTATAATGTGCAATTTATAGTTTGGGGAAGCACCGGCAGAGAAGGCGAAAGACCTTGTGAAACCAAAACTCCCGGGATTCCATGACGCCCAAAGTGGCGTCAAACTACATTCAGTATAAATGCACTTTCGGAGAGGTATTTCGGCCTTTTAGAGTTGGAGGAAGGCCATCTAGAAGATGGGGAGTCACCACCCAATATTCCTCATGTAGAAGTGGATAACTGTTTGGAGAAGCCCTGTTTGTAGGTCCCCGTGTTGTGACGCATCGTCTTGCCGGGAAACCTCAAGCCCCAAAGCGCAACAGAGAGGCATGCCAGGTGTGCGCCCAGCAATGAGCATTAATGCCACCGTTGTTGCTCATTTGTTGTCCCTCTCCCCAGTGTTACCACCAGTGTTGGTGCCAAGGCACACAGAGATTCCTGCTGAGTTTCCTCCGCTGGACGACTACAGCCATTCCATTCCGGAGAACACTAACTTCCCAGCTGGCATCGAACCTCAGAGCAACTACATTCCAGGTATTACTTGCCACTCAAAGAATGGGAGGAAGAGCTTTGCAGGGCCTTTTTGGTGGCTGCTCCAAGGCCCTCCCTCTGCCTGGAGAAGAACATAGGATTTTCCTTTGGATTCGTAATAGCTCTGTTTCTCTTTCCTACAGAGACTCCTCCACCAGGCTACTTGAGTGAGGATGGGGAAAGCAGCGAACACCAGATGAACCATAGCATGGATGCAGGTAAGATAGTCTTGTGTGGCATCCGTGGTATTAGTTTTGCTCCACTACTCATCTCTTGGGTCCATGAAATGCCAATTTTTAGTCTTCGCTAAATAATTATAATATACAGTAAATAATATAAATATATAATTGCATTGACTCAATGCTATGCAATCCTGAGATTTGTAGGTTGGTGATGCATCTATCTATCTATCTAATAAAAGTCAGTGTTTGCGGGCGGTGGTGTGGTGGTGCGACGGGAGGAATATGTGCCAGCGTTTCAATTGGCTGCAACTGTGGGATTATTTGCATAAAGGACACCGATTGGCCAGCCTCAAAACTCCGACATTCTACGGCCCCAGACAGAGGGGATTGGTTGCCAGTGAAATGGTATTTGCATAATGGACTCCGATTGGCCAACCACATTCCAACATTCTAAAGTGACTCTGAGGAAAAAGGAAAGGCCTCAAGTAGTCAGGGACTGCGGCCCATAGCAATGACGGATCAGGACCAAACTTGGCGAACAGGGGCCCAGTGGCCCACTTCACAACCTGGTACGGTTTAGGGCAGGATGGGCCACGAATGATGGGATTTGCAGTACCTTCACCTCATTCACTTCCCAAACAACACTGTAGCCCCTATAAATCACACACCAGGCCCAAAATTGACAGCAAGGCTTCCTTAACTTGATTTTCCTGACTAGGCCCCTAACAATGACAGAACAAGACCAAACTTGGCACACAGACCCCCAAGATGCACCCTACATCCTGGTGCAGTTTGAGGGAGGATGGACCATGGATGATGGGACTTGCAGTACTTTAATTCACTTCCTTAGAGCACTGTGGCCCACACCAATGACGAATCAGGACCAAACTTGGCACACAGAGGCCCAATGGCCCACTTGACAAATCTGCTGCGTTTACGGCAGGATGGCTCACAAATGATGGGATTTGCGGTACCTTCACCCGATTCATTTCCCACAGAACATTGCAGCCCCTACAAATTAGAGACCAGGTCCAAACTTGGCACACAGAGCCCCCATGACCCACTCTACATCCTGGTGCAGTTTTGAGTGGGACGGACCACAGATGATGGGAGTTGAAGTACCTTCACTCACTTTCTGAGACCGCTGCCACCCTCATCCAATGACTGATCAAGACCAATCTTGGCACACAGACCCCCAAGATGCATCCTACATCCTGGTGCAGTTTGAGGGAGGATGGACCATGGATGATGGGACTTGCAGTACTTTAATTCACTTCCTTAGAGCACTGTGGCCCACACCAATAACGAATCAGGACCAATGACGAATCAGTACCCATGACCCACTCTACATCCTGGTGCAGTTTGGAGAACAGGGGACCATGGATGATGGGACTTCCAGTACCTTCCCTCACTTTCAGAGACCACTGCAACCCTCATCCAGAGAATGATCAAGACACACACAGCCCCCATGACCCACTCTACATTCCGGTGCTATTTGGAGGGGGATAGACCATGGCCAATGGGACTCGCAGTACCTTCACTAAGTTCCTGAGACCACTGCAAGCCACATAAACATCTAATAGGAACCCACCTTGGCACACAATGCCTTCCTCAAATAACCCGGACACCGCCGGGCCCTCAGCTAGTAATATAAATAAACAATAATCTGGCTTGATGGCAGTCTATATGAAAGGGATCTGGGTGTCTTAGTTCAGTGTTTCCCAACCTTTTTTGAGCCGCGGCACACTTTTAACATTAAAAAAATCCGGGGGCACACCACCAACCAAAATGACACAAAATGACACTCTAACATGGTAAAGAACGCCTGGGGGATGGTGGCCTGCTGGGAGCAGCTGCTGGGAGTGCCAAAGCTGGGGAGGGGCGGAGCCAGGCTGTGCCATGCCCGCCCCTACCCCGGCTTCACCTCTCTCAGCAGCTGCTCCAGCCTTGAGGGCAGTGCACAATGCTGGCTTGGCACTGTCCCCTCAAGGCTGGAGCAGCTGCTGGGAGTGCCGACGCCGGGGGGAGGGGCAGAGCCAGGCGCGCCAGGCCCCACCCCTCCCCCAGCTTCAGCTCTCCTACAGAGGAGGAGCATGAGCGGTGGACGGGCTTCAGTGGGCGGGGCTCCTCCTCCACGCGGCTTCAGCGAGTGAGGGGCGAGAGTCATGGTGGGAGTCATGGCGGATTGGAGGCTGGCTGGGGAAAGGGCCGAAGGAGGCGGCGCCCCGGCCCCTTCTTTTTCTTCGCCACTGCCCGGCCCTTTCTCCTCCTCCCCCAAGCAGCAGGAGTTCGGCAGGAGGGGGGGAGGAAGGGGGGCAGAGAGCTTTTCTCGCGGCACAGCAGGAGGTCCCTCACGGCACACTAGTGTGCCACGGCACACTGGTTGAGAAAGACTGTCTTAGTTGACCACAAGCTCAGGGTTTCTTCCGACTCTACATTTCTATGAGTCTATAACTAAAGGAGTTTGACAAGTTAGCCCTTAAGATGTCTTGCATTGGTTTGATGATTCTTCTCTAGCTGGTACTATCAGTCGCGGGGAGATAATCATGCAGTCCTCCAGATAGTGCTGGACTGCAGCTCCCAGCATTCCTCATCCCAAGCTTTGCAGGTTGTGGCTGCTGGGAATTTAACTCCAACAAGATCCAAGTCCAAGGAAGCCGTATCTCTACTGGAACCAAAGTAACCTTTTCAGAGCTCTGATTAATAATAATATTAATGATGATGATAATAATCCAATACAACAGCCAGCAGAGTGGACCCATCTTGTGTTAATAATAATACTAATAATAATACTAATAATAATGATCCAATACAACAGCCAGCAGAGTGGACTCATCTTGTTGTGTTTCTAATAATAATAATAATAATAATAATAATAATAATAATCCAATACAAGAGCCAGCAGAGTGGACTCATCTTGTTGTGTTTCTAATAATAATAGCAATAATAATAATCCAGTGCAACAGCCAGCAGAGTAGACTCATCTTGTTGTGTTTCTAATAATAATAGCAATAATAATAATAATCCAGTGCAACAGCCAGCAGAGTAGACTCATCTTGTTGTGTTTCTAATAATAACAATAATAATAATAATCCAATACAACAGCCAGCAGAGTGGACTCATCTTGTTGTGTTTCTAATAATAACAACAGTAATAATAATCCAATACAAGAGCCAGCAGAGTGGACTCATCTTGTTGTGTTTCTAATAATAGTAGTAATAATAATAATAATCCAACACAAGAGCCACCAGAGTGGACTCATCTTGTTGTGTTTCTAATAATAGCAATAATAATAATCCAGTGCAACAGCCAGCAGAGTAGACTCATCTTGTTGTGTTTCTAATAATAGTAATAAATAATAATAATCCAGTACAACAGCCAGCAGAGTGGACTCATCTTGTTGTGTTTCTAATAATAACAATAATAATAATCTAATACAAGAGCCAGCAGAGTGGACTCATCTTGTTGTGTTTCTAATAATAACAACAGTAATAATAATCCAATACAAGAGCCAGCAGAGTGGACTCATCTTGTTGTGTTTCTAGTAATAATAATAATAATAATCCAGTACAACAGCCAGCAGAGTAGACTCATCTTGTTGTGTTTCTAATAATAATAGTAATAATAATAATAATCCAGTACAACAGCCAGTAGAGTGGACTCATCTTGTTGTGTTTCTAATAATAACAATAATAATAATCTAATACAAGAGCCAGCAGAGTGGACTCATCTTGTTGTGTTTCTAATAATAACAATAATAATCTAATACAAGAACCAGCAGAGTGGACTCATGTTGTTGTGTTTCTAATAATAACAACAATAATACTCCAATACAAGAGCCAGCAGAGTGGACTCATCTTGTTGTGTTTATAATAATAATAATAATAATAATAATAATCCAATACAAGAGCCAGCAGAGTGGACTCATCTTGTTGTGTTTCTAATAATAACAATAATAATAATAATCCAATACAAGAGCCAGCAGAGTGGACTCATCTTGTTGTGTTTCTAATAATAACAATAATAATAATCCAATACAAGAGCCAACAGAGTGGACTCATCTTGTTGTGTTTCTAATAATAACAATAATAATAATCCAATACAAGAGCCAGCAGAGTGGACTCATCTTGTTGTGTTTCTAATGATAACAATAATAATAATAATCCAATACAAGAGCCAGCAGAGTGGACTCATCTTGTTGTGTTTCTAATAATAATAATAATAATAATAATAATCCAATACAAGAGCCAGCAGAGTGGACTCATCTTGTTGTGTTTCTAATGATAACAATAATAATAATCCAATACAAGAGCCAGCAGAGTGGACTCATCTTGTTGTGTTTCTAATGATAACAATAATAATAATCCAATACAAGAGCCAGCAGAGTGGACTCATCTTGTTGTGTTTATAATAATAATAATAATAATAATAATAATCCAATACAAGAGCCAGCAGAGTGGACTCATCTTGTTGTGTTTCTAATAATAACAATAATAATAATCCAATACAAGAGCCAGCAGAGTGGACTCATCTTGTTGTGTTTCTAATGATAACAATAATAATAATAATCCAATACAAGAGCCAGCAGAGTGGACTCATCTTGTTGTGTTTATAATAATAATAATAACAATAATAATAATCCAATACAAGAGCCAGCAGAGTGGACTCATCTTGTTGTGTTTCTAATGATAACAATAATAATAATAATCCAATACAAGAGCCAGCAGAGTGGACTCATCTTGTTGTGTTTATAATAATAATAATAATAATAATACAATACAAGAGCCAGCAGAGTGGACTCATCTTGTTGTGTTTCTAATAATAACAATAATAATAATAATCCAATACAAGAGCCAGCAGAGTGGACTCATCTTGTTGTGTTTCTAATAATAACAATAATAATAATAATCCAATACAAGAGCCAGCAGAGTGGACTCATCTTGTTGTGTTTCTAATAATAACAATAATAATAATCCAATACAAGAGCCAGCAGAGTGGACTCATCTTGTTGTGTTTCTAATGATAACAATAATAATAATAATCCAATACAAGAGCCAGCAGAGTGGACTCATCTTGTTGTGTTTCTAATAATAATAGTAATAATAATAATAATCCAATACAAGAGCCAGCAGAGTGGACTCATCTTGTTGTGTTTCTAATAATAACAACAGTAATAATAATCCAATACAAGAGCCAGCAGAATGGACTCATCTTGTTGTGTTTCTAATAATAACAATAATAATAATCCAATACAAGAGCCAGCAGAGTGGACTCATCTTGTTGTGTTTCTAATAATAACAACAGTAATAATAATCCAATACAAGAGCCAGCAGAGTGGACTCATCTTGTTGGGTTTCTAATAATAACAATAATAATAATCCAATACAAGAGCCAGCAGAGTGGACTCATCTTGTTGGGTTTCTAATAATAATAATAATAATAATAATAGGTTGCTGTAAGTTTTTCCGGGCTGTATGGCTTTGGCAATACAACAACATCATCAACAACAACCAACAACGTAACATGATTTTTATTCCTGAGTTATCAATGCCATTTCTTGATTGGTTCTATCATAAAAACATGGAAAAGGTTAATTAACCTGCATAAAACTTGGTTTCCGTGGGAGGGACACCCTGCTCTAGCACATTTTGCTCAAGGTTTTCAATGACTATCTCACCGAGTCTCGACCAATTCAACCTAGTTTGTGGCAGCCACAAAAGTGAAGTTTCTGGAGTAGAACTACTACTTCCCAAGTAAGGACCCCGCAATTAAACAGGAAATAACACTTTGAAATGAGGAACAGAACATTTTTCAATTTTTGTGACCTAGTGTACTAACAATCTCTCACTGCGTGGTTAATACCTGACCTTAATTCTATTGCGCTTCACCTTTAGGTTCTCCAAATCTTTCTCCAAATCCGATGTCTCCAGCGCACAATAATTTGGGTAAGGAAGATGCTTGAAAATGTGTTGTCAAAGGCTTTCACGGCCAGAATCACTGGGTTGCTGTGTGTTTTCCGGGCTGAGCGGCCATGTTCCAGAAGCATTCTCTCCTGACGTTTTGCCAACATCTATGGCAGGCATCAAAACTCAGAGGTTGTGAAGTATATTGGAAACTAAGAACGGAGGTTTATGTACCTGTGGAAGGACCAGGGTGGGAGAAAGAACTCTTGTCTGTTGGAGGCAAGTGTGAATGTTGCAGTTAATCACCTTGATTAGCATTGCAAAGCCTTGCAGCTTCAAGGCCTGCCTGTTTCCTGCCTGGGGGAATCCTTTGTTGGGAGGTATCAGCTGACCCTGATTGTTTCGTGTCTGGAATTCCCATTTTCAGAGTGTTGTTCTCTATTTACTATCCTGATTTTAGAGTTTTTTTAAAGACTGGTGGCCAGATTGTGTTCATTTTGATCGTTTCCTCCTTTCTGTTGACATTGTCCAAGCGCTTGTGGATTTCAGTGGCTTCTCTGTGTAGCTTATTTATTTGTTTAAAACTTTTAAAGTCCCGATCTTCTCGACCTCCGTAGAGGGTCTCAGACCGGCTCACAACAAGGATTCAATGCAATAATACAATCTAAATACATCATACAACAACAAAAGATTAAAATACATCTATCTTCTATGTATATAATAAAAGTCAGTGTTTGCGGCCGAAGGTGTGGAGGAATATGTGGCAGCTTTCTGATTGGTTCCCACTGTGGGATTATTTGCATAAAGGACTCTGATTGGCCAGCTGCAGAACTCCAACATTCTAAGGCACTAGACAGAGGGAATTGGTTGCCACTGAAGGAGTATTTGCATAAAGGACTCTGATTGGCCAGCACCCAAGAATCCAAGCCTCTTCATTCAAACAACATGATTGGTTGCCACTGAGGGAGAATTTGCAAAACCGGCTCTGACTGGCTGCTTCTAGATTCAAACATTCTAAGGTGACGCAGAGGGAAAAGGAAAGGCCTCAGGCAGTCAGTTACTGCGGCCCACAGCAATGACGGATCAGGACCACACTTGGCACACAAGGCCCAATGGCCCACTTCACAACCTGGTGTGGTTTAGGGCAGGATGGGCCACGAATGATGGGATTTGCAGTACCTTCACCTGATTCACTTCCCAAACAATGACCCACTCTCCATCCTACTGCAGTTTAGAGGAGGGCGGCCCATGGATGAGGGGACTTGAAGTACCTCTACTCATTCCCCATGACAGCAGCAGCCCCCAACACAGACCGATAAAGACCATACTTGGTACACAGAGCCACCAAGATCCGCTCTACATTCTACTGCAGTATGGAGGAGGAAGTGAAAAGAAAGGAAGGAGAAGGAAAGGAAGACTTGGGGAAAAGAATATTAGAGGAAGGAAGGAAGGAAGGAAGGAAGGAAGGAAGGAAGGAAGGAAGAGGGAGACTGGAGGAAAGAAGGAAGGGGAGAGAGGGAGGGAAAAGGAAGGGGAGAAGGAAAGGGTGAAGGGGAGAAAGGAAGGAAGGAAGGGAGGAAGAGGGAGAATGGAGGAAAGAAGGAAGGGGAGAGAGGGAGGGAAAAGGAAGGAGAGAAGGAAAGGGTGAAAGGGGAGAAAGAAAGGAAGGAGAAGGAAGGAAGGAAAGAAGGAGAGAAGGGGGAGAATGGAGGAAAGAAGAAAAGGGAGAGAGGGAGGGAAAGGGAAGGAGAGAGTAAAAGGTTAAGGGGAGAAAGGAAGGAAGGAGAAGGAAGAGGGAGAATGGAGGAAAGAAGGAATGGGAGAGAGGGAGGGAAAAGGAAGGAGAGAAGGAAAGAATGGAAGAATTTCCACTGCATGCTGGGAAACTGAGGCCCGGGTTGCTCTGGAGAGCCAGATGCAATAATGAAAAGAGCCACATCTGGCTCCCGAGCCCTAGGTTCCCTACCCCTGGTCTATGGTAAGAACACTTTTCCTCTTGGTGGGTCTTTGTCTTGACGCTCGTGGTTTGTTCTCGGCCTTGCATCTCTTCTGATGCGTGTGGTGGCGTCTCCATTGGCCTGGAGAGCCCAGTTTAGGTGGTTCAGGTGACCTTGGAGGAGATGAACTGAACCACCTCCTCCAAGCTTAAGAGGCGGAGGGGGAAAAGAAGGGCCCTGAGGCTGTTAGGAATTAGGGGGGCTTGAAGTCCAAAACACTTGGAGGGCCAAAGTTTGCCCATGCCTGAGCTGGATGTTGACATGTTGGAGAGGCCTCATCTCTCTCCTGCGTCTTGCATTTCCCGTTTCCAGCGTTGTTTCTGCCTCCCTCCTCACACGCCTTGCCTCCACACCTACAATCTCTTAATTAATTCAGTGTCCTCCAGCCATACGCTCGGCAAATTAATTAGCAGCTTACCTTGAGAACAATAGCACTTAAACCTCCTCAGGTGTAGAGGTGGAATTGTGAAACCGAACGGATTAGTTTTTTATTCGATCGTGTTGTGAAATGGACTGGATTCACAATCAGGCATTCGGAGGCGAAATGGACGGGATTGACAGCTTGGTCCAGTGGTTCCCAAACTTTTTTGGCCTACTGCCCCCTTTCCAGAAAAAAATTTACTCACCGCTCCCCTAGAAATTAATTTTTTTAAAAAATAATAGCAATTAAACAGAAAGATATATGTATTAATGCAGTGGTTCTCGACCTTTCTAATGCCGTGAGCCCTAAATAAGGTTCCTCGTGTTGTGGTGACCCCCAACCATATTTTCGTTGCTACCGTGTTTCCCCGAAATTAAGACAGCGTCTTACTTTCTTTTCCCCCCGAAAAGTCCCCCTACGTCTTACTTTCGGGGTACGTCTTATATAAACTAAGACGTACCCCATCGCCACGCCCATGCCGCCGCCGCTGCTGCCGCCGCACGCCGCCGCGCACACCTCCCGCGGCGCAGCTTTCTGGACAAAGGAAGGGAGGGGGAAGAGAGCCAGAAGCATGGCAAGCGCCGCTGCGCCAGAGTGACGCATCGTCACTTTGCCCGCCCTGGCTCTCTTCTCCTCCCTTCCTTGGACAAAGGAAGGGAGGGGAAGAGAGCCAGGGGCGGGGCAAAGCGACGACGCATCACTCTGACGCAGCGCACGCTTTGCCATGCTTCTGGCTCTCTTCCCCCTCCCTTCCTTGGACAAAGGAAGGGAGGGGGAAGAGAGCCAGGGGCGGGGCAAAGCGACGACGCGTCACTCTGACGCAGCGCACGCTTTGCCATGCTTCTGGCTCTCTTCCCCCTCCCTTCCTTGGACAAAGGAAGGGAGGGGGAAGAGAGCCAGGGGCGGGGCAAAGGCCTTGGAGGCCTGGCAGAAAGGTGCGCCGCGGAGGTGTGCCGCGGCTGATGGGCCGGTTGCGGCGGCAGCGGCGTGGGCGTGGCGACGAGGTACGGCTTACATTCGGGGTACGGCTTACATTAGCCGACCCCCCTGACACCCCCGATACGTCTTGCAATCGGGGGTGTCATACTTTCGGGGAAACACGGTACTTCATAAATAATTTTGCTACTCTTACGAATTCTAATACAAATATCTAATATGTATAATATATTTTCCTTGTTACAAATGGAACATAATTAAAGCCTAGTGATTAATCACAAAAACAATATGTTTGGGGGAGAATGGACAACGGATGATGGGATTTGTGGTACCTTCGACCAATTCAGCTCCGACTTCCACAGCTGAGACCCCATGAATGACAGACCTGGACCAAACTTGGCACACAGAACCCCCATGACCCACAGAAAATACTGGAGGGGTTTGGGAGGAATTGACAGTGATTTAGGGAAGATGTAGTTCACCTACATTTGGAGAGCACTCTGAACCCAAACAACCCTGGATCTGGACCAAATTTGGCACAAATACTCAATATGCTCAAGTTTGAATACTGGTGGGGTTGGGGGGGGGATTGATTTTGTCATTTGGGAGTTGTAGCTGTTGGGATTTTACTTTCTGAGACAAACCAGGAAAGGGATCTTGGGGTTTTGGTGGACAGCTCAATGAAGGTGTCAACCCAGTGCGCTGCAGCAGTGAAAAAAGCAAATTCTATGCTTGGCATGATCAGGAAGGGAATCGAAAATAGGTCGTCAAATGTTGTATTGCCTCTCTACAAATCTATGGTGAGGCCACATCTGGAGTACTGTGTACAATTCTGGTCACCGCACCTCAAGAAGGATATAACGGAACTGGAAAAGGTACAAAGAAGGGCAACAAATATGATCCAAGGGATGGAGCAGCTCCCTTACGAAACCAGGTTGCAACGCCTTGGTCTTTTCAGCCTTGAAAGACGGCGTCTAAGAGGTGACTTGATCGAAGTGTATAAAATCATGCATGGGATAGAAAAGGTGAATAAAGAAAAAATATTTTCTCTGTCACACAATACTAGGACGAGGGGCACTCCCTAAAGCTCCAAGGTAGGAAAGTTAGGACTAATAAAGGAAATATTTCTTCACCCAGAGGGTCATTGGGTTATGGAACTCACTTCCAGAGGAGGTTGTGACAGCGGTCAGCCTGGACAGCTTCAAGGCAGGATTAGACAGATTCATGGATACCAAGGGAATCAGTAGCTACTGAAATGGACATCCAAGTGCCACCTCTGTGTTGATGGAGGCAGGCAGGATTTTCCCCGGGTACTAGTTGTGGGGGTCGGGAGCAGGTGAGGGTTTTGCCCTCCTTTCTGCTAGAGATCCCTGTGTACAACTAGTGGGCCACTGTGTGACACAGAATGCTGGACTAGATGGGCTGAGGCCCGATTCAGCATGGCTCTTCTTATGTTCTTATGTTCTTATGTTCTTATAGTTCACCTACAATCAAAGAGCATTTTGAACTCTACCAACAATGGAATTGAGCCAAACTTGGCACACAAACTCCAATGACCAACAGAAAATACTGGAGGGGTTTGGAAGGAATCCACAGTGATTTAGGGGAGATGTAGTTCATTTGGATGTTTTTGAACTGCTAGGTTGGCATGAGCCAGGCTATCAGCGGGAGCTCACCCCATCCCACGGATTCAAACTGCCGACCTTCAGGTCAGCAGTTTAGCAGCACATGGGTTTAACCCATTGCACCAGCGTGGCAATGTCTTGGGAGAGAGGACCTGCCTCTATCTCCTTTCCGTTTGTCTTTCAGATCTTCAGCCGGTCACTTACTGCGAGCCTGCCTTCTGGTGCTCCATCTCGTACTACGAGCTCAACCAGAGAGTCGGGGAGACCTTTCATGCGTCCCAGCCTTCGATGACCGTGGATGGCTTCACTGACCCGTCCAATTCGGAGCGCTTCTGCCTGGGCCTGCTGTCCAACGTCAACCGCAACGCCGCCGTGGAGCTCACCCGCCGGCACATCGGTAACGCCCAACGCCTTTGTCTTTTGCAGCTCTGTTGCTTTGTAGAAGCATCAACTGACTAGGCCAGGGATCGGGAACCTTTTTGACTCAGAGAGCCATGAAAGCAAAGTATTTGGAAATGTATTTAAGTGAAAGCCATATAATATATATAATATATATTTTAAGACTGAATTCAACTAAATGTGAGTCTATCCGTACATACTATGAGAAAAGGTTTCCCCGGCAGAAGGACGGGACACTTCAGACCTGGCTCTGCAAAAGGCATGCTCAGGACTCTGGGAAGGAAGAGAAGACGGAAGGAAGGAAGGGGGAAAGAAAGAAAGACAGAGGAAATAAAGGAGGAAGGGGGAGAGGAAGAAAGAAAAGAAGAACGAACTATGGAAAAGGAAGAAAAGAAAAGAAGGAGAGAGACAAGACGGGGAAAAGAAAGAAAGAAATGGGAAAGAAGGAAAGGAAAGGGTGGGGAAAAGAAAGGAAAGGGAGTGAGGAAAAAGTAAAATAATGAAGGGAAAAGAAGAAATAGAAGGGGAGAGAGGGGGAAGTGAAAAGAAAGGAAGGAGAAGGAAAGGAAGACTTGGGGGGAAAGAACAGAAGAGGAAGGAAGGAAGAGGGAGGGAGAATGGAGGAAATCAGGAAGGGAAGAGAGGGAGGGAACAGGAAGGGGAGAAAGAAAGGAAGAGGAAGGAAGGAAGGAAAAGGGAGAATGGTGAAAAGAAGGGGGGAGAGAGGGAGGAAAAAGGAGAGAAGGAAAGAATGGAAGAGGAAGGAAGGAAGAGAATGGAGGAAAGAAGGAGTGGGAGAGAGGGAGGGAAAAGGAAGGAGAGAAGGAAAGAATGGAAGAGGAAGGAAGGAAGGGGGAGAATGGACGAAAGAATGAAGGGGAGAGAGAGAGAGAAGGAAGGAAGGAAGGAAGGGGGAGAATGGATGAAAGAATGAAAGGGAGAGAGAGAGAGAAGGAAGGAAGGAAGGAAGGAAGGAAGGGGGAGAATGGAGGAAAGAATGAAGGGGAGAGAGAGAGGAAGGAAGGAAGGAAGGAAGGGGGGAGAATGGACGAAAGAATGAAGGGGAGAGAGAGAGAAGGAAGGGGGAGAATGGAAGGAAGGGAAGGAAGGAAGGAGAAGGAGAATGGATGAAAGAATGAAGGGGAGAGAGAGAGAGAAGGAAGGAAGGAAGGAAGAGAATGGATGAAAGAATGAAAGGGAAAGAGGGAGAGAAAAGGAAGGAGAGAAGGAAAGAATGGAAGACGAAGGAAGGAGGGAGGAAAGAAGGAAGGGGAGAGCGGGAGGGAAAAGGAAGGAGAGAAGGAAAGAATGGAAGAGGAAGGAAGGAAGAGGGGGTATGGAGGAAAGAAGGAATGGGAGAGCTAGGTGCAATCATGAAAAGAGCCACATCTGGCTCCTGAGCCATAGGTCCCCTACCCCTGGACTAGGTGCTTGGGCAATTGGCGTCCATCGAGCTCACATTTACAGGTTGAGTCTGTTAACCACATTCTTTCTCGTAACTCGGGGACCGCCTGTATTTGCCTATCCGTCGTGAGTTATCTTAAAGTGGGGACCCAAGTCTAAACATGGAACCCATTTCCATATACACTAGGCCTGAAGAAATGAAAGACTGTTTGAGAGTGCTTTGTTGTTCCTTTGTTTACCCGAAATCACTCAGTGTAACTGTAATTACACCGCAGACGCTCAGGCTTTATTACTTGCATTGCAGCCATTTGGACGCGCATTTACCCTTCATGCATGCTTGTTTCTTCTCATTAGCCCTTCTGATTAGTCAATTTTTGCCCACGGGCCAAAGACCAAAGCTAGGTCTACTCTAAAGCTCAGTTTCTCAGGAGTTGCCCACACAAATTGCTCTGATCTAGTTTTAGAGAGGTCTCCTTTGCTGAAGCCACGAAGACGCCATCACTCAAAACCAAAAGTAGTGTGCTGGGCATCTGGAGGGCTTTAATTGTATATTCCTGCATCGTGGTTGTTCTGATCCCATCCAGACCCATGGCTTGGTATTTCCAGTTTGCTGTCCACGCATCCTTTGCTGCATCAGCCCTCTTGTCCTAATACTTCCGTCCTCTTTTCCCAGGGAGAGGCGTGAGGCTATACTACATTGGCGGAGAGGTGTTTGCCGAGTGCCTGAGCGACAGCGCCATCTTTGTCCAGTCTCCCAATTGCAACCAGCGCTACGGATGGCACCCGGCCACTGTCTGCAAGATCCCGCCAGGTAACTCAGCTTGGCTTTCTGCTTTCCATGCCCTGTCAGACCCTTTTCCTCTTGAGGGAAGCCCAGTAAGAAGCGACGGGGGCCTGTCTACAGTGCACGACGATACCACTTCAATCCCACTTTTAACTGTCATGGCTGCATCCTATGGCACCCGGGGATATCTAGTTTGGTAGAGGCACTAGATCTCCAAGGAGAAACAATTCCACAACCAGGAGGGCAGTGGAGAGAAGGCCCTGCTCTCACACTCCCCTTTTGTGGACACAGCCCCTCCATCTGACCTCGGTCCTTCAGCAGGTATCGATGGGGAGGACTGCTCCTTTGAGCATCAGACCACAAGTCATTTTGGATGTGATCAGTAGGTACAGGGGTGGTCTAAGGCAGTGTTTCTCAACCAGTGTGCCGTGGCACACTAGTGTGCCATGAGCGATCATCAGGTGTGCCGCGAGAAAAGCTCTCTGCCCCCCTTCCTTCCCCCCTCCTCTTGCCGAACTCCTGCTGCTTGGGAGAGGAGGAGGAAGGGACGGCGGCAGCGAAAAAGAAGAAGAAGGGACAGGGGCACCGCCTCCTTCGGCCGTTTCCCCAACCAGCCTCCAATCTGCCATGACTCCTGCCATGACTCTCACCCCTTGCTTGTTGAAGCCGCGCGGAGGAGGAGCCCCGCCTACTGAAGGCCGTCCACCGCTCATGCTCCTACTTTGTGAGAGAGCTGAAGCTGGGGGGGGAGGGGGGCATGATGCAGCCTGGCTCCGCCCCCTCCCCCCGGCTTCAGCACTCCACAGCCGCCAGCCTTGTGGGGCAGTGCCAAGCCAGCGATGGCAGAGCCAACACACTGCTGGCTTGCCCCCTCAAAGCTGTGGGATAACTGAAGCCGGGGGAAGGGGTGGGGCATGGCATGGCCTGGCTCCGCCCCCGTCCCAGCTTCAGCACTCCCACAGCTTCACCAGCCTTGAAGGGCAGTGTCAAGCCAGCGGTGGCAGAGCCAGCACAATGCTGGCTTGGCACTGCCCCCTCAAGGCTGGCAAAGCTGTGGGAGAGCTGAAGCCAGGGGAGGGGCGGGGCATGGTGTGGCCTGGCTCCGCCCCCTCCCCCAGCTTCGGCACTCCCAGCAGCTGCTCCCAGCAGGCCACCATCCCCCAGCCGTTCTTTACTGTGTTAGAGTGTCATTTTGGTTGGTGGTGTGCCCCGGATTTTTAATGTTAAAAGTGTGCCGCGGCTCAAAAAAGGTTGGGAAACACTGGTCTAAGGTAATTTTATATGGTGTTTAACATTATTTTGCCCCCCCAACATTATTTTTTGGCGCGCCACATGTAAAACAAATATACGATTATAATAGCACAATACCATTAGTAGTATTATATTGTATCAATGTATATACAATATATTATAGTACATGCTCATACTATATTATATCATAATTATATTGTAATACATTACAATATAATTATATTATAATATATTGACATTATAATATAATATAACATTCTATTATATTATTATTATAAAATAATAAATAAAATTATTTATTTAAATAACATTATCCTCTACTAAATATTTTCATTACTCCTATAAAACTCAAATAACCCAAAATAAAGTAAAATAAAATATTATATATTACTATTTGCCTGCGCAGTTGCGCCTGTCTCTCCTTGATTCTCCCGGCCAGCGCACGCGCGGGGAGGTGGGCGGGTGTGGTAGGGTTAACATGTGATTGGGCCTGGCGAGGGAGTTCGCCTCAGCACGCGGCGGCTACTTCCGGTGGCAGCTGTCAGGAGGCAATACGTCGCCAATACCCCTTTGGCTCCACTCCCCTCTCCCTTTGTTTCCGCCCCCCTGCCTGCCCAATTGGGTCACTGTATTTGGCGGCAGGGCGGAGACAAAGGGAAGAGGGGAAGGGAGTGCTTTGCCAGGCCTGCCCGATAGGGAGTGCTTTGCTTATAGGCTTCTGCGCACAGGAGCTACAGGGCATGCCCAGAAGCGGCGTCGGAGTGCACAAGGCCGGGGCCCAAAAGCAGGCAGCCGCGGCGCTGCCTGAGGAACATCGGCAGGGCCAGGATGCTGTCTGGCGCCGGCGCCCGGCGGGCAGGGGAATTCGCCCCTTCCCAGATGGCGCCCCACGCGGCCGCTTCCTTGGCCTACCTGTAGGACCGCCCCTGGGTACGATTCTGTTCTGCAAAACTGCCATCCCTTTGTGGTGAAAAGGGCAGCAGTGTGTATTTCCAATGACCCCGAGGTTGTGGGTTTCCATATCTTCCACAGGATGTAACCTGAAGATCTTCAACAACCAGGAGTTTGCTGCTCTCTTGGCCCAGTCTGTGAATCAGGGCTTCGAGGCCGTCTACCAGCTGACGCGCATGTGCACCATCCGGATGAGCTTCGTCAAGGGCTGGGGTGCGGAATACAGGTCAGAAAAGGGGAAGGGGGCTACACAACGGGCAGGCTTGCTGGCCTGCTCCTTCTTTCCTTCCTTCCTCCCTCCCCCCCCCCCTCCCCTTCTCCTTCCTTTTTTTTCCTTCCCCCTCTGGCTTCCTTCCTTCCTCCATCCATCTATCAATTCATCTTTCCATCCTTCCTACCACTCATCTTCTCTTCCTTCTGTCCTTCCTCTCTCCAAATTTCCTTCCTTCCTTCCCTCCTTTCTTCCATCCACCTTTCCTTTCTTTTTTCCATCCATCCATCTTCCATCCTTCATCCCTCCCTTCCATCTTCCTTGCTTCCCTTCCTCCTTCCTCCCTTCTTCTGCCCTTCCTCTCTTCCTCTCCTTCCATTCTTCTTTCTTCCTTGCTTCCTTCATCCATCCATCTATCAATTCATCTTTCCATCCTTCCTACCACTCATCTTCTCTTCTGTCCTTACCCTCCAAATTTCCTACCTCCTTCCTCCCTTTCCTTCCATTCTTCTTCCTTCCTTCCCTCCTTCCATCCATCCATCCACCTTAACTTTCTTTCTTCCATCCATCTTCCGTCCTTCCTCCCTCCCTTCCATCTTCCTTGCTTCCCTTCCTCCTTCCTCCATCTTCCCTTCTTCTGCCCTTCCTCCCTCTTCCCCCCTTCCATCCTTCTTCCTTCTTTCCCTCCTTCCTTCCATCCATCCACCTTTCCTTTCTTTTTCTTTCTTCCATCCATCCATCTTCTGTCCTCCCTCCCTCCCTCATCTTCCTTGCTTCCCTTCTTCTGCCCTTCCTCCTTCTTCCCCTCCTTCCATCCTTCTTCCTTCCTTCCCTTCTTCCTTCCATCCATCCACCTTAACTTTCTTTCTTCCATCCATCCATCTTCCGTCCTTCCTCCCTCCCTTCCATCTTCCTTGCTTCCCTTCCTCCATCTTCCCTTCTTCTGCCCTTCCTACTTCTTCCCCTCCTTCCATCCTTCTTCCTTCCTTCCTTCTTCCTTCCATCCATCCACCTTTCCTTCCTTTCTTTCTTCCATCCATCTTCCATCCTTCCTCCCTCCCTTCCATCTTCCTTGCTTCCCTTCCTCCTTCCTTCCATCTTCCCTTCTTCTGTCCTTCCTCCCTCTTCCCCTCCTTCCATTCTTTTCTTCCTTGCTTCCTTCCTTCCCTTCCATCCATCCATCCATCTCTCTTCCTCCCTTCTTTCCACCCATCCTTCCTTCTTCCCTCCGTCCCTCCTTCCTTCCATCTTCCCTTCTACCCTTCCTCCCTCTTCCCCTCCTTCCATCCTTTCTTTCTTTCTCCCTTGCTTCCTTCCTTCCCTTCCTCCCTCCCTTCTTTCCCTCCCTCCTTCCTTCCACCCACCCTCTCCCCTTCCTCCTGCCCTCCCTCTCTACGTCCTTCCTTCCCTCCTTTCTTCTCCCCTCCTTTCCCTTTTCCGAGCATCTGGCGCTGGAGCCCGTCCCCAGCATCGAGCAGCGCTCTCTGGTTACCCCTGGGCCACTTCTCCAGATGTCTGGAGTCCATCTTGTTTTGAAATCAGCTCCCTGCCTGCTGGGGCGGCTTTTCAGTCTTGGCTGAAGTCTTACGGTTCGTAATGGGATCCAGATGAGCGAGTCCTACGGGGCAGGGAGGGCCTGGCCCGAGACCAAACCCAGAGCAGAGCGCTGGTTTGTGCTTTTGGCCTTGGCCTACAAGTGAGCAAACGTCAGGGCCACGAGGCCGCTGTGTCCGGAGGTCTCTTGCCAGTGCAAAAGCTCTGAGACGCCCCTCTGCTTTTTTTTCCTACTCTTTGAGCTGCTTAAGGTGCGCATTGTGCTTTTAAAGAAAGGTGTTTTGGGGGCTGTACAATGGTTGGCTTGCTTCTGGATGTGGTGGCTTTCTTGAAAGACGGCAGCGCAAACAAAATGGAAGGTTATGGTTCCCAGGGACCTTTAAGATTTTAGGAGTGTGTGTGTGCACTGTGTGTTCTTGAAAGTCTCTGTTTTCGAATAGGTTGTAGAGCAGGGGTGCTCAATAGGTAGATCGCGATCTACTGGTAGATCGCGTAGGGCGTCCTGGTAGATCGCAGGTAGGGCGGGAGGAAGGCTAAGTCCCACCCCGCAGGCTCCCGACGCTGCCCAGGTGTTGCCGGCCAGTCAGCGAGGCGGCGGCGTGACCAGCGTCGCTATGGCGCCCATGCCATTTTCGCCGCCATGACGTCACATGAGCCGTTTTCCCTACTATTTCGTGGTCTCGCCAGAAGAAGGGGGAGGGGCGCGGCCAGAGGCAGCTTTAACTGCGGCTGCTGCAGCATGGACTGGGACTCGGAGCTGTTGGTAAGCCAATGGAGGGGCTTCCTCCTTTCTCCCTCCCTGTCCCTCCCCCTCGCTCTCTTCCTTCCTTCTTCCCTTCCCTCTCTTCCATCTCTCCTTCCTTCCTTCCCTACTTCCCATCCTTTCTTCCTTCCCTCCCTTCCTTGTTCTTCCTTCCTTCCTCTCTCACCCTCCTTTCCCTTCCTTCCTTCTTCCCTTTCTTTCTTCCCTCTTTCCTTCCTTCCCTACTTCCCATCCTTTCTCCCTTCCCTTCTTTCCCTCCCTCCCTTCTGTTCTTCCTTCCTCTCTCTCTCTCCTTCCTTTCCCTTCCTCATCTCCTTTCTTCCTTTCCTTCCTTTCTCTCCTTCTTCTTGCCTTGCCTTCTTTCCTTCCTGTTTCCTCCCTCCCTCCATCATTCTTTCCTTCCTTTCCTTCCTTACTGCCTTGAACATTTGCTGTTGGTTGTGTGGGTTCTGTGTGTGAAGTTTGCCCCAATTGTGTTGTTGGTGGGGTTCAGAATGCTCTTTGATTGTAGGTGAACTATAAATCCCAGCAACTACAACTCCCAAATGACAAAATCAATTTTTTAGTGATGGTCACTCCTTGTAGGTGTCTTGTGGCCAAATTTGGCAGCAATTCATCCAGTAGTAAGACATCAGTTTGTGTGTGTCAACTGTAAAATAGGATGTGTGGAAGGGCCCTGGGTTATCTGACGTCCTTTCCAGACAGTTGAATAAAATCCCATGTTATCCGCTTTGAATCAGATTATATGGCAGTGTGGACTCAGAAAACCCAGTTCAAAGCAGATATTGTGTTATATGTTTCACATTTTTGTAGTGGGCAGGTAGATCATTTTGACTTGGTTGTTTTATAAGTAGCTCGCATGCTGAAAAAGTGTGAGCACCCCTGTTGTAGAGGCACCCTGTACTGAATACTTTCTGACTCTGGCTCCTGGTGCTAGTTAAACTAGTCATCTCCAAACAGTGCCAGTCTACTGAACAGGCCATGACTTAGGCGACAGAATTTCCTTTGAGAAGCTCTGGAAATCAGCCCGTTCTGTTGACCAAAGTGGGACAAAGCTGTGCACCTTGGCACGCTCGTCATCCTTTCCTTTCTCTCCTTTTCCTTTCTAGGCGGCAGACGGTCACCAGCACTCCTTGCTGGATCGAGCTCCACTTGAACGGCCCACTGCAGTGGCTGGACAAGGTCCTCACGCAGATGGGCTCCCCGAGTATCCGCTGCTCCAGCGTCTCTTAGGCAGGAAAAAGCCGCGGCATGGGAGCCAAGACTCGGGAATCTCTGGCTTAGAACAAACTACATCAGTCCCTTACCTGAGATCATATTTCTCCCCTCACTCATCTGTCTGAATACCTGGTGACCATGAAAAAGAGAACGTCGGGGTTGCGGCCTTTCCAACTCAGCTCTCCACGGTGACTGTTCCTTCCTTTCAGTCGAAAATAAACCCAGTCGGAGGCATCTTGCATAGGAGATCCAGGCACTTCACCCAAACTTTGGATGTATTAAAGGAGATGCTTTTGATTGTTTTGCTGCATCGTGTTGGGGAATTCTGTTGCCGCCATATTAGTTGCTATCGGCAGCGGTTTTAGGAGGGGAGGGACCGTGTTATGGGTTTTCTCCACTTCGCCACTTGGATGGAGGACATCCTCCTGGAATGGCACGGCAGGAAGGATCCAAATCACATTGTCAACGTTCCCATCATAAACATTGACCTCCTGGGACCGTTTCTGCTAGACCATGAACAGGAAAGCTCTGGGGATTACAATCTGAGTGGAAGAGATCCAGGGGCTGTCTCGCAGCAGAGAAGGCTTTAAGTTGCCATTGCAGTGACTTCAAGGTGGCACCTCATGCCCACATTGGGGCATTTTTTCCCTCTTCAGGAAAGGGAGACCTTGTTGCTTCCTCCAGAGTCCTTCGTGGCATATTGCTAGCCTTTGTGGTCCTCCTTGCATTGTTTACATCCACTCCTGGGTCATCTGCATGACGTGCCACATTCCCCGATAGCCAAAGATGGCCTTGAAGGGTCCAGATTTCTTTCGGGGATGACGTTCCACAAAGAGAAGAGCAAAGCGATCCTGTTCCAATGATTGTCTTGCCTTCAATATTGTTCTTTCTCTTCTGGAAATGGTTCGGGAAAGGGAGACCTTGCTGCTTCCCTCCAGAGTCCTTCATGGCATATTGCTAGCCTTTGTGGTCCTCCTTGCATTGTTTACATCCACTCCTGGGTCATCTGCATGATGTGCCACATTCCCTGATAGCTAAAAATGGCCTTGAAGGGTCCAGATTTCTTTCGGAGATGACGTTCCACAAAGAGAAGAGCAAAGCAATCCTGTTCCAATGATTGTCTTGCCTTCAATATTGTTCTTTCTCTTCCGAAAATGGTTCAGGAAAGGGAGACCTTGCTGCTTCCTCCAGAGACCTTTGTGGCATTTGCTAGACTTCATGGTCCTCCTTGCATTGGATCGTCCGCATGATGTGCCAGGTTCCCTGACAGCTAAAGAGGGTCCAGATTTCATTGGGAAATAAGGTTCCACAAAGAGACGAGCAAAGCACTCCTGTTCCAATGATTGTCTTGCCCGAGTCCAGAAAGGAGAGTCTCTGGCCAGGAAGCGTGGCTGGGATTTGCGGGTCTATTTCATGCAGTTTTCAAGAGCACAGATTCCTCCAACCTGCCCCGCCCTTCTTTTTTCGCTATTTTGGTTCAACCAGTCTGCTTGGCAGGACACCTGAGAGTGTCGCTGGCTCTTTACGCCCAGACATTTAAAAATATTTTTGGAAGTCCTCAAAGACTTCATGCCTGAGATGGTTCCAGAGAGAAAACCATTTGGGACACCTTGTGGCCGTTGCAGGACTCGAGAGAGTGCCGAAAATTCAACCGCTACATCTTCACCCCAGAGAAGAGCCATCACCTCTGTGGGATGGAAACTCTCACGGACATTGCCTCGAGGCAGTGGGTTTGCTGGGATCGCAGTTTGCTATTCGCCTATCGAATGGGGCTGGTTCTTGCAAGCCTTGGGAAATTATACAGGTGCGTTTGTAGAGGGGGAAAGGTCCCCCCTCCCCCAGATAAATATTTTTGCTCATTCAAAGAGGAAATTATTTTTCTGTATTTTCTTAAGGGGTTGTGCCAAGAACAGTCTGTCCTTTGCGTGTCCGTTTGAGTTGCGTAGAACTTGTATTCGCCTGTGACAAAATAGTTTTGCTTGATGTTTAGAATCAAATAACATGCCCCCCTCTCCAACTGCAACTCCCAGCATGCTTAGCCACTCACCTTGCTAGATAGTGCTGCTGGGAGTTGTAGTTCACCATCATCTAGGGCAGTGTTTCTCAAGCTGGGGATCAGGACTCCTGCGGGGGTTGCCAGGGGGGTGTCAGCAGGGTCGCCAAAGACCATCAGAAAATACAATATTTTCTGTTGGTCATGAGGGTTCTTTGTGGGAAGTGTGACCCAATTCTATCATTGTTAGGGTTCAGAATACTCTTTGATTCTAGGTAAACTATAAATCCCAGCAACTACAACTCCCAAATGTCAAGGTCTATTTTCCCCAAACTCCACTGGTATTCACACTTGGGCATATTGAGTATTCGTGCCAGGTTTGGTCGAGATTCATCATTGTTTGAGTCCACAGTGCTCTCTGGATGTAGGTGAACTACAACTCCAAAACTCAAGGTCAGTGCCCATCGAACCCTTTCAGTATTTTCCGTTGGTCATGGGAATTGTGTGTGCCGAGTTCGGTTCAAATCCATCGTTGGCAGAGTTCAGAATGTTCTCCGATTGTACGTTAACTATAAGTCCCAGCAACTACAACTCCCAAATGACAAAATCAAGCCGCTTAAGTGGCTGAGGGGGGAAAGCTAAGGCTGTTAGGAATTGTGGGAGTTGAAGTCCAAACACCTGGAGGACCCAAATTTGTCTGGTACTCATTGTTTGTCAAAACTTTCCAGATATAGGGTGCAACCTAGAAAAAAATATTTAAGTGCACTTAGACATTCCTCTTGGCTGCACCTATACATTGTGCCTTGCCCCAGAGAGCAGCTGAGGAGACGCGCAAAGAGAGGACCTATTTGGAAGGCTGGAAAGCATCATTCTTCATAATAGTTGCATCAAATAACCACAAGGCCTGCTTTGTTTAGTGTTGCCCACACGATAATCTCAAGGCACTGCCTTGACTTTTCCCTTCTTTGCCTTACCTGCCCTTTTAGTTTGTGTCAATGCAAATGCACGGCTATTTCATCAAATAGAAGCGAACACTTCGCAGGCCGTTTGTTGCCCCAGGTTGTTGAGTCTCCCATCTTTAAAAACACCCCTCTTTCCTTGAGGGACTGGCATAAGCACTCGAGTCTTGCTGGTTGACAGTCTTGTCGCTTTTGTGTGCATTTCGAACTCTAAAACGAGAAGCATTGGAGCAAGCAACGTGGAATCAAGTATGTGTCCTTCCCTTCTTCCAATATGTTCTTGGACTGAGCCACTGGCTCATGGGAAACTCTGCCTGATACGGCGTTCATGTGCGATGAGGTCCATTCTGTCTGCAAGACGACGCAGCTTTCAAACTTGTACAAAACTTTTCTTATGTAGCACAATGGGATTGTATGCGTTATCCATACTGGAATCTTTTATCTGGACTCCCCGGCGACCGGGCAAGGACTACCGGACTCTTGAGGCATGCATGCCTCTTATACGGCTGCTGGCGGACGTACCCAGGTGGCCTTGACCAACCAGGTCTCTCTCTTTTTTTTAATGTGGTTAGTGGCAAAACTTTAACTTTGTGTTGGTTTTTTCAATAATGTATTGAAAAAGAATATTGCTATTATTATCTTTGCTATTGTTGTTTTTACTACTCCTATTATTATTATTTGCAGACTTTAAAGCCTGTGCTTTCAAACGTAATCGGCAGTAATGACTTGCAAAAGGAATGGGGAAAATCTGCCTTGAGGCACTCAGTAAGACACTCAAATGTGACCTGGCCGAAAGGCTGTGACGAAGATGTGTTTTTGAGGGGGAAAGCCAATTCACTCTCGAACCATCACTCCCCTGAGGTCAGTTTCTGCGGGGTTTGCAAGGAGGAGCTGAATGGCTTGACTCAAGAGATTTCCCACTACATCCAACTAAGATTTATAGGATATAGAGCAGGGCTGCCCAGGAAGTCGATTGCGGGACCGAAGGTCAATCGCAGCCGGATGGGGCACATCTCAGATGGTGGAGCTTCCTCCCCAGCACTCCCAGCAGCTGGCCTTGAGGAGGGCAGGGCCAGCCAGCCTTGTGCTAGCTATGCCACCACTGGCTTGGCCCTGCCCTCAAGGCTGGCAGCTGCTGCCAGAGCTGAAGCCAGAGGAGGGCGGAGCCAGGCCATGCCAAGCCACGCAGCAGCTGCTCCAGCCTTGAGGAGGACAGGGCCAAACCAGCCTTGTGCCTGGCTGTGCCTAGCTGGAGCAGCCACCAGAGGAGGGCGGAGCCAGGCCATGGCTTGGCCCTTGAGGAGGACAGGGCCAAACCAGCCTTGTGCCCCTGGCAAGGCTGGAGCAGCTGCTGCCAGAGCTGAAGCCAGAGGGGGCGGAGCCAGGCCATGCCACCATACCCTCCTGGCTCCCCAGCAGCAGCTCCAGCCTTGAGGGGGCAGGGCCAAACCAGCCTTGTGCTAGCTATGCCACCACTGGCTTGGCCCTGTCCTCCTCAAGGCTGGAGCAGCTGCTGCTAGAGCTGAAGCCAGAGGGGGCGGAGCCAGGATGCCAAGCCCTCCCCCCCCGCTCCGGCACTCCCAGCAGCTGCTCCAGCCTTGAGGAGGGCAGGGCCAAGCCAGCCTTGTGCTAGCTATGCCACCACTGGCTTGGTCCTGCCCTCAAGGCTGGAGCAGCTGCTGCTAGAGCTGAAGCCAGAGGGGGTGGAGCCAGGCCATGCCAAGCCCCACCCCTCCTGGCTTTGGCACTCCCGGCAGCTGCTCCAGCCTTGAGGGCAGGACCAAACCCAGCCTTGTGCTAGCTATGCCACCACTGGCTTGGTCCTGCCCTCCTCAAGGCTGGATCAGCTGCTGCTAGAGCTGAGGCCAGAGGGGGGCGGAGCCAGGCCGTGCCAAGCCCCACCCCCTCCCTTGCTTCTCTCTCGTCCGGAAGCAAACGTGGACGGTGCGTGCGCAGAAGGTACATCTTTCTGACTTGGTTTTATTACAAGGAGCTCACATGCTGGAAAAGTGTGGGCATCCCTGATAGAGAGATGAAGTGGCCCCTTTTATATCAAGTAGCAAATTTCGATCTGCGTGGGCGAAACGTTTAATAGAGTCTTCTCGATTTCCCGAGTTACACAATGCCTTTTGTTAGTAAGAGGAAATATTTGAAATTGTCTGCAAAAATGTTTTCCGGGGGATTTGAAGACTCCGTCTTGAAAACACATACACTACGGACGAAGCTGGATTTGGACGGCACCGAACCACAAACCCAAGGGAGAGGCAAAGGGGACCCATTCACTCCAGTTTCTGCAAAGCCAACAGAAAAGGGCTGGATTTTGGGTAGGTTGTGCATTCGGTCCCTGCAATATTGGAGTCTCCGTGGTTGCCCTCACCCCTTTTTATCATTTTGGATACATACATACATCACACTTGCAATTGGCGCCGCTCTGGAGCATCTCTTATTTCAGACAGGCTTCAGCAGAGACCCTTGGAAGAGATTTTGAAAAGCTGCGTCACAGAAGTATTGTCTGCTTTTCTTTTCTGGATGACCCAGTGATCCATAGTATCCCCAAGTTTGAGGCTGATCCAAATGGGTTGATTCTCCTTCCAAGTCCACTTCTCTGCAATTGGTCGTTCATTTCATGCAGCGTTCAAGGCTGTCCTACGTTGTTTTGATATTTGGGCTCATGGATTTCTGGATTTCTTTCTCCAACATGTTTGTTTCCTTCTTTTAAACCTGAGATTGGTACATTAAATGAACCTTTGCTTGTCCTCTGTGGGTCTTTAGCCCTGTAAAGCATATTTTTTATTAAAAGCCTATATCATCCATTCCTTATGGAAAAGCGTTTGGTTTCGTTTGTCGCTCGCGTGAACTTTTCGTGACGTCTTCCCAGGTTTCAAAGGGGCAGGACGACAGGAAGCGGCGTTTTAAGCAGACTTTATTCGAGTCGTTTATTGGTCGCTGGAAAGAAAGAAAAGGTGCAACAAGTCCCTTCTGTGAAGCGTCTCTACCACAATCCATAGCAAACCTCTTTTCCAGAAGCCCGTGGCATCAATGTAGTTTCTGAAGTTGCTTGACGTAAAAAAAAAACCAACCTGAAATGGTGCAGGGATCTTGCACATCTCTACTGGAAGGACATAAACAGATTGCGGCCTAGCTCTGCTCCAAAAAGCAGAAAAGGAAGCACACCCTGCTTTCACATAACTCACCGAGATGATATGTATGGACCCAAATTCTAACTGGATTCCTTTTGTTTCAAATGGGAACAGACTTGCAGTAACAGCAGTTGAGGATTCCCTCTCTTCCAAGAAATGAATCATTTTGTTCTGGCAACTAAGGAAATGTCAGATCTCTGGGGAATATATATATACACACACACCATACGTTATTTGATTGCAAACCAACTACATCCCCATATGCATTTAAATCCTTCTCTGCAGGATGGGAAGGATTAAAGGCAGACCTGCACAACATACGGCCCACAGGCCGATTACGGCCCTCACAAGGCTTTGGTGTGGCCCTCAGAGGCTCTGGGCCTAAGCCTTAGAAAGGGTAGTATATGCCAGTGTTTTTCAACCTTTTTTGAGCCACGGCACATTTTTTACATTTACAAAATCCTCGGGCACACCACCAACCAAAATGACACAAAATGACACTCTTAACAAAGTAATACATATAGTTAATATGTTTTAAAATGTATTTATATATTCCTGACTGTGAGAGCCATTCAGCATTGGAAGGAAGAAAGGGAGAGCTGGGCCAGGCCGCTCGCTCGCTCTCTCCTCAAGGCCACGGAAGAGGCGGTTCTTGGCTGGCTGGCAGGCAGGCAGTTAGGCAGGCGGGCATGTTCAGGGAGGCCGCACCGCCTCTTTCTCGGTCCCGGAGGGGTCACTCCACCCCTCTCTGCCCCTAAGGCCACTTCCCCCCGCCCCTTTCCTACCTCCTCCTTCCTTCCTTCCTCTTTGCCCGTCTCTGCCTCATCAAAATGGCGGTGGCGTTTGCTGCAAAGGGGACGGGGTCAGAGCGACACCACTCCCTCCCTCCCCCTCCGGAGAGGAGGCCAATGGAAAGCCAAGTGATGGGGCACATGCGCTCCCGATTGGCCGCCCACAAGGTTTGTCACTGGCTGCCACTCTTGGCCCTGCTCCGCCCCGCCTTTCCGCCGGGCTCATTTCCATGCTGAAAGGGACAGAGGCCAATTTCCCACGGCAACCTGATAATCGTTCACGGTACACTAGTGTGCCGTGGCACACCGGTTGGGAAACACTGGTATATGCAGTAGTCACTGGAATTTGCCATTCCTTCCTCTCTCTTCTACATGTTTCCTTTCTCTATGCAGCAAAGTTACCAAACTTTGCTGCATAGATCCAGTCAGGATGCTGGAAGTGCTGGTTTCTTTTGGAAACATGGCCTGGGAGGTTGCTGGGCTCAGATGAGAGTAATGGGGAGCAAGGGATGAAACTAAGGAGTATCGGACCTTAATCGGGGTTTATAAACAGCTCAGGAGTGGAATGATACACAACTCTTTTCCCCTTTCATTAGTTATTGCCACGGTTTTCTTTCTAGCTACCAACAGAGGTAGCTTTTCAAGACAGGGACTCTTGAAAAGCATGTATTTTTAATTCTTCTTGCCTGCAACAACCACACTAGGATGATAAGTATGCAAAACAAAAGATTAGCATCAATGTACTGTTTTGCCTATGCAAAATACTCTTTTGGGCAAGCACTTCCAAAGAAATCACATCTTCTCTATTCCACCCGGAAGTTCCTCCTGGTGGTTCCCATCCGCTCCGTCCCTCCCAGGATTTTGGTCTCTGCTTTGAAATGAAGACAAATGAACAGCTCACAAACTAAAAGGTAAGACAGGTGGGTGTTTCTAGGCAGCTCTTTTCATTGGGGCCGGGCCATGGTTTGCTTCCCCAGGATGACCAGAACAGGCCTCCTATTTTGTTGGCTTCACCTCCTGGTCTCCCCACGAATGGATCCAGCAAGCCGACAGCCACCACGTTTCCGGAGCAGCAACCACATGCCGAAGGAGCGGCCTTCTTTCAAGTCTCTCAAACACGGCAAAATACTAGGCCTTGTGTCAAAGGGGAAAAAATGGTTCCTGCAGCCAACAACCTAGTGGTGTTTGCAGCAGAACAACCCACATCCATTCCACAGCACAGCTGTTCCTTGGCCCCTAGTTGTCCTCCTCTGAAGACAGGCCTTCGATCTCGTCTCTGTCTCCTCCGATGGCCATCCAGAAGGCTTTTGCCACCTGAGAGGGAAGGGTCAACAAGAGAAACTCAAACTCCTCCGAAATCTTTGCAGCAACAGATACAGAATATACGTGTCCTGGCAACTGCTTACATACATTCGCTATATTAGATTTTTAGATACAGAACTGGGGTGCCCAACAGGCGGCCCGCGGCCATACACACTCCCCCAGCCTGTTGGACACGGCCCCGCTACCCTCCTGGAAGATTTTTTTAAAAATGGCGGCCGGGGGAGGGGGAGCGGGGCAGGGAGAAGGGAGCCAGCTCCTCCTCCCTGCACCGCCCCCTTCGTCCCTCTCTCCGCACCGCCCTTCCTAGGGAGGGGGAATTGCCGAAAAGGAGCAATAGGCGGTGCCAAGGGCGGCGCGTCAGAGGCCTGGGGTGACGCGCCGCCCTTGGCGCCGCCTAGTGCTAGGAAGGGCGGGGGAGCCGGCTGCCTTCTTCCTCCGTAGCCCCTCCTCCTTTTCCCCGCTCGCGCCGCCGCTCGGGATCCGAGCAGCGGCGCGCCCGGGGGAAAAGAGGAGAGGCTTTGGAGAAAGGAGGCAGCTGGCTACCTTCTCCCTCCATAGCCCCTCCCTGCGCCGCTGCTCGGGATCCGAGCAACGGCACGGCCCGGGTGAAGGAGGAGGGGCTATGGAGGGAGAAGGTAGCCAGCTACCTTCTCCCTCCATAGCCCCTCCCTGTGCTGTTGCTCGGGATCTGAGCAAAGCCGCGGCCCGGGTGAAGGAGGACGGGATACGCGAGCGACCCCAACCCCCCCGCGAGCGGCCCCGCCCCCTGCTCACTGATCACCTACGGCCCCCCAGGTGATCAGTGACACTTCTTCCGGCCCTTGGGTCTGAAATGACCGCAAGGGCCATCCCGTCCAACCTCATCCTGCCTTCATGCAGAAAAAGCACAATTTACAATTTACAATAGCAAGGTTTCCATAACACAAATAAAGGTCTTTATGTTTCCTTCATTGCTGCCACACTGGGCTTCTTTCTCATGCAGATAAACAGCTTCCCTCTCATAAGAGCCTCTTTTCACAACGAACTTACACAGAAGTTTCACAGTGTAGCTTTTTACATACCACAGCTTTCACACTAGAACTTCACATATGATGGCCTTCAAGTTGGGGCTTCTCTCACCAAAGCTCTCACACCAGGCCTTATGATACTGAGGCCTACTAACACATTGAGGCCTACTTCACACGGAGGCCTTTCTCCCACTGAGGTGAACTAACACTGAGGCCTTCTCATACTGAGGCCTACTAACATATTGAGGCCTACCTCATACAGAGGCCTTTCTCCCACTGTGGTGAGCTAAGGCCAACTAACACATTGAAGCCTACCTCACACTGAGGCCTTTCTCCCACTGAGGTGAGCTAACACTGAGGCCTTCTCATACTGAGGCATACTAACACATTGAGGCCTACCTCACACGGAGGCCTTTCTCCCACTGAGGTGAGCTAACACTGAGGCCTTCTCATACTGAGGCCTACTAACACATTGAGGCCTACCTCACACGGAGGCCTTTCTCCCAGAGGTGAGCTAACAGGGAGGCCTTCTCATACTGAGGCCTACTAACACATTGAGGCCTACCTCACACGAAGGCCTTTCTCTCACTGAGGTGAGCTAACACTGAGGCCTTCTCATACTGAGGCCTACTAACACATTGAGGCCTACCTCACACTGAGGCCTTTCTCCCACTGAGGTGAGCTAACTCTGAGGCCTTCTCATACTGAGGCCGACTCACACACTGAGGCCCCTTCTCCCACAGAGACCTCTAACAGACGGAGGGCTACTAACCTCCGGCAAGGAGAGGCTTCGGATGGCCAGCGTGGGAGGGTCAGTGCACAGGGAGGAGCCTTTGGACGACTTCCTGTAGTCCCCATGAGCTGGCTGAGACAATCTGGGAGCCGTAGGAGTCAGGAAACTACGGCTCCCAGAATGCCTCAGCCAGCTCATTCGGGGCTACAGGAAGTCATCCAAAGCCTCCTACCCGCCACGCCGCCGGCATCAGGAGCCTCTCCACGCTGGCCATCTGAATCCTCTCCATGCCGGAGGCAGGAGGAGGAGGCGGAGCAGGTGCTGCCTCCACCCTCAGGCCCTCCCTCACTCCACCGACGCGCGACCCTCCATGCAAGAGGGCCAAAGCCCAGGATCACCACCGCGAGGGCCGCCGGAGAAGGCAGGAAGGAACCCCCACTGCCCTGGTGCAGCCCGCGGCAGCCCCCGCTTTGAGGCAGGACCATGGCAATACGGCCTGCTGCTCCTCCTCCCTCTGCCCTCCTCCTCCTCCCTCCTCCGCACCTTGTCTTCTTGAATTTTATTTTATTTTAGTGGTTTTTATTATTATTTTATAATAATTTTATAATAATAATATAATATAATAAATAATATGTTATATTATATTATAATTTCAATATATTATAATGTCTATATATATATACTATAATAATTATGATATTAATAATATATGAATATTTCTTGATATATTAATATGTTAATATTAATGATGTGTAATATATATAGTAAATAAATAAATACATAAATAAATTATGTAGATTAGACTGTAGTTCCACCTTTAGGTGCGGCCCTCCATAATATTTTTTGGCTCTCATGTGGCCCCTTGGAAAAAATAATTGCCCACCCCTGCTCTACACCTAAATATAATAATTTAGGATGATGCCTGTTGGGCTTCCGTCCTGCCTGGAACCCTCCTCACCTTTTCTGCATGCAGCTTTCTCTGTTCGTGGGGCAGTGTCGCTGCCTTTTCTGCAATGACAAAAAGCAAAAAATGTTACCTTCATGGTTTGCCAAAAGTTGAACTAAGGCAGAATTGTTACAGGTTGCGGCTGGAAAGAGGGTTAAGCCAAGGGAAAGACAACACAATAATAATAATACTTTATTTATACCCCACCACCATCTCTCTGAAGGGACTCAGGGTGGCTTACATGAGGCCAAGCCCATCAAATACAAAATACAAATACAACAGTGCAAGCAAAATAATATAATAATAAACATAAGCAATGACACAGAAGAGATTTAAAAACACTATGGCGGGGCCAAATGTAATAGATCAGTGCTGTCCAACTTCTATAGACCCACGGGCCGGACGTCTGGTGGCTGACCACCTGGCGGGCCGGAGGGGGCGGGGCCAATCGCGGGGCGGGGCCAATCGCAGGGGCGGGGCCGAGTGACGCTGTAGGAGGGAGGGCAGAGCAAAGAGGGGTTCCCTTGCTCCTCCCTCCCTTCTACAGCGTCAAACTGGGCAAGAGGCACGGCGATTTCGCCATGCCTTTGCCCAGTTTGACGCTGTGAGAAGGAAGGGAGGTGCAGAGAGGGGTTCCCCTTGCACCTCTCTTCCTTCTGCAGCGTCAACCTGGGCAAGAGGCACGGCGATTTCGCCATGCCTTTTGCCCAGTTTGACGCTGTGGAGAAGGGAGGGCGGAGCAAAGAGGGGTTCCCCTTTGCTCCTCCCTCCCTTCTACAGCGTCAAACTGGGCAAGAGGCACGGCGATTTCGCCATGCCTTTTGCCCAGTTTGACGCTGTGGAGAAGGAAGGGAGGTGCAGAGAGGGGCTTCCCCTTTGCCTCTCTTCCTTCTGCAGCGTCAAACTGGGCAAGAGGCACAGCGATTTCGCCATGCCTCTTGCCCGGTTTGACGCTGTGGAGAAGGAATTTCTCCTCCTCCTCCCCCTCTTTCCCGGGCACCACGGCTGTCCCGAGCGCCCGCGCGCCAGGGAAAGGCACGGCGCCTGGGAAAGAGGAGGAGGAGGGAGAGCAGAAGAGCGGCGCCAAGGCCAGCGCGTCACAGGCCTGGCGTGACGCGCTGCCCTTGGCTCCGCCTACTCCTCCTTTTTCGGCGGCTCCCCGCCCTTCCTAGGGAGGGAGCCGCCAGGAGTAGGCGGCGCCAGGGCAGCGCGTCACGCAGGCCTGTGACGCGCCCTTGGCGCCGCCTACTCCTCCTTTCGGCGCAGAGAGAGGGACGGAGGGGGGCGGTGCAGGGAGGAGGAGCTGGCTCACTTCCTCCTCCCTGCCCCGCCTCCGCCCTCCCCCCCCGGCCGCCATTTTTTAAAAAATTAGATTTTTTTTTTTTAAAAAAATTAAAAATGGTGGCTGGGGGCATAGCTGGGGCCGTGCCCAACAGGCTGGGGGGCCGGATCCGGCCCCAGGGCCGCCAGTTGGACAGCCCTGTAATAGATTAAAAAATTTTTTTTAACAAGACAAAACCCTCCTGGTTTGTTAGATCTTGCTGGAAGGGGTTACGTGGACCTCTGTTGAATATAGTAAACGGCTCGCTTGAAAAGAGGTAATGGTAAGTCCGCTGCTGAAGAAACCGGGTCTAGATGGCTCGGTCCTCTCCAATTACCGCCCAGTTTCGAATTTACAGTTCCTGGGCAAAGTAATTGAGAGGCCAGCAGCGGGACAGCTGCAGTGGTTCTTGGACGACTCCCGGATTACATCCCTTCCAGTCCGGCTTCCGCTTTGGGCACGGGACAGAGACTGGGCTGGTCTCTATCACGGACCAGCTGCGCTGCCAGCTGGAACAAGGTGGGTCAGCGCTGCTCGTGTTATTGGACCTCACGGCAGCATTTGACACAGTTGACCATTCTCTATTGATCCACCGTTTAGCCATGACGGGAGTTAGGGGGTCCGCCCTTAAATGGGTGCCCTCCTTTCTCCAAGATCGGGGACAACGGGTGGAGAGGGAAGGGATGGTCTCGGAAAGGGTCCCCCTTAATTGTGGGGTCCCCCAAGGGGCTATCCTCTCTCCTCTATTATTTAACATCTATATGCATTCACTTGCCCAACTGGTGCGTAGTTTTGGTCTGGAGTGTCATCAGTACGCTGATGACACCCAGCTGGTGCTGAGGATGGAAGGCCGGTCAGAATCTGTACCCAATTATTTCCATCAGTGCCTGGAAGCCGTGACTGGGTGGCTATGGGCCAGCAGGTTGAAGGTGAACCCGTCGAAGACGGAGGTCCTGTGGCTGGGTCGTCCCGGGGGGGGGGGGGAGCTCCGACTGCCAATAATGGACGGTGAGGTGGTTAGTCCGTCGCCGCTGGTTCAAAGCCTAGGGGTCCAACTGGACCCTCTGCTGACGATGGAGGCTCAGGTCTCTGCAGTGAACAGAGCAGCATTTTTTCATCTGCGCCAGGCAAGGCGGCTGGCGCCCTACCTTTCCAGTGACGACCTAGCCGCTATAATCCAGGCCACGGTCATCTCAAGACTGGACTACTGTAACGCCCTTTACATTGGCCTTCCTTTGTCGGTAATCCGGAAACTGAAGATGGTGCAAAACACTGAGGCTCGACTGCTGGCTGGAGTGACACTAACATGCCACACCACACCAGTCCTCCAGCGTTTGCACTGGCTTCCCATCGAGAACCGGATTGCCTTCAAAGTGCTGCTGTTAACCTTTAAGGCCTTGCATGGTCTGGGGCCAGTGTATCTGAAGGACCGCCTCTCCCTGCACATTCCCCAGAGACCACTACGGTCCATGGACCAAAACCTATTGGAGGTTCCATCACTCAAGATTTGCCGATTGTCATCGACTTGGCAGCGCACCTTTTCTGTAGTAGCGCCTACCCTGTGGAACGCCCTCCCGGCAGAGCCACGAGTAATAACGGAATGACAGGCCTTCCGGAGGGCCTGTAAGACCACCCTGTTCCGCCAGGTGTTTATTCTCTAAGGTTGTGCTTTCCATTCCAGTCCTAATCTGTTTTTATTCTGTTTTTAACTACGTTGCGTTGTGTATTCATTGTTGTGAACCACCCTGAGCCTTTTGGGGAAGGGTGGTATAAACATCGAAATAATAATAAAATAAATAATAAATAAAATAAAACACAAAACGAGCACTCCACGGCTCCCTTAGATTCTGCGGTTCAAGAATCAGAATGATACCTCAAATTCATTCCCACAATGCTATCAATGTTTTATGTCTCAGCAGCAAAGGTTGTAATGGGAGATATCCTACCTCAGGTATTCTCGTTTGCAGAGATGCAGAATAAAGACAAACTACGGTGCAAGGGAGTACCTTTCATTTCCTTCAGCTTGGAGAATAGGCGCTCAAAGTTCTCCAGATCTCCTTCTCCTGCTGTGAGGCTAGCAAGTTCTTGGATATCCATGTCCAGCACAGGATCTATGAGGAGGAGGAAGGCAACATGGCTTTAGGGTACGTCTACAACGCCAGGCAGTCTGGGATGACACACACTTCCAGGAAGCAGCCAGGAAGGCAGTTCCATCTTGCCTCCAGTGTCATCAGTTGGGAGCCCCCACCCCCATCCCCCAGCACCAACCGCTGCTCTGAGATGAGAGTGAAGAGAGGGGCCAGGAAGGCAGTTCCATCTTGCCTCCTACACTGTATATACATATAATATTGATAATATTATAATGCAGGGGTAGGGAACCTATGGCTCGTGAGCCAGGTGTGGCTCTTTTCATGATTGCATCTGGCTCTCCAGAGCAGCCCGGGCCTCGGTTTCCCAGCATGCAGTGGGGAGGAGTGATGCAAATGCGCTGCGACTGCCGCTTCCGTACCACCATCGCCGCCTCTTCCTCATCCCCCGCTGCCCTCGGGGCCCTGCGCCTTCTTCGCCGGGGATGGCAGAGCCCGGCGGCAGCACCTCGTCCGCCTTTTTGTCCTCTCCTCTTCCCTCTTTCCTCCATTCTCCCTCTTCCTTCCTTCCTTCCTTCCTTTCTTTCTCCCCCTTCACCCTTTCCTTCTCTCCTTCATTTTCCCTCCCTCTCTCCCCATTCCTTCCTTCCTCCATTCTCCCTCTTCTTTCTTTCTCCTTCCCCTTTCCTTCTCTTCCATTCCTTTTCCTTCTCTCCCCTTCCTTTGTCCTCCATTCTCCCTCTTCCTTCCTTCCTTCCTTCTTCCTTCCTCTTCCTTCCTTTCTCCCCTTCACCCTTTCCTTCTTCTTCTCTCTCTCTCCCTCCTTCCTTCTTTCCTCCATTCTCCCTCCCTCTTCCTTCCTCTTCCTTTCCCCCAAGTCTTCCTTTTCTTCTCCTTCCTTTCTTTTCACTTCCCTCTTTCTTTTCTTCTTTTCCCTTCATTATTTAACATTCTCCTCACCCCCTTTTCTTTCTTTTCCCCACCCTTTCCTTTCCTTTCCTCCCTTCCCATTTCCTTCTTTCTTTTCCCCTCCTTGTCTCTCTCTCTCGCTTTTCTTTTTTCCATATTTTGTTCTTCTTTTCTTTCTTCTTTTCCCCATCTCTCCTTTATTTCCCGTCTTTCTTTCTTTCCCCCTTCACCCTTTCCTACTCCTTCTCTCCTTCTTTTTCCCTCGCTCTCCCCTTCCATCTTTCCTCCATTCTCCCTCTCCCTTCCTTCCTCACCCTTTCTTTCTCCCCCTTCACCCTTTCCTTCTCTTCTCTCCTTCCTTTTCCCTCCCTCTCTCCCTTTCCTTCCTCTTCTATTCTTTTCCCCCAAGTTTTCCTTTTCTTCTCCTTCCTTCCTTTTCACTTCCCTCTCCTTTCTTTTCTTCTTTTCCCTTCTTTTACTTTTTCCTCTCTTTCTTTTCCCCACCCTTTCCTCCCCTCCCATTTCCTTCCTTCTTTCCCCCTTCCTTCCTTCCGTCTCCTCTTCCTTCCCAGAGTCCTGAGCATGCCTTTTGCAGAGCCAGGTCTAAAGTGTCCCGTCGTTCTGCCGGGGGAATCCTTTTCTCATAGTATGTACGTATAGACTCACATTTAGTTGAATTCAGTCTTAAAATATATATATTACATGGCTCTCACTGAAATACATTTCCAAACATTTTGCTTTCATGGCTCTCTGAGTCAAAAAGGTTCTCGATCCCTGTTATAATGTAATACAATATAATACTACTACTAATAATATATTATAATTATATATTTTATATTACATGTAATATCACTAATAATATTACGGTATAATGTTATAGTACAATGTAGTTTATTTATTTATTTATTACTCGGTCTTGTATCCCGCCACTCCCCGAGGGCTCGGAGCGGCTCAAAGTCCATATAAAAGAACATAAAACAGAGATAAAACATCAATTTAAACTAAATCAGAATTTCAAATTTCAACACTCAAATGCCAACCGAAAGATGGCAAATCTTGCAAGGCACAAACTTCAATTGGCAAGGCATTCCAAATGGATGGCGCCACAACAGAGAAGGCTCTGCGCCGAGGAGATGTTAAACGGATGGCTTTAAAACTAGGGACTTCGAGTAGGTTCAGATCTTCAGAACAAAGTGATCTCTGGGGTTGGTAGGGGGTGAGACGGTCCTTCAGATACATCGGCCCCAGACCATACAAGGCCTTGAAGGTTAACATCATCACCTTGAAAGTGATCCGGTGCTTGACCGGAAGCCAATGAAGCTGCTGGAGGAAAGGAGATGTAGTTGGTGCTTCTACATCTCTCATCAGAATTCAATATCATTGACCCCGGTCTTCTGAAGCGCCTGAAAGGGGGGGTTTGTGAATTGAGGAACTGTGTTGCAATGGGCCTGGTCATATCTCTCAGGCCAGCTCCAGATGGTGGTGCTTGGGGATAGCTAGAGGTAAAGATTTCCCCTGACGTAAAGTCTAGTCATGTCTGACTCTGGGGGGTGGTGCTCATCTCCATTTCTAAGCCGAAGAGACAACGTTGTCCATAGACACCTCCAAGGTCATGTGGCCGGCATGACTGCATGGAGCTCGCAGAAGCGGTACCTACTCACATTTGCATGTAAGTAAATCAATAGGTACCAAACGGCTAGGTTGGCAGAAGCTGGGGCTAACAGCGGGAGCTTACCCTGCTCCTTGGGTTTGAACCACCAACCTTTCGGTCAGCAAGTTCAACAGCTACACCACCAGGGGATAGCTGCTCCTCCAAAATGTGGCATCCCATAAGTGGCCATTCTCTCCCCAATCCTTTCTAATATTTACATGAAACCACTGGGCAAGGTCATCTGTGGGCATGGGGCGGGCCACAATCTGTATGCTGATGACACTCAAATATATTTCTCCATGACTTCAGCTATGGTCTCCTCTGAATTAATGCCATGTTTGGGTCTAGATTCCCTACAGGATGCCCTTCTCCCACACAGTCCATGGACCCTTTAAGACACTGAGGACCTCTGGGCTTTTGATTGTCTCCAACTAGCCGAAATCCAACTGGCAACTGTCACCCATATGATCTTTTCATCAGCTGCCCTAAGAAGATGACCATGGAAAGGGCCAGCAGCAACTTGAGAAACTGCAAGTCGCTTCTGGTGTGAGAGAATTGGCTGTCTGCAAGGAAGTTGCCCAGGGGACACCCGGATGTGCTACCATCCTATAGGAGGCTTCTCTCATGTCCCTGCATGAGAAGCTGGAGCCGAATCTGAGGAGTGGGGAGCTTACCCCACTCCTCAGATTCAAACCGCTGACCTTTCGGTCAGCAGTCCTGCCAGCACCAAGGTTTAACCCATTGTGCCACTGGGGGTTTATCTTGCTGTTTTATCTTGCTGTTTTGACCCTATTGTACTCTGCCACGAGGAGAGGAAGGTAATAAATAAAGTATCATCATCATCACGTCTTATATCACAAAGCATTTTAAACTTATCCAAACTTGGCTTTTGTGGTCTCTTCCACTGAAAAAGAAGATGCAGCCCATGGAGACCACAAGAAAGAAATAGAGGGAGGATCTGGGTTCCCAATAATAATGATAATAATAATAATAACAACAACTTTGTTTATACCCCCACCATCTCCCCAAAGGGACTCGGAGCGGCTTACATGAGGCCAAGCCCGTCAAATACAAATACAAATACAACAATGCATCAACAAAACAAGCAAGCCAAAAAAAATTAATAATATATGGCCTTTCCCACAGAAAATCTATGGAAGGTAAAGGGGATTCCTTTCACAGCCCCCCTCCCAAAGAAAGACTCTTCTCACCGGCAGCAATTGGGCCTCTCTGCTCGCCTTCTGTGTCTGCTGCGTCTTCTCCTCTGTCAACAGCGGAGTCCGCGCTATCGGCCGGCAAGGGATGGGGCTATTGCAGACAGAAGGAAATGGAGTTAGGCCCCTTCTGCACTGCCATATAATCCATATTATCAAAGCAGATGATCTACAACAGAGCTACCCAGTAAGTCAATCGCGATCGACTGGTCGATCCCGGGACCGAAGGTCAATCCCAGCCACGCCGGTTTCAGTACTACCACAGCTTCTTCAGCCTTGAGGAGGGTAGTGCCAAGCCAGTAGTGGCTAGCTATGCCACCACTGGCTTGGCATTACCCTCCTCTACCCTGGAGAAGCTGTGGTAGCGCTAAAGCCAGAGAGGGAGGGGGCGGAGCCAGGCCACGTCAAGCCCCGCCCCCTCCCCTGCTCCGCCCTGCTTCTCTCTTTCTGACTTGGTTTTATTATAAGTAGGTCGCATGCTGAAAAAGTGTGGGCACCCCTGATCTACATGATGATATGAGTCTACGTTGCCAGATAATCCAGTTCAGAGCAGAAAAGATGGATTTATATGGCAGTGTAGAAGGGGCCTTAGATGGCAACCGCATTTGAAATGCAGGGTATTTTCAGTATATCTCCCTTAAAGCTTTTCAGAACTTTTAAAGCTTGATTCTTCTCCTGTAATTGCTGAAGCTCAATGGCTCAACTTTGAATGCTTTTTTCCCATTTTGGAAATACCCCCCCCCCCCCAGCAAACCAAATCTAATAGGCCTGGTTAGGTTTATCGGAATGTCACTTAATTCGGATTGTTTTCGGAACTAACTCACTTATGAACCCGTTTTGAAGCGCTGTAAGGAACCAGGAAGTAATTTAACATTTTGAAGCCGTGGCCGCCATTTTAGTTAAGGGTTCGGAATGCTCCAAAGGTGTTTAATCGTCATTGGCTGAAGGAAAGCATGTGGTTTGCATGAAACCACCTACTGTCCTCCAGCCAATGACGATTACATAGCACTGGAGGGACGGGGTTAGGGTGAGGCACGGCAGCCATTGGCATTTTGAAAGGCCAGAGCGCATGCCTCCTGTCGTCATTCTGGGGTGGAGCCGCTCGAGGAGGAGGAAAGGAGGAAGGAGGAGAAGGAATAGAGGAGAGCATCCGCTCTTGAAGGGAAAAGCTGCGCTTCCGCAAAGCAGACCCCATCCTATCCTTCCACAGACCCCCAGCCAGCCAGCCATCTCTGGCCACCCAGATTGGACGCGGGATAACATCCCTCTGCATGAGAATTGGGGGAAATGTGCGTTTCCTCCAGATCTCATGTGGAGGAATGTTATTCCGCATCCAATCTGGGTTAAACACCCAGATTGAAAGTGGGATAACATCCCTCTGCATGAGAATTGAGGGGAAACCCGCGTTTCCTCCAGTTCTCATGCAGAGGGAAGAAATCCCGCATCCAATCTGGGTTAATAAACACGCGTGCCTGCCATTAACGAAGCTATTCCGAAATTTCAGAATTTTAACGAATTAATTTTGAAATTTTCCCCAAAATTTTCAGAAGTCAATCATATTCGAAGCGCCAGCACCCCCTACATCCGAAACAAGTTTTGAATCATTTTTAAAATCAACCAGGCCTAATATCTAAGAAACATGAGCTGACGTGGTCTATCCAATGCAATTTTCTGAATCAAAGCCTCAAAGAACCCCAAGAACAGGCCTTAAAACCAATTTTTTTTTGTTGGACTGCGTTATCATCATCATCATCCACTGTATGCCTTATTCTCTATCCATGCCATCATACACAATGAGCTTGTCTCCCTCCTTAGAAACAATTTGGCAGCCCTGCTGACAGTCACAATAGTAGCAAGACTGCAAGGGAACCACCAAACAACAATAAATACAAGGGGTAAATAAATTAAAAATTACTGTTTACTTCTGGAGCTTCGTTTCCTTCCGAGCGAAGCCTGCGGTTTGCACCTGCTAAGGCAGGAAGAAAGCCAAAGCCCTGATTGAGGTCTGAAAAGAAAGAGCTGTTAGAACGACAACAAAGCCACAGAGGTTGCTAATGAGTGTCAGGAATCCCTGGGGGCCTCCATATTAGCGGAGCAGCGGTCCGCTCTGGTTTTTAGTCTGAACTTGAAAGGAGGCTATCCAAGTTGCACACCTTGACATCTAACCCATTCAATCTAATAGGGCTTGGGCAAAGATGCCTGACATTGCACGCTTGGTCACGGAGGAAGGTCCATTTTTCAAAGCAGGCTGAAAACAACATACCGCTTTTCATCTCCACGTTGGACCAGACGTTGGCGTTTAGGGCTTGGATGATCCGTTTCACTCCTGTCGACTCTGGAAAGTCATCTGAAGGAATGAGAAATGGCAGAGAAGCAAAGTGTCAAAAACTTCATTTTTGGGGCTGCCAAAAAATACTGTATATACCCGTGTATAAGCTGACCCAAATATAAGCCAAGGAATCTAATTTTACCACAAAAAACTGAGAAAACATATTGACTCGAATATAGGCCGAGAGTGGGAAATGCAGCCACTGCTAGTAAATTTCAAAATAAAAATAGATACCAATAAAATTTCATTCAGTGAGGCAGTGTTTCCCAACCTTTATTGAGCCGTGGCACACTTTTAACATTAAAAAAATCTGGGGGCACACCACCAACCAAAATAACACAAAATGACTAACACAGTAAGGAACGGCTGGGGGATGGTGACCTGTGGGGAGTGCGAAGCCGGGAGGGGGAGGAGCCAGGCCACGCCATGCCCGCCCCTTCCCGGCTTCAGTTCTCCCATAACCGCCAGCCTTGAGGGGACACTGCCAAGCCAGCATTGTGCTGGCTCTGCCACCGCTGGCTTGGCACTGCCCCCTCAAGGCTGGCGAAGCTGTGGGAGTGCTGAAGCCGGGGAGGGGGCGGAGCCAGGCCACACCATGCCCTGCCCCCTCCCTCCGGCTTCAGTTCTCCCATAGGTTTGCCAGCTTTGAGAGGGCAGTACCAAGCCAGCATTGTGCTGGCTCTGCCACCGCTGGCTTGGCACTGCCCCCTCAAGGCTGGCGAAGCTGTGGGAGTGCTGAAGCCGGGGGGAAGGGGCGGAGCCAGGCTGCATCATGCCCCCCCTCCCCCCTGTCTTCAGCTCTTCCACAGAGGAGGAGCATGAGCGGTGGACAGGCTTCAGTAGGCAGGGCTCCTCCGCGCGGCTTCAACAAGCAAGGGGCGAGAGTCATGGAGGATTGGAGGCTGGTTGGGGAAACGGCCGAAGGAGGCAGCGCCCCGGTCCCTTCTTTTTCTTCGCCGCCACCTGACCCTTCCTCCTCCTCTCCCAAGCAGCAGGAGTTTGGCAGGAAGAGGGGGGAAGGAAGGGGGGCAGAGAGCTTTTCTCGCGGCACACCTGATGATCACTCACGGCACACTAGTGTGCCACGGCACACTGGTTGAGAAACACTGCAGTGAGGCATCAGTAGGTTAAATGTTTCCGAATATTTACATAAAACTGTAATTTAAGATAAGACGGTCCAACTCTGATTAAGCCATTATTCTAAATTTCTTCAACGTAAATGTGCTTACGTATCCTTTCAATAATTATAAAGAGAGTAAAATAATAAATGTAATAAAAAATAGAGTAAAATAATGGAAATTTAACACTAACAGTAATCATATGTAATAATAATAACAATAAATAGACTAAAATAATAAATGTAATAATAGAGTAAAAGAGTAATTGCAATAATAATAATAGAGTAAAATAATAAATATAATAATAGAGTAAAATAATAGATATAATAATATTAAATAGAGTAAAATCATAAATGTAACAATAATAATAGAGTATAATAATAAATATAATAAGAGTCGGTGATCCGGAAACTTAAGTTGGTGCAGAAAAATGCAGCCCGGCTGCTCGCAGGAGTCCCGGCGAGCTGTCACATCACGCCGATCCTGCGCGAACTGCACTGGCTTCCTGTGGAATGCCGGATTACCTTCAAAGTCTTAGTTTTGACTTTCAAGGCCTTAAATGGTCTGGGGCCAGTGTACTTAAGGGACTGCCTTATCCCATATCGTCCCACTAGATCCTTACGCTCTGAGGAGCAAAATCTTTTGGCTGTTCCAAGTTCTAAGGTATATCACCTGACCGCAACATGGAGAACGGCATTTTCAATCATAGCCCCAGTTCTCTGGAACGCGTTGCCCTCCCAAATCCGTGCCCTTCAGAGCCTTTTAGCATTCCAGAAAGGCTGCAAGACGCTATTGTATCGGCAGGTTTTCGGGCCCTGAACGTTGCTGGTCTCTCCTCCTGTTGCAAATGCTATTTTATTGTTGTTTTTATTATGATGATGCTTTTAATGTTGAAGTTTTAATTGCTCTGTTGCGATTGGTGTGTGAGCCGCCCCGAGCCTGCTGGGAGTGGCGGCAAACAAATTCGAATAAATAAATAAAATAATAAATCTTATAATAATAGAGTAAAATAATAGATATAATAATAAGATAAAGTAATAAATTTAATAATAACAATAGAGTAAAATAATGTAAATGTAACAATAACAATAATATAATAAAATTAACAATAATAACAGAGTAAAATCACACACAACGTTGACTCAAGTATAAGTTGAGGGGGGCTGTTTCAGCTTTTAATAAGGGCAGAAAAAATCGGCTTATATTCGAGTATATATGGTCTGTTGAATTGATTGAGACTCTATGACAGGGGTGCCCACACTTTTTCAGCATGCGAGCTACTTAAACTAAAACCAAGTCAGAAAGATCTACCAGGAGAGAACAGGGTGGAGCTGGGGAAGGGGGCGGGGCTTGGTGGGGCTTGGCTCCACCCCCTCCTCCCTCTGGCTTCAGCATTTCCACAGCTTCTCCTGGGTAGAAGAGGCTAATGCCAAGCCAGAGGTGGCATAGAGAGCCACCACTGGCTTGGCATTACCCCCTTCTACTCTTGAGAAGCTGTGGAAATGCTGAAGCTGGCGGAGGGGGCGGAGCTTGGTGGGGCTTAGCTCCGCCCCCTTTTCCTCTGGCTTTAGCATTTCCACAGCTTCTCCAGGGTACAGAAAGGTTATGCTAAGCCAGTGGTGGCTATCTATGCCACCACTGGCTTGGCATTACCCTCTTCTACGCTTGAGAAGCAGTGGAAATGCTGAAGCCGGCGGAGGGGGCGGGGCTTGGCGCGGCATGGCTCCGCCCCCTCAGAAGCGTCCCATCCAGCTGGGATCAACCTCCCTGGGTCCCAAGATCGACCAGTCGATCGCGATCGACTTTCTGAGCACCCCTGCTCTATGAGATATTAATTGAAAAACTATAGCAAAAACTGCTATAGCAGGATGTCCTGCACAAAGTTTTGGCAGTTGAATACACTTTTCCCATGTTATGATAGAACCAATTAGGAAATGACACTCATAACCCAGCAACAAAAATTGTGTTGAATAGTGTTTCATACTATGCACATATATATCCACATAGATATCATACATCATATTAATGATGAGAGAGAGAGAGGAGAAGATTAAAAGCCCCCTTTCCCCCTCTGCCACACTTGATCTTCAGTTTGAATTGGAAGGGGGGGGGGGGTCCTGGTTATTCGTAAAAGAAGAAAACACACAAGTGAAGACCAGCCACGCAATCGGAATTAAGTCCTGTTTGGCCCCAGAAGGATGGAAAGGCGACTCTTGTGTTTTCCATCCACTCTTGCTTGTATTTTCTGGGGTAGCAATCAAAAAGGAAGCCAGACAGGAGGGGCTAAAGAGCCTCAGCCGCCTTCCATTTGATCACCTTTTAGAAAGGAGCCAGCAAGTAAGCAAAGCCATTCACATTGACTGGGATGGACCTCCTGACTCAAAACAAACTACAGAAATGGAGGATGCTACCAAAAGGCTGGAAACAATTCGGTCGGGCGCAGTTTTATTGTCAAACTGATGAGTCACCTCGCATTCTCCTCTCCCCACCCACCAAACGGCTCTATGACGCATCAGTCAACCTGTTTTGGTTTAGAATTAAAGCCCGGAAAGTATCTAGATCAGTCTTTCTCAACCAGTGTGCCGTGGCACACTAGTGTGCCGTGACGGACCTCCTGCTGTGCCGCGAGAAAAGCTCTCTGCCCCCCTTCCTCCCCCCCTCCTGCCGAACTCCTGCTGCTTGGGGGAGGAGGAAGGGCCGGGCAGTGGCAAAGAAAAAGAAAGGGACGGGGCACCGCCTCCTTGACCATTTCCCAGCCAGCCTCCAATCCGCCATGACTCCCACCATGACTCTCGCCCCTCGCTCGCTGAAGCCGCGTGGAGGAGCCCCTCCCACTGAAGCCCGTCCACCGCTCATGCTCCTCCTCTGTAGGAGAGCTGAAGCTGGGGGGAGGGGCGGGGCATGGCATGGCCTGGCTCTGCCCCTCCCCCGGCTTCAGCACTCCCAGCAGCTGCTCCAGCCTTGAGGGGACAGTGCCAAGCCAGCATTGTGCTGGCTCTGCCACCGCTGGCTTGGCACTGCCCCTCAAGGCTGGAGCAGCTGCTGGGAGGTGTAGCGGGGGTAGGGGGCATGGCACAGCCTGGCTCCACCCCCTCCCCGGCTTTGGCACTCCCAGCAGCTGCTCCCAGCAGGCCACCAACCCCCAGCCGTTCTTTACTGTGTTAGAGTGTCATTTTGTGTCATTTTGGTTGGTGGTGTGCCCCCGGATTTTTTTAATGTTAAAAGTGTGCCGTGGCTCAAAAAAGGTTGGGAAACACTGATCTAGATGGCATCTTAAAGCAATGGCAAGCGACCTATAGCTCTGGCAACCCTCTGGCACGGAGAGTGGCTGCTCAAGAGAAGGCTCAAGGTGCTGGAAGAAAGGAAAACAAGGTCTGGAAACCATGAATCTCTAGAAGGAGAAACTTAGGGAGTTGGGTTTGTTAAGCTTGGAGAGGAGCGAGAGGTGACAAGATAGTCATCTTTGAAGATTTGAGGAAATACCACATAAAAGACAGGGTGAGCTTAGTTTCAACTCTAATGGATACCCGATTGTAAGAACTGTTCAACAGCAGAATGGGATGCTTCTGAGGACTCTCCTATTTTCAGAGTTTGGTAGCCATCTCTCGGGAATACTTTAGTGATCATAGAATAATAGAGTTGGAAGAAACCTTGACGCAGCTAACTGATAGCTAGCTGCATTAAATCACTACTGGCCGAGAGGTCATGAGTTCGAAGCCAGACCAGGTCGGAGTGCGCTTCAGGTCATTAGTCTAGCTTTCTGTTGACCTTTGCAGCCCAAGAGACAGTTGCATCTGTCAAGTAGGAAATTTAGGTACCACTTTATGCGGGGAAGCTAATTTAACTAATTTACGACGCCATAAAACCTTCCAGCAACGTGTGGAAGAATGAGGAAGTACTCCAGCAAAGGACTCGGTGTCACAAGTGGACGGTGAAGCAGCAGCTCCCCCTGTGGCCAGAATCGAGCATACCCTCATGAAGCCGGAAAGCTGGAATGTTAAATTGCCTCTGTGTCTGTCTATATATGTTGTATGTCTAATTGGCCTTGAATGTTTGCCATGTATATGTGCATTGTAATCCACCCTGAGTCCCATGCGGGGTGAGAAGGGCAGAATAGAAATACTGTAAAACAGGGGTGGGCAATTATTTTTTCCAAGGGGCACCTAAAGGCTGAACTACATTCTAATCTACATTATTTATTTACTATATTTACTATATATTACACATCATTAATATTAGCATATTAATATAACAAGAAATATACATATATTATTAGTATTAATATCATAATTATTATATTATAGTGTGTATATATACAGACATTATAATATATTGAAATTATAATATAATATGACATTATATTATATTATTTATAATATTATTATTATAATAAAATTATTATAAAATAATAAAAAACCACTAAAATTAAATTAAATTAAATTCAAGAAGACAAGGTGCGAACCAAGATGAAGGCTGACATTCTCAAGAGAGGGGGCTGATCGCCCTGGCGACCCGGCAGACGATCAAGTCTTCCGGGTCGCCAGGGCGATTGGCTCCCGCAGGTCGCCAAGTGCTCCCGCTGCAGGCCCAGATCGCCTCCAGGGATGGCAGACACCCAAAGCCACCGTTCCTCCGGCCTGTCTGCCAACACAGGCCCCACAGAGCCCGCGATGGGATGGCAGCAGCGGCACCGCTTCCTCTTGCGCCCTCCCCCGACACCCTTCTCCCCGGGTCAAAAAGAATCAGCTGCCGGGCCGAATCCGGCCCGTGGGCCGTAGGTTGCCCAGCCCTGCCAAGAAGCAGGAAACTGCATTCAAAGCACCCCCGACAGATGGGTGATATATCTACAGGGATAGGGTTTGGACTAGATTATTTTTTGTGGTGCCTTTCAGTAATATGATTCTATGCAGGCAATACCTGGCATTCTCTTCAAACAGTGAAACTCTCTCCCTTGGAATGTAGTGGAAGCTCCTTCTTGGAATGTTTTAAGGCAAAGGTTGGATGGCCATCTGTCAGGGGTGCTTTGTTTGCAATTTTCCTGCCTGGTAGAAAGAAGGGGGTGGGACTGGATGGTCCCTTGCGGTTTCTTCCAATTCTATGATTTTCATAGAATCCTAGAGTTGGAAGAGATCTCATGGGCCATGCAGTCCAACCCCATTCTGCCAAGAAGCAGGAAAATCGCATTCAATGCACACCCCCCGACAGGTGGCCATTCAGCCTCTGTTTAAAAGCCTCCAAAGAAGGAGGCCCCAACACACTCCGGAGCAGAGTTCCACTGCTGAACAGCTTTTCTCACAGTTAGGAAGTTCTTCCTAATGTTCAGGTGGAATCCCCTTCCTTTTCTGTACTTTGAAGCCATTGTTCCGCATCCCAGTCTCCGGGGTAGCAGAAAACAAGCTTGCTCCCTCCTCCCTATGACCACCTCACACCTTGACACATGGCCCTCATCATGTCTCCTCTCAGTCTACTCTTCCACAGGCTAAATATGCCCAGCTCTTGAAGCCGCTCATCATAGAGCAGGGGTGGGCAATTATTTTTTCCAAGGGGCCACACGAGAGCCAAAAAATATTATGGAGGGCCGCACCTAAAGACTGAATTACATTCTAATCTACATTATTTATTATATATTACACATCATTAATATTAACATATTTATATATCAAGACATATTCATATATTATTAGTATTAATATCATAACTATTATATTATAGTATGTATAGACATTATAATATATTGAAATTATAATATAACATTATATTATATTATTTATTATATATATTATTATTATAATAAAATTATTATAAAATAATAATAAAAACCACTAAAATAAAATAAAATCCAAGAAGATTAGGTGCAGACCAAGATGAAGGCTGACATCCTGAAGAGAGGAAGGATCCCAAGATGGAATGGCCCAATGGCCCCAGCCCAGAGGATGGCAAAGCGGACCCAGCCGCTGCCGCAGCAGAGGAGAGTAGAGCAGCAGGCGATCGGAGGCTGCAGGCCTCCGCCCGCTCTCGCCCCCAGCCGTTCCCCAACTGATCGCACTGTGGGGCCAAGAGGAAGGGGTGCCGCTGCCGTCATCCCATTGTGGGCTCTGTGGGGCCTGTGTCGGCAGACAGGCTGGAGGAGCTGCGGCTTTGGAGTGCCTGCCATCCCTGGAGGCGATCCTGGTCTGCAGGGGGAGCACTCGGCAATCTGAGGAGGCTGATCGCCGTGGCGAACCAGAAGACAATCAAGCCTTCCGGGTCGCCACGGCGATCAGCCCCCGCAGGTCGCCATGTGCTCCAGTTGCAGGCTTGGATCGCCTCCAGGGATGGCAGGCACTCCAAAGCCGCCGCTCCTCCGGCCTATATGCCGACACAGGTCCCACAGAGCCCGCGACGGGATGGCGGCAGCGGCTACCCCTTCTGCTTGGCCCCACCCCCGACACCCTTCTCCCGGACCGGGCAGAATCGGTTGCTGGGCCAGATTCGGCCCGCGGGCCATAGGTTGCCCACCCCTGTCATAGAGCTTGTTCTCCAGATCCTTGATCATTTTAGTCGCTCTCCTCTGGACACATTCCAGCTTGTCAACATGTCCTTTCAATTGCAGTGCCCAGAATTGGACACAGTGTGAATCCAGGTGTGGTCCGACCAAGGCAGAATAGAGGGGTAGAAGGACTTCCTTAGATTTATGTACTATTTTATTTTTAAGGAGCTGGAAGAACCTACCGTCTTCATCAGGCAGCTCTTCTGGATTGAGCTCCACCAACTCAAAGCCATGCCGGATGCACCATTCTTGGGCCTTTTGCCGACTTACACCTAAAACAAAAATAAAGGGAGAAATTGCACCTTTCCAGGAAGGAATTATGCCATTTTTCTTCTTCTGCGTACAGGGGCATTTAATTCACTGGGACCTGGCAAAGCAGGAAACTCCACCATGAGAGAAATCACCCCAGCACTGGGTCAACATGCCTAAAACCTGTATTACATCCCAGGAATCATTCACTTTTGTCCACAGTTATTTCAGGAACATATTCCGTGCAAATATGGGGATTGCAACATATTGCCTAACTCTGAATGGCCCCAACTCTAAGATTCTATACATCTAAGTGGCCGACGACCCAGAACCGGACGTTGTCGCCATACCATTCTCACAGACTCTGTCACAGACCAAAATCATCACTTCAGGAAGCCATTCTTCTACGAGAGGAAGCCACGAAGAGATGCTATCCAGTCCAGATATCTGTAAAATCAAACATAAATGGTTGGAACTTCATATTGGGCGAGTGGGTTTAATATCAAAAGGCCCTCCAAATAAATGCACAGCAGAGTATAATACGGTTGCACTATTTTACAAGTACAAGGTTTCCATAAAACAAATTTCTTTATACTTTCTTCTTTGCTTCTGCGCTGGACTTCTTTCTCATGCAGATAAACAGCTTCGCTCTCACAGAGCCTCTTCTCACACCAAAGTTACACAGGAGCTTCACACAGTAGCTTTGCACATGACAGCCTTCAACAAGGGGCTTTCCCTCACCAAAGCTTCTCACACCAGGCCTTCTCATACTCTAAGGCCTTCCCACAGACAAAGGCCTACCTCACACAGAGGTGTTCCTCACAGACTAAGGCCTGCCTCACACTGTGAGGCCTTTTCTCAGAGTAACGCTTACCTCACACAGAGGCTTCTCTCACAGACTAAGGCCTACCTCACACAGAGGCTTTCCTCACAGACTAAGGCCTGCCTCACACTGTGAGGCCTTTTCTCAGACTAAGGCCTACCTCACACAGAGGCTTTCCTCACAGACTAAAGCCTACCTCACACTGTGAGGCCTTTTCTCAGACTAAGGCCTACCTCACACAGAGGCTTCTCTCACAAACTAAGGCCTACTTTACACTGTGAGGCCTTTTCTCAGACTAAGGCCTACCTCACACAGAGGCTTCTCTCACAAACTAAGGCCTACCTCACACAGAGGATTTCCTCACAGACTAAGGCCTGCCTCACACTGTGAGGCCTTTTCTCAGAGTAAGGCCTAACACAGGCCTACAGACTAAAGCACAGGGCTTTCCAGAGTAAGGCCTCACAGACTAAAGCCTACCTCACACTGTGAGGCCTTGTCTCAGACTAAGGCCTACCTCACACAGAGGCTTCTCTCACAAACTAAGGCCTTTTCTACTTTACACTGTGAGGCCTTTTCTCAGACTAAGGCCTACCTCACACAGAGGCTTCTCTCACAAACTAAGGCCTTCCTTACACTGTGAGGCCTTCTCTCACAGACTGAGACAGACCATTCTCCCACGGAGGCAAACTAACACAGAGGCCTACTAAGCTACAGGCACACCTGCTTATATAGATCTGCAGCTTTTACTGAGTCATTGCATCCATGTAACCTTTTCAGTGCTTGACCTTTGTAATAAGAAATAACTAGCACATTTTTAATATTTCTGACATCCCACACATAGTTTCATTTTTAAAGCTGCACAAGTGAAAATGTAAGAAAAAGGGGAAAAAACAGAAGGAGGGAAAAATAGGAAACAGAAGGAGGAGAAAGAGGAAAGAAAAAGAAACATAAGGAAGAGAGAGAAAATAGAGACCAAAAACACGGGCATTTTGTACCTCGGCATTAACAAACACAGCTGTTTCAAACATTCAATCGGAAACCAAGAGTAAGAGAAGTCTCTGCAACATTGCCTCAAACCAGGAAAGAGAATTCTAATGTGGTCCCTGCACATCTCACATCGCTGTACAAAACAAAGTTATCTCGGCTGGACAGAAGCCATGCAATTTTGTGCGAAATGGGCAGCAGCATCTTGAAAACTGCTGAACATGTTTCCAGTAAATTGATTTCTGGGAGTATTATGCATCGCGCATAACAAGCATTCCCACTGACTATGCTCTGCTAATAGAAGCAAGGCTGTTCAGCTTGAATTTCCCTGCGAGCATCTTCCCAAAACTGGGAAGGGTATTTGGCTTGAGACCAGAGAACAGAAAGGCTTTGAGGAAGAAGAGGACCTCTGCGCATCACTTCCAAAAGAGGGAGAGAACATTAAAGGAAATGTGGAAACAGGCACAAGAGTTGCCTTTCCATCCGCTGGTGGTTTTTCTTTAAGCAGTGGGGATAAAAAACATGGCCTAGAGTGCCCTCTTGCTGAAATAAAATTCTTATTTACCTACGTAATTGGGGTAAGCAACCTCAATGACACCTTGGCACACAAATCTTGTTTTTGCGGAAGCCATTCAACATTATTAGCCAACGCAGTTTCCAGCAGCAGAGTTACAGATGTCATGGCTAACGGTGACAACCAGGGGAGGACTCACCGTCGTGCTGTCAAAATAAGCCACGAAAGCCTGCACGGCCTCGGCAATTTCCGCTGTCACGAGGAACCTATTTTCCACGACGCAGAGGTGGATGGGAGCCGAGTAGTATTTGTTGTCTATCGTCCATGGATACAACCGGGCTCCGAGGTCTGTGGAAGCGTTCTCAGGAAGCTCTTCTTTCTCGATGATACCTTCAAGAGGAACACAAGGAACTTCACAAACTGGCAAGAGTGAGTTCGGAGCCTCTTTTCTCTTTTGAAATGGAAGAGAAGGGTATGTTTGGAAAGAAATGACGCTGCTGGGTAAGAAGAAGCTATTCTCAAACTGTGGGTTGCTGTGAGTTTTCCGGGCTGTCTGGCCATGTTCCAGAAGCATTCTCTCCTGATGTTTCGCACACATCTATGGCAGGCATTCTCAGAGGTTGTGAGGTTTGTTGGGAACTGGGCAAGCAAGGTTTATATATATATATATATATATATATATATATATATATATTTTCTGTGGAATGATGCCCAAGGTGGGAGAAAGAACTCTGGTTTACTTGAGGCAAGTGTGAATGTTGCAATTGTACACCTTGATTAGCATTTAATGGCCTTGCAGCTTCAAAGCCTGGCTGATCTTTCTTTGGAAGTGTTAGATAGCCCTGATTGTTTTCTGTCTGGAATTCCCCTGCTTATTTATTTATTTATTTATTTGGATTTGTCCGTCGCCACTCCCATCCGGCTCGGGGCGACTTCCACACAGTTAAAACACAATTAAAAGCATATGCAAATAAATAAAAATCATACAAGCAATACAAGCAACCCGACAACGTATGGCAGTAGGCATCAGAGGCCTGCAGTTATAACTGCAGAGGGCCTGCAGTTTTAAGGGCCGAACGCCTGTTCAAACAATAAGGTCTTGCAGGCCTTCCGGAAAGCCAGTAAGCTAGTCAGGGCACGAACTTCTGGAGGGTGCGCGTTCCAAAGTGTTGAAGCGATGACACGGAAAGCCCTCCTCTGCATTGAAGTCAAGTGATAGGTTTTACAACTTGGGATTACGAGAAGGTTGTGTGACTCTGAACACAGTGGTCTGGTGGGACAATATAGGCCAAGGCAGTCCCTTAAGTACACTGGCCCCAGACCATTCAAGGCCTTGAAGGTCAGAACCAGCAATTTGAAGGTAATCCGGTACTTCACTGGGAGCCAGTGCAGTTCGTGTAAGATGGGAGTAATATGGCAGCATGTTGGAATGCCTGCCAGCAGCCGAGCTGCAGCGTTCTGCACCAGCTTAAGTTTCCGGATCACCGACAAAGGAAGGCCAATGTAGAGAGCGTTACAGTAGTCCAGCCTTGAGATGACCATGGCTTGGACCATTGTGGCTAGGTTGTGGTGGGAGAGGTAGGGGGCCAGCTTCCTCGCCTGGCGGAGATGAAAAAACGCTACTCTACTGACGGTGGAGATATGTGTCTCCATCGACAGTTGAGAGTCTAGTGTGACACCGAGGCTCTTAACAAATGACGACAGACATAGCGTCATGCCGTCCAGGGTTGGGAGCTGGATCTCTCCCGTACCTGGACGACCCAGCCACAGGATCTCCGTCTTGGCCGGATTCACCTTCAACCTACTGGCTCGCAGCCATCCAGTAACGGCTTTAAGGCAGCGTTGGAAATTATTGGGTACGGAGTCGGGTCAGCCCTCCATCCCCAGAACGAGCTGGGTATCATCCGCATATTGGTGACACTCCAGCCCAAAGCTACGTACCAGTCGAGCAAGTGGTCGCCCCCTGGGGCACCCCACAGAGTAGTGGGCCACCCCCGGAGACAGCCTCGCCCCCTTTCACTCGCTGTAGCTGGTTCCGGAGAAAGACAGCCAGTTCAGGACTCTCCCCCTCACCCCGGCCCCGGCAAGGTGGTGGGTCAAAAGATCATAATCGACAGTTCTTCTTTATTTACTTTCCTGATTTTAGAGTGTTTTAATACTGGTAGCCAGATTTTGTTTATTTTCATCGTTTCCTCCTTTCTGTTGAAATTGTCCACATGCTTGTGGATTTCAATGGCTTCTCTGTGTAGCCTGACATTGTGGTTATTGAGTGGTCCAGCATTTCTGTGTTCTCAAATAATATGCTATGCCCAGTTTGGTTCATCAGGTGCTCTGCTATGGCTGACTTCTCTGGTTGAATTAGTCTGCAGTGCCTTTCATGCTCCTTGATTTGTGTTTGGGCATTGCTACATTTGGTGATCCCTATGTAGACTTGTCCACAGCTGCATGGTATACAGTAGACTCCTGCAGAGGTAAATCACCTAAACTGGGCTCTACAGGCCAATGGAGACTCCACCACAGATATCAAAAGAACTGCAAGACCGAGAACAAGCCACGAGAGTAAAGACTAAGATCCACCCAGAGGAAAAGTGTTCTTACTAGACATCAAGGAAACCACGGACTGCATAGGGAAGCTGATGAAGAAACACAACCTAGAAACTATCTACAGACCCACTTGGAAAACCCTAACAAGACTAACTCAACCTGAGAAGTCATCCATAGCCGAGCACCTGATGAACCAACCTGGACACAGCATATTATTGGAGAAGACAGAAAAGCTGGACCACTCTCACAATTACCATGTCGGACTACACAGAGAAGCCATTGAAATCGACCAGCAGGTGCACAATTTCAACAGAAAGGAGGAAACCATGAAAATGAACAAAATTTGTTGATTTTCATGTGAGAGCAACTGGTTTCGCGAAACCCGCTTATACTGCTGAGGCATCAGGGATGTCGAGAGGGGAGAGGCTGACTTCCCACAAAAGATTACTACTAGTACAAACACATCAGCTCTAGATTATGAAATATGGTTTTCTGAGGGCGAGCAGATGGCAACTACTGGATGGCATACTGTTCCGTATCAGAAACTAGAGCTGATGTGGTCTATCCAATGTAGTTTTCAGAATCAGCACCCTAAATCAGTGTTTCCCAACCAGTATACCATGGCACACTAGTGTGCCATGAGCGATCATCAGGTGTGCCGTGGGAAATTGGAACCTCCAATACCCTTTCTTCCCCCTCCTGCCGAACACTTTTTCTTCTCCACTCGGGCTCCTTTCTTCCCAGCCTTGCTCTGCTTGCTTTGCCTCGCTTTGCTCACACTGCCGCTTCTGCGGGAGGGGGGAGGACGTGACCCATGCAGGCGCTACTGCCCCTCCCCTCCACAGTGCTCTCTGGATACAGGTGAACTACAACTCCAAAACTCAAGGTCAATGCCCACCAAACTCTTATAGTCTTTTTTTCTGGGTTATGGTAGTTCTGTGTGGGAAGTTTGATTCCATTCCATCATTGGTGGAGTTCAGAATGCTCTTTGATTGCGGGTGAACTATAACTCCCAGCTGTTGCGCAAGACCTTCGTGTGTGTCTTTCTGCCAATCCTGCCAGGATATCTATGTTGTGTTCATCAAAACAGGCCCAGGTTTCACACTGAGTGTATAAATACATTTAAAAACATATTAACTATACGTATTACTGTGTTAGAGTGCCATTTTGTGTCATTTTGGTTGGTGGTGTGCCCCAGGATTTGCTCACAGACTAAGGCCTACCTCACACAGAGGCTTTGCTCACAGACTAAGGCCTACCTCACACAGAGGCTTCTCTCACAGACTAAGGCCTACCTCACACTGTGAGGCCTTTTCTCAGACTAAGGCCTACCTCACACAGAGGCTTCTCTCACAGACTAAGGCCTACCTCACACAAAGGCTTTCCTCACAGACTAAGGCCTACCTCACACTGTGAGGCCTTTTCTCAGACTAAGGCCTACCTCACACAGAGGCTTCTCTCACAGACTAAGGCCTACCTCACACAGAGGCTTCTCTCACAAACTAAGGCCTTTGAGGCCTTTTCTCAGACTAAAGCCCACCCCACACAGAGGCTTCGCTCACAGACAAAGGCCTACCTCACACTGTGAGGCCTTATGTGCCGCGTCTCAAAAAAGGTTGAAAAACACTGTCCTAAATAACTGAATCAAATCTGAAGTTGACCAAAAACTGATTCATAACACTTGGTACTAATGTTGGAGAGTTGCCCCTGGTTAAAGTGGTCCCTGGCCAAAAACAGGTTGGGAACCACTGGTTTAAAGGGAGTCGGATGATAAGGGACAACAACTATCAGACAGTTATTGAAGGGTTTGAAGATGTTGGTTTTCTTTTCTTTCTCAATGTAAAAATGCTAGCAGAGCGGAAGCAAATAATGCAGATCAACAACATCAACAAAAACAAACACATTTTTCTTGGCGTCTTGGTTTTTAGGCCTGATCTTGGGTTTATTTGGGGCTGGTTCAGAAATTTTCATTGGACAGAACACACCAGGTCTTACTTCTTAGACAGGGTTATGCTGATTTCTTATGTGGGAGCATAAGAAAGATGGCATAGGTTCTATATCTCAAAAACTAGAATTCATAGGGGAAAACCACTGCCCTTTTTGGAATAAGCAGGTCAAATGTCCCCCGAAACAGGCATCAAAATGTGTGTTGGCCAATGTCAAATCCATGAAAGCGAGACATGTAAATATAGGGGGACAATTGTACTAGCCCTCTGCTTTGAATGCTCAACACCAGCGCAACAAGCACTGCATGAAGAGTGAAATGGCTGAAACTGTAGGGCTTCACAGCAGGCCCATTTTGTGGGTTGAGAAGGGAACTGTGGCCCTCCCATAAACCTAATGGTTAGCCTCGGCCCACCATCTGTCCACAGGGAGGAATGACCCATCGGCCATCCACTTTGCACTGAACGACTATGCTGCCACCCACACGTCTTGGGAGAAACGCATTGGGACACCTCCCTCAAAACCACAAAACACTCTCCTGCAAATACGATGTTGCCCTCCCAACTCTAATGACACCTTTCTATATCTAGCCGTGGAGAACCTAGCCATTTCGGGGCAAGATTTCAGGCTTCCGCTTGCTTTTTGGTCCTCCAAAGCATCTTCCCAGACACCTGCTGAAACAGCAAAAGCGTGTGGGTTTGGAAACGGAGAAGTGCTCACTTTAATGGTTTTGATCCTCCCAAACTGTGGACAGACCCTGCGGTTTCACATCACAGCTGAAGCACTTAGAAAAAGAACAAGATAATACAGCTGACGCACTCCGTAGCCACAAGACTTGGCCTCAGAAGTCCAGCCTCGGCAGTTTGTGTTTTCACAGAAGCCAGGCCGGCTCTCCTCCTACAAACAAGGCCTGCTCCAGGAAAGGAGCCACCCACCTCTAGTTTGCAAGACAATTACAAAGCAAGAGGCCGGAGAAGCCATTCTGAAGGCCAAGGCTCAGCCCAGAACATGGGAAAGTAAGCACTTCGGAGGTTTGTCGTCGCCAAACTTATATCTTGTTTTCTCAATGTACCTTGCAGAAGAGCTAGAATGAAAAACAGCTAGAACATTTTTTTTCAAAATTAAATAAGTAATTCTTATGGAGACACAAATCCCTGGTGGTGGCCAGGGGAGCTTTTGCACAGTTAAGACTCGTGCGCCAGCTGCGCCCGTACCTTGGGAAGTCTGATCTGGCTACGGTCGTCCACGCTCTGGTCACATCCCGAATAGATTACTGCAATGCACTCTACGTGGGGCTGCCTTTGAAGACAGTTCGGAAATTACAATTAGTCCAACAGGCGGCAGCCAGATTACTAACTGGAGCTACATACAGGGAGCATACCACCCCCTGTTGTGTCAGCTCCACTGGTTGCCTGTCCATTTCCGAGCTCAATTCAAAGTGCTGGTTTTTACTTTTAAAGCTCTATATGGTTCTGGCCCAGCTTACTTGTCCAAATGCATCAGCCTCTATGTCCCACCTCGTAATTTAAGATCATCCAGAGAGGCCCTGCTCTCGCTCCTGCCAACTTGGTGGGGACGAGAGAAGGCCTTCTCGGTGGTGGCTCCCCATCTGTGGAACGCGCTTCCAAGCAACATAGATCAACCCCATCCCTCCTGACATTTAGGAAAAAAGTGAAATCTTGGCTGTGGGACCAGGCGTTTGCACATTAGCACAATGCAGCACTTTGGACTGGATTTGTAATGGCAGGTTGATGGATATGGCTCAATGCTCCTGTTATGGACGATATACTGTTTTTAACTTAAGAGAATGTGTATGCTGTGTTAATGTTAATTGTATTTTAATGTATTTAATGCTATATGTTTTTGGTTTTATATTGTATTTTATTATGCTGGCATCAAATTGTGCCTTTTGTTAGGCCGCTCTGAGTCCCCCCTCGGGGGTAGAGAAGAGCGGGGTAGAAATGTTGGAAATAAATAAATAAATAGTGCAACACATTCAAACTGTAATAATTAAGATTGGAGGCAATGCACTTATTACAGCTATGGTTCCCAACCTTTAGGCCTCCAGGTGTTTTGGACTTCAGCTCCCACAGTTCCTAGCAGCTAGTAAGCTAGCTGGGACTTCTGGGAGTTGGGAGTCCAAAACACCTGGAGGCCCAAAGGTTGGGAACCACTGTATTACAGGAATCCTCTACAGCATCCAGTTAACAACAGAAAATCTAGGCCTGTGCCTACCATACAAGGATGGTAATGCACAGATTGGTAATCCCAAGGCTGGATTTCTGCAACTCTGTACAAAAATTGGAAATTTCAGTTGTTTGAAACATGATAGATTGGTAAGTAGTCCATCAATGAGTGATCACATTATACCTATACTGTATTTTTAATAATCATGCATTGGCTGCCAATTAGTTTCTGGGCAATATACAAAGAGTTGGTTGCTACCTCTTCAGCCACCACTTAGAACAGTCTCTTCCGACAAGCCTAATAATAATCTTTATTTATATCCCACCACCATGGCTAATAAGGATGGCTTATAAGGCACTACAAGTGTAGTATATAACATAAATGGTACATGAGTATAAACACAATATCACATAAAAGTTATTAAAACTTTTGTGTGATATTGTGACATCAATAAAATAAAAAACTAAAATAAAAACACAGTTTCAAATGTAGACCATCTGTAGTTAAAACTAGCTGCCTTCGAATCACAACTAAAGTGCCAAAATGTCAACCTCACGTGGGCCCATTTCAGCCTACGAAAGGCCAAAAGCCTGCTTTAAAATTCGTGTTTTTAGTCTGGATCAAAAGGAGTCAAGGGTGGGGGCTATCCTAATCTCTTTTGGGAAGGTATTCCAGAGCTGGGGAGCCACCAGAGAGAAGCCCCCCCCCCTCTCATTCCCACCAAGCACACTTGAGACGGTGGTGGAACCGAGAGAAAGGCCTCCCCTGCCTATCTCGAAGCCCACACCGGTTCATAGAAAGAGATGAGGTCTTGAAGATAGGTTGGACCCGAAGCGTATAGGGCTTTGTAGGTAATAACCTGCACCTTGAATTGAGCTCAGAAAATGATCGGAAGCTAGTGGAGCTGCCTGCGTATGGCGTATAGTATGTTTGCTACATATAGCTCCAATTAGTAATCTGGCAGCCGACCTTTGCACTAACTGATGTTTCTGAACCATCTCCAATAGCAGCCCCACATATAGTACATTACAGTAGTTCATTCTGGATGTGACAAACCCTATTCAGATGATTTCAAAATTACGCATTTTCAAGTATAGACTGGTTCTTTTAATATGTACTGGTCTTATATTTATTTATTTATTAATTATTTATTTATATCATTTATATTCCGCCCTTCTCACCCTACAGGGGACTCAGGGCGGATCACAATGCACATATACAGGCAAACATTAAATGCCATACACATAGAACATAATATAGACAGACAACAAGCTACACAATTGGTCGAGAGCTCACCCCAACCCGGGCAGGCCTCAAACTCATGACCTTCTGGTCAGTAGAGATCTTATGCAGCTGACTCCCAGCCGGCTGCGCCACATTCCCAGTGTATTAACCAGTTTCTGCATTTTAAACAGATGCTACGTATTGCATTTTAATCTGTTTTTACTCCCTTCCTCAATCCAAAGGGAAGACAAATTAAGGGGAAAAAAAGATTATTATTCTCTTCATCCTCCAGCAGTCTGGCTATCCTAAAGGTACCAACTCACGCTTGACCTTGGGTGCTCAGCAGGATCCACCCTAGTTAGTACTTGGATGGGAGACCAATAGTCCCAGGTACATTAGGATCTATTTCAGATAAAGGAACATGGCAAAGCCTCCTCTGAATCTTCTTTGCCTAAGAAAATCTCAGGAAATGACTGATAGCCCTAAGAAATATGCATGGTTAGCCATGCGGTTTGTGTCAGTTGTATGGCATGAGCTAGAGATCATGACAATGGTCTTATCTATATTTGGCTTTGTTCTATGACAATGCAACTAATCTATTTTTATTTTAATATATGCTCTTCATTATTGTCAACTCACCCCACGGGTGTAGAATCGGACACCTATTTATTCCAATGAATATCTTTTCCATACCCAAAAGGCACCCAAATTAATTTGCAAAAATATTGAGCACATACTCTACAAACCACTCCCATTACAATAGTATCCATTTTTAAACTTCAAATTTTCCTTGGCCAAACTCATGTAAGTGTTCCCAACACAGCCTTATATTGTTTTCAGACTGTAAGCAAGCATCTTCAGTGTTTTCAATGGCTTTAAAAAGTGGTGCTATTTACTTTCTTCTGCTTGGCTGGATATGGGAACGGAATGACTCTATGTGTCTGGAGAGCCACCTGGTGGATTGAGCTTCAGAAATCCTTCCCTAGATTTGCAAGAGCTTTGGAGGTTTGAAAACCAATACAGCAGATTCCGGCCATTTCTAGTTAGGCGCCTCTATCAGATCCACACAAGACTGTTTCTGTGGCTCCCAACAAAGAACCTCGGACTACAACTCTATGTCTCTTCTTCTTCTGGAAACTGACTGGAGCCCTTCCATCCAAAACTTCCTCCAAAATCATCTCCAGGACTCTTTTTTTGAATACTTGTTTTGTATAAAAACAAAAAAAAATGCCATAATGGAACTAAAATAAAATGAACACAGTATTTAAAAAAATGCCCACAATTTTAGCCCATCTATCTTCTAACTCAGTGTTTCCCAACCAGTGTGCCGTGAGCGATCATCAGGTGTGCCGTGGGAAGTTGGAACCTCCAATACACTGTCTTCCCCCTCCTGCCGAACACTTTTTTTTCTCCGCTCGGGCTCCCTTCTCCCCAGCCTCGCTCAGCTCGCTTTGCCTCGTTTTGCTCACGCTGCCGCTATTTTGATCCGAGGGGCAGCGTGAGCGTGTTCAGGAGGGGAGGGGGGAGGGAGACGTGGGGCGGGTCTGCGCTGTAGTGCCCACATGGGTCACGTCTTCCTACCTCCCCCCTTCCCTCCTGAAGAAGGGAGCCCGACGGGGAAGGAGGGGGAAGAAAGGGCGCGAAGGGGAAGGGGGAGGAAGAGGTCTCTGGGCAAACTTGGACCTTCCAGGTGTTTTGGACTCCAACTCCCACCATTCTTAGCAGCCTCAGGCCCTCCCCCCTGGGAGTTGAAGTCCAAAGCACCCAGAGGGCCGAGTTTTCCCATGCCTGTTTTAGGGACCTTAAAGTGGTGAGTCTCCTTCCAACATTGTGATACTGGATAGAAAACAAACAACAACATAACATAACATTGTTTGAGTCCACAGTGCTCTCTGGGTGTTGTACGTGAACTAAACTTCCAAACTCAAGGTCAATTCCCAAGCAAACCCTTTCAGTACTTTCTGTTGGTAATGAGAGTTCAATATGCCAAGTTGGGTTCAATTCCATTGTTGCAAGAGTTCAGGATGCTCTTTGATTGTGTGTTAACTATAAATCCCAGAAACTGTAACTCCCAAATGTCAAGGTTTATTTTCCCCAAACTCCATCTGTGTTCACATTTGGGTATATTGAGTATTCATACCAAGTTTGGTCCTGACCCAACATTGTTTCAGTCCACAGTGCTCTCTGGATATAGGTGAACTACAACTCCAAAACTCAAGGTCAATGCCCACCAAACTCTTATAGTATTTTCTCTTGGTTATGGGAGTTCTGTGTGGGAAGTTTGATTCCATTCCATCATTGGTGGAGTTCAGAATGCTCTTTGATTGCGGGTGAACTATAATTCCCAGCTGTTGAGCAAGACCTTCATGTGTGTCTTTCTGCCATTCCTGCCAGGATATCTATGTTGTGTTCATCGAAACAGGCCTAGGTTTCACATTGAGTGTATAAATACATTTAAAAACATATTACCTATATGTATTAATATGTTAGAGTGACATTTTGTGTCATTTTGGTTAGTGGTGTGCCCCAGGATTTTGTAAATGTAAAAAGTGTGCCGCAGCTCAAAAAAGGTTGGGAAACACTGATCTATTGGACAGACATCAAGCTATTTAACCTCATCAGACTGAAAGCCAAAACAAAGGTCGCAACGTATTATCAAAGGTCACAACATCATCTGTTATAGAACTCCAATATGCTGATAATATCTGTGCACATCCAGAAAAAGACCTACAAGCCACTCTAAACACCTTTGCAGAAGCATATAAAACGCTTGGCCCCTCACTGAACATTGAGAAAACCAAAGTGCTCTTCATTTATACCCCGTCTTTCTCACCCACGCAGGGGGACTCAAGGCAGCTTACAACTCTGGCAAGATTCAATGCCATTTAAAACATATCCATAAAAACATATCCCATCAATTAAACAATTAAAAGAGTTTAAAAAATAAAACACATAGAATGTGTCCATAATAGCTTATTCTTCAAATGCTTGTGTGCAGAGCCAGGTCTTTATTTTTTTTTCCCCTGGAACCCAGAAGAGATGGGGCCTAACTGATGTTGCTGGGGAGGGAGTTCCACAGCCAGAGGGTCACCACTGTGAAGGCCCTGTCTCTTGTCCCCACCAATCAAGCTTGTGAAGGAGATGGGACCGAGAGCAGGGCCTCCCCAGCTGTTCTTAAAGCTCTTGTTGGCTCATAAGAGGAGATACGTTCGAACAGATAATTTGGACCAGAACCATTTAGGGCTTTATAGGCTAAGACCAGCACTTTGAATTTGGCTCGGTAGCAGACTGGCAGCTGGAGCTGCTGAAACAGAGTAGTATGCTCCCTGTACGCTGCCCCAGTTAGAAATCTGGCTGCTGCTTGTTGGACTAATTGAAGCTTCCGGGCCATCCTCAAAGGCAACCCCACATACAGAGCATTGCAGTAGTTTATACCAGTGTTTAAGTAGTCTTTAAGGCTTTTAAAGGGGGTGTTGAGAAATAGTGCAAAATGGTCTGGTTCAAAATGGATTCATGAATGTTCTTTCTGTGTTCCATGTTTTAGAGACAAGCAGCTCTTGCTGGGAAATACTGGTTTTTAAGTAGTTGTGTAAACCAGTGTTTCCCAATCAGTGTGCTATGGCACACTAGTGTGCCGTGAGCGAACATCAGGTGTGCCGTGGGAAATTGGCATCCCCCCCCCCCAGCAGCCCCCTCACTGGTTTCCAAGAAACAAATTGAGCCTCTCCGCTTGGATTTTTTTTTTTTACTATTTTACTGGACTTTTTGAGAGTCGTCCCCTCCCACCCCAAGGAACTGTTTATAACAGCTTCATGACATCCATAGTTAACTGGAAGCAAGTTTCACTCAGGGTGAAATTTCACAAACGTCTGGAGAACAAACTCTATGAAGAGCGGCTTGAAGAGCTGGGCATGTTTAGCCTGAAGAAGAGAAGGCTGAGGGAAGACATGGTAGCCATGTATAAATATGTGAGAGGAAGTCATATATATATATGTGTGTGTGTGTGTGTGTGTGTGTGTGTTTTTGTTCATTGAAACAGGCCCAGGTTTCACACTGAGTGTATAAATACATTTAAAAACATATTAACTATATGTATTACTGTGTTAGAGTGCCATTTTGGTTGGTGGTGTGCCCCAGGATTTTGTAAAAGTAAAAAACGTGCCGCGGCTCAAAAAAGGTTGAAAAACACTGGTGTAAACAATGTTAAGCATCTTTTCTCATGGGGCTGCAGGTGCAGAATAGAACTGTTTATTCTCGTCTCATGGGAAGCAAGGCCACTGAAAAGCATAACAACCTTTAGATGTGGGTGTGTTCTTTCTGTATAGTTCAGCCTACTACTTATGACTATATCCAATTTTATTATTTATTTATTTATTTAAAATTTTTGTACCCCGACCTTCTCACCTCCAAGGAGGGACTCAAACCGGCTTACTGCAAAATTCAGTGCCATACAAATTTAAAACATCTTAAAACAGCATGTTAAAATACATAAAAACAGAGATACATACAAACCACATTGCCATTAAAACCACATTCAGCTCGGTCTATAAAAGTGGTCACCCATTGCAGATTGAAATCAATCTCAGCTTATTCTGGGAAGACCTCGTTCCACATCCAAGTCTTCACCCGCCTCCTGAAGGACAACAGGGAGGGGGCAGATCTCACATCGCTTGGGAGGGAGTTCCAGAGCCGAGGGGCCACAACAGAGAAGGCCCTGTCTCTCGTTCCCACCAGACTCGCTTGCGAAGATGGCGGGATCGAGAGCAGGGCCTCTCCGGAGGATCTTAATGTCCTTGATGGTTCATAGGGGAGAATTCATTCAGACAAGTAAACTGGGCCAGAACCGTATAGGGTTTTGTAGGTTAAAACCAGCACTTTGAATTGTGCTCGGAAACTAATTGGCAGCCAGTGGAGCTGGTGTAACAAGGGTGTTGTGCGCTCCCTGTACCTCCTGTTAGTAATCTGGCTGCCAAGCGATGGACTAATTGCAGTTTTCAAACAGTCTTCAAAGGCAACCCCACGTAGAGAGTGCTGCAGTAGTCTATTCAAGATATAACCAGAGCATGGACTACCCTGGCCAAGACAGACTTCCCAAGGTACGGGCGCAGCTGGCGGACAAGCTTTAACTGTGTAAAAGACCCCCTGTCTTTTAGGCGAGCGTGTAAGACATTTCTTTTCTTGCAAGCCTTCGGCCCTTAAGACACCCTAGCGTGTCAGCCTGTCCATTGATCTTTGATCCTGTGTACGTTGCACTCTACGCTGTGCGTTTGTTCTCCACACATCATGCAGTGCTTTTAACTTATGCTTTTAGGATGTTTTTAGAGTGTATAATGTGTTTTAACTATGTTTTGTATCTGACTTGTTGTGAGCCGCCCCGAGCCACCCGGGAGTGGCGGCCTAGAACTCTGACTAATAAAAAATAAATAAATAAAAGCTCTCCCGGCCACCGCCGAGACCTGGGGCTCCAGGCTCAGCGATGAATCCAGGATCACTCCCAAACTGCGAACCTGCGCCTTCAGGGGGAGGGTAACCCCGTCAAGCACAGGTTGTAACCCTATGCCCAATTATATTTGAGAAGAAAGGTGGAGTTATGGTTGGTGTTTGAAAGCTATAAAAGATCCTCCATCTTATGTCTATTCATTCTACTTTTATGCTTTTGTTACTGCTGTGTATTTTTTTTTTTTTTGCTTTAATGCTTTAATAAAGTTTGATGCCTGTCTATGGCACGTTTACTGAGCTGTCTCCTTTCCTGCAGAAACTTGTTTAAGTTTCAAATATAAATCGTATTTCATATTTCTGGACACTATACAACAGGGGGTTTTGGGAGGGGGTGGGAGCAGTCTTGGGTTTTCCCCAAGACAGCTGTGTGGACTGGGAATGGAAGTTGTGTGATGCGATTCCCAAGCCCAATCCAAGCAGTGTCCACCGCTGGAAAGACCCAGGTTAAATTCCTGCTTTCTGCCAAAGGAATTTATTTTTACCTGATGCGTCGTTTGGACATCCCGGATAAAAAAGTGGGATGGTGCACATTTTTTACCCTGTGTGGAAGGCTTCACAAAAGAGTCTGGAGCAACAAGCACCTGAGGCAAAGCACAAAAATCAGTGTGTACTGAGCTATCATACTGTCTATTCTCCTATATGGATCTGAAACATGGGTCACCTAATCATCATCATCATCTCTAAGTGGTTCGAGGGGTTTGTAATTTAGAAACTAGAAATCATTTCATAAACCCATGTTTACAAATAACAACAGTCCAAAGAATTTTGCGCTGACCTGCCAATACCAAGAGAGATCCGAATAGAGCCATATGTGTAATAATAATAATCATCATCATCATCATCTCTATTTGTACCCCGCCACCATCTTCCCGAAAGGAACTCGGGGCGGCTTACATGAAGCCAAGCCCAGAAATACAGATCAATAGCACTAGAGATTTGCATTTTGGGCGGAGAAAGCGAATGGTATGTGAAACGACAATTCCCACATTTCCATGGATGGAGTCATGGCAGTTAAAGCAGAGCCAAACTGCATTCATTCTGTACTGTAGATCAGAGGTTTCCAAACATTTCATGTTGGTGACACACCATTTGTAGACGTGCGTCATTTCGCAAAGTATGCCCATGCCTGGTCTAGAGCAGACAGAAATTGCAAGCATTCTTGATTAAGCCTTTAGTACAGAAGACCTCCATATCCATGAATTCGGCATCCACGGATCCAACCATCCACAGCTTGAAAATGTTTGAAAAAGCCAAGCTTGATTTTGCCACTTTATATAAGGGACACAATTTCACTAAGTCCTGGAACTTCAGTAAATAGGCAAATCTGTGCTTAAGTCCGTCCAGCAGTTAACCTCCCTGGGAAGCAACATCTCTTCAGACGCCAAGATAGATAAAGAGATAGATCACAGATTAGCAAAGGCATATAGTGCATTCGAAAGGCTTCACAAAAGAGTCTGGAGCAACAAACACCTGAGGCAAAGCACCAAAATCAGTGTGTACAGAGCTATCGTACTGCCTAATGGAGTGAAACAAGGTTGTGTTCTTGCACCAACCCTATTTACAGTCGTCTTCAGCATGATGATCCAAAGGGCTACGGCAGACCTCGAAGAAGAAGACGGCATATATATATATGCTATCGTACTGATGGCAGCTTGTTCAACTTAAGCCACCTGAGGGCTCGTACTAAGACTAAACTATCTAGTCCGTGAGCTGCTTTTTGCCGACGATGCTATCCTTGTCGCCCATTCAGAAGCAGCTCTGCAGCGCCTCACATCATGCTTTGCAGCAGCTGCAGAACTGTTTGGGCTGGAAGTCAGCCTGAAGAAAACGGAAGTCCTCTACCAGCCCGCACCACAGGAAGAACACCATCATCCCCACGTCAGCATAGGCGAATCTGTGCTTAAGTCGGTTCAGCAGTTCACCTGCCTAGGAAGCATAATCTCTTCAGATGCCAAGATTGATAAAGAGATCGATCACAGATTGCAAAGGCATAGAGTGCATTTGGAAGGCTTCACAAAAGAGTCTGGAGCACCAAGCACCTGAGGCAAAGCACCAAAACCAGTGTGTATAGAGCTACTGTCTATTCTCCTCTATGGGTCTGAAACATGGGTCACCTATCGCCAACACCTACGAATCCTTGAACACTTTCATCAGTGCTGTCTTCGCACGATCCTAAATAAACACTGGTCCAACAATGTGACAAATGTTGCTGTCTTTGAGCAAGCAGGGATCACCAGCGTTGAGGCCATGCTATTGAGAACACAGCTGCGCTGGGCAGGGCACGTCTCTAGGCTGGAGGACCACCACCTCCCAAAGATACTACTCTATGGTGAACTCGCCACGGGTCAGCGCAAGAGAGGCACCCCCAAAAAGAGATAGGACTCCCTGAAACAACATCTCTGGCTTGGCCAGATTGATCACCAACAATGGTCCACCCTGGCCTCACATCGGGAGGCATGGAGACGCAATATCCACAATGCTGCGGCCTCTTTCGAGAAGACACGCCAAACGGGTCTCGGCAACACAGAAAGAACCGCAACTTGGAAACAACATCACCCAAGGAAACTTTCCGCTGTGCTTTCTGCAACCGAACTTGCCTATCTCAGATCGGCCTTTTTAGTCATCAATGTGCTTGTAGAAAGCGTGGGACGAGTCCTTCCTAAGAATCTTCGTTCGCGAAGTAATGCCGAGAGAGGAGCTTCAGTATTTTGGGTATCCTGGAACCAAACTTCAGAGGAGCCAGTGTATGTTTAGATGCAGTTTGCCTTCTCTTATCTCCAGTGCATCCAATCTGAATATCGGCAAATTAAAAGGATTTCCATGGGAAGTAACATCACATGTTTTCCCTCTTCTTGGATCCAATCGGATACTTGAACTCTGGGTTTCGTCGCAGGTGGGAAGCATTTTTGATTATTATTATTATTATTATTATTTCCGGCATTTTACCCTGCTGTTCTCAACCCCCGAGGCTTCCAAAAAGGCACAATTCGATGCCAACACAGTAAAACACAGTATAAAACCCCCCAAAACATTACACATTAACATACAATTACATCAACATATCATACACATTCATTTAAGTTAAAACAACAACAAACAAACAAACAAAACCACAGTGTTCCGACCATAAACTTTCCATTAAAATCCAGTCTAAAATGCTGCCTTGTGCTAGTGTGCAAACGCCTGGTCCCATAGCCAGGCTTTTACTTTTTTCCTGAAAAGATGGAATTGATCATATGTCGCTAGGAAGCGCATTCCACAGACGGGGAGCCACCACCGAGAAGGCCATCTCCCTTGTCCCCACCAACCGTGGTTCCCAACCTTTGGGCCTCTGGGTGTTTTGGACTCCACTCCCAGAAGTCCCAGCTAGCTTACTAGCTGCTAGGAACTGTGGGAGCTGAAGTCCAAAACACCTGGAGGCCTAAAGGTTGCGAACCATTGCTGTAATAAGTGCATTGCCTCAAATCTTAATCATTACAGTTTGAATGTGTTGCACTATTTATTTATTTATTTCCAACATTTCTACCCCGCTCTTCTCAACCCCCGAGGGGGGACTCAGAGCGGCCTAACAAAAGGCACAATTCGATGCCAGCATAAATACAATATAAAACCAAAAACATACAGCATTAAAATACATTAAAATACAATTAACATTAACACATCATACACATTGTCTTAAGTTAAAAACAGTATTTCGTCCATAACAGGAGCATTGAGCCATATCCATCAACCTGCCATTACAAATCCAGTCCAAAGTGCTGCATTGTGCTATTGTGCAAACACCTGGTCCCATAGCCAGGCTTTTACTTTTTTTCCTGAATGTCAGGAGGGATGGAATTGATCGTATGTCACTAGGAAGTGCGTTCCACAGACGGGGAGCCACCACCGAGAAGGCCCGCTCCCTCGTGCCCACCAGCCGCATTTGAGAAGTCGGCGGGAGCGAGAACAGGGCCTCCCCGGATGATCTTAGATTGCGAGGTGGGACGTAGCGGCAGATGCATTCGGACAAGTAAACTGGGCCAGAACCGTATAGAGCTTTAAAGGTCAAAACCAGCACTTTGAATTGAGCTCGGAAGTGGAGAGGCAGCCAGTGGAGCTGGCACAACAGGGGGGTGGTATGCTCTCTGTATGTTGCTCCTGTTAGTAGTCTGGCTGCCGCCCGTTGGACTAATTGCAATTTCCGAACTGTCTTCAAAGGCAGCCCCACGTAGAGTGTGTTGCAGTAATCTATTCGGGATGTGACCAGAGCGTGGACGACCGTAGCCAGGTCAGACTTCCCAAGGTAGGGGCGCAGCTGGCGTATTCTTAACTGTGCAAAAGCTCACACGGCCACCGCCAGTGGAGCTGACACAACATATCTGCATTATGGCCGTGTATAAAAGGCCAGCCTAAGGCCCCTTCCACACAGCTGTATAAAATCCATATCGAACTGGGTTATATGACAGTGTAGATTTATAAAATCCAGTTAAAAAACATATAATGTGGATTATCCATCCCCGAGTACCCTCATGGAGATATGCAGAAGGCTTACCTCACATAGAGGCTTTCCTCACAGACTGAGGCCTACCTCGCACTGTGAGGCCTTTTCTCAGACTAAGACCTGCCTCACACAGAAGCTTTTCTCACAGACTGAGGCCTACCTCGCACTGTGAGGCCTTTTCTCAGACTAAGGCCTACCTCGCGCTGTAAGGCCTTTTCTCAGACTAAGGCCTACCTCACACAGAGGCTTTCCACACAGACTGAGGCCTACCTCACACTGTAAGGCCTTTCTCAGACTTAAGGCCTACCTCGCGCTGTAAGGCCTTTTCTCAGACTAAGGCCTACCTCACACAGAGGCTTTCCACACAGACCTAGGCCTACCTCACACTGCAAGGCCTTTTCTCAGACTAAGGCCTACCTCACACAGAGGCTTTCCACACAGACCTAGGCCTACCTCACACTGCAAGGCCTTTTCTCAGACTAAGGCCTACCTCACACAGAGGCTTTCCACACAGACTAAGGCCTACCTTGCACTCTGAGGCCTTTTCTCAGACTAAGGCCTACCTCACACAGAGGCTTTCCTCATAGACTGAGGCCTACCTCACACTGTGACGCCGAATGCTGTGCTTTCTGCAACCGGACTTGCCTATCTCAGATTGGCCGTTTTAGTCATTAACGCGCTTGTAAAAAGCGTGGGACGAGTCCTTCCCAAGAATCTTCGTTCGCGAAGAAAAGCCCAAGCGAAGGATGTGCCCTGACTGGAGGTCAGCTGTGACCAACAGTGCTGTGGAATTCGAAGATACACGAATGGAGGGCGAGAGGAAGGAGGCGTGTCGAGCCAACCCTGAACCCTCACTGCAGAAGGAGATGCGGGTCAAGAAATAGGGTCCCTGCAGTCCTGTCAAGGCCAGGCCTGGGCCAACTGCGGCCCTCCAGGCCCTACGCTTGGAAAGCAACCAGACCCGGGTGCGAGGCATGGCCAGGGAATGGGCGGCACTCTGCACACGCCCAGAGGCGCCGGACTCACGTTTCACCAGCTCCTCCCCGGGAAACCTGGCGTCGCAACCGGCCACCAAGGCGCAAGGGACAGCCATGGCTCCTTCTCCCTGCCTTGTACTTCCCGCTTCCGGCTTAGGCCCCGCCCTTTCCGTTATACTTGGGACGTACCACATTCACACACACACCCCATTTCATGTCCAGAATGGTTTCGCCCGCTTTGTGAGCGCCGTTGCCAAGGCGACGGGTGACGTCACCCAGTGGGTGTGGCCTCGGCCTCTGAGGCGCCATGGCGGAAGAGATCGGCCGCGTCCTAATCCAGGTGAAGCCCTTCCCCTTCCTGGCTTTCTTCTCCTTCCCTTCCTTCCGTCATGCTTTGCGGCCATGGCGGCTTTTCTCGCCTGCTCTACTTTCCCACCACACTCCCATGAACCTTTGCGGCTGCGGCCTGGACGGAAAAGCTGGCCAAATGAAGCCTGACTAGATTTGTTTCCTTTTTTTCAAATGTTATCCTTATTGGATATATGAACCTATATAATATATATCATGGGTTTTTTTTCAGTGATAACACAATTTATAAACAATAATAACAATAATAAGCAGGATTGAAGAGAAACAACTGGAAAAACGGACAGGATACCAGGATTTGGGAAGTCTGCCAGGCCTGGGCAAACTTCGGCCCTCCAGGTGTTTTGGACTCCAACTCTCACAATTCCTAACAGCCTAGAGGCTTCTCTCACAGACTAAGGCCTACCTCACACAGAGGCTTTCCTCACAGACTAAGGCCTACCTCACACTGTGACACCTTTTCTCAGACTAAGGCCTACCTCACATAGAGGCTTTCCTCACAGATTGAGGCCTATCTCCCACTGTGACACCTTTTCTCGGACTAAGGCTTACCTCACACAGAAGCTTTCCTCACAGACTAAGGCCTACGTCACACAGAGGCTTCTCTCACAGACTAAGGCCTACCTTACACTGTGAGGCCTTTTCTCAGACTAAAGCCTACCTCACACAGAGGCTTCTCCCACAGACAGGCCTACCTCATACTGTGAGGCCTTTTCTTAGAGGAAGGCGTACCTCACACAGAGGCCTTTCTCACAGACAGGCCTACCTCACACTGTGAGGCCTTTTCTTAGAGGAAGGCCTTTCTCACAGACTGAGGCCTTTCTCACATACTGAGGCCTACCTCACAATGAGGCCTTTTCTCAGACCAAGGCCTACCTCACACAGAGGCTTTCCTCACAGACTGAGGTCTACCTCACACTGTGAGGCCTTTTCTCAGACTAAGGCTTACCTCACACAGAGGCTTTCCTCACAGATTGAGGCCTGTGACACCTTTTCTCGGACTAAGGCTTACCTCACACAGAGGCTTTCCTCACAGACTAAGCCCTACATCACACAGAGGCTTCTCTCACAGACTAAGGCCTACCTCACACTGTGAGGCCTTTTCTCAGACTAAGGCCTACCTCACACAGAGGCTTCTCCCACAGACAGGCCTACCTCACACTGTGAGGCCTTTTCTTAGAGGAAGGCCTACCTCACACAGAGGCCTTTCTCACAGACTGAGGCCCACCTCACACTGTGAGGCCTTTTCTCAGACTAAGGCTTACCTCACACAGATACTTTCCTCACAGACTGAGGTCTACATCACACTGTGACACCTTTTCTCAGACTAAGGCTTACCTCACACAGAGGCTTTCCTCACAGACTGAGGCCTACCTCACACTGTGAGGCCTTTTCTCAGACTAAGGCCTAGACTTTCCTCAAGACTGCTACATCACACTGTGACACCTTTTCTCAGATTAAGGCACCTCACACAGAGGCTTTCCTCACAGATTGAGGCCTCCCTTTTCAGACTAAGGCTCACAGACTGACTGTGTCACCTTTTCTCAGACTAAGGCTTACCTCACACAGAGGCTTTCCTCACAGACTGAGGCCTACCTCACACTGTGAGGCCTTTTCTCAGACTAAGGCTTACCTCACACAGAGGCTTTCCTCACAGACTGAGGCCTACCTCACACTGTGAGGCCTTTTCTCAGACTAAGGCTTACCTCACATAGATACTTTCCTCACAGACTGAGGTCTACATCACACTGTGACACCTTTTCTCAGACTAAGGCCTATCTCTCACAGACTGAGGTCTACATCACACTGTGACACCTTTTCTCAGACTAAGGCCTACCTCACACAGATACTTTCCTCACAGACTGAGGTCTACTTACCTCATTTTCACAGACTGTGACACCTTTTTCAGACAGACTAAGGCTTACACTCACACAGATACTTTCCAGAGGCTCACAGACTGAGGTCTACATCACACTGTGACACCTTTTCTCAGACTAAGGCTTACCTCACACAGAGGCAGACTTTCACACTCACAGACTGAGGGCTTTCCTCACAGACTGAGGTCACACACACTGTGACACCTTTTCTCAGACTAAGGCTTACCTCACACAGATACTTTCCTCACAGACTGAGGTCTACATCACACTGACACCTTTTCTCAGACTAAGGCTTACCTCACACAGAGACTTTCCTCACAGACTGAGACACACACTGTTTCTCAGACTAAGGCTTACCTCACACAGACTGACTACATCACACTCACCTTTTCTCAGACAGACTGAGGTCTACATCACACTGTGACACCTTTTCTCAGACTAAGGCCTACCTCACACAGATACTTTCCTCACAGACTGAGGTCTACATCACACTGTGACACCTTTTCTCAGACTAAGGCCTACCTCACACAGATACTTTCCTCACAGACTGAGGTCTACATCACACTGTGACACCTTTTCTCAGACTAAGGCTTACCTCACACAGAGATTTTCCTCACAGACTGAGGTCTACATCACACTGTGACACCTTTTCTCAGACTAAGGCTTACCTCACACAGATACTTTCCTCACAGACTGAGGTCTACATCACACTGTGACACCTTTTCTCAGACTAAGGCTTACCTCACACAGATACTTTCCTCACAGACTGAGGTCTACATCACACTGTGACACCTTTTCTCAGACTAAGGCTTACCTTTCTCAGACTAAGGCCTACCTCACACTGTGAGGCCTTTTCTCAGACTAAGTTCTACCTCACACAGGCCTTTTTTTCAGACAAAGGCCTACCTCACACAGAGGCTTCTCTCACAAACTAAGGCCTACTTTACACTGTGAGGCCTTTTCTAAGACTAAGGCCTACCTCACACAGAGGCTTCTCTCACAAACTAAGGCCTACCTCACACAGAGGTTTCCCTCACAGACTAAAGCCAACCTCACACTGTGAGGCCTTTTCTCAGACTAAGGCCTACCTCACACAGAGGCTTTCCTCACAGACTAAAGCCTACCTCACACTGTGAGGCCTTTTCTCAGACTAAGGCCTACCTCACACAGAGGCTTCTCTCACAAACTAAGGCCTACCTCACACAGAGGATTTCCTCACAGACTAAGGCCTGCCTCACACTGTGAGGCCTTTTCTCAGACTAAGGCCTACCTCACACAGAGGCTTTGCTCACAGACTGAGCCACACACTGTACGGCCTTTTATCAGAGTAAGGCCTACCTCACACAGAGGCTTCTCATACTCGAAGGCAGGCCTGGGCAAACTATGGCCCTCCAGGTGTTTTGGACTCCAACTCAGACAATTCCTAACAGCCTATTGGCTGTTAGGAATTGTGGGAGTTGTAGTCCTAATACCTGGAGGGCCGAAATTTGCCCAGGCCTGCCCCAGGCAGTAACAAATCAGTACGCTGATGACATCCAGCTGGTACCCAATTGTTTCCATCAATGCCTTGAAGCCGTGGCTGGATGGCTCCATTCCAGCCGGTTGAAGGTAAATCCATCGAAGACTGAGATCCTTTGGCTGGGTCGTCCTGGTCTGGGATTCCACAGGAGGGGAGCCACCACCGAGAAGGCCCCATCTCTCGTTCCCACCAACCGCGTTTGAGAAGCTGGCGGGAGCGAGAGCAGGGCCTCCCCGGATTATCTTAAATTACGAGGTGGGACGTAGAGGGAGATGTAAGCTGGGCCAGAACCGTATAGAGCTTTAAAGGTCAAAACCAGCACTTTGAATTGAGTGGATCGGCAGCCAGTGGTGCTGACACAACAGGGGGGTGGTATGCTCCCTGTATGTAGTTCCAGTTAGTAATCTGGCTGCTGCCTGTTGGACTAGTTGCAATTTCCGAACTGTCTTCAAAGGCAGCCCCACGTAGAGTGCGTTGCAGTAATCTATTCGGGATGTGACCAGAGCGTGGACGACCGTAGTCAGATCAGACTTCCCAAGGTACGGGCGCAGCTGGCGCACGAGTCTTAACTGTGCAAAGCTCCCCTGGCCACCGCCGAGACCTGGGGTTCCAGGCTCAGCGATGAGTCCAGGATCACTCCCAAGCTGCGAACCTGCGTCTTCAGGGGGAGTGTAACCCCATCCAACACAGACTGTAACCCTATGCCCTGTTCGGCCTTTCAACTGACCAGGAGGACCTCTGTCTTGTCTGGATTAAGCTTATACTCTTTACCCAATTACCTTACACCTCTTATCACATTCGCACTTTAACTGGGTTGGATACATTCTCTGATCACGCACAACCCGATTGGCTCTATATCTTTCAACACACAAAGTTCACATGTAACAGATATTACTACATTCCTGGTTCAGCTTTCTCTAGGCAGATTGCATAAAGTATACGTGGTAGGCTGTTTTTGGCATCTCCTCCTTCGGTAGTTTTCTTACTGGTTCCTCTCAATATCAACCTCATTTTCCTAGTTTCCAACAGACCTCACAACCTCTGAGGATGCCTGCCACAGATGCAGGCGAAACGTCAGGAGGGAATGCTTCGGGAACATGGCCAGACAGCCCAAAAAAACCTACAACAATTCGATAATAATAATCAAATTAAAATGCACTTCCTCTCACTTCAAGGACACACACAAAATATAATAATAATAATAATAATAATAATACGCTTACTCTCACCTCAAGGACACGGAATTGAGCAATTTAAAGCAACCTCGGATAGTGGGATCCGGGCTGCAGATAATGAAACCTGGACCGTGGATACCGAGTTCCAATAACCGGGCTTCCTGTGGATGCGTGGACCTGGCGAGATGAAGATGAAGAATGTTCCCAAATCAAGAAATCTCACCAAGCTGCAGAAGAGAAGGATGAGGGCCGTGTATCAGGATATGAGGGGAAGTCCTAGGGAGGAGGGAACAGGCTTGTTTTCCGCTGCCCTGGAGATTAGGATGCAATGGAACAATGGCTTCAAACTACAGGAAAGCAATGAGATTCCACCTGAATATGAGGAAGACCTCCCTCACTGTGAGAGCTGTTCAGCAGAGGAACTCTCTGCCCCAGAGTGTGCTGGAGGCTCCTTCTTTGGAGGCTTTTAAGCAGAGGCTGGATGGCCATCTGTTGGGGGTGCTTTGAAAGCAATATTCCTGTTTCTTGGCTGAATGGAGTTGGACTGGATCGCCCTCGAGGTCCGTTCCAACTCTAGGATTCTATGAACGCTGATAGCCAAGAAGGCCATAGCCTTCAATGTCATTGCTTTAGCATCTCCATTGTTTTGATGTTTTTGAACGTAACAGAGCATCTGAGCCATTGCTCCCATTTCTCTAGATGCAAATTATTATTTAAAAGCGGAAAAAGCACCGTGTGTAACGTCGAATGCGCCATGGGGAAACTCTAGGATTCTAAGACACCAAGGTTGTTTATGAAAGTCAGCTGAAATGGATGCCTTTTCAGAAGAAAGCCGCAGAAGAAATCTGAGATACCATACATTGCTAAACATATTTTTATGGACAGAAATCCTTTGGATTTCCAGCTTCCTTCCCAGCTTGAGCCGGCTTTGCCATGATTGGCTGAACTCCGTTGACATCATGGCCAGCTGGAGAGGACTTCCTGAAGAGGCGGGGATTGTGGCACCTGCCAGCCAATCAGAGAGTGTTCCCCGCTTCCGATGCAGATTTCAGCTCTCCAATGGCTGACGAGGGACAGATTGGTCTAGGAGACAAAGGAGTTTGCATGGATTACCATTGTCCTAGCAAGGGACAGAACAAGGAGGGGTCATCAAGTCCCATGCATATTATGAAATGTCTTTTGTGTAGATGAGTGACACATCAGGGTGGGTTGTGCACCCATGGTGTCCATGTCCATTGTGTTCCACACAAATAATTGTCCAAGATGATGGGATCATTAAACACAGTCCTGGGAAAACGGGAAATGTCATTTGGAAAACAGGGTATGACTTTCCCAGCATCAAGATTGTCATGCCAGGCGATAAGTGTCTTTTGTAATGTCCAAGTCGCTGCACAAAGAACAGTGGCCCAAACTCAGGCTCCTGTTGTCCTCTTCACAGCAGGGTCTATTGAGCAAATAGAGATGGATTGGCCTCAGAGATGATGGGCGATTGAGTCTTTTAATAGGAATGATGCCCAAGAAAACTGCTGGAGGGAGTTCCTGGGTCATGAGGTGCTGACGAAAGCTCACCAATGTCTTGACCAGTGACATACCTCTCCAATCTATCTATCTAGGGTACACAATAGAGATCTGTGGATGCCAGGGGCTCCCAGCCGAGGGAACCAGGGCATCCACAGGGGAAGAGGGTCGATATGGGGTTTAGAGGGATGAAAGAGTGGTGAATTATAGAGGAAAGGGAGAGGAAGAGCCCTGCTCCGAGGGCCATAGAGACCGTGTGGGCCTCGTGGCCACTGGGGCTGGCTGCAGAAGGTGAAAGAAGAGAAAGGGTCAGACAAGCAAGATACAAAGAATAGAGGACAATGCACCACAGTGCCTGTTTATAGAGATACTTTGTAATAAACTAATTAAATGGGGAAAGAGCACTGCAGAAAGTATCCCGGGTGCCGGTGAAGCAGAACCGGGAGTTCTAGAACTCCAAGTACCAAGTTAACCTTACCAACGCTGCCCGAACGTGCGGATACTAGGAAGAGGGAGAACGCGTGACAACTGTGAAGTAGGATGAAAAACAAAAAGGTTTATTTTCTATCACCAGCTGGTGGGTATTTTGCCTACGGAACGCAGCCGTAGGTAGGGAAAGGACCCCGATACATTTCATACAAAGGCATTTATACTGTAATGGATTCCAGTTAGTTAAACCCACCCTCCTTCATGGTTAAAACAATCATAATTGGCTGGTGATTAATGTTGTTACATGACATTTCAATAATCCAATAAACATCATTCAAATCATTTACATCATTTCTCTGTCATCACTAAAATGAGAACAATAGCCATCTATAAACGTATTCCTTTCTCACAGGCAAACTTATCAATGCAGAGCCTCCTTGTTCTCTCTTTGCAACTTTTAGGTCTGGGCTTCCTGCCAGCAGTGAAACCAGACCGGCTCTGTCATGCGCAATGATGTTTTCCCATTAGCACTAAAAATTCCATTAACTTTCATAGCTCAACTGCACTATATTCCCACTCATCTAACATATGGTATAACTTGGCACAGAGTGGATTAAAATGCATTTAATCAGGGTGTTAGTCTTCTATAACATGTGCCTGATTGATTCCAGACACCAAAACCTCTTTTT